>OX454526.1:144205038-144870080 GCA_949715645.1 Portevinia maculata
GTATCATATTGTTCTATTTACTTTATGATTAATCTGCATTTAATTACACCCTGGGAACCATCACTAACTATGGTTCTCCTGGCGTATCAAATAGCACATGTCGCTGCATGTCGTTGGTGCATGCTAGATAACTTTTATGCTTGGCCTATGCCGTCAGTTCGACTTAAACCTTACAACCGTGCGTTTCATTACATGGCGACCGTGACAGGTAATTAATATCGGAACCAAAAGAAATGTACGGTGGCTAAAACGGAAAGTCAAAAGTCCGATAAGTTAAAACAAAATAAAACCCTAGTAAATAAAAATGGGAACAAAGCAATCGAAAACTGTTCAAACGGATAATGCCGGAACAATTATAAACGACGCGATTATACAACGCGCATCGATTGAAAATGAAGATGTCATCTTCTTCGTATACTTAATTGGAATAGTCCAAGTGCTAAACTTTATAATAACCGCGTATAAAATGTGGCACAAAAACCTAAAAAAAAAATATATAACACACGCCCAATCGCGGGAACAAATTTAAAACAAAACACAAACACAAAAACCAAAAATCGGATAAGATGCTAGTGCAGTGTGTGCAAAGAAAAAAAAATGCATGTGTACAGTGAGATTCAGACAAATGCTTAATAGTCAAAAATAAAATATATGTGCACAGTAAACAGCAAATAAGCACTAAATTGTTGGAAAACATTTATGTGTACAGTGAAAAATAAATAAAGACTAAATCGAAAAAAATAATGGAATAAAGACTTAATAATAAGAGGTCACAAGCAAGGAAAATCTACATGATTAGAAGGGGTCACAATAAAGACAATCACTATAATCGAGAGAGGACACAACAAGAGGAAAAGTCAACTCAGCATCATCAATAATGTAAGACGTTATATCCTATAGTGTGCATTAATTAATTGTAAGATTTTTATTACTGGTAGCTATCAGCGATTGTAACTCAAAGATTATATTTATGGAGAAATGGGATGATAGGCTAATAAGAATAGATCAACTTGGAAAAGAATTTCAAAGAATTTACAAATGTTTAAATAAAAGGGATCCGCCTTCTGCAGATACCCAAAGGAAACATTTAATAAATATTGTAGAAGTTTACAACAAACTAACAACGCTACTAGCTAGTAATTTCACTAATCTAACTAAGGAACATAAAGAACAAACAAAAGCTATTTTTTTCACATTCAGGGATAAGTTAGTCAAGCTCTTTGATAGACTTAGTATCAAAGCACACATACCCACTCAATTAACCGAGGTAGTATACATAAATAATACCGATAGTAGCCTTGAATCAGACTCGGAACAAGAAACGAAGCAAGATATTGTCAATATGACCACTACAACCATAGATTTTTTGAACTTTGCGTCTAAAATAATTCCGGAATTCGATGGGTCACCAGAAAATTTATTGCGCTTTCTGGATGCTTTAAATCTTGTAAAAGATAATTTAGGAGCGCATGAAAGTAGTGCTGTTGCATTAATAAAAACAAAACTCTCAGGGACTGCTCGAAATTTAATTACTAATGAGGGGACAGTGGCAAGCATTAGATCAACACTCGAAAATAATATCAAAGGAGAATCTTCCAAAGTACTAACGGCCAAAATTATGAGCATTAAGCAACATAACAAACCCACCAACACATACGTTAAAGAAATTGAAGATCTTACTACAGCGCTAAAAAGGGCATATATTTCGGAAGGGGTCCCAGTTAAATTAGCCGACGAATATTCTACTCAAAATGCCGTTACGTCAATGACAACTAACGCCGCAAATGAAAAAGTAAACCTAATAATGGAAGCAGGGCAATTTAATAACATAAATGATGCCGTTGCAAAGTTTGTTAACACTAGTACGGAGGCAAGCGGAGTACAATCTGTACTGTACTTTGGAAATAGAAACAGAAATAGGGGTAACTATTCTAATCAGAACTACAATTACTACCAGCAAAACCCTCGTGGCGGTTTTGCAAGACAAAATTCGAACTACAGCAATAGCTCTTTTCGTCAAACTAATTCCAGATATAATAGGCGTGGTTCGAATAACAATAGAAATTTTCAAAATCACAGCGCTAGAAACAACAACTCTATTCGCTTTACAGACACGACGCAGGGAAACTCAGATATCCCTGGGCAAGTGAGCCTAGGGTTTACACAGGAATTGCATTAGATATTAATGATAATTTCCAAGCGACAAAGCCAGTTTTTGGCATGAATCTTTCCCTTAGCAGTTATGTAATTCTAAAAAGTAAAATGAGCGGCTCTGTCAACACTTTCCTTCTAGACACAGGTGCAACTATTTGCACTTTTAAAAAAGGCAAATTACTGAACGATTTATTTGTTAATGTTAATCATAAATGCGAAATAAATGGTATTTCGAAAGGTCTCGTTACAACCTGTGGATTACTTAAATCTGTACTCTTAATTAACCAATTTTCACTAGAGCATGACTTTCAAATCGTTGAGGATAATTTTCCAGTCCCAGCGGATGGAATATTAGGATTAGATTTTATAAGGAAATATAACTGCTTACTAGATTATGACGAGAAGGATTGGACACTAGTAATACGACCAAATAATTCCTCTAGAAAGATTATAGTTCCTATTCATGATAGCATAGGACCAAATACGTTAACATTACCAGCTAGAAGCGAAGTAATTCGCAAGGTCAATTTAAATTCTATCGAAAAGGACTTACTGATTTTAAATCAGCAGCTAGCTGAAGGTATTTTTGTTGTAAGAACTATAGTATCGAATACAAATGCTTTCGTGAGAATCATTAATACCAACACGGAAAATGTGTTCCTACATAATATAAGACTCAAAGCGGAAAAGTTAGAGAATTATAATATATTCCCACTCGAATTGTACGAAAATACTCAAAGGGATAAGGTTATCGATAAGCTGAAAGAAAAAATTCCAAGCTTTGTCTCGAAAGAACTTACCGAGTTATGTACTGAATTTGTAGATATTTTTGCATTAGAATCTGATAAAGTCACAGTTAATAATTTTTACAAACAAAGAATACGTCTTAAAGATGACACTCCCGTCTATATAAAAAATTATCGAATACCAAACTCCCAAAAGTCCGAAATAAACAATCAAGTCAACACATTACTTGAAAACAATATTATTGAACCTTCCATTTCCGAATACAATAGTCCAGTGTTATTGGTTCCTAAGAAACAGCATAACAATAATTCAAAAAAAAAATGGCGTCTGGTAATAGACTACCGGGAGCTCAATAAAAAGGTATTAGCTGATAAGTTTCCCCTTCCTCGCATAGACGACATTGTCGACCAACTCGGACGAGCAAAATTTTTTTGTTGCCTTGACCTACTATCAGGATTCCATCAGATCGAGTTAGAAGAAGAGTCACGTGATATGACTTCATTTTCCACAGAAGCAGGATCATTCCGATTTAGAAGACTTCCGTTTGGTCTTTTTTTTTTTTTTTTTTTGTCGGGATGTGTGAAACTTTCTGCACTGGAGCACTCAGACTCAATACTGGTCCATTGTACTGCCAGGCAGACACACCACATTTTACTGTGGGAATTTACTCGTTTTTCTAAGAAAAACGAGAAGGCGCTTCAATGATAAGGAGCTTAGGTTTACAGCACTCACCATATCCGCACCAAATACCTGCCACCTGATACGAGCAAAAGCAGGACAATCACAGACGAAATGTTCCGCAGTGTCGTCGCTTTCTCCACAGGCTTCGCAGATGGTGGTGTCGCTTAGGCCTAGCACCTTAAGGTGTTTGGCAAAAGCGTAGTGTCCCGTAAGAACGCCAGTAGTCTGTCTGCAGTCTTTTCTGTTGAGAGACAACAAGAATGCCGCGGATTTCCCACAGACGTCGGGGAGCATTTGCTTAGTCTGTCTGCATCCTGGAGAGTCATGCCAACGGCGATTGTGTTCATAGGAAACCCAACCGTCAATGGAAGCCCTGACCGAGGACGCAGGCAGACAGATCGCTGGTTCAGGTCCTGAGAGGTCCCCCTCTGAGCCTTGTCTAGCAAGTTCATCGGAGATCTCATTTCCCGTGATCCCGTTATGACCCGGGACCCAGACAAGTTTAAGTGAATTCAGCCTTCCGACCGAATTCAGAGATATCTTGCATTCACGTACTATTTTGGAGGTAGTTAAGGGTTTGAGTAAGGCCTTAAGCGCAGCCTGACTGTCGCTACAGACGCAGATACTTCGCCCCCTCCACCTGTTCCTCGTGACATAGTCCATGGCCATTAGGATAGCATAAGTCTCTGTTTGGAAGACTGACGCATGTTTGCCTAACGGAAAGAAAAGTCTAACGCTATCGCTCTCCACGAAGACACCAGCACCAGATCCTTGATCGGTTTTGGAGCCATCCGTAAAGATTCGACTGCATTCCCTTCCAGGTTCAGAGTCCGGCCAGAGCCAGTCCTGGACGCGAGGAAAGTCGACCTCGTATTTGCGCTTTAGCCGAAGTTCCGGTGTCATCGCATCAGACGGCATATCCATAAGACAGGAGTCGAAGGACAACCGTTGCGCAAGTTCATCAAAACTCCAGTGCGAGTTATACCAAAAGCCACCTCTTGTAAGACGTGAGATAGCCTTGATTGTACAGCCCATGATGTAAACATCAAGGGGCGGAAGGTTCAATAGTGCATCTAGGCCGGAGCCAGGCGTGCTGGGGAAGGCCCCCGTGCAGCCGAGACATACCTGCCTTTGGAGTTTGGCAAAAGCAGCAGTGACGTATTTACGTGAAAGCTTATTCCACCAAACAACCGATGCGTATGCTATAAATGGTCTTATCATAGCCGTATAAATCCATAGGACTCTTTTCGGTGATAAGCCCCATGTCTTGCCGAAAATGCCTTTGCACTGCCAGAAAATAGACAGCGCCTTGGCAGTCTTCAGCTCAACATGTTTGGACCAAAGAAGTTTGCTATCCAGGATGACTCCCAGATACTTTGCTTCATTGGAGAGTTGGATTGTGACGCCTTTTAGCACTGGCTGAGTCAACCCGACCAGCTTCCTCCTTCTCGTAAAGAGAACAACCTCAGTTTTAAGAGGATTGACCGAGAGCCCATTCCTAGTGCACCATTCGTCGATCACGTCAAGGGCCGCCTGCGCCTTGGCGCATACAGTCGCTAGGCATGATCCAACAGAAAGCACGGCAACATCATCCGCGTACGCCTGAGCGTAAATATTAGAACTGTTGAGTGCGTTCAACAGAGAGTCGACCAGCATACACCACAGCAGTGGAGACATGACGCCGCCTTGCGGGCAGCCTCTGTTTACCCCCGCCATAACATAGCGGCCACAATCCGCATCCGCAACCAACGTTCTATTCATTAGCATTGCTTTAATCCACAACACCAATGGTTCGTCTACTCCGTGTTGTCTGGCGGAGCTGCACATGCTATCAAAAGTCGCATTGTCAAAAGCACCCTCAATATCGATGAAAATGCCTATCGCGTATTCTTTCCTGTCAAGCGCGCCTTCAATTCTACCAACTAGATTTTGGAGCGCAGTCTCGCAGGATTTTCCGCGTTGATAGGCATGTTGCATCGGAGATAGTGGGTGCAATCGTAAAGCACCTTTGCGCACGTGAAGCTCGACCAGCCTTTCCAAGCTTTTCAGCAAGAAAGAAGTCAGACTGATTGGTCTGAAGCTCTTGGCGAGCGAGTAGTCACTTCTGCCAATTTTTGGTATGAATGCCACTCTAACTGTACGCCAGGGTGTTGGAATGTATGCCAGTGCTAGGACAGCGGTGAAGATTTTCTTCATAGTCGGTAGCAGCTGGTGTGTACATTGTTGCAGCATGGCTGGGTATATTCCGTCCGTACCAGGCGACTTGAAGCCGTCAAAAGACGCAAATGCGTATTTAATGGCCTCGTCCGTCACCACGGCCTTCGCAATATACCAGCTACGCCGAGTTGTTTGTATTGGCTCACTCATAGTCTCGGTAATCGGGGCTGGTTGTGAACCAATTGTAATCTGGTTACCCGGAAAGTGAGACTCCAGCAGATAACTAAGAGTTTCCGCTTTCGTCTCAGTGAAGGTGCCATCAAGTTTTCTAAGTGAGTCCAGTTTGGCTGGTTTGCCCTTTTTCAGAACTTTAACCAACCTACTAGTTTCACCCAGCGTTTCAATCTTTTCGCAGAAATTCTTATAAGAAGCACTTTTCGATACCCGAATTAGCCTCTTATATTCCTTCTGCTTCGATCGGTAGAGATTCCAGTCTGTCTCCAAATCAGTCTTGTGTGACCTATTTAGAAGCTTTCTAGCTTCTCTACGAATTCTTTGCAGTTCCGAGCTCCACCAGGGAACCGGTGTTCTGCCAGGGGGTTTGCTTACTGGGCACGTCAGTTCAAAACAGCTAGTAATGGCACTATTCAGGTCTTGAACAGCTTCCTCTACCTTTTGTCTCGTCCTGAGTTTGGTTGGAGTTTTGAGAGTTTTCCCTAATTCCTCCCTGAAGCGTATCCAGTTGGTTTTTCTCGGATTCCTCCTCTCCTGCAAAGTTATGGCTTCGCATCCGATTTGGAATTCGATATATCTATGGTCTGAGAGGGACACCTCCGAAGAGACCCTCCAGTTAGTAACCGCCTTAAAGTATCTATTTGATAAAGTTAGGTCGATCACTTCCTGTCTTCTTGACGTCACAAAAGTTGGTTGCGAGCCAACATTGTTGATAGTAAGATCAGATGATAGAATGAAATCCAGGAGATGGTTTCCTCGCATGTTGCATTTGCTGCTGCCCCAAACAGTGTTTTGAGCATTGGCATCACAGCATATAACTAGGCCCATCTTCCTGGTGTCGCAATAGTCAATGAGTTCAGCAATTGCCCTCGGTGGTGGAGGTACTACCGAATCATAGGGGAGATAAGCTGACGCCACGATGAAGGTCTTCCAATTTCCATTCGTTTCGTAGCTAATGGCTGCAGCAACCAAATCTTGGCCACAAAATTGTCCAAGCTTAGTCGCTGAGAAAAGGTTCGACACAGCAAGACAAGCCCTTGGTCTCTCGGACCGCTCGTCACAGAGTATCGTAGTGCCACGGACACCTCCAAGGCCACAGATGCGATTTTTCCACACCCATGGCTCCTGTATGGATATTATGTGGGCTTTTGTATTCAACACAGAAAGCTTCTTACTGATGAGTGCAGTAGCAGCCTTGGAGTGTTGAAGGTTAATCTGAGTAAATCCAATCATTGGAAATACATCAGCTGGAAGTGTTCTAGTGGAAGGGCACGCAGAAGGTGCGCGCGCAGTTCCACCGACAGGAGTGCTTGAGGTCTTCTTCCTCCGTTTGTTCCTGTTGGAGCTATTGGAAGGGGAGGCAGCGTTGGTTTCAGTCAGCTGGCTGGTTTCGGTTGGGGTAACCTCTGCCGACCTGCATCTCTTTGCCGTCGCCGCCGGGGAAGGGCAGTTCTCAGCGCTTGCGCCTTCAACTGACGGTGCAGTTTCTTTGCGCCGCACGATAGCCGCCTTTCTCCTTTTCCTCTTTCGCTGGCTCTTAGATGGACGCTGACCAGTGGACGCCGCCTCTGTGGCCCGTTTCACCTGTTCGGTTTCGCAGGCCTCGTCGGCAGCATCACACCTATCGGCTGTCTGTCTATTGGTCTGAAGATTAAGCGTATCAGGTTGAACCTCTCCGCCACTTTCTTCATGTTTCCAGCCCAGTCTACCGAACGTGTCGGAGATAGAGCTGCAGGAATCTTCGGAAGCAAACCTTTTCACAACTCGAAGGTCAACGCCTGTACAGGCGGGGGGTATATGTATGTCGGTTGGGGCCTCCAGAATCCGTGCCCCGACCGTGGTCGAAAAGACCACGGGTGGATTTTCGCCCATGCGAGTACCACCTGGAGTATTTGAATCATTAAGTTGTTCCTGCATACTTGTTTTTTGGTTTGGTTCGCGATAGAGCTTTGACGGTGTATAAAACGCCGCTATGACTCTAAAACCTCGGATCACGAACGTATCGTACCGAGGTCCCCCTATCCACCACCTGGGGACGCGCCTGGTGGGTAACCAACCGTTTGGTCTTAAGATAGCACCTAATTCTTTCCAACGAATGATGTCTTTAGCCTTTGCTGGTCTTTCCCCATTGAAGTCTTTTATATATATGGACGATCTAATAGTTATAGCAGCATCAGCAAACCATATGATGAAAAACTTAAAAGAAATATTTACGAAGTGTAGAGAATATAATTTGAGACTAAATCCTGATAAGTGTTCGTTTTTTCAACACGAAGTAACTTTTTTAGGGCACAAATGTACTGATAAAGGAATTTTACCAGACGATTCAAAATTCACCATCATTCGGGATTATCCTACACCTCACGATGCTGACTCGGTAAAACGATTTGTTGCATTTTGCAATTATTACCGACGATTTATTCCTTACTTCGCGCGACACTCATTACATCTGACCCAACTAACTAAAAAAAATGTTAAATTCAATTGGTCAGAGAGCTGCGAGGAAGCTTTTAACTACCTAAAAAACGCTTTAATTTCTCCTCTGGTACTTCAATACCCAGACTTTCAGAAACCTTTTATCATTTCAACCGATGCATCAAAGAATGCCTGTGGTGCTGTACTTAGCCAAATACATGGTACCAGTGATTTACCGGTTGCTTTTGCGTCTCGAAGTTTCACTAAAGGAGAAATAAATAAATCAACAATAGAAAAAGAATTAGCAGCCATTCATTGGGCAATCAACTACTTTAGGCCATATATATTTGGTACGAAATTCATCGTCAAATCTGATCACAGACCATTAGTCTATTTATTCTCAATGAAAAATCCCAGTTCGAAACTAACTCGCATGAGGCTAGATCTAGAGGAATATGACTTCATTATAGAATTTATTAAAGGAAAAAATAATGTTGCCGCTGATGCACTTTCACGCATTGACTTTGAAGACATTAGAAAAATCACAAATCCAGGCAGAAGAATAGCAAGGATGACAACCAGGTCAGCGGTAAAAGAAAAAGTGCATTTAGAAAATAAAACTCAGGAAAATATTAGTAATAACAATTATGTAGTAAAACCCAATATTTATAAAGCGCTTAATGCATTTGAGTTGCGAAAGTACCCGCGTTTGTTATTTGAATTGGATATAGCTACACCTAGATGTAGGGTTTTGTTAAATAAACGTTCGTTAATTAACTTTAGCGTCTGTGAATATATTGTTAATGAAAAACTGGATTTAGATCAAGTTATTTCAAGGCTTGAAAAAGAAGCCGACAGTATAGCAGTGACGCAAATGAGATTGTCGTTAAGTGACAACATATTTGAAAAAGTGGGCATAAATGAATTCAAGTCGGTAGCCCATAACATTTTAAAAAACGTTTATATAGGACTAGAACCAAAAGTTACTACAATTAATGATGAAGATGAAAAACAGAATCTACTGAAAACATATCACAATGACCCTGTTAATGGTGGACACTGTGGTACTTCTAGATTGCTAGCTAAACTTCGAGGCAAATACCATTGGAAAAATATGACAAAGGTTCAAAACACCATATCCAAAACTGCGAAAAGTGCAAAACAAATAAAAGTTTAAAAAATAATAAGGAAAAACTGACAATTACCCCAACGCCAGAAAGGCCTTTTAATATTGTATTAATAGATACAATAGGCCCACTTCCAAAGTCAATTAAAGGTAACGAATACGCCGTTACTATAATATGCGAACTTACTAAGTATCTCGTAGCAATACCAATAATGGACAAAAAAGCGATAACAATAGCAAAGGCAATATTTGAACAATTTGTACTAGTTTATGGCCCTATGAAAGAGGTAAGGACGGATTTAGGAAAAGAATATAAAAACAAAACTTTGGAGGAAGTCCTTAAATTACTTAAGGTTAATCATAAGGTCTCAACAGCATATCATCACCAATCACTAGGTACTGTAGAAAGATCTCATAGAACTTTCAACGAATACATTAGGTCTTATATAAACAATGACAAATCTGATTGGGATGATTGGCTATATTTCTTTCTTTATTGCTACAATACCACTCCATCAACCGTACACGGTTACTGCCCCTTTGAGCTAATTTTCGGTAAGCTACCAGATCCATTTGAATTCGTTAATACAACAAAAATAGAGCCGTTGTATAACCTCGACGCATATGATAAGGAACTTAAATATCGTCTTCAATTTGCTAATCTTAGAGCAAAAGAACTAGTCGAAAAAAGTAAGCTTATTAGAAAGACATTATACGACCAATCCTCTAGACCACAAATTATCCTTCCCAATGATAAAGTACTAATTGAAAACCAACCAAGGCATAAGCTGGATCCAATTTTTAAAGGACCATATACAGTTAAAGAGGTCAATTCCCCAAATTGTATACTTATTGATAAGAATAATAAGGAGATAATTGTTCATAAGGATAAGATAAGAAAAACATTAAATTTGTAACTAAACTAATTAGAAGTAAGTATATATACTATAGTACTTAAGTTACTATCGCCAATAAAGAACTTTCAAAAAAAAAAAAAAATTTAAGTTTTATAAAAATTATACCTACTTCATAAATTTAAATATTATCCTAGGCTTGGTCTTAAGTTTATTATTGTTCAAAAAAAATAAAAAAATAAAAAAAAAGAAGAAGAGGGTAATACTATATTACAAATAAATACTTAATAAATTTATTATTGAAAAATAAAAATACAATAAATAATTAATAAACTTAATATTGAAAAATAAAAGTAAGGTAAATAATTAATAAATTTAATAATTTTAATTTTTATAACATAATATTAATAATTAATAAGTTTATTTTATATAGGTACGTACCTCTCCTATATCACTCTCCTATATACCTATCCTATATACCTACCCCATATACCTAGTTTAAGAATATTTTTATATTTAAAATGTTAGCAAATCTTATAATTTTTTAAATAAAAAAAAAACAGGGACTTACTACATGGGTCAAGCATAATTTTATTAAAATAAAATTATACTTCAAAAGGGGGAAGGTGTAATAACAGCCTTATCATGTATCGTCTTGGAATTCAGGGTCAATCATAATTCCCTGGACATCTATTACAAAACCTCTAAAGAGCATACGGTTACACCCTGGGAATCATTACTACCTATGGTTCTCCAGGTGTATCATATTGTTCTATTTACTTTATGATTAATCTGCATTTAATTACACCCTGGGAACCATCACTAACTATGGTTCTCCTGGCGTATCAAATAGCACATGTCGCTGCATGTCGTTGGTGCATGCTAGATAACTTTTATGCTTGGCCTATGCCGTCAGTTCGACTTAAACCTTACAACCGTGCGTTTCATTACAATATTACTTTACATAGACTGAATTATTCATAGGTTAGAATTTGTAATGGTGTTGCCAATGTCTTCCGACACATCTCCCTTCTTTAGTATGCCTATCGCTTGACGGGTTTTACCAGTCGGCCGTATCGAGTACGATAGCCTTGAATCTCGGCGCTTCCTGTGTTATTCTCGCTGACTCAATTTCCAGAATGCCATTGCATACATATTTATTGGCTTGTCAAACTGTACAAAAGATATGGTTAGTATGGCATGACTTATATATTACTTTACATAGACTGAATTATTCATAGGTTAGTATTTGTAATGGTGTTGCCAATGTCTTCCGACACATCTCCCTCCTTTAGTATGCCTATCGCTTGACGGGTTTTACCAGTCGGCCGTATCGAGTACGATAGCCTTGAATCTCGGCGCTTCCTGTGGAGTCTGGAGGCGCTTTCGAACTTGAAGTCGGTGATGTCGGTGATGAAATTGAAGAATAAGACGCCGTAGATAGATATGACGTTGACGCCGTACTTGGAGCTGATGGCGCCAATGGCGATGTTGTCTTCTCTGTTGACCAATCCGGTGATGATGATGTCGATGGTGTTATCGCTTCGTCGATGTCTAACTGCTCTTTAATTTCTCCAGTACGGTGAGCTCGAGTAAGATGGTAGCTGTTGCGATCCAGTTTTCCGGCCGATGTTTCAATGATGTAAGAGCGAGGGTGGGTGGTCTTTTCACGAACTGTTGCCCACATCCGCTTGTCGCGAACCCAAACTATTTCTCCATGAATTAGCTCATCTCTCTGCACGGCTAGATGTCTTCGATTAAAGCTCCTTGATTGCTTATCTCTCCTAGTTTCTTTCTTCTTTCTCAGATCGTTGTAGTCGATTAATTTTGAAGCGTAGCGTTGCGGAGCCATAGGCAGAGTCGACCTGATTCGACGCCCCATCAACGATACTCCAATAGCGCTTTATATGGATCAGTATTCTTCTTAAACTGCAGTTTGGCAACCTTTACTGCAGCCTCGACGAAACCGTTGCTTTGTGGCAAGTGGGGGCTGGATGTGATGTGGCAAAATCCGTAGTCCCTTGCGAACTTGGAGAACTCTGAAGTGCTAACTGGTTCAAACTGGGTCACATTGTCGCTTCTAACCAGTTCGGGCACTCCGTACCGTTCAAAAATTGACTTGACTTGATTAATGACCGCTGCTGCTGTCAGTCTTTCGAGTGTACCGACCTCGAAAAATCTATAAAAGAAATCAGTAACGATCAAGTGCCACCGTCCTTGGCATTTAAAAAGATCCATAGCTACCCTTTGCCATGGACGGGTCGGGAAGCCCGATGGCATAAGTTTCTCTCGAACTCCTCTTGTTTCTTGAATGCATGCGGTACATCTGTTAATCATCTCCGCAATGTCTGTTGATAGTCCAGGCCACCAAACAGATTCACGTGCCCTGGCCCGGCACTTTGTTATTCCTTGATGACCAGCGTGAAGTCTCCCAAGAATGTCCTGACGCATGGATGCTGGTATGGTCAGACGGCAGCCCCGCATAAGCAACCCGTTCTCGCTGGCGATTTCATCCCTGACTGCGTAGTAGGGTTGCAAAGATTATAGCAACTTGTTGCTTTCTGGGCAGCCATTCAGCGCATATTGACCAATTTTGCTTAAAGTTGGATCTCGTTGTTGTTCCGTCCAGATCTCTTCCAATTTCGAGTCGGACGCTGGGATGTGATTCACAACTAGGTTGACGTGTGCGAATATCTCCTCTTCTAACTCGTTGCTGCTGTCTTTTACTTGCAAAGGCTGTCGACTGAGTGCGTCTGCTGCTATCAGATCCTTACCTGCAGTGTAGAATATGGAAAAATCGTAGCGCATCATCCTCATTCTAAACCGCTGCAGCCGTGGTGTCAGATCGTCCAGGTTTTTAGTTGTGAAGATTGCCACAAGAGGTTTGTGATCAGTCTCAAGGTGGAATCTTATGCCGGTAACGAAGTCTTGAAATCGCTCACAAGCCCATGTGAGAGCCAATGCTTCCTTCTCAATTTGGGCATAGCGTTTCTCACAGTCGGTAAGTGTCCTAGAAACATAAGAGATTGGTTTTAACTTACCGTCATTTTGACGTTGACGAATCACAGCCCTAATCCCGTATGACGAGCTGTCTGCTGACACCACGGTTTCCTTGTTGCTGTCGTATATTGCCAGCACTGGTTGGCTGGTGAGAATTCTCTGAACTTGGGCGAACGAAACCACCTGCGCTGGACCCCAAGTAAAGGTTTAGTCCTTCTTCAGCAATTCATTGAGAGGTTGCAGAATATGGGACAACCTTGGAGTAAATTTGCCAAGATAGTTGATCAGTTTTAAAAAAGGTGATGCCAACGTTGCGGAAAATTATAGAGGTATTTCAATTTTAAATTCAATAAGAAAAACTTTCACTGCAATCCTATATGAAAGGCTCTCAAAATGGATTGAGGATAACAGTCTTTTGAGCATCTTTCAAGCCGGTTTTCGCCCAGGTTTTTCAACCATGGATCATATCTTGGCCATTTCAAGCATTGCTCAACAATTTATAGATAGAAAAAAGAAACTATACACTTGCTTTGTTGATTTTAAAGCTGCATTCGATAAAGTCAATAGACAAGCTTTAATATACAAACTTTCTTGCATTGGTTTGTCAAGAAAATTTCTCGAAGTGTATGCAAGTCTTATTTCGTCAACAAATGCAAGGGTATGGGACGGTTTCACATTTTCAAATTGATTTGATACAATTACAGGTGTTCCTCAGGGTTGTATCCTCAGCCCATTATTATTTGCCCTGTTCATAGATGATGTCTGCGAGCTTCTTCCGGGTGGAGTTAATTTTGCTAACATTATAATCAAAGTCCTGTTGTACGCGGACGATCTAGGTATGCTTTCTGATAATCCTTTCACGCTTCAATTGCAAATAAACCGTCTAAGTTCATTTTGCGAGTCTTGGGGCTTGCAAATTAATACCCAAAAAACTAAGATTGTTATATTTGAAAAGAGACAATCAAGAAGGCGAGCGGAAGAAAAATTGTCTCTAAACAATATACACATTGAGGTTGTACAGGAGTTTAAATATTTGGGTGTCCTCTTGACCTACAATTTAAGCTATCTAAAGCACTCCAAAGAAAAAAGCAACGAAGCTAAATTGGCTCTTAATATAATGTGGCCAAAGTTTTTTTCGAACCAAAATGTTGATTTAACGTCCAAGTACAAAGTTTTCAACGCTACAGTAAATGCATGCATGGCATATGGCGTCCAAGTCTTCGGATACACACACTTCGAAGCTTTTGAAACTGTACAAAGGAACTTTTTTAAGAGGATATTTCGTTTGCCTAACTCAACACCCAACTACGCCATATATGTAGAGTCAGGAATAGTCCCTATATATATACAAAATTTGAAGGCAAGTGCGAACTTCATTACTAGAGTGATGAAAAGAAGTGAAACTTGTCTTCACAAAATCATCTTAAGAAAATTACTTCGAGTGAATGCTGCCCCGTTTAAAAACTGGAACGAACTAGCTTTAGCTTACGAAACAAGTTTAAACTTAACAGAAACTAATGTGACCGATTGGCAGGCTCAGTTTTCTGATGTGATTGCTAAGGTGGATCACAAAATGTTTATGGATAACCTTTCCAGAGCATCTTCGTCTTCTTCAAGAGCTATTTATAGTCATTTAAACCATGAACTGCCCTCGGAAGTCTCTTACTTTAGTAATGAATTTTCAGCCTCGGTTATAAGTATTATTTTTAGAGCAAGAGTTGAAATTTTAAATTTGAACTTTATACCTCATCGATCAGACTTGCCCCAGCTATGTGATCTATGTAACGGAAGAGCGAATGAAGATATATACCATTTCGTTGCTGCTTGTCCTATTTTACAAGAAATTCGCCGGTTGCATTTTCGGGAAAGTTTTATATCCTTGGACAAACTTTTTGAAATTTTAAATGAAGCAATGGGCTGGCTCAGCCTCTTTAAATATTGCCAACATGCTCTTTCTTACCGTAACAGTTTCACATATTAAACTTAGTCGATTACCCGCTTATTGCAGTTTTGACCAAATTTTATACCTAACTATTTATTGTTTTGTTGCTAATCATACTAAATTTGATAATATCTCTTTTGTGTTTCAAATCACATTAAAATTGATAATATTGTATAAACAGCTATTTCTAACCAAATTGTGTATTATTTTGTGTTACAAATCATGTTAAAATTGATAAAATTTTGTATAAACAGCTAATCAAATTAACCAAATTGTATAATATTTTGTGTTTCAAATCACGTTAAAATTGATATCATTGTTTTATATAATAATATTTCTTCATATCTTTTGTTAAACATTTTTTTTTTCTCCTTTTCTTTACATTTTAAAATTTTTGCTTTTTATTATTTCTTTTATTTCTTTTTTTTAAAATCATATTATGAAATGTCATCTCAGGCAGACGGCAGTATTGCCATGTCCTTATTCTTAATTATACCAATTTGTAAATTTTATGATGGAAAAAATAAAGAATCTATCTAATCTATCTAATCTCTAGTTGATCAGTCCGATCAGTATGCGGGTCTCGTGTACGTTTTTCGGTCGCTCCACGTTGATGATAGCTGAGATACGATCGCCATCCGGATGCATTCCTTTTTCATCCAGAATGTGTCCGAGGAACTTGATGCGTTGTACACCAAACTGACACTTGGCTTTGTTAAGTGTTACTCCCGAGTCCTGAAGACGTCGTAGGACTAGACGTAGTCGTTGGTCGTGCTCTTCGGCTGAGCTGCCCCATACAAGAATGTCATCCATTTGACACAGGGTTCCATGCAATCCTCGGACTATACTGGACATTCTCTTCTGGTAGTGTTGTAGGGCGCAGGTGATGCCGAATGGGAGCCGGTTGTAACAATACCTCCCGAACGGTGTGATGAAAGTGATTAGCAATTTTGATTCCTCCGTGAGTTTTATTTGCCAGAACCCACTGTTTGTATCCAGTTTGCTAAAGTATTTCGACCCTGTTAGCTGTCCAAGGGTGTGCTCCACAGAAGGCATAGGATGGTGCTGCCTTTTTAAGTATTTATTTAGGCGTGTCAAGTCCACGCAGACGCGGATGTCTCCATTCTTCTTCGAAGTGATAACCATCGGAGCACACCAGTCGGTCGGCTTGTCCACCCGCTCGATGACGCCTTGAAGTATCATGTCATCCAACTGTTTCTTGAGTTTATCAAGAAGGGGGATTGGGACCCGCCTGGGTGCATGCGTAGCGTAGGGGACGGCTTTATCTTCCAGTTTAATGTCGTAAGGCTCGTCAATCGTACCCAGTCCACTGAATAGCTTGGCGAACTCCTGAGTTGGTTTGAGTTTTGAGTGGGCCTCTACGTTGTTGATGCGTATCATAAGTCCAAGGTCCTCACAGGCTGGTAATCCTAACAAAGGCTGTGCCAACCCCTGTACCACATAGACTTGGTCAACCTTCTGCTTCTGTGAGTAAACAAATTCGCCTCGAAACATGCCCATAGTATGAAGTTTGTCTTTGCTTGGTCCGCAAAGAATCTGGTCCGATGGAAGCAGTGAAGTCGTCCTGAATTTTTGTTGGAAAAGGCCGAATGGGATGCTGGTGACCTCAGCCCCCGGGTCTAACTTCCAACACATTGTTGACGACGCTGTCCGCTGTCCATCGCTTAATGCGGTTCAGGGCATCGGTAAAGCCGCATCTCGTTGAAACGGCTCCGAGAAATGTCGAAGCACTATTGTCCGCCTTGGCCGCGACTTGCTTAATTGTTTTTGCTGCCAAGCAAACACGTGCATAATGACCTTGCTTGCTGCAATTGTTGCAAATTTCCCCTATTGCCGGGCAGTCATCCTTCTTGTGCTTACTCTTACCGCCGCACCACCTGCATCGCCAACCATGACCTCTTTGACCTTTGCTGTCACCGCTGCTGTTTATTAACTTTCGACTTTTATTTTTTTGTGTTTCGATGCAACGGATCCCACTGATTTGTCTTCTGTATCCTTGGCAAGATCTCGCAACTGACGCTTAACAGCTTCACTTTGTCTCGCTTGCTGCAGGCCTTTTCGAGTGTGAGAGCATTGTCCATTTGAAGTTTTTCGGACAGTTTGCGGTCTCGTACTCCAACCACAATGCGGTCGCGGATTAGTTCATCGTGCAGCTGACCGAAGTTACAGTGTTCGGCCAACGCGTACAGTGATGTTATGAACGTGTCCACTGGTTCACCTTCCTCCTGTATCCTTGAATTGAACACTGCGCGCTCGTAGATAACATTGCGCCGTATGACGAAGTAGCTGTCAAACTTTCCCATCACTATTTGGAATTTGCTCGAATCTTCGTCGCTCAACCCAAAGGAGAGGAGGATGGCCTCCGCTTGGCATCCCATGATGTATATGAGAGTGTTAACTTGCTCCTCCTCAGTTTTAGCGCTCAATCCTGATGCCAGCATAAAGCGTTCTAACCGCCTTCTCCACTTTGGCCATTCCGAAGGCGTTGAAAATGGAAAAGATTCGGGACACTGTACCTGGAATTTTCCAACCGTTGCTACAGATCTTGCTTGCTGCT
This sequence comes from Portevinia maculata, assembly GCA_949715645.1. Taxonomy (NCBI): domain Eukaryota; kingdom Metazoa; phylum Arthropoda; class Insecta; order Diptera; family Syrphidae; genus Portevinia; species Portevinia maculata. The sequence continues at coordinate 144,222,927 of OX454526.1, forward strand.
GGCCGTCGAGAGCACCGTCAACCATGTTCAATTGTTATTTTTTTTTTTTCTAAAAAGATAAAGCTAATTTTCTTGTCGATCCAAGAAAAAAAAATTAAAATAGAAACAATTTCTACATATATGTAAAAACAGAACACCGCTGCCACCATGTGTTGTTCTTGTTATTGGCTTGTCAAACTGTACAATAGATATGGTTAGTATGGCATGACTTAAATATTACTTTACATAGACTGAATTATTCATAGGTTAGTATTTGTAATGGTGTTGCCAATGTCTTCCGACACAAATCACTTTAAATAAACAATCACTTTTCTCTTATTCAATACTTCCACTTTTTTCTCTATACTTTTCACTACTGTCATCTATCGCACTTCTTTATCGTGGTTCACAACTAGAATGTCTCGGGTGCTCCTGCGACATCTATTTATATCTAATAGTGACACCTCTCGAAATTTCCACATTCGTTAAGTTCAGAAGGTTCGAGAAAAACATAATTAGTTATTCCATAGCTATTCAAACTGCTTTTCAAATGCTGCCAATTGTCGGTAATATGGCTCTCTACTGGATGGCGGTGCGAGTGACTGATGGATGCTGAATGTCACAGTTTGAGCAAACATGCGACAATATATCTTTGACGTTAGGCAAAAACGTCTTAAGTCAGAAACTGCAGTTTTTCGTTAAACCAAATTTAAAATATTTTAATTATTTGCAAATCGGTATTAAATTAATTATTACGATTTGAAGCAGTTGTGCTAAACTTAAGTCGTTAATACCAAACGAAAGAGAAAAAAAAATTGTGTTAAAACCAATCAAAAACCCAAAATGCAATTTTTTGAATTAAGACCTTTTTGCCTAACGTTAAAGATATATAGTCTGTGATTTCCTACCGACAGAAATATTTCACAATAGGTCTGTTATCGTACTCTATGTATAGAAAAATTAAAACTGTCAAATCTCCAAAATCGAGAGAGAATCCTCTCATTCCAAAGAAAAGTAAGCGAACGCTTTTGTGTAAAAAAATGAAAAACGTCAAAGTTTGGCTTGAAAAGGAAAACTCATAGGGTTTCATCATTTGACAGTTTTAATTTTTTTACCAGCTGAAATTTTGTGTGAACAAAAATAAACGAAAGTACATTTTTCTTTCGTTTATCTTTTTGCCATTTTCTCAGTACGCGAACGCGTTTGTGTAATTTTGGACGAAAGTTTATATACAATTACGTTTGCATATTAGCTCGCGAACGGACCTAATAATTCAATTCAATAATTCACGTTAGCCTCACTTTGACGTTTGACGCAAGGCTATTTGAATGTATTGGTAAATTATAGAGCAAATCTCAAAAGTTTGAGATAGCATCTTTCGTGTTAGGGGCAAATCTGGAATTGGTCTTTTTTTCACTGCAACACCGAAAAAGATTTGCTCTTTTGAGCAAAATAGCTAATATTTTCTTAAATGAAAAACGCTTTTAGTTTCCGATTAGCTGCGCGAGTAAAAAATTGTATTTTGTTGTCTCTCGCAGTTTTCGATTAAGTAAACACAAAATGAGTGGACCACGACCCATTTTGTGTTTACTTAAAATAAAATAAATATAAGGCGTTAAAGGCCCATGCCGGGGCTAAACCTTACTTCTCCAACCACTTACTTGTCATGACAATTGATACTCTTAGATGTTTGTCAGACGTTCGCAAGTTGTGTTTACTTATCCGAAGAAAAAGGCAACACATTGGCCTATCAACATAGCAATCTTACATACAATCAGGCAGATAGCAAACAAAAAGTTGGCCCGTTGTCTGTAATTTTATAATATTGTTGCATGTTTGCTCAAACTGTGACATTCAGCAGCAATTAGTCAACTTACAGCGCCATCTAGTGGAGACCCATATTACCGGCATTTGGCAGCATTTGAAAAGCAGTTTGAATAGCTATGGAATACTTACTACATCTGTGTTCTCGAACTTTCTGAACTCAACGAATCTGGAAAGTTCGACAGGTGTCACTAGGAGATATAAATAGGGGTCGCAGGAGCACCCAAGACATTCTAGTTTTGAACCGCGATAAAGAAGTGCGATAGATGACAGTAGTGAAAAGTACAGAGAAAAAGTGGAAGTATTGAAAAGAGAAAAGTGATTGTTTATTTAAAGTGATTAATTGTGAAAGTGAATTGTTGAATTAAATAAGTGAATTTTTAGAATAATAATCAAGAATTAAATTGAAAGAGAACTAATAAAGATTAATTAAAGGGAATTACGTTTTATCTTTTCGAATCCTAGCCTGGATGTAACATTGATATCAGAAGTGGATAAAACGTATTCAGTGTGAAATTAAAGTGAAGTGAATAAGTTTAAAAAAAGGAAAACAAAAATGGGCCGCACATTGAAATTACTACAGCTCAGTATACCGCAGTTAAAAGCTGGACTAGAAAAGCGGAATCTCTCCACAGCTGGAGAAAAAAGTGATCTGGTGCTTCAACTGCAGGAAACTGTTGAAAACGAAGGAGAAAACCCCAAGACCGTTTTGTTCGACGTAGCAGAAGAACAAGTAAGTACAGGCGTTGATATGTCTGCTATGATGGAATTACTTCTGGCCAAATTTGATGAACCGAAGATTTTTCTAGATTCCAAATTGGAATCAATCTAAATTTGATGAACAAAAGAATTCTATAGACTCTCAGTTCAATGAACAGAAGAATTCCCTAGAACAACAGACAAATTCTCTAGATTCCATAGTTGCCGCCCAAAAGAGCGCTGTGGAAGATTTTAAAAATGTTCTCGAAGGAAAACTCGAAGAAATTGACCACAAATTCGAGAAGGTTGAAACCAAATTCGACGAAATCCATCAGACGTTTTCCAAGCATGAAACAAACTTCGAGAACTTGGCCAAAGAGCTCGAAAAAGTGAAGAAGCAGAAGCCTCGAGAAAATTCTGCGGACTGCCCGAGAAGGAAAGAGATGCAGCCTCCTGTTTTCGATGGTCAAACATCATGGCCAATTTATAAGAAACAGTTTGAAGCAGCTACAATGGCGAACAGCTGGGACAACGAGGAAAAGTCGATTGCGCTAACGCTCGCACTAAGAGGTATAGCTGCGGAGTTACTAGAAACCGTCTCAGAAGAGAAGCAACACAACTACGACGCCCTGGTCAAGGCTAAAGAGAAGCACAACGGTGATGAGTATATGCAGCAAGTGTACAGGGTCCAGCTACGCAGTAGAGTCCAGAATAGGGGAGAAACACTCCAACAGCTGCAAGCAGATATCGAACGTCTGGAACATTTGTCATATCCTAATGCTGGTGAGATTCTCATCAATGAAATGGCTGTGGAGGCGTTTATCCAAGCAATTGAAGATAGACAACTGCAAATGGCCATAAGAAGGCCCCTAGCATTTGCCTCGACAATGCAAGCTGCTGATCAGGCATCGCATTTGTTCCACCGCGTAAGGGAAATGACAGCCGTTGAATGCTCATGTCAAAGAACAGACATCGTAGACCGGAACGGAGATAACAGAGGTCAAATGCGCTGCTGGAACTGCAACAAAATAGGGCACTTACAGAGACAGTGCAGAGCTCCACCCAGATAAGGCAGCTGTCCACATTGCGGGCCTAGGAGGCGCAACGAAGAAGCATCTGGCAGATGTAGCTTGGTAGAACCAGCAGTCGGGAAACGTGTAAGGACCAGCTTCTCGGGGCAGAAGTGGGGTTTTTCAGTTCAATTCAATTCAATTCATTTATTAAATGGTTTGTACATTAAGATATGATCTTTTATAGTACTTAGTATTTTACACATTAGTTAAAATAATTCAAAATACTTAAATCTAATAACAATATTTATCTTAATCTAAGTGTGAGATAGGATAGAAGCTGGCTTTAAGAGTAAATAAAGAAAGGGAGTGGATATGAGGGAAAGAATTTAAATGGATAAGTTAGAGAAATGATGAAAAATTGCACTTTTAAAATTGGTTGGATTTGAGATATTCTTCAATTGAGAGGGCAAAGAATTGCAAAGCCTTACAGTATGGAAAAAAATAAGCGTAATGAGTTAAGGCGATGAGGTGGATGGTTCTTGAGGAGCGAGTATAATTAAGTCTGTTGTACAAGTAAGATGGAGTTTGAGTTATCATAATTTTATGCAAAAACATACAATTCCTGGCGTTGATATATTGTTCCAAAGTACAACCAAAGTGGGGCGCACTGGCTCAATGGTTAGCGTGTCTGCCCACTAATCGAAAGGTCCCCGGCTCAATTCCGGGGCCAAATAACATCTTGAGTTTTTTTTCCACTACCCCACCTCTTGCGAACGTCTGACAAACATCCATGAGTATCAATTGTCATGAGAAGCTTCTCAAATTTGCCGTTCGGATTCGGCTTAAAATTGTAGGTGTTGCGATGCTTCTATCGCAATTGTTTTTGTTGATGTCCAGATCACAGTGCTTGGTACTGTGACTGGGATTGATGATTACAGTGAAACACTATAACACCTGAAATATCGCGTGGTGACAGCTTCAAGCAGACTCACTTGAAGAAATTAAAAGATCTTGGCAACTGTCGAACGATATCTGATCATTTTTATTTTTCCTCCAACTATTTATACAATAAAAATGCTTAGTCTAGGTATTTACAAAGTTATATTAAATTATAGCGTGTATCATGAATACAGCAGACGAACAGTGTCTGTAGATAACGTTAAGATAAATTCCAAAGAGGTGTCTTATTTTTATGCTGATAGAGCAAACGTGTCCTACAGTATGTTTGACAAGGAAAACAGAAATAACATGTTACAGTTGTTGCACTTTTAATTTGTTCGCGAATGCACTACTTTGCGAAATGTAATTTGGCGGAAAATAAACGAAATAATTGGAGAGATTTGCAGCCGCCACTGCCGAGAATAAAATTACTGAACTGTCAATAATTACAGGTACGGTGAGCGCAAGTGCAACAACCAGCAAGCGAATATGCTGGATTCCCGATTGCTCAGCACGGGGTGGGTTCAGGTAATGAAAATATGTATTCCGAAAAGTCTTACCAAAGGAAACCGTGGGTATGAGTAGGTACTTACTGTGGTAGGAAGGAATTTTATCGTTCCTGGTAGACCGAGTACCTGGAACAAGAATAGAAAAAAAATGGGCGCCACACAATTTTGAGGATAATTGTGAAACCAAGGAACAACGAGCGAAAAAGAAAAGAACCGAAAAAGAAATAGAATGCAATAATTTTTTTTTACTACGTTATAAGACCTCCGTTGGAGTACGGCAAATTTATTTTTACTGTAGAAACTGTTGCACAATTAAGATTAGCGGAATTGCCGTCGAAATGGCACAAGACCGAAGGTTCCCGAAAGGGGACAAAAGTCGTTTACTGGGGTCGCGGGTCCCGTCTTTTCCCGGGATTTTTCGGAGCACTGCCCTACCGAGATTTCTCCCTTCTTTTTTTGAAAATGATACGAACAACTACCTATACGAACACTAGCACTCTACTTATCTGTTTTTCCTATCTTCCTGATTCCCGCCTGGAATCGTTTGAATCTGGTCCCGCCTGTCTGCTGACCTTCCTCGAGTGGTAATCTTCCTCCTACTTATCGGTTTGTTACACTTTTGTATTGATTTTCGGACTTTTCCGACTTTCTCCTCTTGAACACTCTAGCACTTTCTCTAAAAACGAAACTCCCCGATTTACTTTCCACGTCAAATTACTTTGCTGGACAACCAAGAAGTGATTGCCAAAAATCCTTTGTCCAGTCGGCCGGCCAGCGTTCCCACTCACACATCCATACATACATGGGGAAGCAGAGCCCACGACAGTTCCAACGGACAATTCAGCTGTAGCGCTGAAGTTGTCAACTGTTTCGTACTCCCCCATCCCCACACATACTAGGGCAGTGGACTCAGCGGGTCCAACTCGATAATTCAGCCGTCACTCTGAGATTATCAACCGCTGTTCCTTCCCCATCCTCTCACGCATACTCGAACATTTCGCTGGACCCTGCCGTTGTCCGCTACACTATGTATTCGTTACAAAGTGCGCTGACATGGTCCCGCTAATGCTCTCACGCCTCTCATACCTTTGAATTCGCCCATCACTGAGAAACATTCAGCAACAGCGAATCCTCTAGCCGACCCTGGACCTCCCAACCATTACACGTCTGACAGTTCGCGCTCAAAACATTCAAGAAGAAAATAATCGGAAAGTCACATTGTTTATTCCTTTAAAATAGACAAGTCTTTGGAAATAAATTTTAAAATCCCACTCCCAAGTATGCAGTCCGAAGAAGATTACACCTGTGAGGGATTGGATTCGAGAATCCTTAGAACCAGGTCCCAACTGAAACCATTTGTGAAGAAGAAATGCAGGAAAGTGAAGTGAGTGGAATAACTTATGTATAATTCTCGCGTTAATAAGTATTTCCCTAAGTCTCTCGGTGGGGTGGCGCGCAGATTTGGGGTCGAAAGGGAATATAGATCTTGTGCCAGTTCTTACATTTTTGTTTTAAGTTTTATATGTTGCATCGTTGTGTTTTGGGTTATGTGTTTTGCTCCTTTTCTGCAGTTGTTGTGTTTATCACGGTATCAATGGTTTTGTTATTCGTCGCGACTCGTGTTCGTAGTGTTATGATTGGCCCATGGGAGTGTGTTTATACGTGGCCGTCCGCCCACACACTCTGCTGCTCCTCCGGTGCTCCCACGACGGAGTTGAAGGACAGAGCGTCATCTTCCCCCCATCGTGCGTGACTCAGTACCGTGACAGTGGTACTTCTTTCGCAATTGTCTGTAGAAGGGGCCGTCCGCTCGCCCTCCCCAATTGCTATGCCAGACCGCCCGTCTGGTTGTGACAGCGACTCAAGTGTCGGCCGCTGTATTTTTCAGACCGCCCGTCTGTTTGGAGTGTGTCTGAGGATACGTACACAACTCCGCCGTCGCAGACCGTCCGTCTGGGTTTGCTGCCGCATTTCGCGCCTACAGACCGTCCGTCTGTCCTTGCCGTAATGGTGTTGCAGACTGTCCGTCTGTAAGGAAGTACGTTGGTTCGTTGGGAGTCTCCTGACGGTCCTTGTCAGGCTCACCATCCGGATGTCTGGGATCACACACCGTGCTCCGTTGTACAGACCGTCCATCTGTTACGAGGTGCCCCCTTTTATCCGTTCGTCGACCACCTGTCGAGCTGGTTCACCAGTGTTGGACCCAGTGTTGGACCGCCTGTCCATGCCCAAGTGTACCTGTGGTGGTTTTTGCCCTGAGGGTCCAGAGAAGTGGGCCGATGGCTGATGGCACCATGGCTGCCCCTCCACCTCCTCAGATCCTAGCGCGCGAACCAAGAAAGAGAGGGAATTTGGTAGGGTGGGTCAGGGAACGTAGAGTGGCTCTTGTTGTGGTATAATTATACCGCAACAAATCCCACCCTCACCTCCAAGGAAATGTGCTTGGTTTTCGAAGAACCGCAAGCCATTTCCAGAGGTTAAGGATAACGACACAAACGAAGGAGGGGTTTTCCATCATGGCCAATTTGCCCGTCCAGATAACAGAAAAAGATTGAAATTACTCGGACTCGAATTAAGGCTAAAGATTTACAAACAACAACGTTACTTTATGGGGACTGCTGGACTAATCATCAGAGGCACTGTGACAGGGCTTCAAATCCTTCACATGCCATGTACCACGATCTCTACCGTCTTCATCGGTTAACGTATAGGTCCACGGGGAAACGCGTTTTTTAATTGTAAACGGTCCGATAAATTTCGGAGCAAGTTTCGCGGCATAAAAATTAGCGGCGTCGGATAACGCGAAATTCCTTCGCCATACAATCTCGTTCGGGAGATATTGAACATCTCTCCGACGGAGATTGTAGGCTTTCGCGGACCTCCTGGTTGCCACAGCTAGTTTATTACTAATGTCTGCTCTAAGTTTGTTAAAGCGGTTTGCTAGTTCCGCACTTTCTGTTTCCCCGTCGCCCTCTATCTGTTGACCCTGAAGTACACTTGGCCCTAGGCTTCGACTACCTGTCTCTTCTCTACTACCTAGAGTGGCTGCTTCTTCATCGTCGCATAAGTCCCTAACTAATTGATCTCTTGCAGGGGCTATGACTCGACCGCAAGTTATCATGTCCCTGCCAAAATTTGCATAATAGGGTGTTATCCCCAAGACGTCGTGTTGAGCGGTGCGTATTGCACACGCTACTTTTGGTAATTGGGAGTCCCAACTCCGATGGTTCTCCGATACATACGCCCTCAGCGTTGTTTTTATAATCTGGTTGATGCGCTCCGCAGGATTTGCTTGCGGATGGTAGTGCGCAGTATATTTCAGTTGTGACGCGTACGCCTGGCAAAGCGTTTTCAACTCCTTACTACGGAATTGAGGGCCGTTGTCACACACGACCACCGACGGAACGCCAAATAGTAGGAAGACATTGTCTTCGAGCTCCCTACAAACTGCTTTGGCGGTAGCAGACCTTAACGCGAACAACAAGGGAAATTTAGTAAAATAGTCTACTACCGTCAGGATATAAATGAAACCCCTACTGGACTTGGGAAGTGGGCCTACCAGATCTACGCAAATCATTTCCCAAGGCCTCGAAATTCCTACCCTCTCCTTCATGAGACCAGCTGGTTTCTCATTCACCGGCTTCACCTGTTGGCAGACAGAACAACGTTTAACGTACCCCATTACATCCCTCTTCATTTTCGGCCAATAGTACTTGGAACTTACTCTAGCGTAAGTTTTCCGGACCCCCATATGCCCCGCCAACGGACTGTCGTGACACTCCTGCAAAATCCCCAATCTGCCTGCTTTCCCCACTACTAACTTCCATTCGTTATTGTCCGCGTGGACCACGATATGGTGCGCTTTAATAAATTTGAAAAGTCGACCGTTGTCGACTCTCCATGCTGGATATGTTAGCGGATTCGCTTCAACAGCTGCCACCATCTTCGCCACCCAAGGGTCCAAATCCGCATCTGAGATCTCGGCTACCACCGGGACTCCTCGCGACAACATGTCCGGAACGACATGTTCTTTCCCCTTTCTGTGGACGATCTGGAAATCAAACTGCTGAAGCCTCACTGCCCAGCGTGCTAGTCTACCCGACGGATCCTTAAGGTTACTTAACCATACCAACGAGTGATGATCAGTCACGACCGTGAACCGAATTCCTTCGATGTACGGTCGCAACTTCTCAATTGCCCATAGTACGGCCAAGCACTCCTTTTCGGTCGTCGAATAGTTTCTCTCGCATCTATTGAGGGATCTACTAAGGTAGCAAACGACCTTCTCGCCCTCTTCAAATTCCTGTGACAGTACGGCCCCGATACCAAAATCTGACGCGTCGGTTTGCACCACAAAAGGTCGCTGAAAATCCGGACACGTCAGGATCGGTGCTGTCACCAAGCATTCCTTCGCCTTTCGGAAGCTTTCCTCGCATTCTGCGGACCAACAAAACTTCTTACTTTTCTTTAACAGATCTGTTAAAGGGCGAACTAGTTCTGCGAAATTAGGTACAAAGCGCCTGTACCATGAAATAGTCCCTACAAAGCTCCTTACTTCCTTCACGTTTTTCGGTGCAGGAATCCTAACCATGCTTTCCACCTTTTCTGGATCGACGTGCAGTCCATTCCTATCAACGACATAACCTAGGAATTTCAAAGAAGATCGACAAAAGTTGCACTTCTCCCGGCTAACTTTTAATCCCGCTTCACATAACCGCTTAAAGACCTCTTCCAGTATCTCAAGATGTTGTTGAAAAGAATTGGTGACGATAATAATATCGTCTAAGTACACGAAGACGTGTGGCTCGAGATCGGCACCAAGAACGCTGTCGATGAATCTCTGCCACGTCGCCGGTGCATTATGCAAGCCGAAAGGCATTCGCTTGAACTGAAAGAGACCTCTATTTGGAACCGTGAAGGCTGTGAGCGGTCGTGATCCCTCCTCCATGGGGATCTGCCAGTAGGCTGACTTTATGTCTAAGGACGTGAGATACTTCGCATCTCGAAGTTTGTCTAGGGTCGTGGAAATGTATGGTAGTGGATAAGCATCCCTATCTGTAACTTTATTAAGTTTCCTATAGTCGACACAAAAACGAAAGGACCCATCTTTTTTCCTGATAAGAACGATTGGAGATGCCCACGGACTGTTTGATTTCTCAATGACTCCCGCATCCAGCATCTCCTTCAGTTCCTTATCAATATGAACCTGCATTGCAGGCGAAACCGGGTAATACCTTTGCTTAATCGGTTCGGCCGACGTCCTAATCTTATGCTGGACCAATTGGGTACAACCTAATCCCTCTGGCATATCCCTGAAGATTTTCTCCTCTAAAATCTCCAGTTGCCTTGTTTGATTTTCGTCCAATTCGGACTTTTCCTTAAGAACGGAAATCGAACCAACCGACTGTTGATTCGAGAAATTCCACACGCCTGATCGCAAATCCGGGACTACACCCGACAGTGCCCAAAAATCTGCACCAAGGATCATCACGTGTGGTAGAGCTGGTATTACCAAACACTCTAAAAATATGGACTTATCTTGTACCGCAATCGGTAGCGATACTACCCCCAAAACTCCTATACCCGCCCCATCGGCTAATGCCACTGAGCTAATCCTACTCTTTGCTAAAACTAACCCTAAATGCTTTAAAATCTCCCACCCATCCCTACAGACGATAGTGCGTGAAGCACCGGAATCCAGCAGACCGAGAAACTGAATTCCATAAATCGAAATATTTAAAAATGGCCTATTATCATCTCCGTTTGCCTCCAAGGTGAACCCTAAGTGAATTTGAGAAGGGGACAGCTGGTCGCCAGCAGACGACCTAACTAATTGCGCCGGCGCTCCTGTCCTGCTGACCCAGGAGTCCGTTGCGCGTTTCCCGAACAACGTCGGCAATCCCTCCGATACACCCCTGCCGCACCACAACCATAACAACGCCTAGGAGCGGAACACCTATTAGAGAAATGGCCCTCACTGCCGCAATTATAGCAACGCATTTGCCGACGTTGTTGGTTGTCTTGAGTGACAACCGAAATTGTGGGTTCCTCTGTGCTGATATAAGCCAAGTCTGGCTCCAGCAAGTGCCTACTGCGACTCGTTGGCGGCGGAGCAAATGTTTCGACGTTTGCTCGCACCGTTTCTAATTTGCGTCCTAGCGCCACCAAATCCTTGACACATTTGGGATCCGCCAGTCCCAACTGCGTCTGATAGAACGGCGCTAGGTTCCTCTGCAGGATTGACAGCTTCCTTGTCTCCGAAATCGGATCGGAAAGTCTGCCAAACATGTTCTGCATTGTCGCTACATACCCCTATAGACTCTTCCTTCCCTTGGGTACGTCGCCTGATCTCTTCTAGAAGAAGATCATCATAATTTGGAGGAAGGAACTCCAACTTCAGTTCCCTCACCAGCTCTTCCCAGGAACAGACCGACCTCCTAATTGCCCTATACCACAGAAGCGCCTTCCCATCGAAAAGTTCGACTGCTGATCTGAAAAGTTGAGAAATAGTAACCCCCTCGCTTCCCGGAGCTCGTCAACCCTTTCTAGAAAGGCATTGACGGAAGCGCCGCATCGTTCTCCCGAAAACTTTAGACCCCACTTGGCCAAGTTTTCGAAACGTTCATTTTGACCGTGTTGTTCACCTCGTCCACCAACGTTTGAAAAAGACTCCCTGTCTCTCCCAAAGGCAGAATTCGTTGGTGGCGAAGGGTCCCGGTTCATCCGACCATGTGGTGGTGTCTCTATTTGTGGTTGTTGCCTCGTTTTCGGCGCGTCCTCATCCTCCGCTTCGTCCCCACTATCCTCTGCGTCGTCCTCACCACCAGAAGTAAGCTTCCCGAGCGCGAAGATTAGCTCGTTCCTCAAACGGAGCTTTTCGTCCATATCTTGGCTTTCGGTAGCGAGCGCCCTATCCATCCTGCCCATTGCCCACTCAATCTTTGTGAGAATCTTCAAGTAATCCTTCGACTTCGGATCTCTTGGAGGCTCTCTCAATAAATTGTTTATTTCGTTGAGTTTATCCATGACCGCATCTCTATCCTCTTCAAAAGTGAACGGGTAATTCTTGTCTACCCCACCCATAGAACCCCGTCGCTCCAACATCCGTGCCGCCCTTAGAGACTTCCTCATCGCCTCTACGGTGCCTGTTGGAAGAAGTCGCGCCTCGACTTCATAAGCCAGCTCATCCGCCGATAATCTGTTAATCTCCATTTCAGAAGGAAGGAAAAAATACACCCCGAAAACTACTGAAAATCCGTAAAACCGAAGAACAATGTCGGAAGCGACTGATGAATTCACGTCAGACCCACTAAGACAACTCAACCAAAGGTATGACCAGAAGAAAGCACTTTGGGTATATAGGGCCACCGACGTCTACACCAGAAACAGCTGGAATCTATAAACCCCAAACGAATGCCAAAAGTGAGCAAGGGGGAACCTATGTAATTACCGGAAAAATACCAAAAGGAAAATGACTAGGTAATATGTACCCCCAAGGAGAGTATCCAAATACAACAATTGGTAACGAAACCGACGAGTACGACGTAACGGCTCGAATGGGTTGATATATTTGCTGCGAACGTTCAGTAGAAGAACGCCCAAAACGATTGAATTCCAATTGAAAGCTGGGAGTATGTAAAGAGAAAAAAAATCCACAATAAAACACACAAAACTAAAATCCCACAAAAAGAATCTTTCTGGATATAAAAATTCCAACAATAATAATGATGAATGAACCCGAACTAACCACGTCAAAAATGTTTCACCTCTTATTCAATTATTTACTAAGACAACAATAATATAAAGTATGTATGTACCAATAAATTCAGGAATTTAAAGTTACTCCGAGGTAACCCCAAAGTTCAACTTAGAAAAGATGCGTATCGATGTACCTATGTCCTCCGACGTGATTACGCGATGGTATTACAAAAGACGTAATGTTATATATTAGAGCAAGGTAGGTTCAAAGGGTCACCTATCTAATATGGGTATGTTTAAAACAGAATTGATGGTAAAGATCAGGAATCCCCTGATTGTTACTGTGCCCTTCAATGAGCGTATGTATGTAATATGAAATGGAATACGCGCTGACTAAAATATTATTTAAAAGGGTAGGTATCGATATGTGTAACTAAATATATGGTTCAGTAGCTATTCTCAAATATATAAAAAATTATATGATGAACGCGATCAAAAAGTTTTTATTTACCACGGAATAAAGGGGTGTTGTATATAAGTATCGATGAATAATATTGTTGTAATAAACGAAATGAATGCACTCAATAATAATATGTATATTTCTTTGTCTTTAAAACAAAACAAAAATCCACCTACTTGTAGATCTCCTCGAAATATGTGTGGATATAACTAATATTTTTTTTCCTTTATGAACGAGATAAATGCTCTCGTAATACTCTGTTTAATTACAGAACGACCGTAAAACTTGTTCAAAAAAATTACGTGGTGATTTCCTCGAACTAATTGTAGCGATAAAAAAAATTCACAAAATAAATTGTACTGTACTATATATTATATATTATACTTTGTACTTTGTAACTAAGCGCAAAACAAAGAAAATAAGAAAAAAAACACCTACTTGTTGATAACCAGGCGAGTTACCTCTGGTTATCTCCCTTACTCCTACCGGTTTCAGCACTGAAGGAAACCGCACGCACTGTACACCAAACTGCAATTTATTTTTCCTGCTAGCGGTTGATGAGCTGTATATTTAATATGTATAATGCCACTGCAGCCACTCGAAATCTGTGAAAAGATAACTCAAAAAGTAAAAAGCACTTTAAAACAACACTAAACTTCCCTAAATAAAACGCCACAACTACGTATGTATGTCGGCACAAAGGACCCCCCACGCTTGTGCCGACAATTTTCCTATAATATATGTTACTTTCAGCAAGCCGCGCGAACAAGATTTAACACACGAAACCGAAAGAAAGGCCCCACGTTGGGCGCCAATTTGTTGCACTTTTAATTTGTTCGCGAATGCACTACTTTGCGAAATGTAATTTGGCGGAAAATAAACGAAATAATTGGAGAGATTTGCAGCCGCCACTGCCGAGAATAAAATTACCGAACTGTCAATAATTACAGGTACGGTGAGCGCAAGTGCAACAACCAGCAAGCGAATATGCTGGATTCCCGATTGCTCAGCACGGGGTGGGTTCAGGTAATGAAAATATGTATTCCGAAAAGTCTTACCAAAGGAAACCGTGGGTATGAGTAGGTACTTACTGTGGTAGGAAGGAATTTTATCGTTCCTGGTAGACCGAGTACCTGGAACAAGAATAGAAAAAAAATGGGCGCCACACAATTTTGAGGATAATTGTGAAACCAAGGAACAACGAGCGAAAAAGAAAAGAACCGAAAAAGAAATAGAATGCAATAATTTTTTTTTACTACGTTATAAGACCTCCGTTGGAGTACGGCAAATTTATTTTTACTGTAAAAACTGTTGCACAATTAAGATTAGCGGAATTGCCGTCGAAATGGCACAAGACCGAAGGTTCCCGAAAGGGGACAAAAGTCGTTTACTGGGGTCGCGGGTCCCGTCTTTTCCCGGGATTTTTCGGAGCACTGCCCTACCGAGATTTCTCCCTTCTTTTTTTGAAAATGATACGAACAACTACCTATACGAACACTAGCACTCTACTTATCTGTTTTTCCTATCTTCCTGATTCCCGCCTGGAATCGTTTGAATCTGGTCCCGCCTGTCTGCTGACCTTCCTCGAGTGGTAATCTTCCTCCTACTTATCGGTTTGTTACACTTTTGTATTGATTTTCGGACTTTTCCGACTTTCTCCTCTTGAACACTCTAGCACTTTCTCTAAAAACGAAACTCCCCGATTTACTTTCCACGTCAAATTACTTTGCTGGACAACCAAGAAGTGATTGCCAAAAATCCTTTGTCCAGTCGGCCGGCCAGCGTTCCCACTCACACATCCATACATACATGGGGAAGCAGAGCCCACGACAGTTCCAACGGACAATTCAGCTGTAGCGCTGAAGTTGTCAACTGTTTCGTACTCCCCCATCCCCACACATACTAGGGCAGTGGACTCAGCGGGTCCAACTCGATAATTCAGCCGTCACTCTGAGATTATCAACCGCTGTTCCTTCCCCATCCTCTCACGCATACTCGAACATTTCGCTGGACCCTGCCGTTGTCCGCTACACTATGTATTCGTTACAAAGTGCGCTGACATGGTCCCGCTAATGCTCTCACGCCTCTCATACCTTTGAATTCGCCCATCACTGAGAAACATTCAGCAACAGCGAATCCTCTAGCCGACCCTGGACCTCCCAACCATTACACGTCTGACAGTTCGCGCTCAAAACATTCAAGAAGAAAATAATCGGAAAGTCACATTGTTTATTCCTTTAAAATAGACAAGTCTTTGGAAATAAATTTTAAAATCCCACTCCCAAGTATGCAGTCCGAAGAAGATTACACCTGTGAGGGATTGGATTCGAGAATCCCTAGAACCAGGTCCCAACTGAAACCATTTGTGAAGAAGAAATGCAGGAAAGTGAAGTGAGTGGAATAACTTATGTATAATTCTCGCGTTAATAAGTATTTCCCTAAGTCTCTCGGTGGGGTGGCGCGCAGATTTGGGGTCGAAAGGGAATATAGATCTTGTGCCAGTTCTTACATTTTTGTTTTAAGTTTTATATGTTGCATCGTTGTGTTTTGGGTTATGTGTTTTGCTCCTTTTCTGCAGTTGTTGTGTTTATCACGGTATCAATGGTTTTGTTATTCGTCGCGACTCGTGTTCGTAGTGTTATGATTGGCCCATGGGAGTGTGTTTATACGTGGCCGTCCGCCCACACACTCTGCTGCTCCTCCGGTGCTCCCACGACGGAGTTGAAGGACAGAGCGTCATCTTCCCCCCATCGTGCGTGACTCAGTACCGTGACAGTGGTACTTCTTTCGCAATTGTCTGTAGAAGGGGCCGTCCGCTCGCCCTCCCCAATTGCTATGCCAGACCGCCCGTCTGGTTGTGACAGCGACTCAAGTGTCGGCCGCTGTATTTTTCAGACCGCCCGTCTGTTTGGAGTGTGTCTGAGGATACGTACACAACTCCGCCGTCGCAGACCGTCCGTCTGGGTTTGCTGCCGCATTTCGCGCCTACAGACCGTCCGTCTGTCCTTGCCGTAATGGTGTTGCAGACTGTCCGTCTGTAAGGAAGTACGTTGGTTCGTTGGGAGTCTCCTGACGGTCCTTGTCAGGCTCACCATCCGGATGTCTGGGATCACACACCGTGCTCCGTTGTACAGACCGTCCATCTGTTACGAGGTGCCCCCTTTTATCCGTTCGTCGACCACCTGTCGAGCTGGTTCACCAGTGTTGGACCCAGTGTTGGACCGCCTGTCCATGCCCAAGTGTACCTGTGGTGGTTTTTGCCCTGAGGGTCCAGAGAAGTGGGCCGATGGCTGATGGCACCATGGCTGCCCCTCCACCTCCTCAGATCCTAGCGCGCGAACCAAGAAAGAGAGGGAATTTGGTAGGGTGGGTCAGGGAACGTAGAGTGGCTCTTGTTGTGGTATAATTATACCGCAACACAGTGTGGTGTAAAAGAAGATTGCAATATTAAAATTTATGGTAAAAGAAACGAGAATAAATGTGGTATTCTTAAAACTAAACATCCTGCCCCTCGCTGATGATTCTCGGATTATCAGATGTGACCGTCAAGGAGGCTCTTGGTTTTGGTACTGGGTTGGCTGTCGCCTTTTGTCTATGTTTCCACAGTATATACATTACAACTGCGGCCGCTAGAAATAGTCCGCAAGAACCCACTATGGTATGCCTAATGTTATGATGATGAAGTTGGTTAGGAAGTTCTGTCTGTTGGGCCTTAATCTGGTCACGTAGGCCTTGAAGTTCATTGATTTGCGTGCTGAGATTGTTCGTATAATGATGAAGTGCTGCCAGCCATGTTACGTTGGGTATGCTCATAGCTTGGAAGAATCTGATTTGTGATACCCGAATATTGCTGGAATATGTGCGGTGGGCTTGCAGCGTAAAGTAGTTTTGCTTTACAAGGCAGGTTGGTTGCAGTTTGAGGAGGCCGGTTCCACTGATGGTGAGAAGCGATGGTTGACCGTCACATACTACATTCAATAGGGTTTCGTTGATAACGGCATAGATCCATTCGTTGGCGTTTGGAATTTTCGACCAGACTGGTGTCGTTTCGACGATCTATAATCTGCATGTTGACAGCGATGGTATATTATTGAGCAGGTTGACTTCACACAAGCTGACATTTGATCCTCGGCGGTAGATGGGATTGGTTTGGGTGCACAGATACCTTTCGTTTGTTATAACCGTGCATGATGATAATTCATCGTTGGATAATGGGTAATACCCATCTTGGTGAGCGTTTATCGCAATATATGTAGATTATTTTTTTTATGGCGAAAAGAGTATTGTTTGTAATCGCTGGAATTGGAATGTTCTTAAACATTGTGAATTCTTCTCGTCCTAGTAGAGGTAAACTTATTCTGAATATTACATGATTGCTCATAATTCTTCCTTCCGTTGTCATAAGTTTGTATAGTGCCCGTATATTGTTTACTTCCAATGTAAGGTGAACACTTGATGGTAGATAATTTTTAATTTTGATGGCTTCTTCCTTCAATTGGTGTGGTGAAATGAGTAAGTGATTGATTTTATCATGATGTGTATCTGCTAGTACGGTGAGAATAGATGATTGCGTCCGTTGTATGTTCGCAATAAGGAGCGTAGTGTATATAGCCCATGATGAGAATAATTGCTGAACCTTTATTTGATATGAGTTTTCGGTGAGGTTATGCACTCGATTGATGATTTGTTCCAGTTGCGTCACAAGTGAGTTATGCTGTTAGTTTATAGCTACTTGATTTTTTGTCATGATGTTTACAGTGGAATCTAATATTGATGTATGGTTTTTGAGCAATTCGAGAAGGTGATTTTCGTTGTTGTACACCTTTTTAATATTATCAGACATTTCTTCAGCGTAGTGAGAATCAAGTACTCCAAAGAGCACGTTAGCGATGTTACCGATGGCGTCTACAGCTCCTCTTTTTTCCTTTCGTGGCTTAGACTGAGGTTGATTTATGAGAAATTCATTCTGATCAGTGAGTTGTTGAAAGATGTACTGAATTTCTTGGATAACTTGCTTGCATATGCTTCTTGCTGTGATTTGGTTGCAAACATGCTGTAATATCGTTGTACTCTTTTCGAGGGCTTGAAACTCTCTTCGGTATAGATCAAGGTCGTAATAAATGACTAAGTTCCATTGGTTAGCCACCAAATTTATAGTTCCTTGATTAAAAGAGTGTATTCCGGGAGATGGATCATATTTTGTGATTTGCACTCCAGTGTTTCCTCTTACAATTGGCACTAGTAGGCATACCAAAAGGGTTGTAAGTAGCGTTGATGAAAACTTACGGGTTTTCTTGGCCGATCCATTTGATTCATCTGGTGATGCATTGGAAATATTTGACTCATTAAATCTTTTGCGGTCCAGAGCGGCTAGAGATGACTGCTTCTGAGTGAGACAGTCAGCTGTCGTTGGTATTTCTGCTTCGGTTACTTCGTCCTTCACGAGCGGAGCCAGTTTATGTATTGGTCGCTTTAGAATTCCTGATTTTGTGCGGACATCAGCAACTCTAACAAGTCCGTCAGTACCGTGGTAAACCTTAACAATTCTACCAAGCGGCCATTTCATGATCGGGATGTTGTCTTCCTTGATAATGACGATTGTGCCGATTTCAACATTCGATGATAATGTCTTCCACTTGCTTCTGTGTTGCAACTCGTTTAGGTACTCCTGCGACCATCGGCTCCAGAATTCTTCTTTGATATGAGAGACTAGTTTCCATCTGCTGCTAAGACTTCCTCGTAATGGTTCTGCATGCGGATCGACTGTAGCCCTTAGAGACTCTCCTAACAGGAAGTGGCCAGGAGTCAACGCAGTTAGATCGTTTGGATTAGTGGACAGGGCAGTGAGTGGCCTTGAATTTAGGATAGCTTCCGCGTCTCAGGGTGCACAGTTCCTCATATGTTAATGAAGCTGAAGCGATCTTGCGCTGAAGCAAGTGGTTTGCTGATTTGACGGCTGCTTCCCATAGACCTCCAAAATGAGGAGTCCTTGGAGGAATGAAATGGAATTCTATCCCTCTCGAGTTGCAGGTGGTTGATATTTGATCTTGAGCCTTGGCTGAGTATATTGCCGTTTGTAATTCAGTTAATTGATTCCTTGCACCGACGAAGTTCGTGGCATTGTCGCAATAAAGATTTTTGCAAAACCCTCGTCGACCAATAAACCTTTTTAACGCACCGATGAATGCGTCCGTGGATAGATCGCTGACGACTTCTATGTGAACGGCCTTCGTACTAAACCAACAGAATATTGAGAGGTAGCTCTTTTGTGGACGGCTGCCCCTTGAACGGTAATGAATCCAGATTGGGCCGCAAAAATCTACGCCGCAATTTATGAAAGGACGCGCTGGTTGAACTCGATGGGCTGGTAAGTTGCCCATCATCTGGGAGTACATTTTTGGCTTAGCCCTTATGCAGTTTGTGCATTGCTGGACGATTGAGCGTGCTATATTCTTTCCTTTGATGGACCAAAAACGTTGTCTAGTTATAGCTAATAGACCTTGAGGTCCCACGTGCAAATTTTCAGAATGTATGTCGTTCATCAACGTTTTGAAAAACGGGTGGGCATAAGGTAATAATATTGGATGCCTTGCATCATAAGCCAAATTTGACGCCTGTAACCTTCCTCCCACTCGCAAGAGATCGTTTTTATCCAAGAAAACGGAGAGCCCAACTAGTTTACTCTTTGAGTCTAGATCCTTATATTTTTTTAAATGAAGAATGTCTGTGTTGAACTCGCATTTTTGAATGTGCTTTAATATGAGTTGTAGAGCGTCATCGAGTTCTGTAATTGTCAACGGCGAGACAGGCTTAGGAAGTCGAGAATGTGAATGTCGCAGCGCATGGATCTTGGAATGGAATTTACCATTCTTAATCAAACTAATGAATCGTAGACAATAAGCTATTATATTTTTAAGCTTGGAAAATGAGTTCGAATGTCTTATTTGTTCAAACAAAACATCCGCTGTTCCCACGCTGACTGCTAACGCTGTTCTTTTTCTTTCTTCACATGGATTACTATTCTTGAATTGCGGCCATATTGACTCGTTACCATGTAGAAATCTTGGACCATATTTCCATAAACTATGATCTTGTAGTTTTTCTGGCGAGATCCCTCTTGATAATATGTCCGCTGGATTATCGGCTGACCTGACATGTCGCCACTGAATTGAGGTGGTGAGTCGTTGAATGTTAGCGATTCGACGTCCAACGAATGTTTGGAATGATTCCGCATTAGAGTTTATCCAACTCAGGACAATTTGGGAATCAGACCATAGGAAACTGCTTGCTTCATCCAAGTTGAGATCGGTTTTAATACGTTTTGACAGCTCCGCCGCTAATAAGGCTGCACACAATTCTAAACGAGGAATGGTCGTAGATTTGAATCCCGATGAGGTTTTAGAAGCTGGTGCTACTCGTGATTTGGAGCACAGTAGCCGCACAATGACTGTGCCATCCTTGTTTATTGATCTTATGTATGCCGCAGCCCCATACGCCTTTTCTGATGCATCAGCAAATGTATGTATTTGAGCTGACAACGGAACAGAATTGCTGAAGACGTGTCGAGGAATTTGAAACTTATCCAATTCTTGTAATCCTTGGTAATACGTATTCCACCTGGTGTACATTTCTTCAGGGAGAGCGGCATCCCAATCGTATTTTAATTCCCATAGTTCTTGTGGAAATAATTTTGCGACGATCACTACCGGAGCAACTATTCCCAGTGGATCAAAGAGGCGTGCTATGTCTGATGCCACCGATCGCTTGGTGCAGCCTTTCGGTGGTGCACAATTGGTTTTTATGCAGAAAGCATCTGATTTGGGACGCCAGATCAATCCTAGAATTTTGACAGTACCCTCATTGTTGTCTTCGGTAAGTGGAACCTCCTGATCTTCTAGTGGAATGCCTGCTAGGAGTTGATGACTATTTGAACACCATTTCTTTAACTGAAATCCTCCCTCCCGAAGCAGTGCTAATAGCTGCGTCTGAATGTCCTTTGCTTCGATTAAACTGTCTGCACCTGTCATTGCGTCATCTGCATAGAAGTCCCTTCGCAGCACCCTTGAACCTACTGGATACTTTGTACTGTGTTCTTGGGCCAATGTTTGAAGGCACCTTATGGCCAAGTACGGGGCTGACGTTGTACCATATGTTACTGTGCACAGATTGTAGCATTTTAAGGGTTGAGTTGGATCCGGCCTCTACCAAATTAATTGAAATTGTTTGTCTTCCTCGCGTACGCGTATTTGTCTATACATTTTCTGAATGTCGGCTTTGATGACGAATTTTGGTAATCTAAAGCGCAGTAGTATGGTAAACAGATCGTCTTGAATTGTTGGTCCGGTGTACATAATGTCATTCAGCGACAGATTAGATGAAGTTTTCGCCGAGGCATCAAAAACTACTCGTAATTTTGTGCTGCTGCTGTCTGGCTTCAACACGCAATGATGTGGTAGGAAGTAATGTGGTTGTTGAACAGTTTTGTAATCGATCTCTGTCATATGGCCCAATTGTATGTATTCATTCATGAAATTAGTGTACTGAACCCATAGTTCTGAATTTCGTGCTAATTTATGTTCCAATGCATAGAAACAGTTTAAGGCAATATGGGTCGATGAACCCAACCTTTCTGGGTCGTCGGAAAACGGTAGATTGACAATAAATCTCTCTGTTGTGTCTCTTGCGAAGGTTTGGTTGAACAACTCTTCACATCTTTCTTCTGCAAGAGTACGCCTTGATGTAGAGATAGGTAGCTCTTCAGTTTCCCAGAATTTGCTGATGTCTTTCTCAAGGGACTCATCTTGCGTAAAGACACCACAAGTTGCAGTCACTGTAGATGTGTCACCGACCTTCCCCGTAACGATCCATCCAAGGAGGGCGTTTTGAAGTAGTGGGAGTTCGTTCCCGAGCCTTATTTGTCCAATGCAAAGAAGTTGATGGAAGTATTCCGCTCCGATTAACAGATCAATGCGGTCGGTTTTGTTAAATTTGGAATCTGCCAGTCTGATGTTCTTTGGTATCTGCCATCTTGATATGTCGAATGACTATGAGGGTTGTGGAGACACTATTTGAGGTAACACGATTGCTTCTATCCTAGTTGAATATACTAGTCACGTCCGATAGTAACTGCACATTTGCCCTAAGATGAGTCTCGCGTCTTGAATGTCCTATACCAGTCACTATTGTTGTGTTACGTGTGAGTGGTATCTCTAATTTGCGCATTATTCTCTCTGTAATAATGTTGACTTGTGACCCGGAATCCAAAAGAGCACGACATGGGACACTGTTTCCATGGTTGTTCACTAGTTTCACTAATACGGTGCTTAGGAAGATATATCCTTGTTTTGAATTATTGTCAGCTACCGTTCGTGTGCTATTGGTTACGTTGCTTATCTGTTGAGCTACGCTAGCTATGTTCGCGGATGACGGAGTTGACTGCGTTACTGTTGAGTTGATTGAGTCAGTTGCTCGGCTTATCTTGTCGGTTGACTTGGTTGATGTGTTTTTGCCGGAAACTGACGCGTTCTGACCGGCATTGTCCAGATGTAGAAGTGAATTGTGTTTATTCGAACAATATGCATCCCCGAGACAAGCATTTTGATACTGTGTGTCCGTCCCTAAGGCAATTTATGCAGCTGTTCGATTTCTTCACTAGTGTCAACCGTTGAGCTGGTGTTAATTGCAAAAATGTGCTGCAAGCGAATAATTGATGATTTCCCTTACAACTTACAACATTTGCACGAATGTACACTGTATTGCATTGATGTCATGGCTAGAGACCTTAGAGCGGCCAGTCGCCTGTCCTTCGTTTTACAGCCCAATGCTTCCAGCGATTGAAACCTTGTCTCCAGAAATTTGAGAAAGTCAGTTAAAGGCTGAAGTGATTTTGGCTCTTTGATGGATTGCTCCCACAATGTGTGTGTGTTCACGTCAAGTTTTTTTATTAGAACGTGGAGGAGCATTGGATCCCACGTGGCCGTGTCGATCCCCAACCCTTTCAATGCTAGCAGGCATTCTTGAGTCGTATCATGGGTCGATTTTATTGCTGCTGCGCTCTCAACGGTTATTGCTGTCTGGGCCATTAGTTTATTCAGAACAGCAGTTACCAACAGGCGCTTGTTCTCGAACCTGTCATTGATGATTTTCCAAGCTGCATCATAGTTCTCTTCTGTGGGTACCATATGACGTATCAGCTTTTCTGCTTCGACAAACAAGCTTGTTTTTAAATAGTACATTTTCTGGCAGTTTGCCATTGGTTGTCGGTGTACCATCTCGGCAAAAAGATCATGGAATTGCCGCCATTTCATGTAGTCGCCATCGAATTTTGGCAAGACTATATTCGGTAGGTTGAGCTTGCTTGGTTGATTGCCTGCACTGTTCTGGAAGGTTGATTGGTCTGATTGATTGGACAATTGATTGAGTTCTACAAGTTTCTCTTGCGCCTCTTCTTCCAAATCAAAAAATTGTTGGGCATTGTACCCGCTGGCTTCTGGGTCTGCTGATTGCTCGTGTATTTGGTTGTGTAGCTGTTGAATGTCGTCCCATCGACGTTCTATCGCTCTTATCTTAAGCTGATAGAACTCTCTTGGTTTGTTTGCAAGTTCGATAAGAATGGCTCTATGTAAGCCTTCTATTGCTGCTCGTTGTTTTCTAATCAAGCCCGTTATGTCGGGGTCGTTGTGTAGAGATTGACGAAGCGGAACTTCTGGTTTTGTGATTTGCTTCTCTGGGATTTCCTCCGGCTGAATTTCTTCCAGAATGGCCTTTAGCTCGCAGTACATAGTGTGCACCTTTTCTGGTAAATTCCCAGAGACGTAAGGTGTATCCGATTTGACGTATTTTTCAATTTGATGATGGTTTGTTGTGAACTCCTGCCAAATTTCTTCAAGGTTCTGGAGTCGATCGGCCTTATATTTTGTGGTCTTTCTTGCGGGGCCGTCCTTTCTCACGTTGGTTTTGAACCTTGTTAGCTCATCCGCCAATGAATTTTGCCGTGCGACCACAATGAATACCTTGGTTTCATCCATCATTGTCGCTGTGAAATCCCACCAATGTGCAAGCCCTGGTTCACGCTTTTAATAATTATTTATTTTAAAATGCCTTGTTGTCCTTGTCAGTGTTTAGCCCTGACAAACGCTGTTGTTATGAGTGCCTTCTGAATTGCCCCTTACCGCTTGTGGGGGGAAGCAATCCGGATCACGTCGGGGTCACCAAATGTTGCGATGCTTCTATCACAATTTTTTTTGTTGATGTCCAGATCACAGTGCTTGGTACTGTGACTGGCATTGATGATTACAGTGAAACACTATAACACCTGAAATATCGCGTGGTGACAGCTTCAAGCAGACTCACTTGAAGAAATTAAAAGATCTTGGCAACTGTCGAACGATATCTGATCATTTTTATTTTTCCTCCAACTATTTATACAATAAAAATGCTTAGTCTAGGTATTTACAAAGTTATATTAAATTATAGCGTGTAACATGAATACAGCAGACGAACAGTGTCTGTAGATAACGTTAAGATAAATTCCAAAGAGGTGTCTTATTTTTATGCTGATAGAGCAAACGTGTCCTACAGTATGTTTGACAAGGAAAACAGAAATAACATGTTACAGTGTGGTGTAAAAGAAGATTGCAATATTAAAATTTATGGTAAAAGAAACGAGAATAAATGTGGTATTCTTAAAACTAAACAGTAGGTCTTCGCAAAGAAAGTGGTTGGAGAGCTAGATCTTATGCCCTCTATGGGCCGTTAATGCCTAATATTTATTTATTTATTTTTACAACCAAGCAAACCCCTAGCAAACACAGAAATATGGTCATATCTACGTATGCCATATATATATCGCACTGCATCGTTAAAGGCAACTTGCAGTTTTCGCTGGGATGAGGAGTCAAGACTGCTATAGACCACCTCAGCATATGTTATGAGGGGTAGGACTAGAGACAGTACCAGCTTTCGTCTTGTTTCCTGAGGGGTAAAATAAGCACTGACCCACAATTTGCGAAGACATCCGTAGATTCGCCCACGACCACATTTCGGTTGATAATATAGCCTAGACTAGTGACTGAGTCCACAGCTTTAATTTTGTTATTATTAAGGTAAACATCGGGAAGGAGGCAAAGGTGAAATGGGTATTATTTGAGACTTTGATGGATTGAGAAGCAGCCCGCTAGCTATAGACCAGGTTGTAATATGTTTTAAGTCTTCATTGATGAGAAGAACAAGTTCGCTGAGGTTACCAGAAGGCTTCGCTAAATGTAGTTGGACATCGTCAGCATAAAGGTGTACTGAAGTATATTTACAGATTGTTGGAAGGTCGTTAATAAACATGCAGAAGAGTATCGGGCCTAATATTGAGCCTTGAGGAACTCCCTGCTTTATTTCTTCCAACAGTGAAAAACGTTCACCAGAATTAACCCTTTGCGATCTGCCAGAGAGAAAACTGCTGATCAATTTTACTGCTCTTTCACTAAAACCAAATTGATTCTTAAGCTTCCAGCAGAGAACTTTTTGATTAACTTTATCAAAATCCTTAGAAAAGTCTAGCAAACACAGCAACGAAACATAACCCCTGTCATAATCCTGGCTTAGTTCTTCAAAAAGGTTAACCATAGCTGTAGAATAACTGTGGTTAGCTCTAAAACCAGATTGCTGAGCATACAGCAATTTGTTCAGTGACAAGTGCTTCGTTATCTGCTTTGCCATAACCTTTTCAAAAACCTTTGATAGACAAGGTAGAATGCTAACCGGTCTAAAATCAGCAGGAGAAGATGCATTTGTTTTCTTTGCTATTGGCAAAACTCTTGCAAATTTCCAGAGCTGAGGAAAAGTTGACGTAATTATGCACCAGTTAACTACATGGGTGAGATGAGAGACCATTTCCGGTAAAATGAGTTGAACAAATTAAATTGGAAAGCCATCCTCACCTATCGAATTGGACTTTATGGCTGTAACGCATTGAATAAATTCGACTTCCGTGGCTACTTCGAAACTTTCGAACGTTGGTACAGAGCCTACACAGTATACTGTTCGATTAGAAGTTGAGCTACCAGCAGTGGGATCATCACCCAGGAAAAAATTATTCAAGTCATCTGGATCCAGATCACACGGAGAGTTATTCCTTCCAACAGACATACCGATTGTTTTTAGGTTGCTCCAAAGTTTCTTTGCAGGAAGGGAATGATTTAGTTTAGAAGCATACAAGTTTTTCTTTGACGTGCGCAGGACGGTGGATGAGTAATTCCGAGCCACTTTGTATGCGGACCAATTTACCTCAGATGGTCTACGCTTCCATTTACTGTATAATTTGTTTCTCGTTTTAATAGAGCAGACCACCTCCGAAGTAAACCAAGGACATGCTTTGTTCTGAACTTTCACTGTTTTCATAGGCACACATTCTTCATACAATTTTAGTAGTATTGATTGAAACAGTCTAACTTTTTCATTAGGATCACCAGTTAATCGCCATTGCTCCCAGGGAGCAGAAAAAGTCGCAGCTTGAAGAACGTTAGCAT
Source organism: Portevinia maculata (assembly GCA_949715645.1). NCBI lineage: Eukaryota > Metazoa > Arthropoda > Insecta > Diptera > Syrphidae > Portevinia > Portevinia maculata. The sequence goes on from OX454526.1 coordinate 144,249,568, forward strand.
CAATAGAATTAAAATCTTTATAAGTAAAAGTGTCAGGGATGGCAGTTTTCGAAAAATTTATGTCATAACAACAAAAAAGTAGATCATGGTCAGAAACATCAAATGAAAGTTGGTCAAACAAGAGAACGAGCGATGAACATGAAACAATTATAAGATCAAGAAGACTGGGTACCCTATTCTTCTCAAAACGTGTAGGGTAGGTTGTGTTTACTAGCTGCATTCCTACTGAAGAAACTGAATCTTTCAGTTGAAAGGCCAGCGAACATATTTTAGAAAATCCACATTAAAATCACCACAAATGATTAAGTGTTCATAGAGGGCGCAGTATTCAGAAATGGCTGAGAAAAAGGGGATGACGGAGGGGAAGATTATAGGCACAAGCAACTACACATTTGGTATTACAGTCGCGTAATTCAACTAGAATGTATTCGATTCCACTTCCAGTAGACTTAGTAACTGTGTTGTTCTCTCTAACTCAATTTCCAGAATCCCCTCGCATACATATTTATTGGCTTGTCAAACTGTACACAAGATATGGTTAGTATGGCATGACTTATATATTACTTTACATAGACTGAATTATACATAGGTTAGTATTTGTAATGGTGTTACCATGTCTTCCGACACATCCCCCTGCTTTAGTATCTCTATCGCTTGACGGGTTTTACCAGTCGGCCGTATCGAGTACGATAGCCTTTGAATCTCGGCGCTTCCTGTGGAATTTGGCTGCGCTTTCGAACTTGAAGTCGGTGATGTCGGTGATGTCGGTGATGGCAGTGATGAATTTGAAGAATAAGACGCCGAAACCGAAGATGGATATGACGGTGACGCCGTAGTTGGAGCTGATGGCGTCAAATGCGATGTTGTCTTCTCTGTTGTCCAATCCGGTGATGATGATGTCGATGGTGTTATCTCTTCGTCGATCTCTAACTGCTCTTTAATTTCTCCAGTACGGTGGGCTCGAGTAAGATGGTAGCTGTTGCGATCCAGTTTTCCGGCCGATGTTTCAATGATGTAAGAGCGAGGGTGGGTGGTCTTTTCACGAACTGTTGCCCACATCCGCTTGTCGCGAACCCAAACTATTTCTCCAGGAATTAGCTCATCTCTCTGCACGGCTAGATGTCTTCGATTAAAGCTCCGTGATTGCTTATCTCTCCCAGTTTCTTCCTTCTTCCTCAGATCGTTGTAGTCGATTACTTTTGAGGCGTAGCGTTGCGGAGCCATAGGCAGAGTCGACCTGATTCGACGCCCCATCAAAAGTTCCGCAGGGCTGTAGCCGTTCGATAACGGGCTGGCACGATACTCCAATAGCGATTTATATGGATCAGTATTCTTCTTAAGATGCAATTTGGCAATCTTTACTGCAGCCTCGACGAATCCGTTGCTTTGTGGAAAGTGGGGGCTGGATGTGATGTGGCAAAATCCGTAGTCCCTTGCTAACTTGGAGAACTCTGAAGTGCGAATTGGTTCAAACTGGGTTCCATTGTCGCTTCTAACCATTTCGGGCACTCCATGGCGTGCAAAAATTGACTTGACTTGCTTGATTAATGACCGCTGCTGATGTCAGTCTTTCGAGTGTAGCAACCTCGAAAAATCTGGAAAAGAAATCAGTAACGATCAAGTACCAGCGTCCTTGGCATTTAAAAAGATCCATAGCTACCCTTTGCCATGGACGGGTTGGGAAGTCCGATGGCATAAGTTTTTCTCGAACTCCTCTGGTTTCTTGAATGCATGCTGTACATCTGTTAATCATCTCCGCAATGTCTGTTGATAGTCCAGGCCACCAAACAGATTCACGTGCCCTGGCCCGGCACTTTGTTATTCCTTGATGACCAGCGTGAAGTCTCCCAAGAATGTCCTGACGCATTGATTCTGGTATGATCAAACGGCAGCCCCGCATAAGCAACCCGTTCTCGCTGGCGATTTCATCCCTGACTGCGTAGTAGGGTTGCAAAGATTTTAGCAACTTGTTGCTTTCTGGCCACCCATTCAGCGCATATTGACCAATTTGGCTTAAAGTTGGATCCCATTGTTGTTCCGTCCAGATCTCTTCCAATTTCGAGTCGGACGCTGGAATGTGAGTCACAACTAGGTTGACGTGTGCGAATGTCTCCTCTTCTAACTCGTTGCTGCTGTCTTTTACTTGCAAAGGCTGTCGACTGAGTGCGTCTGCTGCTATCAGATCCTTACCTGCAGTGTAGAATATGGAAAAATCGTAGCGCATCATCCTCATTCTAAACCGCTGCAGCCGTGGTGTCAGATCGTCCAGGTTTTTAGTTGTGAAGATTGCCACAAGAGGTTTGTGGTCAGTCTCAAGGTGGAATCTAATGCCGGTAACGAAGTCTTGGAATCGCTCACAAGCCCATGTGAGAGCCAATGCTTTCTTCTCAATTTGGGCATAGCGTTTCTCACAGTCGGTAAGTGTCCTAGAAACATAAGAGATTGGTTTTAACTTACCGTCATTTTGACGTTGACGAATCACAGCCTCAATCCCGTATGATGAGCTGTCTGCTGACACCACAGTTTCCTTGTTGCTATCGTATATTGTCAGCACTGGTTCGCTGGTTAGAATTTTCTGAACTTGGGCGAACGAAGCCTCCTGCGCTGGACCCCATGTAAATGTTCGGTCCTTCTTCAGCAATTCATTGAGAGGTTGCAAAATATCGGACAACCTTGGAGTAAATTTGCCAAGATAGTTGATCAGTCCGATCAGTATGCGGATCTCGTGTACGTTTTTCGGTCGCTCCATGTTGATGATAGCTGAGATACGATCGCCATCCGGGTGCACTCCTTTTTCATCCAGAATGTGTCCAAGGAACTTGATACGTTGTACGCCAAACTGACACTTGGCTTTGTGAAGTGTTACTCCCGAGTCCTGAAGACGTCGTAGGACTAGACGTAGTCGTTGGTCGTGCTCTTCGGCTGAGCTCCCCCATACAAGAATGTCATCCATTTGACACAGGATTCCTTGCAATCCTCGGACTATACTGGACATTCTCTTCTGGTAGTGTTCTGGGGCGGAGGTGATGCCGAATGGGAGCCGGTTGTAACAGTACCTTCCAAACGGTGTGATGAAAGTGGTTAGCAATTTTGATTCCTCAGTGAGTTTTATTTGCCAGAACCCACTGTTTGCATCCAGTTTGCTAAAGTATTTCGCCCCTGTTAGCTGTCCAAGGGTGTGCTCGACAGAAGGCATAGGATGGCGCTCCCTTTTTACGAATTTATTTAGGCGCGTCAAGTCCACGCAGACGCGGATGTCTCCATTCTTCTTCGAAGTGATAACCATCGGAGCACACCAGTCGGTCGGCTTGTCCACCGGCTCGATGACTCCTTGAAGTATCATGTCGTCCAACTGTTTCTTGAGTTTATCAAGAAGGGGAATTGGGACCCGCCTGGGTGCATGCGTAGCGTAGGGGACGGCTTTATCTTCCAGTTTAATGTCGTAAGGCTCGTCAATCGTACCCAGTCCACTGAACAGTTTGGCGAACTCCGGAATTGGTTTGACTTTTGAATGGCCCTCTACGTTGTTGATGCGTCTAACCAGTCCAAGGTCCTCACAGGCTGGCAATCCTAACAAAGGCTGTGCCAACCCCTTTACCACATAGACTTGGTCAACCTTCCGCTTCCTTGAGTAAACAAACTCGCCTCGAAACATGCCCATGGTTTGAAGTTTGTCTTTGCTTGGCCTGCAAAGAATCTGGTCCGATGGAAGCAGTGAAGTCGTCCTGAATTTTTGTTGGAAAAGGCCGATTGGGATGCTGGTGACCTCAGCCCCCGGGTCCAACTTCCAGTTAATCAACACATTGTTGACGACGATGTTCGCTGTCCATAGCTTGATGCGGTTCTGGGCATCGGTAAAGCTGCATCTGGTTGAAATGGCTCCGAGAAATGTCGAAGCACTATTGTCCGCCTTGGCCGCGACTTGCTTAATTGTTTTTGTTGCCAAGCAAACACGCGCATAATGACCTTGCTTGCTGCAATTGTTGCAAATTTCACCTTTTGCGGGCAGTCATCCTTCTTGTGCTTACTTTTACCGCCGCACCACCTGCATCGCCAACCATGACCTCCTTGACCTTTGCTGTCGCCGCTGCTGTTTATTAACTTTCGACTTTTATTTTTTTTGTATTTCGATGCCACTGATTCCACTGATTTGTCTTCTGTATCCTTGACAAGGTCTCGCAACTGACGCTTAACAGCTTCGCTTTGTCCCGCTTGCTGCACGGCCTTTTCGAGTGTGAGAGCATTGTCCATTTGAAGCTTTTCGGACAGTTTGCGGTCTCGTACTCCAACCACAATGCGGTCGCGGATTAGTTCATCGTGCAACTGACCGAAGTAACAGTGTTCGGCCAACGCGTACAGTGATGTTATGAACGTGTCCACTGGTTCACCTTCCTCCTGCAACCTTGAATTGAACACTGCGCGCTCGTAGATAACGTTGCGCCGTATGACGAAGTAGCCGTCAAACTTCCCCATCACTATTTGGAATTTGCTCGAATCGTCGTCCTTCAACCCAAAGAAGAGGAGGATGTCCTCCGCTTGGCATCCCATGATGTATATGAGAGTGTTAACTTGCTCCTCCTCAGTTTTAGCGCTCAATCCTGATGCCAGCATAAAGCGTTCGAACCGCCTTCTCCACTTTGGCCATTCCGAAGGCGTTGAAAATGGAAAAGATTCGGGACACTGTACCTGGAATTGTCCAACCGTTGCTGCAGATCTTGCTTGCTACTAGCCGTCGAGAACACCGTCCACCATGTTCAATTGTTAAAATTTTTTTTCTTTCTAATAAGATAAAGCAAATTTTTCTTCTCGATCAAAGAAGAAAAAAAAATTAAAGTAGAAACAGTTTCTATAATAATATAATAAATAATATAAACTCTATGCAAAAACTTGTTTTGCTCAAATCACAAAGCAACTGCCACTTTAATTAAAAAAAGGGTTTTCCCCAAATAGCGAGTGAAATATCAGAGCAGTTAGGTTGTTTTTCAAAGTTGCCACTTTACTCAATATAAAAATACTGTTGCATGTTTGCTTGAACTGTGTCATTCAGCATTAATTAGTCAACTACGCCATCTAGTAGAAAGTGGCCATATTACCGATTTTGGCAGCATTGGAATAGCAGTTTGAGTAGCTGTGGTATAACTTGGTATGTTGTTCTCGAACCTTCTGAACTTAACGAACCTTCTCAACGAATCTGGAAATTTCGAGAGGTGTCACTAGGAGATATAAATAGATGTCGCAGGAGCACCCAAGACATTCTAGTTGTGAACCGCGATAAAGAAGTACAATAGATGATAGTAGTGAAAAGTATAGAGAAAAAGTATAAGTATCCAGTAAGAGAAAAGTGTTTGTGTAGTTAAAGTGATTAATTGTGAAAGTGAATAGTTGAATTAAATAAGTGAATTATTAGAATAATAATCAAGAAGTAAAAGATATTGATAGAGAACTAATAAAGATTAATTAAATAGAATTACGTTTTATCTTTTCGAATCCTAGCCCGGATGGAACATTGGTGTCAGAAGTGGGATAAAACGTATTCAGTGTGAAATTAAAGTGAAGTGAATTAGTGGAAAAAAAAGGAAAGCAAAAATGGGCCGCACATTGAAATTACTACAGCTCAGTATACCGCAGTTAAAAGCTGAGCTAGAAAAGCGGAATCTCTCCACAGCTGGAGGAAAAAGTGATCTGGTGCTTCGACTGCAGGAAGCTGTTGAAAACGAAGGAGAAAACCCCAAGTCCGTTTTGTTCGACGTAGCAGAAGAACAAGTAAGTACAGCCGGTGATATGACTGCTATGATGGAACTACTTCTGGCCAAGTTCGACTCTAAATTTGATGAACAGAAGAGTTCTCTAGACTCTAAATTCGAAGAACAAAAGAATTCCATAGTTGCCGCCCAAAAGAGCGCTGTGGAAGATTTTAAAAATGTTCTCGAAGGAAAACTCGAAGAAATTGACCAAAAGTTCGAGAAGGTTGAAACCAAATTCGACGAAATCGATACAAACATCGAGAACTTGGCTAAAGAGCTCGAGAAAGTGAAGAAGCAGAAGGCTCGAGAAAATTCTGCGGACTGCCCGAGAAGGAAAGAGATGCAGCCTCCTGTTTTCGACGGTCAAACATCATGGCCAATTTATAAGAAACAGTTTGAAGCAGCTGCAATGGCGAACAGCTGGGACAACGAGGAAAAGTCGATTGCGCTAACGCTCGCACTAAGAGGTACAGCTGCGGAGTTACTCCAAACCGTCTCAGAAGAGAAGCAACACGACTACGACGCCCTGGTCAAGGCTATAGAGATGCGCTTCGGTGATGAGCATATGCAGCAAGTTTACAGGGTCCAGCTACGCAGTAGAGTCCAGAAGCGTGGAGAAACACTTCAACAGCTGCAAGCAGATATCGAACGTCTGGCACATTTGTCATATCCTAATGCTGGTGAGGTTCTCATCAATGAAATGGCTGTGGAGGCGTTTATCCAAGCCATTGAAGACAGACAACTGCAAATGGCCGTAAGAATGGCTGGAAAGAGAACTCTCGCTGAGGCCCTAGCCTTTGCCTTGACAATGCAAGCTGCTGATCAGGCATCGAATGTGTTCCACCGCGTAAGGGAAATTACAGCTGTTGAATGCTCATGTCAAAGAGCAGACATCGTAGACCGGAGCAGAGATAACAGAGGTCAAATGCGCTGCTGAAACTGCAACAAAATAGGGCACCTGCAGAGACAGTGCAGAGCTCCACCCAGACAAGGCAGTTGTCCACATTGCGGGCCTAGGAGGCGCAACGAAGAAGCATCTGGCAGATATAGCTTCGGAGAACCAGCAGTCGGGAAACGTGTAAGGGGCAGCTTCTCGGAGCAGAAGTGGGTTTCCAGAATCGATGACTCCAGGACCACAATTCTCCCAAACCAAACGAGGAAACCAGAGTCTAACAGTGGAAGCCTATATCGGACAAAATAAGTGCGTGGCAACCATCGACACCGGTGCCACCGCTTCCATCATAAGGAGGGACATCGTCCGTCAGTCTTGGCTGCACAACACCAGCAATTACTGTCTGAAAACAGCAACAGGAGCGACAGCGAAAGTGTATGGAGAGGTCATACTAACAATAAATTTGGCAGGATTAGTATTCTCCCACGCTTTCCTAGTAGCCGATATATGTGACGAATGCATCATTGGAATCGATTTCATGAAGGCGCATGATGTAGTATTGGACATTGGTATGCAAGTACTCAAGTATCGAAACGTAGAAATTCCGATTGTGTACGGGAACGAGAACGTCGCATCCCTGAGGACAGTCATTAGTAAGGACGAGGTCCTACCACCTTCTTCAGAGACACTGATTTGGACAAAGCTGGAAGGTGATCCTGGGGCCCACCGATTCTTTCTAGTCGAGCCAGAAGACAACCAGTGCCGAAATTGCGTGGTTGGAAAAATGCTTGTCGAGCCGAAGAACAATATGGTTCCCGTACGAGTTCTTAATGCGGAACACAAAAGCGTCAAATTGAAGCAAGGTGAGGTGGTTGGAAAGTGTGTACCGGTTACTGCCATCACGAAACTATCACAGGAAGGTGTTGCGAAGCCTCGTTCACTAATGGGAATGACTGAGGTCAAAAGAACTTTATTCCAGCACTGCGATCTGAATCGGGAGCAGCAAGCCATGGCAGGGAACCTCATCAACGAGTTTGCTGATATATTCGCTTCGCGGGACTGCGAGTATGGCCGAACACACCTTGTACAACACCGGATAGACACTGGAGACGCGAGACCGATTCGTCAGCCTCCCAGACGATTACCATTGGCTAAGCAGACGGAGGTTGCAGAGATGGTGTCGACGATGGAGAAGGAAGGAGTAATCGAATGCTCTAAAAGCCCATGGGCATCTCCAATTGTCCTAGTCAAAAAGAAAGACGGCAGCACTCGGTTCTGTGTGGACTATCGCCAACTGAATAATGTCACCAAAAAGGATAGCTACCCTCTACCAAGGATTGACGATACGCTGGATACACTGTCCGGAGCTCGATGGTTTTCCACTCTAGATCTGAAGAGTGGCTACTGGCAAGTGCAGATACATCCGGAAGACCGTGAGAAAACAGCTTTCACAGCAGGAAACGGGCTCTGGCAATTCACAGTAATGCCATTTGGACTGTGTAACGCGCCGGCAACCTTTGAGCGACTAATGGAGCGTGTTTTGTTGGGGCTAACATGGAAAACGTGTTTGGTCTACTTGGACGATGTCATCGTGGTTGGAAAAACGTGTGAAGAACATCGAGATAACTTGAAGGAAGTGTTCCAGAGACTACGAAGTGCACAATTAAAGCTTAACCCGAAAAAGTGTGATCTCTTTAGATCTGAGGTAAAATATCTGGGGCACATCATCTCGTCCGAAGGAGTAAGGACTGACCCAGAGAAGGTCGATGCGGTGAAAAATTGGCCCGTTCCCAAAGACAAACACCAACTGAGAAGCTTCCTGGGACTTGCAACTTACTACAGACGGTTTGTGAAGGACTTCGCAAGGATCGCAAAGACCTTGCATCAACTGACGGAAAAGGGAAAACCATTTAAATGGTCAGGTGAATGCGAAGCGAGTTTCAAGAGTCTCAAACACCAACTGTGTGATGCTTCAATTCTAGCGTACCCTACTCCAGGAAAGACATTTATTGTAGATGCCGACGCTAGTAATGTTGGGATCGGAGCCGTTCTTTCGCAGATCCATGATGGCCAAGAGAGAGTAGTTTCCTACTTCAGTAAAGTGCTATCCAAGCCGGAGAGGAATTATTGCGTGACCAGGCGGGAACTCCTGGCTTTGATTCTGGTAACAAAGCACTTCCACAAGTACTTATATGGGCAGAAATTCATCCTGCGTACAGATCATGCGTCTCTAAAGTGGCTGCTGCAGTTTAAGAACCCTGAAGGACAAGTCGCGAGGTGGATTGAGCGGCTGCAGATGTATGACTACGAGATACAGCACCGAAAGGGAACTCTTCACTCCAACGCAGATGCCCTCTCCCGGCGACCCTGCAAGGCTGATTGTAAACATTGCGTACGCCAGGAGGAAAAAGATAAAGTGCCAGTCCAACGGTTGAGAGCTGAGCCCATTAGCGGCTGGAGTGCACGGGAGATCCGGAATGCTCAACAGGAAGATCCGGATATCGAGCCGATTCTCGCCTAGAAGGAACATGAGGGCAAGCCGGACTGGCAGCAGATCTCCAATAGGAGTCCGGAATTGAAGGCATACTTGGCACAATGGGACTCACTTCATGTCCAGGATGGCATTTTGAAAAGAAAATGGGAAAGTTCGGATGGAACATCAGCCGTGATGCAACTTGTGGTACCCAGATCGAAAGTCAACGAAGTACTTAGGGAACTACATGATGGAGTGTCCGGAGGTCACTTGGGAGTAAATAAGACACTCGAAAAAGTGCGAGAACACTTTTACTGGATCCACGCAAGAGACGATGTCGAAAACTGGTGCCGAAAATGCGCCGCTTGCGCAGCCAGTAAAGGCCCGAGAGTAAAAATGCAAGGCAAGATGCATCAATACAACGTTGGAGCGCCATTTGAAAGGATTGCAGTTGACATCGCAGGACCGTTTCCAGAAACCAACAGTGGAAACCGCTATATCCTCGTAGTGATGGACTACTTCACTAAATGGCCTGAAGCCTTTGCTATACCTAACCAAGAAGCTAAAACCGTGGTAGAGCAGATTGTCCACAACTGGGTAAGCAGATTTGGCGTACCAATGGAATTGCACTCGGACCATGGTCGCAACTTCGAGTCGAAGATATTTCAAGGAGTATGCCAGCTACTAGGGATTAAGAAGACAAGAACAACCCCGCTTCTTCCACAATCGGACGGAATGGTGGAACGCTTCAATAGAACCTTAAACGAACACCTTTCTAAGGTTGTTGGCGACTGCCAGCGGGACTGGGACAAGCACATCCCCATGTTCCTATTAGCTTATCGAAGCGCAGTTCATAACACAACAGGACATACTCCATCCGAAATCCTTTTTGGTCGAACCATCCGGTTACCTAGTGAATTGATGTTTGGATCTCCAACTGATGAAGCAACGAATGAAGATGATTATGTGGCGGATCTCAGAGAAATCATCAGAAACATTCATCGGAAAACTAGAGATAAGATTCGGATATCCAGCGACCGCATGAAGACGAGGTACGATACAAAAGCGACCACCACAGGATTCCAGGAAGGAGATCTGGTATGGCTATACAACCCTCATCGCCGAAAAGGTATGTCACCTAAACTACAGCAGGATTGGGAAGGACCCTATAAGATAGTGAAGCGCATCAACGATGTTGTCTACCGGATCCAGCGAGGAAGAGGCAAGCTGAAAGTTGTCCATGTGGATCGTCTCCATCGCTACCATGTGGAAAATATTGACGTGCTTGTTCGGGACGAACAAGTTTAAGAGGGGGATATTGTTGCATGTTTGCTTGAACTGTGTCATTCAGCATTAATTAGTCAACTACGCCATCTAGTAGAAAGTGGCCATATTACCGATTTTGGCAGCATTGGAATAGCAGTTTGAGTAGCTGTGGTATAACTTGGTATGTTGTTCTCGAACCTTCTGAACTTAACGAACCTTCTCAACGAATCTGGAAATTTCGAGAGGTGTCACTAGGAGATATAAATAGATGTCGCAGGAGCACCCAAGACATTCTAGTTGTGAACCGCGATAAAGAAGTACGATAGATGACAGTAGTGAAAAGTATAGAGAAAAAGTATAAGTATCCAGTAAGAGAAAAGTGTTTGTGTATTTAAAGTGATTAATTGTGAAAGTGAATAGTTGAATTAAATAAGTGAATTATTAGAATAATAATCAAGAAGTAAAAGACATTGATAGAGAACTAATAAAGATTAATTAAATAGAATTACGTTTTATCTTTTCGAATCCTAGCCTGGATGGAACAATACAAAGGGGGGCCCTTTTTGCCCCGGGTGATCATTATGCCCCGCCTTCCCCTATGTAAAAAAAAGATCACCGCTGCCACCATGTGTTGTTCTCTCTAACTCAATTTCCAGAATCCCCTCGCATACATATTTATTGGCTTGTCAAACTGTACACAAGATATGGTTAGTATGGCATGACTTATATATTACTTTACATAGACTGAATTATACATAGGTTAGTATTTGTAATGGTGTTGCCATGTCTTCCGACACAGTAACAATATCACATTTAATATTTGATTTACAGTAAACAGAAACCCCACCATCCGTAGTATCAGTAAAGCCTGAACTACATCGACACAAAAGTGGGAAAAAGTACAAAAAAGTGGAAAAAATCGGATATACTGCTTCATCGCATAGGGCGCTCTGTATATTTCTTCTCATTTTAAAATTTTACTGTGGTTCAAAGCTCAAACATGTTCCAGCTTTCATTTTTCGCAAAACTCTAGAAACAAACACAATCAAAGAATACCTTACGAGACTTTCCAATAGATGACGCTTCCATAACATAATTCCTGTCAGTTTCGCAAGGAAAAGCGATTCTTACCAGCAAGCGACAATTAATAAACGATGGAGAATACGATTCAAAATGGAAATTTTAAAATGTCCAACGAAAAGCTTCTCAGCTTTTTTAGTTCAGATTTTAATGATAGATGTCATATAAATATGCGTGTGTTTTCGATGAGTTTCGATGTTTTCACTTTTTTGTACTTTTCTTCACTTTTGTTTTGATGTAGTTCAGGCTTAACTCGATCGTTTCGGAAAAGTTCATAGTTGGGAATCTTATAGAGCAAGTCTTCTATATCTGGCTTAAACCATGTTTCACATACACAGATAACATCAACACAGGAATTGGAAAACGAGTACTTTAAATAATCTAATGTTTGATTGTTTAAGCTCGGCGCATTTAAATAACAGACTTTAAGTCCATCGCAATATTTTGAAAGAATATTTACCATAGTGTACGTTGATTTTTCATTCATACTGTTTCGGTGTCCCAACATCATGGTATTAGTAATAATTTTTGAACAACAAAAAGAAAAGTGCAATCAAACTAACGAAGGTGTGGAGAGGATAAGAGAGGTGGCAAAAACAAAGGAAAAGACAACAGAATTACAAGATTAATATCGTATACGTTATGAATAGTTGGTAGCAGGTCCAAGAACAAAAATTATGATTTATTGTGTCGCAGCAGCAGCAAGCAGATCTTCAGTGTTTTCGATGAGAAAGCTTTTCCCATTCGCCAATTTTTTTACATAAACAAGTCCATGCATCGTGTAGACAGAGAAAAGTTGTTTCTTTCGTCTGAGCATGTTGTAACTTTAGTATGCGTTTTCTCTATAAGATGGTTGGGAACTTTTAGTTGTTTTAGTGTATTGGCTGAAATGATATTGACTTGAGCACCGGTGTCAAGTTGAGACTTTACTTCTGTGCCATTAATCCCAACATTAATTATCCAAGATAAAGTTTCCGACGAATTATGTGCCGACATCTCATTTACTGCATTTAAACTACCTAGAAAGAAAGAGTTTTCAGAATTTTGTTCTTCCATAGAGATATTTGAAGCTGCTAGGTTTTCAGGACTATTATTCAAAACTTTTACAACCTTACTTAAACAACATTTTGCGAAATGGCCCAGCTTCTGACACTTGTTGCATTTCACACTTTGGGCTGGACATTTAAAACGATGAACTTGACCGCAGCGACTGCAAACATTTGCCTTTGCACTGTTTGTACTGGACTGTGATGGAAATTTTGTTGACTGCTCTAATGACTTCGACGCTGATGCCGGAAAGCGCTGCCCAACAGTTGATGACTTTTGTTTTCGATTGAACACTTTACTTATTTTATGTATGTTTAAGTCAGTGCTTATTCCCTCGGTGACAATGTCCTTCACTTGTAGCTTGCTGGTTTCATAGGTCTTGCATATTGAAATTGCCTTTTCAAGTGTGAGTTCTTCTGGTCGAATTAGTTTCTCTTTAAGAATTTCTTCTTGGACTCCTATGACGAATACGTCCCGTAACATATCGGTTTCTTCTTTGTACTCACAAGAAGACGCTAGGCTTTTGAGTTCCGTTAAAAACTGTTCAACCGTGTGGTGATTTTTTTGACGACATGTCAAGAACTTGTACCGTTCGTATAATAGATTTTTCTTTGGCGAAAAATGGTCTTTGAATGCTTGCGTCACATCACTGAATTTTATTTCGTTTTCTTTTTTGTCGAATTTAAAGGTGTTATAAATCTGTATGCCCTGTTCTCCTATGCAATGAAGTAAAATAGAAATTTTTATGGCATCAGTTTTATCACTTAAGCCGGCAGAACTCATAAATAAGTTTAGCTTTTGAAACCAAATCTTCCACTCTTGGTCTAAATTAGTTTTGTTGAAATTAAACTGCATCGGGGCGCGCTAAACGATGAATCCATTTTAGTTCTCGCACGTGTTTTTTTTTTTTTTTTTTTTTCAATTAACATCTGACACCATGTTATGTATTGTCACTTTAAATGAAACACGACTTGTGCTGATGACAATGACAATCAGACTGACTCTTCTCGACTGTGTCATGTCTATTACATATTCTTTATTAACTAAGAGAATAGAGTATATTCATACTTAACAGTGTATTAGTTAAAGAGTTAAAAGAGTTAATATATACGATAGACAACTGAATATATAACAGATACATTCTTGTCAACATTCTTTAAAAAATTATAAAGTAAAATCAAAATTTGAAAAATATGCATAAAGTATATCGATACAGTTTAAAATGTTCCGTACACCGAAGCAAGGCGCTGCGGCACAAGGAAAGGAAAACGATACATCTGAGATGGTGCAGTCGATCAGGGTTACGAAGGAAGTGGAAGGTGAAAATTGGAGTTGTGGAGCCTGTCTAGAGGGCTCCAAACTAGGTAAGCAAACCAATAACAACAGAAAGAACAAAACTCTGTCGTCCACTTCTTCCAGACGTTCGAGAAACAAAAAATCGAACTGGAAATGCAACGACTGGATGAAGAGCGAAAGTTCAACCAAGAATACATCGACAAGAAGTACCAGATAATGCGACAACTTCACGAATCGTCCGATTCATCGTCAGAGGAGGAAACAGGCAACAGGGTTCAAACCTGGCTTAATGCCAAAACCACAAATCCTGACGCTGATGAGCTGCCCAAAACACACCCGCCGTCACAGATGGAGACAAACAACGTCAAGCACAATAACGCTGGCAGACAATGTCAACCATCGACAGAGGAGGGTATCCCAAAAGCAACAATAGTCATCACCGACGTCGTTGGACTAGCTTCGACATCAACAAAGACTCAACATGTTGTGGGAACATCATATGCTGAACGGACACTACAAGAAGCAACTGCAATGGTTACTTCAAATAACATCAATCGCGGACAAAATATACAGATGAGTTCCACCTATTCTCAAACAACTACTTATGGTCATGCCAATCACAGCCAAGGAATAAGCCCACAGACACAACAGCATTGCAACTGTTACCGTGACAACATTCCAAGGGAAACAACACCAGATGCTAAACCATTTAAATCGGAATTAATAACCCCAGTTCCACGTCGCCTTACTTCCGACCAAATAGCTGCTAGACAGGTTATGTCCAAGGATCTCCGGCCATTTGGTGGATGCTTAGAGGAGTGGCCCAGTTTCATAGCAACGTTTGAAAGTACAACAGAAATCTGTGGATACTCAAATGGAGAAAACATGGATCGACTGCAAAGATGTCTTAAAGGAGCTGCATTGGATATTGTTAGATTCAGGTTGAATTCTCCATCTGGAGTACCAGGTGCAATTGAAGCTCTTCGACAGATCTATGGACGACCGGATCTTTTATTAGATGACCTTATAGGTCGCATTAAGCAAGAACAACCTCCGAAGCTTGAGAAATTGGAAACAATTGTGCATTTTGCACAATCCGTTCAGAAAGTAACAGCTCTAATGGAAAGTTCAGGGTTGCGCGACCACCTTTGCAACCCGAGTTTACTAAAAGAACTCATTGAAAAACTACCAGCACAAATGAAGCTCGAATGGGTGAGGTACAAAAGCCGCATGCAATCAGTAACGATTTCAACTTTCAGTGAGTGGATGTCTCAAATAGGACGAAACGCAAGTGAAGTTACAATGCCACCCGGGGAAAAAGAATACGTGGCTAGTAGGAACACTAAGGCATTTCCCAAAAACCGAAACTTTGTGAACTTTCACATAGACGACGTCGATCTTCAATTCGCAGAAGCCCTACAGGAGACAAGAGGAAACAAAAGCTGTCCCATCTGCAATAAAAACTGCATTAAAATTGAACTTTGCAGCATATTTAAACAACTACGCCGCCCTCAGCGATGCGAGAGGTGAAGCAGTAAAACTTGTGCCCGATGTGCCTGGTTTACCACGAGAAAGAGGAATGCAAGTCCAATCAGTATTGTGGCGTTAACAGCTGCCATCGAAAACATCATCCGTTGTTGCACAATCTAAACACAGAAAGTCGTAACTTCTGCAATCAGCTTTCAACAACCTCAATAGTAAACCAACAATCGAGACAAGATGACGAGTTGTGTGTATTCTTCCGAATAATACCAGTCATGCTCCAAAATGGAAATCTGAAAGTTGAGACTTTCGCATTCATTGATGAGGAATCCTCTTTGACGTTAATGGGTGAGTACATTGCTGAGCAACTGCATCTTGCTTTCACTCCACAGCCCATCTGCCTTAAGTGGACCGGAGATACAGAACGACTGGAAAAAGAATCTAGAAAGGTGACCATACAAATAGCTGGAATTGAAGACCCGAGTTGTCAATATACGATCGCAAATGTTTACACCGTGCGTGATCTTAATTTGCCTGTTCAAAGCATCGATGTCGAACGTCCAACCAGACGATTCCATCATCTTAGAGGTATACCCATAAAATCTTACAGCAAAGCGATTCCAAGAATTCTCATCGGATTGGATAATTGGCGCTTAGGACTTCCAATCAAATCCATAGAAGAACGGACAGATGAGGCAATAGCTTCGAAAACAAGACTTGATTGGACAGTCTATGGACCATGCAGAGAAGAGCTGTAGCCAGATGTAACGAAGCAATATCATCTTCGCTTATGCGAATGCACTCAAGAAGTTGACCAAAATTTACATCAATTGATAAAGAGCTACTTCGCGCTCAAAAGTTTGGGAGCTGAAAAATTGGAGTTGCTGAGTATGCCCAAAGATGAACAGCACGCATTGGAAATTCGTCGAACCACAACACAGCGTAAGGGTGGTTGCTATGAGACGGGCCTCTTATGGAAGTACTCATCAATAAATCTGCCGGACAGTTATGAGATGGCCAAACGACGATTCCTATGTTTGGAAAAAAGGCTAGCTAGAGATCCAGATTTAAGAAGAGTGATGTTACAACGACTGAGCGAGAAGGAATTGACCGAACCGCACGCCGAACATGGTATCTTCCTATCTTTCCTGTGTCCAACCCCAATAAGCCAGTGAAAATTCGTATCTTGTGGGATGCTGCCGCAAGGGTGAATGGCATATCACTGAATGATGTATTTCTCAAAGGTCCTGACCAGCTGCCATCGCTAACATCCATTCTTCTGCGATTTCGACAGAGACTCGTTGCTGTCTGTGCAGATATCAGAGAGATGTTCCATCAAAAAACATTCAAGGAGGAAGATCAGCACTCCCAACGTTTCCTATGGCGAACAAATGAGACCGATGAGGAACCCGATATCTAGTTAATCCAATCAAAACCGAATGTGTTCTGTTCACTAGGAAAAGAAAAATCGAGAATTTCGATATGCCGAAGCTAAACGGAATTCGTCTGAAACTTTCCCCGGAAGTAAAGTATCTGGGCATCATCCTAGACTCTCAGCTTACTTGGAAAAGTAGCTCAGAGGAACGATCAAAAAAGCACTATGTGCCTTCTACGCATGCAAAAATACCTTTGGCAAGCGTTGGGGTATGCGCCCTTACATAACCCATTGGATGTATACAGCGATCATACGACCCATACTTACATACGGGTCTATTGTTTGGTGGAAGGCAACAGAAAGGACTACCTATCTCCATAACCTCTCTAAGGTACAGAGATTAGCATGTATCGGCACAACAGGAGCAATGAGTTCGACAAGCCGGGCTGGAAGTCATTTTAAACCTACCCCCCCTTGGTGAATACATTCGCAGCATGGCAGCCAAAGGAGCCCTCCGCCTCAAGGAGGCAAACATGTGGAGACACAGCTCCTATGGGCACGACTCCATAATTCACAATTACTTGGGTATCGATCTATCCAGGAAAACGGACTACGATTGGGGATAATCGAAACTTCGAGAAAAACTACTCTACATATATACCCCAAAGAGAGAATTGGAACGCGCACGCCAGCGCACAAGAAATCCATATCTATACGGACGGGTCAAAAATGGATGTAAGTACAGGAGCAGGAGTTTTCTGCGACCCCCTAGACATAAAGGGCTCGTACAGACTCCCCAACGAATGCAGCGTCTTTCAAGCCGAAATAGTTAGATATTTAGATATTTAGATATTTATTTATTTAATTAAACAACCATATACAAAAGATTACAATTAAGTATCTATAAAGTGTAGATGTGATCAAAATGAAATTATTTTAAATAAATTGATTATAAAAACAAGGAAACAAAAAAAAAGGTGTTTACATTTAGTGTGCAATTGAATATTATAAATTTATGAAAATAAACCTATCCTAAACCCTACGATCCTTTTATCCTATTGTTGCATGTTAGCTTGAACTGTGTCATTCAGCATTAATTAGTCAACTACGCCATCTAGTAGAAAATGGCCATATTACCGATTTTGGCAGCATTGGAATAGCAGTTTGAGTAGCTGTGGTATAACTTGGTATGTTGTTCTCGAACCTTCTGAACTTAACGAACCTTCTCAACGAATCTGGAAATTTCGAGAGGTGTCACTAGGAGATATAAATAGATGTCGCAGGAGCACCCAAGACATTCGAGTTGTGAACCGCGATAAAGAAGGACGATAGATGACAGTAGTGAAAAGTATAGAGAATATTGAATAAGAGAAAAGTGATTGTTTATTTAAAGTGATTAATTGTGAAAGTGAATTGTTGAATTAAATAAGGGAATTATTAGAATAATAATCAAGAATTAAATTGAAAGAGAACTAATAAAGATTAATTAAATAGAATTACGTTTTATCTTTTCGAATCCTAGCCTGAATGTAACACTATTATTGCCAGCCAAATATGTGAAGAGAGAATCAGCAAAACCACCCACAAAACAAAGTCGTCTAATACCAAGAGGAAGTAAATTATATAAGCGAATAGCATGAATAAAAAATTGCCTATCAGTAGTTGCACAGGTAGTGCGCTGAGGAATTAAGCTCAGAGATCGTGATGAATTAGAAAAACGAAGTTTTTCATACAGATAAGCAGGTTGTTTAGTTACAATGATTTTATGCAAATATTTTAAAGTACAATATTCTAAGTACACATCCAAAGTACATCCAAGAATTTTCTTTTTGAATGTCGATATGTGATCATAGCGCCTCAGTTCATAAACTTAACGAGTAACGTTGTTAAATGCAATATCAAGTTTTCTCTTGGTTTCCGCCGAACAGTTACAATAAACTTCGCAACCCAAACTAATAATTGGAACAATAAGGGCTTTAGCAAGCATCAATCTTGTGCTTAGGGGCGTAAAGTGTTGTGACATAGACAAATTTCTTAAACACCCATATATCTTTCCTATAACGGTACCAACATGGTCATCCCATCTTAATCGAGAATTAAACCAAATGCCCAGATTCTTGGCTTTATTAATAAATTCAATTATATCATTGCCTAAACTAACAATTGGTAAACAAACTGTATCCACGGCATTTTTGGATATAACCAAGCATTTCGATTTCTTAGGATTTAGCTGTAAGCAATTTCTTTCGGACCAAAGGTTAATACTATCAAGATCTTCATTTAGTTTAGCAACTGCATCCTCAATAAGTCCGTACTTACAGCTTAAATACATTTGAACATCGTCCGCATACATATGAACTGATGAGTGAGTTAAACAACCAGGCAGATCATTAATGAAAACTGAAAACAGTAGAGGACCCTAGATAGATCCCTGTGATACCCCCATAAAAGTTGGTATGAAATCTGACATTCTATCATTTACTACGACAGCTTGACTCCTGCCTGACAAGTAAGAGGAAATCAATTTTGCAGCGCTCATTGAGAAATTGAAAGAAGTTCTAAGTTTAAAGACAAGTTGAGAGTGACTCACAGTGTCAAAAGCTTTAGAGAAATCCAACAAAGTCAGAAAAGTGATATGATCTTTATCTAGAGATGACCTTATGTCATCTAACACTTTTAACAGCGCAGAAGTACAACTGTGTTGCAACCTAAAGCCAGATTGGTATCTACATAGTAGGGCATTACGCTGTAAATAAGATGACATCTGATGATGGATAAGTCTCTCCATAACTTTCGATAAAAACGGCAAAATGGATATGGGTCTGAATTCAGGGGACAATTGTGAAGTTCCCGGTTTTTTTAGAATGGGGACTATTTTTTACAATCTTCCAGGCATTTGGGAAACAGGAGGTCATCAGTATAGTATTGAAAATGCGTGTAAGTAGAGGAAGGATGTGAGGTATTATAATCTTAACAAAACAAGGATGTATTTCGTCGAGACCCACAGACTTCGATTTGATACTCATAATAGCTTTAACTATATCAGTTGGCTCAACACACGAAAACTCAAATTCAGACATGCTGGAATCATTAGATGATTCAACTGATCATGCGTTAGCACTGGCTGGTGAATGAGTTTTGACAAACTCGTTGTTAAGCTCATTAAGATAAGTATTCCTAAAGTCAAAATCGCTACGCCCACCAACACCTATTTCACGAACGTTATTCCATAAGGTCTTCGATGGCAAGTTAATATCTAGTCGCTAAGAGTAATTTTTCTTTGACTTACGTATTTTTAAATTTGCCAAATTTCTTAGCATCTGGAAACTTTTGTGCAATATGGGCAGCTTATAACGCTTCCATCTTCTAAATGCTACGTCACGTTTAAATATTAGTTGGCCTATTTCAGCCGTAAACCATGAATTCACTTTATATTTGGCCGTTAGTGATTTAATAGGAACATGTCGATTAAACAGGGATATTATAATATTGTTAAATTTGTTAATCTGTTCATCGGGCGACACTTCATTGTAGCACTGCTGCCAGTTTACTCTAAGCAAATCATAATGAAGGAGATCAACATTTAATGACCTGAAATCTCTAAAGGCACAAGGAAGCGATTGCTTGCAACACATAAAATTGAAGTTGGCAAAGATAAGGTCGTGCTTTGAGAACATAGGCGCTGAGGTTTGGTTAAAAAAGACATCTCTCGCACATTCACTTGCTACAAACAAATCGAGTAGAGTACTACTGTTGCTAGTAAAATGAGTAGGGGCGACCGTGTTTACAATATTCAGCCCAAGAGATTTCATTATATTATTTTCACAAATTAATTCACAAATATTTTGTCATAAATAAAAAATAAATAAAAAAAACTAAATTAAATAAATTAAATAATTAAAATCTCTTTATTTTATATAGTATACAAGAAATAATATTTAATTATGTTAAAGACAAAATATTCTATTTGAAAGTGTTTCCATTGAAAAATGTGAAAAGTTTTACTAAACTCATTTTTTTCTTATTTATATTCTAGGGCTATTCTACGATTTTTTTTATTAAACTCTGCAAGAACTCTTTCGTAAAAGTCAGGCCTACTCTTAATATTAAAGAGAAGTTGTTTTTCTATAGATATAGATAAGTGTTAAATCAGAAAGCCTATTTTCTCCTTGAGAATTTCTTAAATATGTGTGAATTCGCTTTAGAGCTGAAAAAGATCGTTCGACGGAAGCAACAGTTATCGGAAGTGTTAAAAATAAACTACTTAAGTTACAAATTTGCGGGAATGTTTCACGTAATATGTATTTCGTTTTTTAAATAGTTATGAAGTGCTAAAACGTCAAGTTGTCGAAGAGAAGAAGTTGTATACACAACTTTAAGTTCATTTTTCAAAGCTGTAAAATCAAAAATTCCAGGAAAAAAAAATTATTAAAGAAGATATTTTTTCATCTGGATTGGAAACTGCGAACGTCAAAAAAACCAAGAAACCTTTCTTCAATTCCATCCTCCGATAGGTACCGTAGAACAGCACTTAGTTGTTCCCTATGGCTCACGTCTGGTGTTTCGTCTATCATAATGGATATCTACAAATCGCGTTTTACTAATTTGTATTTTAATTTCTGATTTTAAAACTGCTGCGATACTACGTATCAAATCGTTTTGTATATCACTTGATAGACCGGAACAAATGGAATGATTGTCGGAATCTGATTTTTCATTGTGCCCTCGGAATGCCTGCTCTTGTTTCCCTAAAAGAACTACTGTATCTATAAAACCCTCCATTAACATTCGATTCTTTTCATCTTTTTTGTTTTGGGCCATAAAGGCGTAATGAAGGATGGGCAAATGAGACGAACCGACAACCTCGGAAAGTCCTGTTATCTGGTGGAAAGATAACAAAAAGTTTAAGTTGCCATCTGGCATAGCAAGAAGATATTTGTCACCTCCCCCAGCCAGTGTTCCTAATGAACAATTGTTTAGTGGTGCGGGACTAATTGACAACCCTTTTCGAAATCGCCTAGAAACAGAAAAGGCAGCCAAGTTGCTGTTCATTAAATATAACGCATCTATGTTTATGTTTAAGTATTATGTAAATAAGTATTGAATAAAAATGACAAAAAAGTAGTATTTAATGTTTTTTATGTACCTAATCTTACATCCGCATCCGCGGATGTGAGCCTTTTAATATCCGCATCCGTATCCGCATCCACATCCGCGGATGTCAAAAAATCTGCATCCGCAACATCCCTGATATAAATTCATAAAATAAGTCGGAAGGAGGCGGGTTATTTTTTTTGTTCTATACCAATATTTTTCATTCAAAGAGAACTATTTTATTATTATTACCTAAACGTCAACCAACCTGCCCTATACAAGTTGGTTCATCAGCGCAGCGATTGAGAGATACACACAAATTTTCAAATAAGTCGGAGGAAATCGAGTTATTTTCATCCTAATGAAACCTACCTCAAGCAACATTGACATGCGCCGCGCACTACGCAACATGTATGATTCATCAGCTCAGACTCAGTGTTTCACCAGGATACATAAAAATTCACCAAAAAATAAGTCGAAGAAAATCGGGTTATTTTCTTGCATAAGAAAGCCTGTTTTGAAAAGAGAGGTCTGAAACGGAGTGAACAGTATATGAAGGAAGAGGAAAGAAAACAAATTTGTTCTAACCAGACACATATTTTATAACCCGACATTTTTCGAGTTACTATACTTTGTTTTGCTATCGCTTTGCGATTGGCTTTTTTATTGGCTATGGAGTACGACGTACGAGTATGTGATGTTGAAGAATGGCCAGGCATTCAATGATGTGTGCATGTGTGTGCGTAGAGCAGTAGAACTATATGAAAGCGGATGAGTAGCAGGTTGTGGCTTCTGTGTTGGTAAATTTTCTCGCTTGCGTGGGCAGGTGTGGGAAACACACAAATATTATCTTTATATGCAGACATTAAGATTCATGTTGCTTTTTATATTGATACAATGTTGAAAAGCTGAATTTTAAAAGGTAACTCGGTAGGAATCGAGTTATATGGACGCCTCGCCACTGCTACCACCATCACGACTAGCTTCATATACACGTCCGTTTTCCTATATAGGGATTGATTACTTCGGTCCGATGAGGATCAAAATCGGAAGACGTGAAGAGAAAAGGTGGGGTGTCTTGATTACCTGCCTTACTACGAGAGCGATTCACCTGGAGCTCGCGGCGTCTTTGTCAGCAGATTCATGCATACTTAGCCTAAGACGATTCATCGCTCGAAGAGGGACACCGGTATTGATTCATAGCGACTACGGCACCAACTTTCGAGGAGCTAGCAGAGAGCTGAGGGAAGGCCATCTTAAAATACCACATGAGGAAATTGCACGACACTTCATAGATCCTGTCACAATGGAAGTTCATCCCACCGGCATCACCGCATATGGGAGGCAGCTGGGAGCGTCTGGTCCGGTCAGTGAAAACCGTTCTCTCAGAAGTACTCAAATCAAAAACACCATTCGAGGAAGAATTACATAGCGCACTGTTGGAAGTAGAGGCGATAGTGAACTCCCTTGGATTCATCAAATGGAGCGAAGCCTGTCGGCGAATTCACGGATGACGGAGCGGTTCTGAGAAAAAGCTGAACAAGATCTCAACAAATAGCTAATTTGTTTTGGAAGCGTTGGACGCTAGAATATCTTCCGACTCTTACGAGGAGAACGAAATGGTTCCAGCCTTCCAAACCAGTAGAAAAAGGAGACGTCGTCGTTATCATCGATCGAAATCTACCTAGGAGCTCTTGGCCGAAGGGAATAGTTTTAGACGCCGTAGTCAGCAAAGACAACCAAGTGCGACAAGCAATTATACGAACATCAACCGGTATCTACACAAGGCCTACAATGAAGCTGGCCATTTTGGCTGTCAGAGACGCCGCTGAAAGGGGTAGTAAGCCAGATCCCACTTCTGCCTTACTCGGGGGGAGTGTTGGCGACGCTGACGGTAAAGTATAAATACTTGAGAACTTGGCAGCACATTTTTTCATGGCAGCTCATCAACCACCTGGCAGCTGCTCAGACTGAACGAAGAAATCCACCACAAGAAAGAAATCAAGTTTCGATGAGAGAACCCGCCAGAATGTATCTAGACGCCACGAGGAAAAACTATAGTGTTCAAACAATTCAATTTTTTAAATAAAGAAATTGTCACTAAATAAAGTGTAGTTGTCAAATTATTAAACTGGATACATTCTCGTCAACACTATTACTAATCTAACTGCACCAATAGTAGTAGAACAGCACGATAGGGCTTTTCACCAAGCTATCTCTTTCTGAAGTGCCGCATCCCTTTCTTAAACGTCAAACGTCAAAAGCAAATTGAATGAGAACAATGCCAGTGTCAAAAGAGCAAAAAAAAAAAAAAAAACAAACAAACAGCTGAATGAAATCAATAATCATTGTGATTGTTAATAAAGTGTATATTTAAGTGAAAACACAAGCAATTGAAAATTAAAAAGTACCAGCTTATAGAGAAAAAACGTGAGAAAGTAAGTTAAAGTAAAAAAAAACAATAAAAATAGTTAATATGTTGACCAAAAATTGAAAAATGTGTGCGCGAATAAAAAGTCGAAATTGAAAGTGTTTGCAAATAATAACCTTGTGGCTTGTATTGTTTATACCCTATTCTAAGGGTATATTAATTTTGAGGCATAGTTTGTAACATACCTTAATATTGCCCGTAGACCCCTAAAAGTTACTATATTTATGATCAGCATCGATAGTAATGTCGATCTAGCCATGTCCGTCCGTCCGTCTGTCGGCAAAAATTAGGCCTTTAAACTGGACCTAGAGAGCTGACATTTTAACCATATACTCTCTAGGGTCCCGAAATAATCAAGTTTACGAATTTTTGAAATCCGCCCACAGACACGCCCACTAACTCAAAAAAACAAAATTTTGGAAAAAATCGAATTTTGAGCTAGAAAGCTGAAATTTTGTATATATGATCTATGACTCCTAAAACTGCCCGGGATAAAAACTTTTCAAAATCCGCCCACTGACACGCCCACAAATAAATAAAATAATTTTTTTATACCCTATTGTAAGGGTATATTAATTTTTGAAAATCCAAAGTTTGAGCTAGGGAGCTGAAATTTATAATATATACTCTCTATGGGCCCTTTATGCTCATGTGTACATATTTTCAAAATCCGCCCACTGACACGCCCACAATTATTTTTTTTTTTTTTTGAAAATTCAAAGTTAGCTCAAACATGAGCTGAAATTTATAATATATACTCTCTAGGGGCCCTTTATTCTCATGTGTTAATTTTTTTTAAATCCGCCTACTTACACGCCCACAATTAAACAAAACTATTTTATTGAAACACCCTAGTTTGAGCTAGGGAGCGTTTTTTTTTTTGATAAAATCCTTTAAATGTTATATAACAAAATATGCGTTCTTAACAATTCAACCATACTTAGACTTTTGTCATGCCCACTTATGAGGGATAGGAATAAGAATAGGGTATCCAACAGTTCGCCCAAGCGGACTGTAGCCCGTCCCTATGTTTTTAATTTGGTTTTAAACTTTCAGGGCGTGAACATAACTTTATCTGTTTAAGAATATTTAAGCTCATAGTGGAATTATGGAGCTATCTAACTATGCTAAAGGTCTCAACGCGTTGAGTAAACTCCGCTATATGTCGAAAATTGAGAAGGTCGGTAGACACCCGTACTTGCTCTATTATTCCAAAGATTTACCCAGAAATGTGAGGTTTTGTGCTATACACGATTATTTGATTAATGAGAAGTCTGTGTATACTGGTAACGAGTTTAACAATAGCCAGACCATGAACAGAGCTCAAGATCTTTTTGAGGCTGGATGGCTCAAAGATGTTAAAGCCACCCGTCTATTAGAAAGTTTTGTAGTACTTGGAAAGGTATAAAATAAATTAATTCAATTACTCATAAGCTTTTATTTCGATGATCCTACTTTTAGGTGCTACATTCCCAACGGCTAAACGAAAAGCCTCTTGAAACTTGGGTGTTGGTACATATAAATGGACGCATAGAATGTGATCACTGCAACTGTAAAGCAGGGCTCTTTGAAACATGCTTGCATGTTGGGATAGTGCCTTTTGGCTTGGAAAGCGTTTATAGAGGCTGCGCTGCCAACCATGTAAGATTTTTTCAAGTACTTTTCATATTAATTTTTCTAAACACATGAACACAAAAGCACACCCTACATACACACAGAAATCACACACAAATTACACAAAGGACATCGGTTATTTGTTGCTTTTGTGAACATTATTGACTTATTATTTTTAGCTTTCAGTAACAGAAGTAGTTTGCTATTGGCACAGGGCTCCTGTTAAAAATTAACTTTATTCAGAAATTGAAAATTTAGGTTTCAAGAAACAAGACCTAATATCACGTTCCAGGACTGATTTTGTTTGCAAAATTACTGCCGAAAAAAAGGAAATACTCCAAACTTTGAAGGACATTAACCCTGCAGCTATTACTCTAGTAAGCGATTTTATAGTCGACAATAGCTCTGACAAAGACTTCCTTCAAGACATTTACCTGTCTAGTTTGTTTAAAGATGAATATGTCAACTATTCAAGGGAATATTTAGAAAATCTTGGGCGAGATCTAGATTTTACTGTGCAATCAGATGTTGTAAAAAAAATTGAATCTACTTGATACCTACTTTTTCGGAATTTTAATTCCCGATTGTTGGGGTCGCACTATAGCTCAAATTTGCTTAACGTTTGCTAAATCCTTTTTCTTCAATAAAAAACCAAATCAATTAAAAAACTTTTTTCTTTATTAATATGTACTTAATCTGCACTTTGCAAAGTTGAAGATACTACAGACTGACTTAAATTAACCAATGCACAGCAGGTAAGCACTATTTTGTCCATGTACATTTCATTAGTGTCTGTTTGTTTTTGAAATACACGCAATAGGTTGCGTGTTGGTAAGTATTAAATACTTTTGCCGCAACGTACCAATGACCCTCTCCACATGAATTCGTAGGTGAGCTAAGTTTTTAGAATCTTCAACCGAAAAGGGATCGAGTTGGAGCTTACCTTGGAGAAATGCTGGCATCTTTAGTTCTGCTCCTTTATATCGTACTGCTTCTTCTATTAAAAATCCCCTGTCAGATAAGACGATGTCTCCAGGTTGCAAGAAAGTTAAAAAATCAGATTTCTCCGATATAAATTTGTCGCTACTTCTTCCGCCATATCCTTTAGATGTGTATACGATAGCACCACTCGGAGCTATCCCAATGAGATATTTTATTGTCTCGGAACTTTTGTAGGAGGAATATGTAGCTGCTCTTGCAACAGGTTGACCTGAAAAGGAAAATAATGGATCAACTTTTAGTGTTAAGCGCCGTAGTCGTTAAGGAAACTTCGTATTAGTTCATATATGGTGATAATTACGTTAGTTAATAGTTGTTTTATTATTAAATTTGTAACTTACCGGATTTCTCTATTCGGATTTCGTAGCAATCTATAGTAACAGCAAGTCTATTTCCAAAAACACGTTTGAAGTACTCCGGTCTATAATGCACTCTAACATCTTTGTCGGGCCAGGAAACAAAGCAGCTGAGTTCCGAACACAGAACGAGAACGCAATCCTAAAACTTTTTTGAAGCTGTCTGAGTAGATACTCCAAACATATATCCTAACAGCGTGAAAGGAAGATCGAGTCGAAGTTTCATAAGCGTTAGGAAAAGAACTTGAAATTTGTTCAGGCCTTTTCTAAAACAGTCTGGAATGATTTCTTCAATTGCCTTGTAAATAGTAATTAAGGTGATATAGTGTGACAAGCCAGTAAAATACCTGGTTTTGGCATCGCTATCTTTGAAGCAAGCCATTCCCATTTTAACTCTGAAATTTCTTTTTTAAGTTCAGAAATTTCAAGTTCTTTCCTTTCCAATGCTAGCTCTTTCTTCCTCAACGCTGAAAATACAGAGTCGACTTCCTTCATAACTAAACCAGTTTGGGTTCCTGCAAATAAATTTAACAAAATTATTCACAATTTTTATCAATACAGCATAAATATTTATTACCAATTGTTTTGTGAGAAGTCTCTTCTACTAAATCAGTCTGAGTTCCTGCATATAAATTTAAAAAGTAACACAATCTTCTTATTCAATACAGAATAAACTTTACCAACTGTTTTGTGAGAAGTCTCTTCTACTAAATCAGTCTGAGTTCCTGCATATAAATTTAAAAAGTAACACAATCTTCTTATTCAATACAGAATAAACTTTACCAACTGATTTGTGAGAAGTCTCTTCTACTAAATCAGTCTGAGTTCCTGCATATAAATTTAAAAAGTAACACAATCTTCTTATTCAATACATAATGAACTTTACCAACTGATTTGTGAGAGGGCTCTTCCACAGGATTAATTGCGTCCATATATTCCTGTAAATACTCGTCTTCCAAAAATTCTTCCAACGCATCTGGTTCTGTTAAGACTTCTTCAGCTTGCAGTGTGCTTACAACCTCTTTTATTCAAAGTAAATAAGTAACAAGTGTTATTATTATGGGTAAGTAAAATAGATAAATATATGTGTGTACAATGTGCATACTGTTCGAAAGCCCTTCCACTCTCGAACCACTTTCCTGATTTTACACAAATAAAAACTCGAGAAACATTTTGTTCTGTTGGGAAAAGCACATGGCACAAAAACCCAACATTTATTACTTTACACTTTACATCTTCCTAGGTCTTTCCCTAGTGGACTGTATTTCACTACTACCGACTACGGCCTCCCCTCTCCGTCATGCCTCTTGCTTCCAGTACAGTAGTTGTCTCTTTTTAACCATGAAGTGATAGAAAGTATAATATAACAGATTGTAAAATAAAATAGCATTGCCAGATTGAAATATATGGTTTGAACATAAAGAAAACCTCATATGTTATACAATATGATACAGTGCCAGCTAAAACTACCGGTTTTACATAATGACAGAATTACTTAATCATATCAATCTACCTTCTCCTGTCTCTCGTCCAGTCGCTCTGGTTCCACCGGAATTATGCATATCTTCCGCACTGGTCGAATCAGCTCGCACGTTGCTGTCTGGATGACAACTGATCGGAAGATCCCATCCTTGCTCGGTATTAACCTTGTAATTCTTCCCAGTGCCCATTGGGCTGGTAGGAACCTTTCACTTTTGATAATAATCAACTGTCCAATCCTTACTCCTTCCTTTTCTTTCCTCCATTTCTTCCTTTCCTGTAGAGTATTTAAATACTCTTTTTTCCACCTTTCCGAAAAATGGTTAATCATCGCTTTCTGTTCTTTCCATAGCCTAGCTCCAACTGTAGTTGGTTGATCCTCTGGACCGTAAGGTATGGCACCCACCAAGGGTTCTCCAATCAGGAAATGACCTGGTGTAAGCGCCTGAATATCACATGGGTCGTCACTCAGTGGATGAATTGGCCTTGAATTTAATATTGCCTCAATCTGCGCCAACAGTGTTAAAAACTGTTCATATGGCAACACTCTCTGTCCTACTATCCTCTTTAAGTGAAACTTCATTGATTTCACCGCCGCCTCCCAGATACCTCCCTGGTGAGGAGCAGCTGGCGTAATCAAAAACCAATCTGTCCCTTTTTGACTAAAATGATTTTTTTTTTTTTTTTTTTATAATTTGCTTACGCTAAAGGGATTTTTTCTGTTGTTACAGTACCCTTATAATGCTAAGAACACAGTGTAAGCTACTTGGTATTAGAAAGAATAGAGAGATAGGAAAGAAGTGTTTGGGTGCAGTTGTAGGGTTTTTCTCCACGGGTGGTGTCTAAGTTACTTAGGGAGATGACGATTTTATGTATTCGGTATAAAGTAATGGACTTGGCCGGGATTCGAACGCACGACCTTCCATTCCGTAAGCGAATACACTACTACTGCACCATTGCCACCCGTGACTAAAATGATGTAAGGCGTCGTTATCTACCTACAAACGTAGTACCGTTGTCGCTATACATACGGTCACACCTACCCCTCCTAGCTATAAAACGTTCATAGCAAGCAATAAACGCATCAGATGTTAAATCCGTCACAACATCTAAATGAGTTGCTCTGGTTTTTAAACAAACGAAAACTACAACCCAACATTTCCTCTTGGTCAGTTACTTCCCGGCTCTATCAATCACCTTAAGCTCGAAGGGCCCAGCATAGTCAACCCCGGTGCATGAAAAAGGCTTTCCCACTTTCGTTCTATCCGCTGGCAGGTCTGACATTAACTGATCTTACACTCGTGCCGTGTAGCGGGCACACTTAACGCATTTATGAATGTAGTTGCGTAATACACTGCGTAATCTGGGTATCCAATACAACTGCCTTATAAATTGCATCATGACCTGAACTCCCCCATGTCTCGTTGCCTTATGGGCGCTATCCACCACCAACCAGGCTAAGCGTGAGCTGCCTGGCAGAATCACCGGATGCTTCATCTCATAATCAAGCTCCGCCCTCTCCAGTCTACCACCTACTCGAAGCAGTTTCTTTCCGTCTAGAATTGGTTTAAGCGATTCGATCTTGCTTCTTTCCAGAGATGTTTTCCCCTTAGAAAGAGACGAAATCTCATAACTATAACTTTCCATTTGTGCTTCATGAATTAAATATCTCATCGAACTCGCTCTTTCCTCTTTTGTTGTAGGTAATATTCTTTCTATCTGCCTACGACTACCCTTCCTTGCTTTTTGAACTTTCCGTTTTACTGCTTCCACAAATCTAAAAACATATCCCATGATACCAACTATTCTTTCCAAACTATTCGTACGATGCACCAATGGTATCGCATTTCCAATACTTTCCACATATATTCGCAACTCCGGCTTGTAACTTGCAAAGGTAAAGATTTTCAATTCTTCTTCTTTCAAAACCGCAGGGTTATCCTTCGTTTTCACATGGTGCCAGCGTTTCACCTCAGTATTAGATTGAATTGACGAAACTCGATTCGCAACATACGTCTTCAATCTGCATGGTAACTTCGTCATCCAATGCATCGTCACCGCTGAGTCTGTCCAAAGTGCATATTCCACATTTCCCCACTCCATTGATTGCCTGACCTCTACTAACAAAAGCGACAAAAGTTCAGCCGCAGCCAATTCCAACCTTGGAACTGTAACCACCTTCACTGGAGCTACTCGTGACTTTGAGTCCAGAAGTCGACGCATCGGAAAACCCATGAATCTGCACAGTAGCCTCTTCCTCCGTCCCTATCCACCTATCAATTCTAAATCTTTCCAACTGCTCACTATCTCTCCAAAATACTTTCCATTTCCTTTCCATCTCAATTGGCACTGCCTCATCCCACCCGCAGTTTAACTGCCAAAGATTCTGAATTAAAATCTTCCCAATTATAATAACTGGGGAAATATATCCGCTCGGGTCATATAGCTGAGCTACACAACTCACAATCTTATTTTTTGTTATCTTTCCATTGAGCTCTGGTGCTTTCACAATGAAAGTGAATTGATCCTGCTCAATAAGCCATTTAAGACACAGAACTGATGTTTTATCTGGTGCCCTAAATCCGCCCGAAAACACCATTGAGCTCTCACTGAGAGAATGCATCTCCGAGACAAACTTTTCGCTGTTGGATTTCCATTTGCACAGGTCAAAACCTGCTCCTTTCAGAACTTTATGAATATCTTTTGCCAATTCAATGGCTTCTTTTTCTGTACTGGCCCCTGAAATGCAATCATCGATATAAAAATCGTTTAGTATGATTCTCGCAGCTTCGGGAAAACTCTCCATCGCCTCTACAGCGGCTTGATTCATGCAGCGTACCGCCAAGTATGGAGAAGAAGTTCAACCGAACGTAACCACGGTCAACCAATATTCCCTAAGTGGGTCGCTACAATTTTCCCTCAAAAAAATTCTTTGAACATCCCAATGTTCTTCAGCTATCCTGACTTGATTGAACATTCCAGTAATATCAGCACAAAATGCTACCTTGTGTCTCCGAAATCTCATGACAATCTCGTGCAAATCACGCTGAAGCTTCTCTCCAAGTAATTGTACATCATTCAGTGACGTGCCTTTCCCTGTTTGACAACTCGCATCGAACACTATCCTAAACTTGTCGAGCACACAATGGTGTGGAATATAATAAACAGGACCTCCATCCTTCGGTTTTCCCTTTACCAGCTTAATGTGTCCGGTATGAATCTCATCTCGCATCTTCCCCACATACTTTGCTTTCAATTCCTTATCCTTTTCCAATTTTCTTTCCAAGAACAAGAATCTACTCAGGGCTATCCCTCTTGATTCCCCAATGTCACGCAATCTGTCTTTAAGTGTTATGAAAACCACAAATCTACCCTGCTCGTCTCTCCTGTGTGTGGTCATAAAGTGTTTTCCAACCATGTCTTCCTCTGGTGTTCTTTCCGAGCTCCTAACAAACTCATCCATTTCCCATAACCTGGTTAAAAGATTATCTAGTTGCTAGCTTTCCGAATATTCTATGGAAAAGGTCTGCTTACTATTTTCGTTGGCCATGCCTAACTTTATCATACCGAATCTGGTATCCATCATCAGCATCCCATCCGCAGATTGCGGGACAACCGATTCCACTATCCTTGCAAATGATTGCACTCCTAATATAACGTGTATTTGACCCGGAGTGAAGTATTCCGGGTCCGCCAATCTTACGTGTCAGTCTTTTTCCAATGGAGCCTCCAGCCTTACCGTTGGAGTGACTGTTTGCCACTGACTTTCCTTAGGTAATATCCAAAATCTATCCTCTATGTAATAATCTGACTCAAACCAAGGATGCACGATAAGCGAGACTTCTTGCCGAACTTGAAATGGATTTCCGTCTATGCCTACCAGCCTCCTGGTTATGGGTTTGCTCCCCCACCCCGTCTGGCGGAAAAGAGAATTTGAAATAATGTTCAACTGGGCGCCTGTGTCTAGAATAACTCTAATAGGACTAAATAATACACCTTCTCATGATAGCCTTACCATAACTGTAGGATATAAAGAATTCTTTCCCCTTTCCAAATAACAATTCGACAAAAAATAATGTTTATCCTTTATTTTCATTTTCTCCTTATGACTTTCCATTTTGCTCTTCTTACCATCTCTACAGAACTCGCTACCTGCTTTCCTTTTCCTTAATTGTCATTCCTTCTTTCCCCTGATGCTGCTGCTACTGGTCAAGATGTTTGATGGCTTGTTCAGCTCCTTCATCGGGCATAATACGCTATTATGCGCTGGTGAGCCTGGGCAGCGGATGCACCTCCCTGGTAACAGTTGCTGGTGTTGTGTCTCCTCTTCAGGCAGTTGGGGCAGAGCTTCCTTCTCCTTCTATCGACAAAATCCTCCCTTGCTCGAAGACTCAAAGCTAGGAAGTCCGGACATGCGTAGACCATATGATCGCCTGCGCACAGATCACATGGGAATTTCTTCTTGGATGAAGTCCGGTTCGTTTTTCCCATCTTGCGCTTGCTGTCCTTTCCAAGTCTTTTCTACTACTACTTTGCTGCTTTTTCTGATTGCCGCTTGCCGTCCTTTGCCTCGACCCGTGGCCAGCCGCCTGCGAATCCTGTATTGCGGCAGCTTGCTTATCCACAAAGGATAACATGTCCGTTAGGTGGGGAAACTCATCCACCCGCTGCAGCTCCCATTGCTTGGCCGTTTCCCTATACAGCCGCTCGTGTAGGCCGTGGGCGAAAACGAAATCCCAGTGATCTACTGGTAGTCGCTGCGCTCGCAGTTGACGCACCGCCTCATGGGTGATGTTGGACATCTTGTGGAGGTCATTCGTAGTAGCTCTTTCCTCTAACCTCTGCAGCTCG
This sequence comes from Portevinia maculata, assembly GCA_949715645.1. Classification (NCBI taxonomy): domain Eukaryota; kingdom Metazoa; phylum Arthropoda; class Insecta; order Diptera; family Syrphidae; genus Portevinia; species Portevinia maculata. The sequence continues at coordinate 144,283,047 of OX454526.1, forward strand.
TAGAAACGCCGCAAGTGTTCTCGACAGACTAGATACTTGTTGTCGTATAACTGGTTTAGTCTTTTCCATGCCTCTGCGTAGCTTTCTTCATTTAATTGACACTCCCCTAAGGTACGAGCAGCCTTTCCAACCAGTGACTTCCTCAGATAGGAGAACTTGTATACGGCATTGATGTCCTGCCTATCATGGACCGCCGCCATAAACCTGTCTCTAAATCCCTGCCACTTGGTGAAGCAGCCATCAAAGTTGCCCCAGGTATTCTGCAGGTCGTGCTGCTGAAAGGGCATATTAACCTGGACCGCTATTCTTTCCTTTCCCCCTTCTTCACCGCTGCCCATATTGGGTTGGCCGCTTCTATCCTGCCTTCTTGCTCCGCGCACGCGTGGAAGAATTTCTCTTCCAGGGTCACAAATCCTTTGATGTGAGCTTCCTCGTCGCCACTTTCCAAACTTTCCATCATTGTATCGTATCGATTGCAATGCTTCGCCCATTCCTCTTTCAATCTTTCCAACCTTATAGCCGCACCTCGTTGGTCTAACTTGTCCATGGCCTCCTGATCCCTTGTCAGATCATGCATTCTGTTAATGAAAGCAGCTGATATCCGCATAACTTTCCGCATAGGGACCCTCGTGCTGAAATATTGTGGAGACAAAAGAAATCGTCAGCACTTTTCCCATTCCGGCTACCACTTCCCGGCTGACGGCGTTCCTCTAGCTTAGTGCATTCAACGTTGGCCCTAGGTTGTTGGTACTCAAAACGTAACCTCGCCCCAATAATAACTATTCATAAATATAATGATAATTTATACTCAAGCGCGCTAATAATAATAATAACTATAAACATCCTAAACCTAAGTAATAGTAATAAGAATAATCAATACACAATCGAAAAAAAAACAATAGCCAACCTGAGAGCACCAATCACGCTCTATTAATTGCCTTCCGAGAAACGAATTCCTAAATTCCTCCGAACTCGCTTCTTGTTCGTGGTTTTATTCCGAGACATTTTTGTATTCCTTCATGTTAACCTTAATCTAGATTCAGAAGAAAATTTTTGTTTCTCTTCCACTTTCCGAATTTCCATCCGCTCATGTTTACTACCTGCGAGTTTCATATGAGCATTCTTGGTTCCTTTTCCTTTTCCTTGCTACCTAAATGAATTCTCCTAACGCTTCGTTCAAGATCACTCTGTCCTCTTTCCACCCATGTTTACTTCTTCCAAGTTTCAAATGTAAATATCTTTCTGCCTTGCAATTTGTTTTGCACTTTCCGACTTTCAATATGTTCACGTTTACTACTTGCGTGTTTCATATGAACGCTGTCCTTTCTTCCCCACCTACCAAAACTTAATTACCCCTACACCAGAAACAATTCCACTCTATACCACACACTCGTGCGTGCCCTTCTTGATCTTTAAGTATCTAACTGCTTTCTCACTTTTCGATTTTCCTTTGCTCGTTTTCACCTCATTCGAGTTTCACATAGTCACTTCTTTCCAATATATGTGTCTACCTCATCCCAACAATAGTCGTCTTTCGCTTGCTCTTTAGCGGTTGTGTGAGCATCAACATCTTGTGTTTTACACGCCTGACACACCATACTTTCCTGCATGCACTTTCCTATGATAATTAATTATCTCCTTTCCACCAAGATCTGAACTCAGAAGCATTGTTTACAATACGCACCCCCGAATGCACAAATCGGAATCGCCGTCGCAGCACACAAAAACAAACAAAAACAAACAACAAAAGGAAACCTCGAGTCCAACTCATACCTGCTTTCCTCACGCTGATTTCCATCCTGGCTTTCATTCTCGCTGACCTGGACCCTTTTCCTCAATACACTTTTATTTTTATTTTTTATTTTTATCTTCTTGCCTTTATCCATTTTGAAAGGCATTTTAACTTTAACAATTACAATGAAAGTCTCTTCCACTCACGTCCGCTCGGCTCAAGTATTATGAAGAAACTCAACAAACCTCACAAGCGCATATTCCTTCTTACTGCAGTGATCGTGCCAAGACATGTTCATGTGGCTCGCTGACTATTTACCTTCTTCTTTCCTGTGTAATTCCCCTGTGGGAAATTACATGTTTTCGTCATTAGTCAGCAATAAAGCGGAATTTTCCTTGCCCTCGCATAACGAATCATTTTTATCTGTCTCTCAGACATAAGTCTTTTATTGTATCTGTATGTGAAACTCACATCCACACCGTTGTGGTGGCAGCTGCTGTCTGCCAAAGCGAATCTCATACATCCCCACTGATTCCGTTGTGGAATTTTTAACTATACAATTTCAGGTGACTTGCACAATTTTGCGTTTGTAGATTTCGAATAAAATTTATTTTTGCAAATTAAATGCGTGCTAGCTAGTGCGGCTGTAGATCGCATATTCTTTTTGGCTTTCCATATTCAAATTTGCAGTTGTAAGCTGCAAAACCAATGACTCGAAATTATAAAATTTATCCGACCAATACATTTGTAAATTGCGTTGTCTATTGCTTCCCAAAATGAAATTAGATAGACAAATGCAGTCGTAAATTGCACTGTCCCTATTGCTTTCCAAAATGAAATTAGATAGACAAATGCAGTCGTAAATTGCACTGTCCCTATTGCTTCCCAAAATGAAATTAGATGGACAAATGCAGTCGTAAATTGCACTGTCCCTATTGCTTTCCAAAATGAAATTAGATAGACAAATGCAGTCGTAAATTGCACTGTCCCTATTGCTTCCAAAATGAAATTAGATGGACAAATGCAGTCGTAAATCGCACTGTCCCTATTGCTTTCCAAAATGAAATTAGATAGACAAATGCAGTCGTAAATTGCACTGTCCCTATTGCTTTCCAAAATGAAATTAAATAGACAAATGCAGTCGTAAATTGCACTGTCTATCCATTCTTTAATTAACCATAATCAAAATATCAGTCGTAAATTGCCATTTCGATGTCTTTCTTTACCAATATCAAAGGTTCTCACCAAAGGACGCTCGTTACCCCATCCGGCTCGTCTGGACCAAAATGTTCGGAAGCTCTTCCACTCTCGAACCACTTTCCTGATTTTACACAAATAAAAACACGAGAAACATTTTGTTCTGTTGGGAAAAGCACATGGCACATAAACCCAACATTTATTACTTTACACTTTACATCTTCCTAGGTCTTTCCCTAGTGGACTGTATTTCACTATTACCGATACCGACTACGGCCTCCCCTCTCCGTCATGTCTCTTGCTTCCAGTACAGTAGTTGTCTCTTTTTAACCATGACTGCGATAGCAAGTATAATATAACAGAGTGTAAAATAAAATAGCATTGCCAGATTGAAATATATGGTTTGGACATAAAGAAAACCTCATATAGTTATACAATATGATACACATACCATTAGGTTCCATAGAATAAATTAGTATTTCTCTCAGCGCTCTTTCAGTCATGCGTTGACGGTGCCGATTAAATCGACTCGCTGCAAGTGCTGGGTTCGATTTACTGGCGTATCCCAGGTGCAAACTAGGAACCCAGTCCGGGTTCAAATGATCAGAAAGATTCGCACTTTTTCCTAAACAGTAGATATTTTGCAACCGCTATGGTTTTATTTTATTTTAAATGCACAAACATACCTGAAATAAAATGCTTAGAACAGACACGAGCTATTTTAGTGTTGAGTTCCTTTCTGTTTATAGCTTTTAACCATTTCCTATGTCTTTCCTCAGACAGAGTTTTAAGTTTAGGGCTTTTCATTCTTATTTGAGGAAACAAATAAAATTTGCAGTCCACAGTATTGAATGAATGGCTTGAGCAGCTCTGGATGCAGCAACTTACAGGCATTTTGACTTTTTTTTAGAGAACTTTTCAACTTGCTTGCTTCGAAACAGAAATATTTTTTTGCCACAAGGCGATTGTCACGGTTTCACTTTTATTTGTTGTACAGAATCTTAATGTATTGTTATCTTTTGAGTATTCCAAAATAGTATTTGGATACTCCTTTTTAGTTCTGGAAATTTGTTTTTGTTATAATTCACTTAAATATAAAATTATTACGAGATCTTTGCAACAACAACATTTTTTGCCACAACTACGATATTCTCACTTTTTCACTTTTATTTTTTGAACACAATCACATTATAATGTTAACTTTTTAATTATCCAAAACATGGTTCGGATACTAATTTTTAGTTCCGTAATTTTTTTTTTGTTAAAATTGGTTTTGTTATAAACTTTTAGTAACTATTAGCGAAGAACTTATTTCCCGCCATGGAAATTCGCCATTGTTTTCATTCATTTCATTCAGCTGTTTGTTTTTTTTTTCTCTTTTGACAACTGACATTGTCGTTTTTTTTTCTCTCTTTTGACACTGACATTGTCGTGACAAGCCCTATTTGGTAAAATTTGTCCGGTTTGACGTTTCGTGCTGTGAAATTCCACAATACCTAGCATTCTAGTCTTTTTGGTCGTTCAGTGGCAATAAGGTCAGCGAAAATGCAACCTAAATGATGGTATTTTCTTACTGCACTTCGTTACTGCACGCATCACTGCGTTCATCCCTGGCGGCTGTACATCTATTTCAGGCATCAGCCTAGTTTTCTCAAATATGCCCAATAGAACTTCTCTCTTTCTACATCCTCTACCAGTTACAGGTGCTGGCCGGTAGGTTTTTGCCCCCAACCATCAATTGAAACATCTGAACGCGACCGACAAAAGTTCATTGGTAGTATATTTTATTACTCTATTCTGTCGGTTTATGTTAAATAATTGAACAAATTGTATGTCCTGCCACCGAGGTAACAGATCAATTGTAATAATTGCAAAATTGCATGCCTCTGGCCCTGCCAACTGAAGTTATTGAATACAATGAGCGGAGTTCCGGTGGATATGATTACATTGTGAAAACTGAAAACCAAAAGATAAAAATAGGCGAACTAAACCAACATAATTTGTGTAAAAATGTGTTTGGAGGAATTTAATTTGTTTTCTTTGGAGTTGTAAAATAATACCACCTCCTTAAATTTGATAATTTGTTTAGTTTGAACAAAGAGTAACTTAAGAAGGTGTAATTTTACTCGAAATATCGTTTTGATTTATCCCTTCCACATTGTAAGTATAGCCGTTGGTTGTTAAATACAACAAGAACAAAGATAGAGAAAGCGATAGGCCAGAGGAGTAAGAAAAGTTACTAAAAATCGAAAGATGCGGAAAGTTAAGGCAGAAGAAGAAGAATAGAAAAACTTCTAGAGGTAAGTAGTTGTGTGGTGTTTTTTGTTTATATTTTGCAAAAAGAAGAGCTTGAGTGCAATGTGCAAATTTTAAGTTTGATTTTCTTAAAATATTGATCAAATTGATTGTAAAAAGTTATGTGAGTAAAAAAATTCCGTACAATAATTATCCAGTTGGTATATTTTTCGGTCAATTTCCGAGAAACTACTTTATTGTATTGCCTAAACTTGGCTTGGCATTTTCCAATCATTCTTGCAAGTCTTTTTTTTTTTGCTTGTTTTCTTTGTATTTCCTATTAAGTGTACATATTTGATAAAGATTAGGTGGAACAAAATTCATGTTTCGGTATTTTGACTGGGAAACTGTTGAAAACGTACTTTATATGGTCGGTGCTTCGAATAATGCAAATTTTGACTTGTTTAGTAATTTCTAGCGTATCAAAAAAAAAAAAAATTGCGCGTTCGAAGTTTTCTCATGCAAGCCATAGACAACCAGTGAGTACTACATAATGTACATGTTGATTTGATGGAGTTCCCTGCAGTGGTGTAGTCTGTTGGGTAACAGCAGTTTTTTCTTTCTAACATGCACCTGCATTCAGCTATTTACATTCACCAGAAAACTCGTCTATACAATAATCTTTGGCAAAATTGCAACTTCATTTGATACAATGAACCTTATTGCGAAGATCAATCGACAGTTGATAATTGACTATTTTCAATGTGTGCTATTGTGAACGAACAATTCTAAAGGATTTTGTCAATCGCAGTCAATTAAAAAAATGCGATTGACAAAAATACCACATGAATCGTTCGTTCACAATAGCACACATTGAAAATAGTCAATTATCTATTGTCGATTGATCTTCGCAATAAGGCTGAATGTTATGACTGAGGAGCAAAGATAAACGTCTAGGGGTCCCTCTGAATGGTCAGAAAGTGAAACACGCCTATTTACTGCGATCGTTCGCGTATATTTTGTCGGACAGTATAATGAGGAGGTTTTTATTTTAAGTTGGACACTTGCATTTGAATTTGCTCCATTTTGTTTGCGTAAAAGTGGTGTTTCTGTACATACAACTTGAATATATAAACAGGGCTATCGTGAATAAATCGCGAAGGAACTTTTTCCTTTGTCAGCAATGTAAACTAGATTGCTGAATGGGAAGATTTCGCCGGGAAAATCTGTTTGCGATAGGCCTTAATATGTACAAAGGTAGATTGTAGATACTATACAATTGGACAAAATATTTCAGATTGTTATATTAATTCGAATATCACATAATAGGACCTTTACATTTCAATTAACCTTCGGTAAATTCTTAAATTTCAAGCAGTGGGAATAGTTTTTTTTTAGAAATTGAGAAAATAAGGAAAAACTAAAGTAACGCTTTGTAGGCAGTAAACAAATTCCAATGTAGCAGAAACAATCCAATGAATAATCAAAACATCTACCTATGCATAATATACTTCATACATTTAAATGGTGGTAATATTAAAAGAAGTGGAGTGCGTCCATAAACATAGTTAACGAAGTATTTAGGAATCGTAATCGACGCAAATTGGAATTTAGTAAAATAAACACATGGAACACACATCAGAAAAAATAAGTAAGCTAAGCAACAAAAAGTGCAATACAATCAAACTTCTTTATAACGAATCTTCAAGGGAACAAAAATTTGTTTCGTTGTAAGGAAGTTAAAGATTAACCTCCGTATTAATAAACAACAGAAAGCTGCAAGTTAGCACTAACACATCTGTTAACTTATAATTCTGATTAATAAACGTGTGTAAGCTTTCACTTACATGACGTGATAACGAGTGGATTACTTAACTCGCCGAATTTAGCGTATAAGGAGGGGATAACTTCACACATTCTCAGATTGTAGTTCATACATTCACAAATTGAGAGGATGCGCATGCATGTATGGAAACATTGACAGGATGAGAGAGAATACTGTCTCCTATTTGGGCATATTATGCTTTCATAATGCGTTGACGTCATAAGCCGTGTTTCTTTGCACGCGGATATAGGGATAATTTTCAATTTGCATGTAAAATACAACAACAACTTATCCTATATACGCTAACTTTAGCGGGGATAGCTATCGCCGCTAAGTCATTTAGCGGGGATAAACAGTGCTTCCAAAACCCGTTTCTTCGTGTTTGATGAATCGAAGCGATGAATTTTTCAGGAAATGTCAAATGACATCCCGCCGACCACTAACACATCCCGCCGACCACTAACACATCCCGCCGACCACTAACACATCCCGCCGAATATTTTGTTCGGGATTTTATTATTTTTTTTTCAAAATTTAGTAAATCTGTGAATGCAAAACTGTTTTTTATAATTTTAGAATATGTTTGACATTAATTTCAACTGTGGGAAATTAATATTTTTGAATTTCACGATTTTCAATACAAATTTCTTAATTCAACTTACAGCTGTTTCACCAATAAACGTCATAGGTGCATGTGTGCTGCCAAGTTTTTTTTTGATGAATTCTTAAGCGGCGATGGTCGTTTTCTGATGCCATCCCTATATCCAAGTGCAAAGAAACACGGCTATAGTACCATAGTATTGTCAAATATGTGAGATACACTCGATTTTTGAGTATACAGTGATCTCTCTCATAAGCGGACACTGACGGTACCAAGAAATTTGTCCGCTTATTAGAGGTGTCCGGTTATGAGAAAAAATATTTTATTGACAACCTTGAAAAAAGAAACAAGACATGCATTTATGGTATACGATTTTATTTTAAAATGGAATGCATTTTTTGTGATAAAAATTAATAATTGTAGGTAATAAAAAGGATAATAACAAATCATAAACAAGAACAAAGCATTTAAACATTTATTTTTTGCATTACTTGAAACTATGTACGACCCAAACGCAAAATAGTTGGCCTACTCATCAATTAACACATTAATCCTCTTTATATACCTTCATTTTCTGTTCCAAGCAGTTGTTGATTAATTTTTTTTTTGTCAATGTAACAAATTACATTTAATGAGTAAAAAGACCAAACAGAACTTAATTTGAGAAGACACACGTGGCTTCAGGTTGCATTCTCTTAAACAAAGATAAGAGCATAATAGTTGGACTACTCTCTATGGGATGCAAATAACTTGGCCTATGACGATTTAAATAGATGTTCAGTTAATCGTTATTTTAAAAACGACATGCAGTTGTTTTGTTGTTTATTGCTCTCTCGTTTTAAGTAAGCCAGCAACAGTTTTGTGTCAATCATGGTGCGTGGTGTTGCATTATCACGAGACCTTAGAGAATCCATAGTTAAAGCCTTCGAAACGGGATTGTCGAGCTACAAAATAGCAAACCAATTTAATTTACCTCGTTCATCAATGCGAAACATTATCACAAAGTTCAAAAATAGTGGACAAAACGGGACGCCCACCAATTGCGAAACCTCGAGATTGCCGAGTCTTAAAAAAAATAATAAAGGAAAATCGACGTCAAGCTGCCGCTGCAATAACTGTTCAATGAAGAGAAAGAATCCAAAAAAGTGTTTCAGTCGACACTTGTAAGCGGACAATGAAAAAAATTGGATATAAATTTTATAACGTTTGTTTTAGATTTACTTAAATTAGAGCTATTTTAATTCGTTAAAACATAGGCCAAAGAAAAACCACTTTTAACACCTAAACAAAAGAAAAGGCGCCTAGAGTGGGCCAAGCAACGTAAGAACTGGACATTAAGTCAATGGCGGTCCGTTATTTGGAGTGATGAGTCGAGGTTTGAAGTTTGCGTGGGCGACGAACGAAAACGTGTCATAAGAAACTCCAAAGAGGCCTTTCACAAAGATTGCCTTTAAAAAACAGTCAAGTTTCCAGCATCTCTAATGATATGGGGATGTATGTCTGGGCGAGGTTTGGACAATTTACATTTTGTAAATGGAACTGTCAATGCTACCAAGTACCGGGATATTCTGGAAAATGAGCTACTCCCATCAATACCACGACTTCAAACTAGTGATGGAGATTTTATTTTCCAACAGGATGGTGCTTCCTGCCATACAGCAGGTCTACAATGGCGTGGTTATCTGCTGGAGCAATTCCTTTACTGGAAATGCCTTCCAGCAGCCCTGACCTTTCGCCAATTGAAACTGTCTGGCATAAAATGAAGCAAGACCTCCGAAAAGAACCATGTCGGACTCTTCAAGTCCTAAAAGCTAAAATCATAAATATTGGGGAATCTTTTGGTACAGAAGAATGTCAAAAATTAGTTGACACAATGCCACGACGCATAGAAGCAGTTATCAAGGCCAGAGGTGACGCAACACCATGGTAAAATAAAAATTAAGACGCGTAGGCTAACTATTTTGCGTTTAAAAAAAATTATCAAACGTTATTTTATTTTGTAAGACTGCTCTATATGGTTAATTAATTGAAGTCATTTTGTTTTTGTTACTTATTTCTATCTAAAATAAATATATCTAAAGAAAACTACCAAAATATTGAGTTTATTGCCGATGGAATTTAAGAATCAGCTGATTTTTGTTTTTTTTTTTATCATAGGTTGGTTGGACTCAACGACCATACCACGTCGAGTTAATCGGTTCTCGTCAGATCACCGCAACGACGTTTGGCGCGGTTATTACGTAGATGGGGACCGTTTGAGAACAACCGCGTGTCGTTGGCCAGTCCCATCTATGGTTAAGGTAGATAATAATACGTGGTATCACAATGGACCTAAATTGGTCTAAGTGTGTTGGCTTCTGCCGACAGCCACCTAAACCTAACCTAACCTAGTCCAACTATTTTGCGATTGGGCTCGTAGGTACTTATGCTTCAAATTATGCCGGCCGCCGGCGCCGCAGCCTACTATGTTTACATTCTTTACGGTTTTTTTTTTTTTTTTTTTTTTAATTTTTGCTGGGTATCAAGGACAGCGCAAAGAAAAGGAAAAAAAGCAAACAAAATAAAAGACAACGAAGTGTGTCAAATGCGTTTTGTCCGTTTAAGAGAGAGAAATTCTATTGCGGCTATGAAAACTGGTGTCCGCATCCGGTTATAAAAGAGTCCGTTTATGAGAGAATTATTTACATTAAAAATTGTGTAGATTATTCCGTTCTTTGAAATTTTTCTGGTTATGAGATGTGTCCGCTTATGAGGGGTGTCCGTTAGGAGAGAGTACACTGTAATTGGTAAAGTGCTGCCGTATTGTCGGTGATAATGAGCAAACAGGTAACACGGGGAAAGCATATTTTTATTAATCACAAAAGTTATCATTTGGGCAAGTTCGCTATCCGTGTGTCAGCTAACTCGTGTGTTAAGAAGTGGATAGCGTTTTTTTATTATTAATATGGCTGTAAGTTTGCTATAAAGACATTTTTGGTTTGTTATAACTTACATTGTCCCGTAGAAGTGTTGCTCATTCGGCAGTAGTTTATCCAACATCATCATCAGACGTATCAAATCTTTACAGAAATAACATTAAAAACGTGATTGAAATTTATAACCAATGCCAACAAATCGTCAGCGCTACAAGAATCACAAGCAATACAAAAAACCGATGAATGTATTGAAGATAATAGAAAAATAACCGACAAATTAGCACATCTTTCAAATTTAAATGCATTTAGGTTACCCACATAAAAAGTATTTAAAAAACCATGAACCAAAAAAAACACTAACTACATAAGCGCTAAAATGATTCTGGATGCAATCAATGAAATCGGAAATTTAATTGTACAGGTGATAAATTTATCTATGTGTTTGTGTTGTGATTCATTCCCTGAAACATGGAAAGAGTCTGATAACGCCTATAGAAAAAATAAAAGGTGCCGACGCATTTGAACATTTTCGGCCTATTTGAATTTGAATTTGAATATTTTATTAGTTTAAAAAAACTCTTAACATCAGTTAATACTTATTTTTACAAGTGATTTTATATAAAATAATATCAAATAATATATATAATATTATTTTTTACAAGTGATTTTATATAAAATAATATTAAATAATATATATAATATTATTTTTTAACAGTGGTTTAAGTAGAGATTTAAATACATTTAAATTTCTTTCAGTCTTGAGGTTTCTAGGCAGATTATTAAATAATTGTGTACTCGTCACCGACTTACTCTCGTTGCGACAACATCGTTTCTCCGCTTGTGTTCGCCTTCACTTTTCTTTATTGCTCTGCGATGCGTTATCTTCATTGATAACAGTAACATTTATTTTATTTCTTCTTTTTTTTTTATTTCCAACGGGTATAATAATATAAAATATATATCGAGTGTTCAGTGAAAGCAATTTAATATTACTCCGGGCCACGTGTTTTCTCGGGCAATCGGTTTAGCGGGCTTGATATAGAACCGCTAACCGAACCCAAACAAAGCAAACGAAAAAAACCAAACTATATCCCAATAAATAATATTAACAATTTCCTTCCACCCCATGCAGTGTCTGGTAACCCCAAATTTATTATTATCTCGTCAACTAACGAAGAGAAATCTCTTTCATCATTTAGCGTTTTTCTCCTTAAGAAAGCGATAGATAATATAAGTACAGCCTATGAAAGCATTACGCAACTCCGTGATGGGAGCATTTTGGTTCTAGTGAAATCCGTAAAAATTGCAGATATATTCCTCAAAAAAACCACTTTATCTAACCTGTGCCCTATCTCCATTTCCCTCCATTCAAATTTAAACTCGTCAAAAGGCACAGTCTATGCACCGTGTCTTATTAACGTGCCTGAATCCGAAATCATTCAAGAGATGAAGCACAGACAAGAGAAATATACAGATACAGAATGACAGAACAAAAGCATGTTCAAGAAAAAATTTAAAACCAGCATACACAAATCGAAAAAACCAGCATACACAATACAATACCTGGTATGAACAGCCTGCAACATGAAGGAAGTCACAATAAGGATTGTATGATTCGAACAAAAATTTATTCTTTTTTTCTCAATTTCGTTTTGGTGTGTTGACCTTGTGTGCTGACGATATTATTGTTGTACATGTACTGCTATGGGTTTTTGGAATCTTTATGTTTTTTTATTATTGTCCTTTTTTTGTCATTCATTAGTTCGATGGTTCCTGTTTTTTTAGGCCATGTTTACAAAGAAGAGAAATAAAACACTGAATTTCAATTGATAGCATGAAATAAGAAAAATCTCTGATTTAGATTGGAGGTTGGTGAACTTTTATTTGAAACACTCAAATAATGTCAGAAAATAAGCAAAAATCCATTGAATTTCTTTTTTCTTTTATTTCATTTTAAACATTGTCGCAAATCCCATGTAAAAGAAAATAGCATGTCAGCTAAAAAAATCGTTTTCCGCAACAATATTTGGTCGCTAGAAAGTACTTATTTCTTTAGTTCCAGTGCTTGCAAGTTGCAATATACGAGGGCGGGTCAATAAGTCCGTGACTTTTGGAATAAAACACAGATTTTTTGATAAATTTTTTTTTTTATTTTTAACGTAGTCTCCCTTGAGCTCTATACACTTTGTCCAACGCTTCTCCAATTTTTTTATCCCTTCCAAAAAAAATGATTTGTCGAGGTCCTCAAAATAGGCCTTTGTTTGCGAGATGACTTCATCATTGAAGTCAAATCTTTTTCCACCAAGCCATTTCTTCAGGTTTGGGAACAAGAAGTAGTCGCTCGGAGCCAAATTTGGAGAATAGGATGGATGAGGGAGCAATTCATATCCCAATTCATGGTTTTTTGCCATGGCAACTGCACATGTGTGCACCCTTGCATTGTCTTGGTGGAAAAGAATTTTTTTCTTGGCCAAATGAGGTCGGTTTTTTTTCAAATCGTCATTGAATCGGTCCAATAAGTTGGCATAATATTCCCCATTGATTGTTCTTCCCTTTTGAAGGTAGTCAATGTGGATTATCCCGCGTGCATCCCAAAAAAACAGTCGCCATAACTTTATTGGCTGACAAACCCACCTTGGCCTTCTTTGGCGCCGATTCACCCTTAAAAACCCACTGTTTTGACTGTTGTTTGGTCTCTGGTGTGTTGTAATGGATCCATGTTTCGTCCACGGTTACAAAGCGGGGCAAAAACTCCTCCATATTGCGATTAAACAACGCCAAACCTTCCTGTGAAGTTGTTACACGATTGCGATTGTGGTCGACTGTGAGCAAACGCGGCACCCATCTTGCGGAAAGCTTGACTTTGACTTTGAAATTCATTTTTTTATTCATTGATAAATATCTACTTACATACTAGACAAAAATGATTAAACCTAACTTAAAATTAACAGGATACTTATTCTTATTTATTGGTCCTTATGCGAACGCTCTAAACTTAACTATATCTTAGAATTATTGCCTTTCGGCCTACGAACTATTTTACGAACTAATCTTACATATATATTCCTCGAGAAAATTTACTAAAACTCGGTATCATTATTGAGATTTTATATAAAACAAATTACAAACTACCTATTCTACTTACTTAAACTACTTAACGTATTCTAACTATAATTACTTGCGGAAAGCTTTCTCATGCCCAAGTGATCATTCAAAATTGAAACCACTGAGCCATGCGAGATCCCTACGGCTTCCACAATCTCTCGCACTTTCAATCTTCGGTCGGCCAACACCATATCTTGAATTTTTTTCGATTGTTTCGGGTGTAGAGACCTCAACTGGGCGTCCAGGACGTTCGGCATCTTCAGTGCTTGTACGGCCACAACGAAATTCAGTAAACCACTTTTTTACCATTGAAATCGATGGTGCAGAGTCCCCATAGTATTTTTCAAGCTTAGCCTTGGTCTCGGTAATGGTTTTTTTTCGCAAGAAATAATGCTTAATAAGCACACGAAATTCACTTTTTTCCATTTTCTCCTCAAATTAGTGAGTAGTCTGATAAAAATAGCTGTCAAACACAAACTAACTGACGCAGCAAGTTTAAATTTTGACAGGAGTCAACTGACAGATGCCTGTTGACAGGAGCAGTGTTGCCGTTTCAGTAAAGAGGTCAGAAATTCAAAAAGTCACGGACTTATTGACCCGCCCTCGTATCACGAAATTAATATTAGAATAAAAATAAATTAAAACGAAATTCAAAGCATAAAAGAAAGAATTCATAAAATAGTTGGTGTTATTTTTTTTTAATATAATAAAACAAACAAAAAATCAGACTTATTCAATAAAAAAAAATATTTTGCCTTCTACCGGACCTTATAAGAAAAGACATTGTTATTGATTTCGTGGCAAATCCTGACAGTTCTTATAGGTTCATTAAATTCTCAAGTCGCTTGTTGTTAGTGTTTCTTGTTTTACCTTTTTGGATAGATTTTTTTAGCGTTTTTACTGGTCCAAATACAATTTTTTCTCAACAACACAAGGACCATAAAAGAAAGTGCTTTCAAATGGTGCTCGCAACAAATTGGGTCTTCAAACCAATCGGAACAAAACAACTCTGTTTCTTTAATGCACATAGATATTATTTGCGATTTGCTGTTAATAATTTCTGGCCTATTGTTGTATATATTTTCAAAAACATTCGTTTGAAGTTTGCAAATTTCAAAAAAATTATTTGAAGGTGGAAATAATTTTCCAAAGTCAGATTCTGAATTTAGGTATGCCTTGTGATGAATAAGAAACTCCGAATTTTCAGTTTGCGCCTTATCTTTTTTTATCAATGTTCGGGTACAATGCAGACAGGGATCTTTCATCGTTTTAAATAGCTTATAACAGCAGTAACCAGCAAAGTATCGAATAGACATACTTCTGACAGTTATTGAGGCAGATGGCTGTTTATTAAAATTGGCAAAGTCACAGCAATGGATTGACATTGTAGCTGTTTTACAAGTATCTACCGAAATTGACTCTTCACTTGTAGTATTTATAATTGCAGACCAGTCAACATCAAGTAATTCATCGGAGTCTTTTTGGCAATTAGCAAATTTTGATGCAAATAGTAGATTCAGTGAAATAATTTTGGCAATAATTGACTGAAATTCGAAAACATTCGGATTCCTTTTATTTGCGTTTCGGGCACGAACATGCGAACAAATTTTTTCTAGTGGATCCTGACTCATTTTATTTAAGTAGAAATAAGAAAAAACCGAATAATCCTTAAAAAGGTCATCGGCCAAAGAGGAAAGATGATATGGTCATTACCATTCCCTTAAGGCAATGAACTGTTGTTTTTTTGCAAAGTTGTAAGGACGAAAATAACTCTTTCATTTCAACCAAAAAATCAATATTAATGCTGTTTCTTACTAACGGTGGATGTCCATTTAAAATGTCGAACATTTTGTCCATTTTTTTAAAAAAAATTGAAGTAGATTTGGCCTTACTCTCAACATTTTTAGAGCAAACTGAAGCTTCTAGCATTGCCATTATTGCCGCCGAAACAGTATGTGAAAATACTTGTGTTGCTAGACCAACGGACATTTTTTGAAAATTGGTTGGGTCCAAATGTGCTTGGCTGATTTTTGGACAAGCTCTAACAAGGTTTTGGGAATCGATTGCATATAATTCCTCAACACATCCCAGCTAACAATATCTCCATTGGATAAACAAAAGTCCGAAGATAACAAATTTGTTCTAATCGATTTCACTAGATGTGGTACATCAAAGCAGAGATAGATCTTTTGCCCGTTGTAAACAAACCAGTTATTGTAGGTATTTTGTGAACTGCCTTCTTCTTCTTTATGTCCAAGTTTTGAAAACAGGCTTCGGTTTGTTGAACCTTGGTCACATGTTAGTGCTCGCACAAATATTCCAAGTTTTGCACAAACATCCAAGCATTTCATTATCTGTTTTCTTTACTCTGAAACTGGACATGATGTGGAACTCACAACGTAGTTTAAAATATATTTAAAATTGCTGCAGAGTTCCCCTTATCATGAAAACACAAATAGTTTTGCCTCTTGTTGGTTCTCTTCTCCCATCGCCGTAGTCAACAAATCCGTCAATTCTTTCCTTAAAATTATTATATGTTATATTTTCTTCGATAGAAATTTCGTCGAAAATTAGTACTACATTTTTACTCATGTCAGGCAGTTTGTCAACCTTTTCTTTGATTTTCGTTAGAACTTCTTCATGAAAACCCGTTGACAAATTTTTTATTTTCATCCACTTGTACAAAGAAGTGGGATGAGGGAGATGGAAGTCAAGAGTTTCTCTCATAAAATTATATAAGGCGGCATTTCTAAAAAATAAATTTTGTGAAATCCATTTTTCTTTTTTAGAGTAGGTTTTATTTTTAGTTAAAAGCATTCTGGCAAAAACTTTTGCGTTATCGTTAACGACAGGGAACGAATCGTTTGTCTTTTTATTTGATTTGTGTGAAAAACTTGCTGTTTTTAATGTTTTCAGTCTGCGTCTTAAGGCTATTTGTTTTAAATTATTTGATTTGCGTATTTGCCGAATAGTCTTCCAAACTATACATTTTTTCTTTTAATTTCAAGATATCTGATTTATAATCTTGAATATCTTTGACGTTCTCAGCATTTTCAGTACATGATGGTTTCGTCAAACATGCATCTGAAAATTTTGCAAATTCATCTAGACTTAAATCGACAGCAGGCTCACCTTTTTGACATACGTACGTTTTGTGACTTGAATCATCAACACTATTCCAAACATTATCAAGATTCAGCGTTGGAACAGACCCTTTTTTAAGTTTCTGAATCATAACCAAATCTTTTTCAAAATGTATTTCACATACGTACATATTTCTTGCAACTATATGATCTTTCAAATTGCAAGCGTCACGCCATTTTCTTAAAAGAACCTCTTTCTCTCTTGCTGGGAATTTAAAAAAACTTTCTGCTTAAATTTGCTTGCCGCTGGGCACGACAAGAATTTATGCAACATTTAATACGGTACCCGTATTCTCTAGTTTTAAACATTATTTCGTTGATAGAGCTGAAAAAAGTGCAAAAAGGTTGAAGACAAGCGCATCCAAATCCATACGTCCTCAGAACAAAATTTGCACTGAAAATGAAAACGAAGTGAATATAGAAAATCGAAATGTCTCGTCGCTCGCTTTGCTTCGCCGATCATACTGGTTGTGTGTTTTCACAGAAAAAAAAACATCTTTTACAACGTATTTTTTACCTAGCTTGTGCACACACAGATCGCATCCTACGCATGTCCTTTTCCATGGCCATGCCCATGGTCACAGGCACAGCTCATACCACCGATCTCGATATGTGATTGAAAATACCTTCTGCAGACAAACAAAGTAAATGTTGGGATTGGGGTTGGCAAATGCAGGTTGCGTGCGTGATGATACAATAATCGAAAAACAGAATAGCTACAGCCATCTACATTAAGAAAAAGAATTAAACTGGATGTGTACCATATTCTACATCTGTATATTTCTCTTGTCTGTGGATGAAGTCTCAAGGTGTGACGGATGTATTTAAATTCAAAAAAACCGTAGATGGGCTCGTACTTCTGACCTTTGACCTCTTCCGTCCACCAACCTCTGTGAACATTGGCTGGTACAATGTTAAAGTTAACGAATATTTCCCCAACCCTATGAGATGTCAAAACTGTCAATTCCTTGGGCATACTACAAAAAGATGCAACAGTAATCCATCCTGCGGTACTTGCAACCTCCCGCCCCATAATCCAGAGAAATGCGCACGTGTTTCATGTGCCAACTGTCAAGAAGAACATCCATCGTCATCTAGAACATGCAAACGTTACCTACAAGCTAAGGAAGTTTTGAAAATTAAAACAATTAAAAGTGCACTATGGCCGAGGCCAAGCCATTATTCCGTGAACAAAATCCGACCTCTACCTTTCCCACGAATTATTCTACACTTGCAAAAAATGCAACCCAGCCGGATTTACACACACCAACCCCCAATCACCCCACAGCACAAGAAAAATCACACGAAAAACTTAACATTCATACTCCCAACTTCACCACATCCCTGCCATCCCCCTCAACAAGTACTTTTTCAAATAAACCTAATCCAGTCGCCTCGTCTACAGAAACTATCCCTAAACTAAAATCAGCCACTCACAACTTCAACTTCAACACTACCTCACGTAATGCTCCCACAAACATCACAAACCAACCCACAAAACCTATACTTAACACTCATTCAACTTCACCAAGCACAAACTATCAACTTAACCAACAAATTTCAATTGAACCCAACTTATCTCACATCCAGAAACAAATTGAATCAAAACAATCAAATAATACAACAACCAATCTAAACTCAGCCAACACTCACACACTGTGCTCCTAGCATTATAAGGGTACTGTAACAACAGAAAAAAAATCCCTTTAGCGTAAGTTAATTATACAAAAAAAAAACTCCAAAATCAACATCTGACTACATTAATTCAAACAAATCACCCATATCTACAGTAACACAAACCCTCATCAAAAACAACCAGTACTACCTCAACGCCCCCGACACAGTCGAAGATGATGATATGTAATAATAACGCGGATGCCCTCCACGACACTGCGGACCAGCGGCCGAATCATTCGAACTCGATCTATTCGAGATCAGGTGATTCGGCTGTTGGGACGCAGAGTCTTTACAATCATACCTCAATCTTACCTTACCCGAAACTTCAACAGCATAACACATATTATAACAACAAGTAAATCATTTTTTAAGATCCTTCAATGGAACATAAATGGTTTTTTTTAATAATTGCCATGCGTTGCAATTACTTATTAAGGACCTAAACCCTTCAATTATTTCCCTCCAGGAAACCCATGTTAAACACAATCTCCAACCTGTCCCTCCCAAACAGTATTCCGCATATTTTCATAATCTTAGCTCTAACACCCACTCAAAACAAGGCACCTGCCTTCTTGTTCATAAATCCATTCCACATAAATTTCTCAATATTAACACCCAAATATCAGCAATAGCAGTCGAAATAACTTTAAAAATAAAACTCACGGTAGTGTCTGTATATGTATATACCTCCTGACCAAAACTTCTCAGAGATAGATCTAGAAGACATCATATCTAATATTAGTTCACCTGTAATTTTGACAGGGGACTTTAATTCATGGAGCCCATCCTGGGGATCGGCTTCCCATAACAAACGAGGCAAAATAGTAGAACGCTTTATTGCAAACTCTGGACTGGCAATCTTAAATGACGGACGACCTACCCATTTTTCCACCCACAAAACTTTCTCCCATATTGACCTAACGCTTATAGCACCCAATCTGATTCCAAACTCTACGTGGACTGTTTCCGACTATCTACATGGTAGCGACCATTTCCCTATTATTACCAGTGTATCACTCGCTTCAAACAACACCCCAAGAAAACACCAGCGAAAATTCATACTGGATAAAGCTAACTGGGATGTTTTCCAATCCAAAATAGCCACTGAAATTTCGAGAAGACAACAGTCTCCAAATGTTAGTAAGGAAGCCGCTATCATACTAAAATCCATACGATCTGCATCAAATGAAGCCGTCCCCCAAACAAAACAAATAACTTACCAAAAATCCGTACACTGGTGGTGCAAAGAATTAGGTGCCCTCCGGCATGAAAAACAAAAATTATGGCGAAAGTTTAAGAAGAGCCTTACAGACACGAATCTTGTCCTTTAAACTAAGGTCAACGCCAAATTTAGAAGAGCCGTTAAGGTACAAAAGATTGTATGTTTTGAAAAATTCACTGCGAAAATTAATCCAAATACTACTCCAAAAAAAATGTGGACCGATATTAAATCGCTTTCGGGCAACTACATACCTCCTTATATCAAAGTGATAAAGACCTGCATGAACACAATCACATGTCCTGTAGAAATCGCCGAATTCTTTGCTAAATCTTGGGAAAACGCAGGTAGCGACTCCAACTTCCACCACGATTTCATTCGTGAAAAATACTCTGTCCTAAACAATAATCCCCCAGCATTTGGTATAGACTCCTCTGCCATTCAAATTGAATCACCCATTAATCTTATAGAGCTGGAAAGTTGCCTGACATCTTCCAAGGGCAAAACCCCAGGATTCGATCGGATTTCATACGAAATGCTAAAAAACTCCCTTCCGACCCTAAAGATAAGATTATTAGCCCTGTACAGTACAATCTGATTTTTAACGCGGGGACCATCCCGCAAATTTGGAAAGTTGCAAGCGTCATCCCCATAGCAAAACCAAATATAGATCATTCTACCATACAAGGGTACCGACCTATAATATCTCTCCTACCCTGCAATGCGAAAATACTGGAAAAGATCATATCCAAGCGCCTTTTTGGTTTCTCGAGAAAAAAAACTGGTAAACAAAAATCAAGTAGCATTTAAAACATAGGGACGGGCTACATTCCGCTTGGGCGAACTGTTGGATACCCTATTCTTATTCCTATCCCTTATAAGTGGGCGTGACAAAAGTCTAAGCATGGTTGAATTGTTAAGAACGCTCTACATATTTTGTTATATAACATTTAAAGGATTTTATCAAAAAAAAAAAACGCTCCCTAGCTCAAACTTGGGTGTTTCAATAAAATTGTTTTATTTAATTGTGGGCGTGTCAGTAGGCGGATTTAAAAAAAAATAACACATGAGCATAAAGGGCCCCTATAGAGTATATACGAGGGCGGGTCAATAAGTCCGTGACTTTTGGAATAAAACACAGATTTTTTGATAAAAAAAAAATTATTTTTCAACGTAGTCTCCCTTGAGCTCTATAAACTTTGTCCAACGCTTCTCCAATTTTTTTATCCCTTCCAAAAAAAATGATTTGTCGAGGTCCTCAAAATAGGCCTTTATTTGCGAGATGACTTCATCATTGGAGTCAAATCTTTTTCCACCAAGCCATTTCTTCAGGTTTGGGAACAAGAAGTAGTCGCACGGAGCCAAATCTGGAGAATAGGGTGGATGAGGGAGCAATTCATAGCCCAATTCATGGTTTTTTGCCATGGCAACTGCACATGTGTGCACCCTTGCATTGTCTTGGTGGAAAAGAACTTTTTTCTTGGCCAAATGAGGTCGGTTTTTTTTCAAATCGTCATTGAATCGGTCCAATAAGTTGGCATAATATTCCCCATTGATTGTTCTTCCCTTTTGAAGGTAGTCAATGTGGATTATCCCGCGTGCATCCCAAAAAACAGTCGCCATAATTTTATTGGCTGACAAACCCACCTTGGCCTTCTTTGGCGCCGATTCACCCTTAGAAACCCACTGTTTTGACTGTTGTTTGGTCTCTGGTGTGTTGTGATGGATCCATGTTTCGTCCACGGTTACAAAGCGGGGCAAAAACTCCTCCATATTGCGATTAAACAACGCCAAACCTTCCTGTGAAGTTGTTACACGATTGCGTTTGTGGTCGACTGTGAGCAAACGCGGCACCCATCTTGCGGAAAGCTTTCTCATGCCCAAGTGATCATTCAAAATTGAAACCACTGAGCCATGCGAGATCCCTACGGCTTCCACAATCTCTCGCACTTTCAATCTTCGGTCGGCCAACACCATATCGTGAATTTTTTCGATTGTTTCGGGTGTAGAGACCTCAACTGGGCGTCCAGGACGTTCGGCATCTTCAGTGCTTGTACGGCCACAACGAAATTCAGTAAACCACTTTTTTACCATTGAAATCGATGGTGCAGAGTCCCCATAGTATTTTTCAAGCTTAGCCTTGGTCTCGGTAATGGTTTTTTTTTTTCGCAAGAAATAATGCTTAATAAGCACACGAAATTCACTTTTTTCCATATTCTCCTCAAATTAGTGAGTAGTCTGATAAAAATAGCTGTCAAACACAAACTAACTGACGCAGCAAGTTTAAATTTTGACAGGAGTCAACTGACAGATGCCTGTTGACAGGAGCAGTGTTGCCGTTTCAGTAAAGAGGTCAGAAATTCAAAAAGTCACGGACTTATTGACCCGCCCTCGTATTATAAATTTCAGCTCCCTAGCTCACTTTGAATTTTCAAAAAAAAAAAAATAATAATTGTGGGCCAGTGGGCGGATTTTGAAAATATTTACACATGAGCATAAAGGGCCCATAGAGAGTATATATTATAAATTTCAGCTCCCTAGCTCAAACTTTGGATTTTCAAAATAAATTGTTTTATTTATTTGTGGGCGTGTCAGTGGGCGGATTTTGAAAAAAATTTATCCCGAGCAGTTTTAGGAGTCATAGATCATATATAAAAAATTTCAGCTTTCTAGCTCAAAATTCGATTTTTTCCAAAATTTTAAAACAACTCGTCCAATGGAAGGTTGGACCGAAAATTCTCAAATATATAACATCCTTCCTTACCAATAGATGCTTTCGCATTAAAACCAATTTCGTATTTTCTGCGGTACATCACCTACAAAACGGTATTCCACAAGGATCTCCTTTATCGGTGGTCCTATTCACTATTGCGTTTAACGAAATAAGTCAAATAATAAAGAGCCACAACAACAATTTAACTTTGATGGGCACCATCTTTTCGGACATTCTTGCTTGCCTAACACAATGGGGCAACACAGCAGGCTCCAAAATATCTTTTAATAAATGTAAAATATTGCACATTTGTAAGAAAATACGCTGTTCAAAATCCATCTCTGTACACATAACAACAATGTAATAGAAAATGGTAACTATGCCAAAATACTCGGCCTTATATTTGACTCAAAGTTTAACTTCAGTAATCACTGTACTTATATTAAGAAAAATCTAAATTCTAGAGTAAATATTGTTAAATTTCTCTCCTCGAAAAACAGCCTATGCAATATTAATACTTTAGTTAATGTAATAAAATCCATTGTACTATCTAAAATTGAGTATGGCCTACCAATATACAGTAGATGTTCCAAATCATGCATTCAACTCATCTCTACACCATATCACGGAGCAATAAGATCAAGCATGATAGCTTTTCAAACAACTCATATAAAAAATATTTTGACGGAGGCGGGACTTCCCCAAATTACTGACAGGATTGATTTTACATGCTCTAAGATTATCCAAAATATCAACTCACCTTGGATATCTCCTATTCAAGACGACGCCAAAAAAATATTATCTCGTAAAAAAATCCCGAAATACCATTGAGCAATAGCCAAGGCAATATCTTTCGCAAAAACGCTCGATATCCCCATTGTCATCCAAAACAAAGTAACATCATTTCCACGCTGGACTCTTCCGGACGAAACAATAATCATTAAAATGAAAAGCTTTCCCAAGCTCAGAACTAATGCCGACATTTACAAAGCAATTTTTGCGGATTTAACTGAAAGCTATAAACATCTTGGATGGGATTTCCTATATACTGACGGCTCCAAAACAGATATTGGGACATCGTTTGCTATTGTAGATAAAAACGGCTCTGTTGTTCGCAAAGGACTTCTTCCTACCTTCGCATCAATCTTTTCCGTCGAGGCCTTCGCCATTTTGAAAGCCATTGAGATGGTCCACAACAAAAAAACTATAATTTTTACGGACAGTTTATCCACAATAACCGCCATAAAAAACACCAATAACTCCACCAAAATAATCGAATTCATCCGCGACAAACTTATTGCCAAGAAAGGCAATCTTAAACTTGCCTGGATTCCGGGTCACACTGGGATTAAAGGGAACGAGAACGCAGATTTAGCTGCAAAATCAGGTTTAATGGAACCCCTCATCACTTTTTACATATACAAAAAAAAGACCTGCAGAAATACATAAGCTCAAACTGGGAGTCCAGTAGGAAAACCGGTTGGAACAACTACCAACATTTATACAAAGTATTTCACCCCACAACAGACAAAGCCATTTATCCAGCGAACACATTTGTTCTGTAAAAATTAAATTCATTTTTTATTCACATTACCGACATGTGGATGGTTCACGTCTGCGGATTACACGATGCAAATTGTTCACTATTAGCGGAACGTTCCCCCCTGATAATATTTAATATACTTTTTTTTTTTAATCTAGCCGAAAGCCTCAGCAGCTAGCGCTAATATAAAACTTGTATTTATTAATATTTATAATTAACTTATGTATTAATAAATCCTATAATACGAGGGCGGGTCAATAAGTCCGTGACTTTTTGAATTTCTGACCTTTTTACTGAAACGGCAACACTGCTCCTGTCAACAGGCATCTGTCAGTTGACTCCTGTCAAAATTTAAACTTGCTGCGTCAGTTAGTTTGTGTTTGACAGCTATTTTTATCAGACTACTCACTAATTTGAGGAGGAAATGGAAAAAAGTGAATTTCGTGTGCTTATTAAGCATTATTTCTTGCGAAAAAAAACCATTACCGAGACCAAGGCTAAGCTTGAAAAATACTATGGGGACTCTGCACCATCGATTTCAATGGTAAAAAAGTGGTTTACTGAATTTCGTTGTGGCCGTACAAGCACTGAAGATGCCGAACGTCCTGGACGCCCAGTTGAGGTCTCTACACCCGAAACAATCGAAAAAATTCACGATATGGTGTTGGCCGACCGAAGATTGAAAGTGCGAGAGATTGTGGAAGCCGTAGGGATCTCGCATGGCTCAGTGGTTTCAATTTTGAATGATCACTTGGGCATGAGAAAGCTTTCCGCAAGATGGGTGCCGCGTTTGCTCACAGTCGACCACAAACGCAATCGTGTAACAACTTCACAGGAAGGTTTGGCGTTGTTTAATCGCAATATGGAGGAGTTTTTGCGCCGTTTTGTAACCGTGGACGAAACATGGATCCATCACAACACACCAGAGACCAAACAACAGTCAAAACAGTGGGTTTCTAAGGGTGAATCGGCGCCAAAGAAGGCCAAGGTGGGTTTGTCAGCCAATAAAGTTATGGCGACTGTTTTTTGGGATGCACGCGGGATAATCCACATTGACTACCTTCAAAAGGGAAGAACAATCAATGGGGAATATTATGCCAACTTATTGGACCGATTCAATGACGATTTGAAAAAAAAACCGACCTCATTTGGCCAAGAAAAAAGTTCTTTTCCACCAAGACAATGCAAGGGTGCACACATGTGCAGTTGCCATGGCAAAAAACCATGAATTGGGCTATGAATTGCTCCCTCATCCACCCTATTCTCCAGATTTGGCTCCGAGCGACTACTTCTTGTTCCCAAACCTGAAGAAATGGCTTGGTGGAAAAAGATTTGACTCCAATGATGAAGTCATCTCGCAAATAAAGGCCTATTTTGAGGACCTCGACAAATCATTTTTTTTGGAAGGGATAAAAAAATTGGAGAAGCGTTGGACAAAGTTTATAGATCTCAAGGGAGACTACGTTGAAAAATAAAATTATTTTTTTATCAAAAAATCTGTGTTTTATTCCAAAAGTCACGGACTTATTGACCCGCCCTCGTAATAATAATAATAATTGTGTACTTCTTTGTAAAGCAGGTTGTTTTGACTGCCAGCTCTTCTATAAAGCGGTAGTCTAAAATCACCGGCATTCCTTAAATTATAAAAAGAATTTGTTTTATAACTAATATTAAGGTGGAGATATAGGGGGTAAAGGTTGTATCCAATTTTAAATATCATCACAAGAGCATTAAACTTTAAACGTTGTTCAATACCTAACCATCCGAGGTTTGAAAGCATTTCCTGTATTAAAATTCTGAAATTGCACTTAAGCACAGTTCTCATTGCTCTATTTTGCAATATTTGAAGTTTTCTTATATTTTCCAAATTTGACATGTATAATGATCGATGAACAATAGTCAAAATGAGAAGGATCAACGTGTTGTAAATTTTAAGAGCACAATTATGTGATATATTTCTACGAATTCGTTTGAAAAACCCTATCTTTTTTGAGACCTTAGCACAAAGTTTAGTTATATGTTCATTAAATTTAAGTTTGTTGTCAATACATACTCCCAGATACTTGATATCTCGAACACATTCAACTAATTCACCATTTATTCTAATGTTGACATTCAATTCATTACTATTAATGCACATGCATTTAGTCTTTGTACCGTTCAGTTTAAGCTTATTTTTGCAAAGCCAGGCATTAATTTTGTTTAGTTCACTTTGAATTAAATATTCGCATGAATTTATGTCATCACCAGCAATGTAAATGAGAGTATCGTCCGCAAATATTGAAATCTTTGCTTCTGAAATCGCATTAACTATATCATTAATATATAAAAGAAATAGGGAAACCCCCAACTTCGATCCTTGAGGCACACCACGATTCACGTTTTTTGCATTGGAGAAAGTTTCATTCCCCTTAACTCTTTGTGATCTTCCCGACAAGTAACTTTCAATCCATTTAAGTTCAACTTCACAAATATCGCACTTTTCAAGTTTTTTAAGCAATATACCTCTGTCTATCGTCTCAAACGCGCGTTTAAGATCCAGGAAAACAGCAAGAATACACTGACCATTATCTATTTCCTTTTTCCACTCATTTATAAGCCAACAAATAGAGGTTTCACAAGAGTGCCCTTTCCTACAACCTGATTGCTGTACACTCAATATATTTTCGCCTTCTATAAAGTTGGTTAGTTGGTTACATACTATTTCCTCAAGGATTTTTTCATAGGTAGGAAGCATGTTGATTGGCCTCCAGTCTTCAGGATTTTTCAACCGATTCCTTCCAAATTTGAAGAAAACCACCACTTTTTTTTAAGGACGAGTTTACTATTTTTAATAAATTAGGTAAAATTTTGCATTTGCTATCGAAAATTATACTGCAATTTAGTCCAAAACAGTCATTTTCTTGTTCATTGTTTTGATTGTTTCTTCAAGTTCTTGGAAATGCACTTGCCTAAATTTAAATAAATTATCAGAATAGGGAATAAAGTTTATACTATTATTAATTTCTTCAACACTATTCACAAAAAACAAGTTTAGCGCGTTGGCAATCTCTCTTTCAGTTTTAAGGCACTTTTTATCAATTTTAACAGTTGAGATTTAATTTTTTTCCGTTTTCAGTAATTGTCTTTTTAATGTCTTCCAAAAACCCTTCTGATCACTAGCATTCGCACTTATTTTGGATTCTATGAATGAACTTTGTGCTCTTATACACTCGTTTTTATACACATTTCTAACCGCTTTATAATTTCTCCAAGCTTCAATAGAATTTTCAAATCTAGCCCGATCATACAAGGTTACCTTTCTTCGCTTAAGATTGCATAGTTTGTTGTTAAACCATTCAACACATTTTTCATTTATTTTGGCCGACTTTGTGACAGCTGACAATGCTAGTTCCATTCCCTCTTTAATTTTTCTTAGCACAGCTATTCAATTCGTTTGTTTCGGATATACTAATAAAATTTTCACAATTTAATGTACATACAAAGGGATCGTAACTATACTTTATATTAGTGTTGAAACGAATAGTATATTCGTCCTAAGGCCGAATAGCCGAATATTCGGCCAGATTATAAAGTTCTGAAAAGTACGAGCACAGTTGGGGCGAACATGGTTGATCATTCTAAACAAATTCCACTATTTTTGGGACACAAACCTGAAAGATTTTTCTTATCGCTCTATTTAGTTTATGTTCTTTTCTTTGTCTTTCACGAAAAATATTCTTCCAAAAAAAACACACCAAGCTATCGATGTTCGAGGAAAAACATTTTTTTTGTGTGCAAACCTCGTTCACTTGAATCGCGTTTGTATTCAGAGGCTTAATTTAAAAGCTTAAATTAATTGAAAATGACCATTTTTTTTTTGGTTTTTTGCTCCTTTTTCTAACCGAATAATTCGGCCGAATAGTAACTCAATATTCGGTATTCGACCGAATAGTAACCGAATATTCGTTTCAACACTACTTTATATATTTAATTTGTTTCATGTTTATCTTTTTTATGCGATTTCGTGAACAGTTTTATATCTAAGGTCTCATGATCAGAAACCTTCCACTACCTTTCCTACGCATTGCGACATCCACTTTCATTGTGTAGTTAGCCAACACGTAATCATTTAAGGTTCTTGATGTCATTGTTATTCTAGTTGGTTGTGCTACTAATTGCTCAAGACCAATAATATATAAAATCGTTCACAAAGTTAAGTTCATAACTACTTCTAGCAAGAAAGTCAATATTAAAGTCACCCAGAATTAGTGTGTATTCATTTTTACTGATATTATTTAAATTTAAAACCTCGAAAAACTCGCGAACACTCATTTTTTCTGACCGATATAATAGAATTAAGTTCCAAGATTCATTCCTTAAAATTATTTTAATTGCCAAAATCCAAAACTTTTTGTTGATTGCATATTGCGTTTTTCCACTGATCTTATACCATTTTTAATATAAATTGTTACACCACCTGTATGCCGCGAGTTACTAAAACAATTATAAATCTTATAACCATTTAACGATATTTCGCATTTTTCTACTTTGTTTGTAAGATTTGTTTCTTCAGTGAGTAACAAAAAATTAAGCTTATTTTTGTCTGCCAATTCTTCAATCAACTCAAAATTCCCGGTTATCCCTTGCACATTCAAGAGGATCCCATTTAAATAAGCTAAAGGATTTTTATTAAAAAGGTTTTCATTTAATTGCTTATACCATCACCCGGCTTCGCTCTCCATCCAGTCTCTTGCGATAAACTAAACACATACAATCCGTCGTCTTGTGATTAATGTCCAGATTTAAACCAAGTCTACCATTCATTTATACACAGTTCATGCATTTTATTAACTCGGCACTATCACAATCTTTGGTATCATACTCACCACTGCATTTACGACAGCAGTATTGATTCTTACAATCTGCTGCTATGTGGTTAAGACCCAAACATTTATAGCTCTTCTCTGTTATTGATTCAAATATTAACGCTCTTCCCGTGCATGAAAAAATGTTGGAAAAAGTAGTACAAACCTAACTAGAGGAATATTTCGAGTCAACCTTCTCCTTGAAAATCAGTCTGGGTTCAGAAGAAGACACTCCTGTGAATCAGCTCTAAACAGTGTCGTTATTACCTGGAAAGAGGAAATCTCTAAAAAAAACTGCGTCATCGCTATTTTCCTGGACTTTAAAAGAGCATTCGAGACCATTGATAGGAGCACTATTCTGTGTAAATTAAATGGATACGGTATTAGAAGTACTAAGCTCCGTACTTTAAATCCTTTTTGAACAGAAGAACAAATCAAATATTTAGGCGTTATAATTGACTTAAAACAAAAAATTGACTTACATATTAATTATATCATAAAACAAGTATCCAAAAAAGTGTTCTTTTTTAGTAGAATACGGAATAAGATTCCAACAATGTGTGCAATAAATATCTTTAATGTGATAGTTAAACCTCATTTTGAGTACTGTTCGTCAATCTTATTTTTGTGCAATGATTATATGTTATTAAAACTACAACGAATTCAAAACAGAGCAATGCGAAAAAAGGAATGCTATAAGTTATATAAAATGTAATTTATAAATTTATAATTACTAAATTTGTATTACTATTTTTTTCCTGTTATTAGTTTTTAATCGAAAAATGATTAATGATTTTAAGTCTACTAGTTTTCTAGAGAATTGAAAATTACCAAACCTAATTTTTATTTATGGACTTTTTTTTCCTTGACGTCAATGAATAAATAATGATATCCTTCTAATAAGTAGAGAACAGTAAGTTATTTGGCGTTAACTAGAATGCAAGCATTACGGTACGGCGTATAAACAGTGAGATTATGTATACCGCTTGGGCTCATTGTAGGATTTGGGGTAGGTGCGAAGTTGGGTGTATACAAAGTTTCTTTTGCATTTAAGGAATCTGGATGGAAACTTTGAGTTTGAAATTAGTTGTTTTAAAAAAATTATGGAAATCACTTGATTTAAAAACAAGGTGATAGAACCGACTTTTATGTTTAAAAATATGTGCAACACTTAATTGTAAGTATTACCGTTATTTTTAAATTTTTTTTTTTTTTAGAAAATTAAAAAATCGCCCGTCGCCGAAATGGGGCGAGATAGCCCCTTCCTCCCATAGTAAAAAATGCTTGTAAATAAGTGTTTTACACAAATCTGTCGTTAAACTTTGTCGCCTGAGTTATCGTACCCTCCCCTTGGTAGTACAATGGACCGTTACCGAGTCTGAGTGCTCTGGGATTAGGATTTCCTTTTAATAAAAAAAATATAAAAAAAACGTACCCCTTGTTCTTCAAATTGTTTAATAGTTTCTCAAATTTCTAATGTTCAATAGGACTTGGTCCCACTTTTATTTCTGCTATATATTACTGATCTGCCTTAATGTGTTTCTTATATATGTATGCTGTCTTCTTTATGTATATGATTTAAAAATGTTTTTTTTAAGACTGTAGAATCAGATTGTTACAATTTGGAATGTGATATTAATTTGTATCTGGGATTGGTGTGATAAAAATGGATAACATTTTAATGTTAATATGTAAGTGTTCTGTTTTGTCATTTTCTCGAAAGGTAAATCATGTTTGATTATAAAATTAGTAATTGTGTGCTTAAAAGAGTAGTTTTCCAAAATGATCTGAGTATCATTTTTGACAACCTATTAAATTATACTCTTCATTATAACTATTTAATTGCAAAAGCTAACTCCATGCTAGAGTTCCTTATTCGTTATTCTTTGGACTTTGTTGATCCGTAAACCCTTAAATCCTAATGTGTATCTCTTATTCGTTTTGTAATTAAATATGCATTCGTGGTCTGTTCCCGCAGTTTACGCAGTTTGAATAGTATATGGTTTTTGTAATGTTCCCGATTATAATAGATCCGTTCGCGTACTTTATGTGTAAAAAAATGAAAACTGTCAAATCTCCAAAATCGAGAGAGAATCCTCTCATTTTTTGTAAAAAGATGAAAAACGTCTAAGTTTGTCTTGAAAAGAAACAACCGCATATTAGTTCGCGAACAGACCTAATGTTAGATGTCAAATGATACAAAGTTTTTATTTTTGCTCGTGACATTATTTGTAATTGTATTGATTGTCCCTCACTCTTTTTTTTGTTTAATACTTATGCGCACTAAGATACTTTTTTTATGGTTTAAAATAGCCTAAAAAACATAAATATAATATTTTTTTTGAGGAAATGATATTTGTTTTTTTATTATTAAATTAATTTTTTTTTTATTAACTATTAAATTTTAATTTTTTATTATGTTTCATGTTTATGTGACTCATACACGCGGGTTTTAAACCTGTTTTCTGAAATCTCCATAAACATACACCACTGCTTGAAGCAACTCTTCAAAGATATCTGACTTTTTTCGCAATTTCTCTCCTCCACTGGTATTCAACTATCTAATCAGCGAAATTATTAGAATATGTAGTTGTCATTATAAAATTGTCTCTTAACGACACGCCACTGAGATTCGATTCTTTGGGTGCGTATGCCATTTTTTATGAATGAACCCATGAGCACCCAAACAATCGTACGCCTTCAGCAATCGGTGTGAATGATCGTTTCTGGATTCACATGTTTTTTTATTAGTGGCTTTAGCGCTGCGCTCATTTTCTGGACAGACTTACAGTTTTAAGTCTTCGGACCCATCCTCAATCAAACCGAGAACCCAGTGGCTGTCCACACGCCTTCCTTTGTTTAATTTTCGTCTTCCAAATTTACTTTCGTCGATGTGGACGATTTTGCCTGGTCCGCCTATCTTTTCTTTCGCTTCAAATGTTTCCAAAAACTGAATTACTATTGTCTTCGGCAATAATTATACCATTAATAGTCCGCTGAGACAGACATTGAGTCGAATTGAAATCCTCCACCTTTAGCGTTTCGTAGGAATATTTCCTAGCGAAGCAGTACGTTACATAAAAAGATCTTGGTAAAGGCATTCGAGCTTGCTCAAACCAACTGCAACACAACTTGATTTTGTGCACCTGAACTCGCCAATTAAATTTTCGCTCACAAAAATTTTCATTGGAATCCTATGTACTCGGCAGAATTTCAACAACAGAATTTCAAGCAACAACCCGCGTGTCACAGCAAATTCAAGCGCTTGCTCATCTTCACCTACAATAATTTTTATTTCATAATGTAAAACATAAACAACATTGAAAGAATGTAAATAAATTTCCAAGGTCTTTTATCAACCGTGCAATATTCCACTACATTTTCACCTCTTCAGAGTACAACCGACGCTTTACATACGGACTCTCACCCGAAGTACTTGGTTTTAGGTCTAACGTACTCGTATTTTCAGAATTTTGATCGGATTTGAAACTACTGAGTGAAGTGGATCGCAAAAATTAGCTCTTTCGATCGTGATAATAAACTGTTACAACAGTTTACAAAATAGACCGTTACATGTTTTGCATGTTTTTCATTTGTTTATAGTTGAGAACAACGTTGCCACCTGGCGCTTTAAACTAAATTTAAAGCCCTCATGGGTGTTGTTGGGGACAGACACATTCTTGATAACAAAATACATCAATAGTCAAATAGTTTGCTTTTCATTAAAAAAAATCCTTTAAAAACTTTCAAAAATGAAGCTCAATTTGTAGTAGTAGTTTTAGTTTATCTAGCAATATTTAGCTATTGTAATACAAAGAAAATTTAAACCAGTAGTATAAAACACTAAGGGAATCTAATCATAGTTGGTCTTAACATAATTTTCAACATTTTGCTTGAAACTTAAAAGTCGATTCTCTAACTTCAATTCATTAGGTAGCTCGTTGAACATTTTAAAGCCTTTATAAAAAACTGTATTCTGTGCTTTTACTGTTGTAAAGTATGGAAGACGAAAGTTATTTCTGTTACGGACATTATAGTTATGTACACTACCGACATATATTATTTTATCATAGAGGTATCTGGGTAACAAATCATTTTTCATTTTAAACACAAACAACAACACATTCATAATCGTCCTTTGTCGCACACTCAACCATTTCAGTACATTCAACATGTTCACAATTGGAGTCAGCCAGTGGCATTTTAAAATTATGCGCATCGCTCTATTTTGTAACCTTTGCAGTATATCCAACATAGTATTGTTCGCTAAATATATAATTGTAGAACAGTATTCAAAATGTGACTTGATTATTGTATTATAGGGTAATAACCGCATCCTTCGGAAGTAGCACTGTTAAACGACGTGCACACAGAGGCACTCCCCAAGGGGGAGTATTGTCTCCGCTACTGTGGAATCTAGTGCTCAACGAAGCCCTTCTGAACATTGAATATACTGGATGCAAAGTTATCGCCTATGCGGACGACGTCGCAATACTTGTAACAGGCAAATACCCGCAGACGCTGGCCGATGTCATGCAATCTGCTATCAACATATTGACAGGTTGGACCGAAAGATGCGGCCTGTCCGTCAATCCAACAAAGACTGAGCTGGTCCTGTTCACACGAAGACATAAACTCCCTGAGTTCACTCCCCCGAAGATTAGAGGCACTCCTCTGGCACTCTCAAATAGCGCTAGCTATTTAGGCCTGAAGCTTGATCGCAAGCTACTTTGAAGGGAAAATGTAGTCGAACGTGCCAGGAAATCCCTAGCTGCTCTTTACATTTGCAAAAAGGCGGTAGGCTCCACGTGGGGCCTACAACCAAAAATTATGCACTGGTTATACATGTCGGTAGTTAAACCGATTCTCTTCTATGGAGTACTGGTCTGGTGGCCCGCCTTGGAGAAGAAGTCCAACCTAACTTTGCTGGACAAAACTCAATGAGTTGCATGCCTCAGCATCACCGGTGCGCTGAGAACCTCTCCCACTGCGGCGCTCCAAGCCATGCTCCACCTTCTCCCGACCGACATCGTCGGCAAACAGTTGGCTGCCAGCTCAGCAATAAGACTGAGAAGCTCCAAACAATGGAAAGAGCAACAAACTGGACATGCCAATTTACTATCGATGTATCGACATCTCCCTAAGGTCACCGACCACCTGCCCACTGAATACAACTTCAACCTGGGCTACAAACATCTAATCCCAGACAGAACCGAGTGGACACAACGTCATGTCCTAAACCACGAATCGCTGTCAATTTTTACGGATGGGTCTAAAACGGAGGACGGAGTCGGTGCCGGAGTCTTCTCTGAAGACCTGGACATTCACCTCTCCTTTAACCTTCCAGAACACTGCAGCGTTTTTCAGGCCGAAGTCACCGCCGTCCACCAAGCCGCTGCCTGGCTGTCGGTTAATACGATATCGAAATCAGATATTGTAATATACATCGACAGTCAGGCGGCCATCAAATCCCTTGCATCCAGCACTACAAGATCCAAGGCAGTGAAAGACTGCCGTGCATATCTTAACGAGATAGCCGGTCAGTATAGCCTCACCCTCAGCTGGGTGCCGGGTCACTGTGACATACCAGGGAATTGTGAAGCTGACGAACTGGTCCGACGAGGCTCTTGTGGTTTAAATAGCATAAGCGTCACCGACATCGAGGCGCCAACGTCTTATGTTAAAAACCTCATAGACACCTATGCGGTGAACGAAGCCAACCGTCGTTGGCACCAACTCGACCAGTGCAACACCGCAAGGCTACTCTGGCCGACATTAAACAAATCCAGATCCATCGGACTTCTGAGGCATAAGAGAGGAACCCTCTCGAAATTAGTAAACGCCCTCACCGGGCACTGTGCTATAGGAAGACATGCCCAAAGGTTGGGCATCATCCCCTACAGTGACTTCTGCAGAAGCTGTAGGGACGAGGAAGAAGAGGAGACCATCAGTCACTTCCTTTGCACGTGTCCTGCACTCGCCAACATTAGGAAGGGGTGAATACCTTTTCAATGATCTAAACGATCTTAACAACGCCTGCACAGCAAGGATTAGCTCCTTCATTCAGAGGAGCAAATGGTTCCCTGAGTAAGAGGGTGACCCACCCACCTTACACATCGGCAGCACAATGGACCTACTTCTAGTCTAAGTGCATCCTCATCGAGGGCCGGTTTCAAGCAACCAAACAACCATTGTATTATATACATTTATTGTCGGGCGCAGTGGCTCAATGGTTAGTGTGTCTGCCTAACATAATCCCGGACAACCAGTTTGGTTTCAGGGCGAGGCATGACACTATTCATGCCGCGTCGAAAGTTTCCGACATTCAGTGGAATAAATGCAAGAACCAATGCACGGGTGCTTGTCTGGTTGATTTTGAGAAGGCTTTCGACACCGTATGGTTAGAGGGACTTTTCTACAAGTTGACCAGGCGGGGGATGCACAAACCTTTGCTATATGTAATTTATAATATGCTTATGGGAAAGAAGTTCGTTGTCAAATGTGGCAACGTGACTTCGAGCAGAGTCTTTCAAATTAAAAACGGTTTACAGCAGGGGGCGGTCAATTCTCCGATCCTGTTTAACATTTACACGAGTGATCTGGTGGGTTCACTCAGACATGCTATAGCGTATGCCGACGATTTGGTGGCATACAGATCAGGTTCTAAAATCGAGGTCATTAATATCCTTTTGCAGCGTGACTTCGATCAAATTAAGCGATATTGCGACGACTGGAAGTTGAAAATCAACTTTCAGAAGACGGAAACAATCTTGTTCAGAACTCCATTGGCTGCCCCAGCTAGGGATACCAGAAAAAACTGGAAGAAATTGGCCATTATTGGAAAGGATGGGCAGCCATTGGCGGTGAGAAGCGTAGTTAGATATCTAGGTATCTGGCTTGACCAGTATCTATATTTCGATAGACATATAGTTGCTTGTCTTGCTGGGGCCAAGAGGGCTTATGCTCTGACAAGGAGACTGTTTCATAGCAGTCAACTTGACTCCAGAGTGAAGGTCATTTGCTACGTGGCCCTTATAAGGCCGATCATCGCTTATGGCTGTCCATTGTGGTTTAATATAGCGCCTGGTTATATGGAAAAGATTCGGGTTTTGGAGAGACAATGTCTTAGGACCTGTCTCCGATTGTTCCGAACGCCTGAATCCAACTATATAAAATACTATCCCAACAAGGTCCTATACGATGGGGCTCAGTTGAATAGGATTGACAATTTCCTCATTAAGGTCACTCGAAGGCACGTTGCAAGGGCGATGGCCAGCGACAATAGTCTGATATTTGGGGCTTACTACCCCAATGAAATGTACATTGAGAGTACGCTCCGGTCTGGCTTTATCCCGCCAGAGGCATTTATCCATATTGATGCAAAAGGGCTGGTACAGACGAGGGATGGTATTCCGGTCTTATACCATCGCTACCGCAGTGCGAGAGATAAGCGGCTCCTCCATGACGGGGACGTCGCCAATGCTCATGAGCTCCTCCGTTTTAGTACCGCAATATCGGAGAGGGATAGAATTTTGGTGGCTTGTTGAGGGGGGAGGGGTCAACATGCCCTCCCAGGACGGTGCGTTACTCTAGGTAACTTCCTCTTAGCTTATAAGTTAGATTAAGTCAGCTAGGGCGTTTTTGGGAGAGGCCGGGCTCGCCAACGTGTGGTGGTGCTTCTGGGAGTTGACTGACGCTGTAAGGCTTCAGTCGGCTCACGGCGGCGCGTGTGCACGTTGACGACTGCCAGGCGCTCGGAAAGCAATTGGGATTTTGACCACTTGTTGCGCAAGGCAACGAGTGCTCAGAATCCTAATTATAGTTAGAATACGTTAAGTAGTTTAAGTAAGTAGAATAGGTAGTTTGTAAATTGTTTTATATAAAATCTCAATAATGATACCGAGTTTCTCAAAGACCTTAGATAAGCACGGTAAAATACTAATTGGCCTAAAATCGCAAACAGAGATCGGATTGACTTTTTTTGCGATTGGTAAAACCCTTGCTATTTTATTACACGAAACATATAAGAGACAATCGTCAGCGAAAAGTTGTAATCGTGAGCACTTGACAACTTTTGGCATTTCATTAATATATATTATAAAAAGCAACGCCCCCAGAACCGATCCTTGTGGCACACCCAAGACTACATTTATTGCATCCGAGACTGCATCATCTACCCTTGTCCTATGTGCGCGTCCTTGCAAATTTGACTCGAACCACCTTAATTCATTCTCTTTAATTCCATATTTGTTGAGCTTATCTATTAGGATGTCCCTGTCAATTGTCTCAAATGCTCGTCTCAGGTCGATAAAGACTGCCGCAATTTTATTTTTTGAGTGAACCCACTCCGCCAAGATGAGATTTATTAGCGACTCACAGCTATGTCTACCTCTAAACCCCGATTGGCACTCCGCGAATAGATGATTTTCCTCCATATATTTTTGAAGCTGCTGCTGCACAATTTTCTCCAAGATTTTCGCTTCGTTGAGCAGCATATTGATTGGGCGAAAGTCTGCAGGTTTCTTAGGATCCTTTAACTTTTCTATTGGAACAACTATAGACTCTTTCCATGTTTCTGGGAAAATTCCATCTGCCATTTACTTATTTATAATTCCGCACAATTTCGGACCAATACTGCCCATAACATCACTAAGCATTTTCACACTTAACTTTATTAGGGTCTTTTTTATTTTTCATATTTTTTAAAATGACCCTAAGCTCATTTAGTGTTATTTCTGTAAATTTAAAAGTTTTGTTCACTGGCTGAATTACGTTCACATATTGAATACTGGGAATAGCATTATTTAATTCACACACACTGTTAACAAAGAAAACATTAAATTTGCTAGACAACGTTTTACAATCGTTCACCAAGACATTTTCAAAAAAACGCCTTTTATTGAACTTTTTTGTTTATGCAACACAAGTGTTTTTATAGCTCTCCACATCGATTTTTGATCTCTAGCTGATTCAATTTTTTGTGAAACATATTCACTTTTTGCCCTATCAAGTGCTGATTTAAAATTGTTCCTAGCTAGTTTTGCCAGTCATTTTGGGAATTTGACCATACCGCCATTCTATTTTTATGTAGTTTGTCCCCCTTTTTCATTGACCTAAGCATGTTATTAAACCACTGATTTGCACCAGAACTGTTAACTTTTCTTTTACATTTAAGAGAGTCAACAGCCTTCTTTAAACACTCTGTTACATTTCTCGCTGAACAGCTCATCACTTTCATCATCTTCAACCGATTCTATATTGCGCTGAACACGATCGCAAAATTTTCGTTTATCGTATTTTAGTACTTCTATTAGGATTTTTTCCCTTTTTACAACAATGCTCATTTCAACGCTGATTACGATACTTTCATGATCACTGTGCAGTGTTTGCAACCTAAAAGTGGATAGATTGGTCCGTAAAATCAATTGTATAATTTGCAATCAATCTCACAAAAAATGTCGATTTCATGGCGGGAAACAACAACAGCTTCAAATGTTCTGCTTGTACTTCGCAGCGCAGAGTGTCTCTTCGTTATGATTGCACTCCCATTGTGCAGCCAAGTAATGTCTCGTCGTCTCCAGTTATTAATTCACCTTCTGCTGTGACTCATAATCATAATACTGTATCCGCACCTAATTCTGTTTTAGAGGCTGAGCTACGTGCAACAAACAGCAACAACAACCGCCGTGAGACAATAACACTCGAGTCTTTGACTCTTTGTACAATGAAATTATGAAACTGCAGCAGATGAACGGTGATGCTCTTGCGAAGATTGGTGCATTGGAGAAACACAATGCTGCAGTCGTCTCGAAGATTAATTCATTGGAAATTAAATTGAATATTTCGGAACATAAGGAAAGAGTATGTAACATTGACATAGTTGGTATTCCGGATGCTAAAAATTCGAATGCACAGGAGAAAGGGGTAGGAGAAAACATTGATGCAAATCACATCGAGCTGTGCTACGTGAAAAATATTAACTTGAAAGATGGACGAAATTATCCCAACAACATTGTTTGTGTCAAATTGACTTCGCTCATAACAAAAAAATTAATTATGGACAAGGTGCGGGCGAATAAATCGAACTCTTTTAAGGAATTTGTTGGTACCAAAAGCAAAATATTCATCAACGTTTTCTTAACATCCTATACTAGAATAAATGCAAGTTTGTTTGGATTAATGGATCGAATGTACTTGTCAGGAAAGAGGAAGGAGGCAAAGTTTTTAAAATAGTTTGTTTTTAAAAACACGGTTTAATCTAATTAATTGATTGTATTATCTTTACTCATTCATGAATACAAGGCCGTAGCCAGGGGGGGGGGGGTTACGCCCCCTCCCCAACTTTTTTAAAAATCCATCATACTTTTCCGCATCAGTATGAAATTTGTACTCAAAAAATTATTGATTATGTTCAAAATTTCGTATTTTAGTTTTAAGCCGAAGTAGTACCAACATAATTTTCGATGAATTTAGTAAGGTAACTCTGACAATTTTTAAATAGAACCCTAAACGACACATAGCCCCTGGCCAAGATATACAGAAAACAAGGTAATATATTGCGCATTTCGTTATCCTATCTCTTTCTTTTATGTGACGTCACGAGGAATCAACATTCACTCACATTTCATTTAAGTATGCGCAAAAAAAAAATGAAATCTTCCCAAGGTCCTACACGGCAATTTTTATATGGGTGGTCAAAAAGACAATCTTTTAAGCTTTCTTATGATCACTCATACTTGCCAATCAGACATATTCTTTAGAATCAATAGCAGTTTTTCCACACCTACCTCCGAACTACCGCTATCTGACTACAACAGAAGCACAGAACATAGCTTCCGACCAAACTAAGTATGCAATAGTATTTTATTAGCAATAGTCTACCTAGGACAAAAAAATATTGAAAATCGTTAAAGCAAGTTTTTTTAACTGTTTTTTTTTTTAATTTTTGAAAAATATTTTGCAATTTTTTGAGTATGTATATTTCAATACAAGGAAATCTGTAGTTTTCATCTGGAAAAAATCTGTAAAAATTCAATATACCCGTTTCCAGCATATTCAAAGAACCATAAAAGTTATGTATGAATTTGATCATAAGAGCCTTCCTAAATTTTAAATTTAATTGGAATCCGTTTTGTTGTAAGCGAGAAATTCTGATGTTAAAAAATCGGTTCTGTAGGAGGTACCGTTTTAAGATAAATCTCACAAAATCCATTCTTACCAAAAGATAGACTGTTTTATTTAAATTGCTAAGGCCGTTTTTAGAAAAATTAAGTTTTAACAAACCGTTATATGACATATACCATTGTTTTAGAGCTAAAATTCCAATTTCAACAACGCCTAGTGGAAGACTACTAAATAAACACTATGCTGCAGATCTGCAAACAGTCAAACGGACGAACAGAATTTTCCAACTCATTTTTTCTACTTCCCTATCATCGTAATGTCATGTTTAATTGTTATCTCAATTTTTTTTGCACCAATCCATAAAGTGCCTAATACATAGTACATATAGTAATATAATCCCAATCAAAAATCGTGTTTGTTCGATTTTCGGCTAAAATGGGCTGTATTAATTTTATTTATTACATCTATCATTCAGAAAGGTACACAGTACACACTGATTGGTGTATGGAATAAATATTTATAAGTTTACAAGGACTTAATAAAATAAGCTATAAAGCCATGGTGTATGATATAAGAATAACGGATCACTGTCTAACTATCATCCAACTGAGCTCTAATGTGAACAGATCTAAGTCTAACAGTTTTGTTTCACATTCGAAAATAGAGTTTAATGCTCTGAAAAGTGCTCTGACTTATGAGTTTTGGGATGAAACGATCCATCGCCTGGCTTCAATGTTTTTATTAATACACTTCACCTACATTTGTCGAACTCTTTTAGAAGTAAGGAGAAAGAAAAATGTTAAATGTTTAAAAAGGTGGATGACTCCGTCCTTATTAAAGAAAATTAAGAAGAAAAAAAAGCTCTGTGTTACTTTGATTAAGCATCCTAATAACTTAAGTCTTAAAAATTGCTATAACACTTTATGCCATGAACTTAAAATTTAAATTCCTCTTTGCAGGGATACTTATTATAGTAATAATTTTGCCGAAAGCTTGGGTAATCCAAGGAAAGAATAAAAGTTGGTTAACGACATACTAAATGTGACTAAACCTTCTGTTGACATCGTTATTAATTCCAATGATGTAAACATCTCAGAACCACTCGAAGTTGCAAATTTATTTAACGATTATTTGTCTCATATATCAAACTTTGTAGGTAACACTCCTTCTATTATTAATAATTTTTGTAATTGTAAAAGTGACATTAAGGAATACGCTTTTCAATCATCACGTTTCGTTTTCAAACATTTCACATCTCTTGAAATTCATAATATCATTATGCGATTGAAAAATCTGAACTCTACTTCGATGGATTGATTTCTAGTCAAACCCTAAAAATTATATCTTTTTACATTTCTGATGTTTTGAGTTACATCTTTAATTTTAGTGTTAAGAGAGGTATTTTTCCTGATTCTCTAAAACTTGCCCTTGTAATACCGCTATATAAAAAAGGTGAATCTTCATGTCTAAACAACTACAGTCCAATTTCTGTTCTCTCAGTATTTTCAAAGATTTTTGAATAGGGCATACAAGTCAGAATGGTTTCCTTTTTAGATAAAACAATGTTCTTTAGTGAGTTGCAATTTGGCTTCCGCAATGGAAGATGTACAGAAAAAATCTACAACAGTCTCAACAAATCTATGATTCCTGCAACGTTATTTATAGATACTAAGGCATTTGATATGGTTGATCATGATCTCTTATTGAGAAAATTATACAAAGCGGGTTTAAGAGGTTTCATATATGATTGGCTTGAGTCTTATCTAAGGAATCGTAACAAGTAGTACAAATTAAAAATAGCTGCAGTTCTAAAAATTTAATCAACATGGGCGAACGCAAGGTTCGATGCTGGGTCCTTTACTGTTTATTTTGTTTATTAATTCTTTATTTATCCAACCTTTCGAAGGTAAGCTAACAGCATTTGCGGACTATACAGCTTTATCCTACTTACAGTCCCTGGCCAAATTATTAGACGCACTGTAGTTTTTTTAATATTTTTATGTGTTGCACGAGTTTATATGCAATATTTTTATATTTAAACGTACATATAATGTGTTTTATTTAGATTTTGTAAATGATACCATTTTGTATTTATTTTTGACGTGTTACATTACAGTGTTAACCAATTGATACGCGAACGTAAACAAGTACAAACAAAGTACAGAGAACCTTACAGTGCGTCTAATAAATAATTTGGCCAGGGACTGTAGATGGCAGTTATCTTAATTTGTTGTCCTCAATGAACAATGACTTGGAGATTTTAAGAAAATGGTTCCATTTGCACAAACTTATTATAAGTAAGAAAACCAAATATATGGTGTTTAACTTGATCGGGAATATTTGTAGAGATATGCCTTTGCTATTTCATTCACCTTGTTGCTCTAAATTTGGCTTGGAAAGCCTATGTCCACATACCAACATTAAAGTATTTAATGATAACACACAGTGCTCTGATAATTGCATTGAAATCGAATGTGTTGATAGATTTAAGTACTTGGGTATTATTCTACTCTGTACCATACCTCTTCTTTAAAGCAATATTTGAACAACGTCGTAAGGCAATTTTATCATATGAGTCTCTACTGCCAGTTACATATTCTTAAGTCAGTTTACCATGGGTTGATTAATTCCAAGCTGCAATATGGACTTACTTGCTGGGGTGGGACGTATTCTAATAAATTAGAATCTCTTTTTGTTAAACAAAAGCATGCGATTAGGATTATGTGGAAATATTAGGAAAATGTGGAAATAATCGTCTTACCCCTAGCTTTGAGCTTTTCAATATATAATATTAGGCATTAACGGCCCATAGAGGGCCTAAAACCTAGTTTCTCCAACCACTTTCTTTGCGAAGTCGAAGGGACCTACAATTTTACGCCGAATCCGAACGGAAAATTTGAGAATCTTCTCATGACGATTGATACTCTTGGATGTTTGTCAGACGTTCGCAAGAGGTGGGGCAATGGAAAAAAAACTCAAGATGTTACTTGGCCCTGGCGGGAATTGAACCGTTGACCTTTCGATTACTAGTCCGACACACTAACCATTAAGCCACTTCGCCCGACTTGAGGCATTTGTATGTTTACAAAGTACTTAAAATATTTATTATATTCCAGTCATAATCTACAATTAGTCACTGTTCCCAGCGTTCAGATAGCACTTTTTTCTCACTTTTACATAGCTAATGCACCTCGTTTATTTAACAAA
The DNA here is from genome assembly GCA_949715645.1 of Portevinia maculata. NCBI lineage: Eukaryota > Metazoa > Arthropoda > Insecta > Diptera > Syrphidae > Portevinia > Portevinia maculata. The sequence continues at coordinate 144,326,130 of OX454526.1, forward strand.
TTGCCTGTTGATCTTAGATGTGAGAGATTAAAAACTTAATTTTTAAACAAAACAAAAACTTGGCTTTTAAAACTAGACCACAAAAATATGCTTGCCATGTTGAGTCAAGCACTTTAAATTTTCTCTAACTGCAACTCGCGTTTTATGAATCACTATTTATTTACCATAATCTGCGATCGGACGTGATTGAAATCCAATGGGAAAGTATTTATCATATGCCGTCAGTTAATCAGCAGGTACAATCTCTCCAAAATAATTTGCTAACACTCTTCGGTCAACACGTTCCGCTAAGACTAAGGACCCACAGGAACCACAGTTCCCCGGCTTGATTCAACAGAGACATCTCAGACTTAATACAAAAACGCAATCTTGCCTATTCTCGGTGGAAGCGTTATAAACTCCACGTGCTTTATGACACTTATCGTTCCCTTCGCAATTTAGTCGTCCTGCGAATACAAATTGCAAAGCAACGTTACTACGAACATTTTTTGAATCCTGACATTCAGTCTGGGAAGGATTTATGGAAAAAGCTACGCAAACTAGGTAATGGGAAACAGCGATTATCTGTACCTACTGGGATAGACTGTAATCTCCTCAACTCGCAATTTGTTGCAGCTTCTGCACCACCAATGCAAAGACATGGTCCTGTTCGGTTAACTACTTCTTCAGTAAACGATGGTGCAGAACAATTTAACTTTACTCGTCTAACAGATGAAGATGTAGTTGAATCTGTGCTGTCTATCAAATCAAATGCAACAGGCCTGGATGAAATAAATCCGAAATTTATAAAACTCCTTCTTCCTTTTATTTTGAAGTACATAACGCACATATTTAATACTATACTAACCACTTGCGAGTATCCTCTTTTGTGGAAAAAGGCAAAAATACTTCCGATACCTAAGTCACAGAATCGAATGACCCCCGAGTATAGGCCTATTGATCTTCTACCCTTTTTATCCAAAGTATTTGAAAGGGCAATTCTAAAGCAAATGCAAGTATACTTAACCAGCCATAACCTCTTAAGTTCCGCCCAGTCCGGCTTTCGTGCGAAGAGGAGTTGCACAACCGCACTTTTACTTGTTGTCGATGACATTCGGAAAGCCATGGACGCAAACTGCCCTACATTTTTAACACTACTGGATTTTTCTAAAGCGTTCGATACGGTAGACCACATAATTCTTGGCGAAAAACTGTTAAATAAATTTAAATTTTCTCCACCTACAGTTAAACTAATTTATTCCTATTTAACGGGTCGCCAACAATGCGTGGCAGTAGGAAATCAAACATCTTCTTTCCTTGGAGTATCGGCAGGGGTGCCACAAGGTTCCATCCTGGGGCCGTTGTTGTTCTCTCTATATGTCAATGAACTTCCTCGAATCATAAAATACTGTAATGTACATTTGTTTGCCGATGATGTCCAATTATATTTGTGCTGCCCGATGGATAGTATTAATGGAGCCATTCAAGACCTAAACAAAGACCTAAAGACTATTCAACAGTGGGCGCTAAAACACAACTTGACTCTTAATCCACAGAAGACAAAAGCTTTATGTATCCATAAAAAGAAATTGAATACATCAACCCTTCCGCCAATCAAATTAGGCCAATCCTCTATAGAATACGTCCATACGGCTAGAAATTTGGGATGAGTCTTCAATGATAATCTGACTTGGCACGACCATGTGGCAGTTACGACCGGAAAGGTTTACAATGGTCTCCGTTTGCTAAGGTCAACTCAAAGCTCCGTGCCCGTCAAAACCAAGATGCTGTTAGTCAAGACGTTACTTTTAGCAATTTTGCTGTACGGTTGCGAAGTTTTTTGCAAAGTTGACTACAACAGTAGACGTAAATTAAATGTAATATACAACAACCTAGCAAGGTACGTCTTTGATAAAAGATATTTCGAGCATATTTCTAGTTACTCAAAACAGATAATGGGTCTCAGCTTTGATAATCTGATTATATTTAGGTCGCTAACTCTACTGCACGGAATTGTACAGACACGTCATCCGGAATATCTATACAACAGACTACATTTCGCCAGCTCACAGAGAACAGCTGTTCTGATTCGGCCTATTTTTAATTCCTTACAATCTGAACGCACATTTTTCGTCCATGCCACTCTCTCATGGAACTCATTACCCGTAGCACTCAGAAGAACCGTAAACGCAAACGAATTCAAAACAATTCTTTTTAAATACTTGGCCAATGATAATAATTAATGATCCTAAAGTAAAAATAACTTTTAGGTATTTTAGGTTTATATGTAATATTTATGTATTAATTTTCTTATGTTATGATACAATCAAATTGTAATTATCCTGTTTCCCAATACGAAAGCACTCGAAGCATTTAACAATAATTTTATTAAGCCTTTCACAATTCATAAGATAATTGTAATTTTGCTGTGAAACTATTTTTGTTTAAATAAATATGAAATATGAAATATTTATTTCCCCTTAATACTTTTTGGTTTTGTTTATCTACTATCTTCATCTTCAAAATATTGACAAAAGGCTAGTTGCTTCTTTTTTGTAAGTTGTATTAAATTTACCTGTATAAATTAATTCTATTGTAGATCCCCATCAATGAATTTTTAGCTTATTTTGAATATTTTTTGTAATCGAGCATTTGCCACTTGTCCTTATGACAACAGAATGCTTGTATCTATTTCTTGTTAATTACAATATTTAATAAAGCTTGTTAATACTTTTTAATTTTAAGTTTTGTATGTTATCACGAAATACAGAAATAAATAAATAAATAAAAAAATAAAGTTTCATAGTTGAATAAGTGTATACTAAAAACTGTCAGGCAGGCGCTTGTAAGAAAGGTGTATTTAAAGTATGGGATGGGTCGATCGCTTCGCTCGCTAAAGGAATCTTAACCTAATTTTCCGCATCATTTAGCCGCTTACGCGACTTTGTCGCTCCGCTAAGGATATGTCAACAACTGTCAGGCAGGCGCCTGGAGCTAAAGTTTAATTATATTTATTCGGGGGTGTTTAGCACTATACTCGTAGTGGACTTTTCTAGTGAAAATGAAAACTTTAAAAGTAAAAAAAAAACATAGGGACGGGCTACAGTCCGCTTGGGCGAACTGTTGGATACCCTATTCTTATTCCTATCCCTCATAAGTGGGCGTGACAAAAGTCTAAGTATGGTTGAATTGTTAAGAACGCTCTACATATTTTGTTATATAACATTTAAAGGATTTTATCAAAAAAAAACGCTCCCTAGCTCAAACTTGGGTGTTTCAATAAAATTGTTTTATTTAATTGTGGGCGTGTCAGTAGGCGAATTTAAAAAAAATTAACACATGAGCATAAAGGGCCCCTAGAGAGTATATATTATAAATTTCAGCTCCCTAGCTCACTTTGAATTTTCAAAAAAAAAAAAAATAATTGTGGGCGTGCCAGTGGGCGGATTTTGAAAATATTTACACATGAGCATAAAGGGCCCATAGAGAGTATATATTATAAATTTCAGCTCGCTAGCTCAAACTTTCGATTTTCAAAAAAATTGTTTTATTTATTTGTGGGCGTGTCAGTGGGCGGATTTTGAAAATATTTATACATGAGCTTAAAGGGCCCCCAGAGAGTATATATTAAAAATTTCAGCTCCCTAGCTCAAATTTTGGTTTTTCAATAAAATTGTTTTATTTTTTTGTGGGCGTGGCAGTGGGCGGATTTTGAAAATTTTATACCCCGAGCAGTTTTAGGAGTCATAGATCATATATAAAAAATTTCAGCTTCCTAGCTCAAAATTCGATTTTTTCCAAAATTTTGTTTTTTTGAGTTTGTGGGCGTGTCTGTGGGCGGATTTCAAAAATTCGTAAACTTGATTATTTCGGGACCCTAGAGAGTATATGGTTAAAATTTCAGCTCTCTAGGTCCAGTTTAAAGGCCTAATTTTTGCCGACGGACGGACGGACATGGCTAGATCGACATTACTATCGATGCTGATAATAAATATAGTAACTTTTAGGGGTCTACGGGCAATATTAAGGTATGTTACAAACTATGCGTCAAAATTAATATACCCCTAGAATAGGGTATAAAAATAGAAAGAAAAGTTTCCTCACCAAAATTCTTTTACATCTTAGAATAATCCATATTAAAAAAAAAATAAACGTTGCTTAGTGCGCATAATGGAAACCTGAGCCAATAATCCAATAGCTAATGCTTCAAACTTAATTGATTTTTATATGACTAGATTTTATTGTAAAACAATTATTATAAATTGTTTAAAAAGTTCATAATAGCAATAATGTTTATATATTTTTGTCACTTGTGCAGCATTTAAGTTTTTATACCCTATTCTAAGGGTACCTATATTAATTTTGACGCACAGTTTGTAACATACCTTAATATTGCCCGTAGACCCCTAAAAGTTACTATATTTATGATCAGCTGGACCTAGAGAGCTGAAATTTTAACCATATACTCTCTAGGGTCCCGAAATAATCAAGTTTACGAATTTTTGAAATCCGCCCACAGACACGCCCACAAACTCAAAAAAACGAAATTTTAAAAAAAAATCGAATTTTAAGCTAAAAGCTGAAATTTTTTATATATGATCTATGACTCCTAAAACTGCTCGGAAGATAAAATTTTCAAAATCCGCCCACTGACACGCCCACAATTATATAAAACAAATTTATTGAAAAACCAAAATTTGAGGTAGGTAGCTGAAATTTATAATATATACTCTCTCGGGGCCGTATAACCTCATTTGTAAATATTTTCAAAATCCGCCCACTGACACGCTCACAAATTAAAAAAAAAACTTTGAAAATTCAAAGTTTGAGCTAGGGAGCTGAAATTTATAATATATACTCTCTTGGGGGCCCTTTATGCTCATGTGTAAATATATTCAAAATCCACCTACTACACGCCCACAATTTAAAAAAAAACTTGAAAATCCAAAATTTGAGCTAGGGCGCTGAAATTTATAATATAGGGGAAGGTTGTGTACCTTGGTCCGATTGTACCTTGGTCCGAGTGCCAATATCCAGAAAACTACAAAGCACGCAAAAACCGGCCCTTCTGTGAAATGTTGATCTTCTGTTCATTTGTCTTCTCAGTTTCTTTTTGAAGGCACAGCTGCAACATGTCGGCAGAAAAACAAACAAACATAGTTTTCAATGAAAAAAGTATTTTTTTTATCTCTTTTCTGAAGTTATGTAGTGCTTAGTTTTCTGTCTTTTTTCCGCTACTTTAATCGATTTCGGAAAGTGTATTAATAATCTTTTGGTAGGAACACATTGTCGTTCGTATGTGGTTTGAATACTACGTTAAAATCGAATTTATTTGGCTAAAGTGGTGTAAGTGTACCTTGGACCTATCATAGCGCGTGTATCTTGGACCATTGGTTTGCCCTTTAATGAAAATTTTTAAATAATATTGAAGTGATAAATTTGTTTTTCTCTTATGTTGTTCCCTTAAAGTAAGTTTTTAAATAATATTGAAGTCCTTTGTTAAGTTTTTTTTAGTAAAAGAGTTTTTTTTATTTAATACTATTATTTGAAATAATTTTTTTTTAATCAAGCCAAAAACTTTAAGATAATGGTTTGTTTTTTGCTGTTTTTTTTTAAAAAAAATTAAAAATGGTACCATTTTTACTTTTTATTGAAATAAATTAAAGTTTTCACCTTTAAACTAAAGAAAAACGTTTAATAATATTTTCGGTTCAAGGTACAATACTCCGTGGACCAAGGTACAACCACGTCTTGTACCTTGGACCGTTTGAGGTTAGCATATAAAAGTTAAGTTTTCTAAGGAATGGTAAGCAATATCCTTTTGGTAGTTTCGCCATATCATAGAAAAGACTTCAGGTAGTAACACAAAAAAAAAAAGAAAAACTAAAGAAAAAACGACACATAAAATATTGGCAAAAAACTGAAATCCGGACCGAGGTACACGACCTTCCCCTACACTGCGTTTCACTTGAATAGCACACCATGACAACTGTTTTTCTAGTCTTCATATATTTTTATAAATAAAGCCAGGAATTTTGTTTACAATTTTTATTTCAAGTACAATAGTTAAGACTTATTGAAAAAATAATCCGTACTTAAAAATGTTCAACACAATCTGAAAACCAAGTCGAAAAAGAAAAATACTAAAAAAATACGGCTTGTTTTTTGTTTCACTTGAATAGCACACTTCATTGTTTCATATTATTATGTACACTAAATAATATTTTATGTATGAACGAATATTTTAATAAGTAATAGTACGAAATTAAAAGAAAATTAAGAAATATTAGTAATGGGTAGAGCCTCCTTGTTTAATATTGTCTCATAAATTCTATTTGGTATTGAATCATACAAACTTTTGATGTAATCAAGCGAAATTAAAGTCCAGGCTTGGTGAATGGCTTCGATAAGTTCAGTTTTTGATGAAAACTGCTTTCCCGACTCATAAACTTTTCGGGCCAGCCATCCCCAAACATTTTCTATAATGTTTAAGTCCGGCGAGTATGGCGGCCAGTTCAAAAGGGTGACAATTTTGGACTCGATCCACGATTTGACCACACGGCCAGTGTGTATAGGAGCGTTGTCGTGTTGAAAAGTCCACGGCAGAGGCCCAAAGAGATTGTCCAATGACGGAAAAGCCTTCTCTAGAACATTTATGTACGTTTTTGCGTTCATAGTTGTTGTTAAAATTTGAAGCTCACAGGTTCCATAATACGATATGGCACCCCAAACCATAACACCACCTTCTCGACTGCGCAAGCGATCCAATTGGTGAGTTTCCTTCCTTAAATCATGAAAATAATAATGGAAACCATCAGGACCCTCCAAATTAAATTTTTTCCCATCCGAGAAAACAACTCGATGCCACTCTTTGTTCCACGACATGTTGGATCTGCAGAAAGTTAATCGCATTTCTTTGCGTTCAGGGGTCAGTGGTGGTTTCTTTTTAAGTTTTAGATGCTTGATGTGTTCTGCTTTAGAAATAACGCGCCAGACACTTGTTTTGCTTGCTTGGACCCCTGATTTTTCTTTGATTTTGGCCAGGGAATCATGCGAAATTGAAGCGTTGCGCAGAATAGCCCGCTTATCTGCAGCAGAAAGGACACTTTGCGTACGACCTTTCATATTTTTCCCATACTTTACCCCATTTTGAATAAAATTGTAAATAACTTTTCTGCTTCTTCCGATTTTTTTCGCTATATCAGTCACAGAAAGGCTTTAATTTTGCCTTGTTCCTCGTTCGTTAAGGTCTTACCGCGTCCCATTATTATTATTATTATTATTTTAAATTAATTTAGTGGGATATAAGTAGGTTAGGTTAGGTTAGGTTTATGTGGCTGTCGGCAGAAGCCGACACACTTAGACCAAATTAGGTCCATTGTGATACCACGTATGTATTTATCTACCTCAACTCTGTAGATGGGACTGGCCAACGACACGCGGTTGTTCTCAAACGGTCCCCCATCTACGTACTAACCGCGCCCAACGTCGTTTAATTGCGGTGATCTGACGAGAACCGATTAACTCGACGTGGTATGGTCGTTGGTTGGGATATAAGTAACTAAAACTATATTTCTCTGCCCAATTATTTTTGATTTGCACTACTTAAATGAAGCTTACACCACAAAGTGCTATTCAAGTGAAACAAAAAATTCGCAGCATTCTTGTACAACTCTAAAAGAAAGTAGCAAAAAATGTATAACGGCATATTTCCGGAGCATACAATTTTTTACTGAGAAAGCTGAAACGAAGGTGAAAACATAACAGAAATAAAAACAATAACAAAGAAGAATATTATCTGATAAGGAAATAACAACAAAAACATGAGATGTGCTATTTAAGTGAAACGCAGTGTATACTCTTTATGCTCATGTGTTAATTTTGTATACCCTATTCTAAGGGTATCTTAATTTTGACGCATAGTTTGTAACATACCATAATATTGCCCGTAGACCCCTAAAAGTTACTATATTTATGATCAGCATCGATAGTAATGTCGCTCTAGCCATGTCCGTCCGTCCGTCCGTCGGCAAAAATTAGGCCTTTATTCTGGACCTAGAGAGCTGAAATTTTAACCATATACTCTCTAGGGTCCCGAAATAATCAAGTTTACGAATTTTTGAAAACGCCCACAAACTCAAAAAAACAAAATTTTGGAAAAAATCGAATTTTGAGCTAGAAAGCTGAAATTTTTTATATATGATCTATGACTCCTAAAACTGCTCGGGATAAAAAAAATTCAAAATCCGCCCACTGACACGCCCACAAATAAATAAAACATTTTTTTTTGAAAATCCAAAGTTTGAGCTAGGGAGCTGAAATTTATAATATATACTCTCTATTGGCCCTTTATGCTCATGTGTAAATATTTTCAAAATCCGCCCACTGACACGCCCACAATTAATTTTTTTTTTGTTGAAAATTCAAAGTTTGAGCTAGGGAGCTGAAATTTATAATATATACTCTCTAGGGGCCCTTTATGCTCATGTGTTAATTTTTTTTAAATCCGCCTACTGACACGCCCACAATTAAATAAAACAATTTTATTGAAACACCCAAGTTTGAGCTAGGGAGCGTTTTTTTTTGATAAAATCCTTTAAATGTTATATAACAAAATATGTAGAGCGTTCTTAACAATTCAACCATACTTAGACTTTTGTCACGCCCACTTATGAGGGATAGGAATAAGAATAGGGTATCCAACAGTTCGCCCAAGCGGACTGTAGCCCGTTCCTATGTTTTTAAATCCGCTTACTGACACGCCCACAATTGAATAAAATAACTGTATTGAAAAATCAAAGTTTAAGCTTGGGAGCGTTTTTTTTTACAAAAGCTTCTTTTTTTTCGATAAAATCGCTTAAGTGTTATATAAGAAAATATGTAGAGCGTTCTTAACAATTCAACCATACTTAGACTTTTGTCACGCCCACTTATGAGCGATAGGAATAAGAATAGCGTATCCAACAGTTCGCCTAAGCGGACTGTAGCCCGTGCCTATTTTGTTTGCCATATTTATATACAAATATTTATACACTTATAGTTTTTATTTTATTCTTTCTAGTAAGTCATATGTCTAAAAGTCTTGCACTTAATAGATTCAATAAATAATTGAATAATATAATAAAAAATGTCCAAAGCGTACTAAACGAATTTTACTTGTTCTATAGTTGATAATTTTTCCAAAAGTTCCATGAAATACAAATTACATGATATAACTGGTGCCACGCATTGAAAATTCTATCTTTGTACCAAAAACACCAGCAGAGAATTTAGAAATTGGGAATTTCCCTTATAACATAAATGTAGAAATCTACCAAAGAACTTTTATTTCATAACATAGACCAGCTATCTCTTTCTGAAGTGCCGAATCCCTTTCTTAAACGCCAGAAACAAATTTAATGACACAAATCGCATGGAAAAATCATTGTGATTGTTAATAAAGTGAATATTTAAGTGAAAACAAAAGCTATTAAAGAGTAAAAAGTACCAAATTCTACAGAAAAAACCAGAGAAAGTATGTTAAAGCAAAAAAAAAACAATGAAAATAGTGAACATGTTGACCAAAAACGCTTGTGGAGCGATGCAGCCATTTAAAACATTTTCGCTTTTTTTTTGTACAATTTGTATTAACTAATTGGTGTAGTTCGTTTGTATTAATAAGTATCAAATGTTTGTATAGAAACTAGTTCAACTTAATTTACTTCCAAACAAAACTACTTTTTTGCCACAACAACGCAATTCTCTCGGTTTCACTTTTATTTTTTGTACACAATCCTTCTATATTGTAAACGCTTGAACCCCTCATTGACTGGTAAACAGTTATGGAAGAACCTGAAGGAAATCGGTGTAGGAAAGCAAAAGAGTAGCCTGCTTGATCACGTTGATCCCAACGAACTTAATAGAAGCTTTACGTCTTACACTCCCTCAACTGTTCCATCTTCTTCTTATGTTGCCAACCTCAATCATAACACAACGTTGCCTTATGAAGCTTTCGAATTTGTCTCTGTAGAACAAGCGGATGTTGTTGAAAGTCTACTCTCTATCAAATCTAATTCTGTAGGAGTCGACGAAATTCACCCAAAGTTTATAAAAGTTATTCTGCCCATAATATTACAGTATGTTACCCATACCTTTAACCACATTTTTACTACATGTGTATTTCCCTTGGCCTGGAAGAAATCTAAAATCTTACCAATTCCTAAGAGTCGCACGGGTAAAGAGTTTCGTCCAATTGCTATTCTTTCTTTTCTCTCTAAAGTATTTGAAAGAATAATGCAAAAGCAAATAAATAGTTATCTCAATACAAATAATATCCTAAGTCCTTATCAATCTGGCTTCCGTGCAAAGCATAGCTGTACCACCGCACTCCTTACTGTGACCGACGATATAAGGCAGCGCTTAGATAATAATGAAGTCACGTTTTTGGTGCTTCTTGACTTCTCTAAGGCATTTGATACCGTCAACCACACTATACTACGCGATAAACTGACGAAAAAATATAACTTCTCTCACACTGCCGTAAGTCTCATGTCGTCGTATCTTGAATGTCGTCAACAGGCAGTACTAGTAAACAATATTATGTCAGAATTTCTTCCTAATACATGCGGAGTTCCGCAAGGTTCTATTTTAGGACCCCTATTGTTCTCTCTGTATGTTAATGAGTTGCCCTCCATCGCCATATGTTCACAAGTTGAAATGTATGCCGACGATACGCAACTATATACGAGCTGCTCACCTGACTCAATTGATGACTGTGTCAGCTGCATAAATTATGACTTGAAAAAAATCTCAAATTGGTCGGAACAGAATTTGCTTTGCTTCAAATAAACCCTAAAAAGTCGAAATGTATCGTTATATCCCGAAAAACTCGTAGCACATCGTCATTTCCACCTATCTTACTTAATGATGGTGTAATCGAATATGTGGATAGGGCAAAAAATCTGGGTATGGTATTCAATCAAACGTTAACTTGGAATGTCCATATTAACCTAACAGTGGGAAAAGTTCACGGAATTCTTCGTTCTTTGTGGGCGACCCAACACTTCACTCCCTTAAAAACACGAATCCTTTTAACAAAGACCCTAATTACTCCCATATTAACCTATGGTTGCGAAGTCTTCGGAAAGAGCGATTCGATGAGTAGCAGGAAACTCAATGTCGCCTATAATAATGCAACTCGATATATTTTCGGTCTGCGTCGTCACGACCGCATTTCACTCTTCTCTTACCGGATCAGTAACATCACGTTTGATAGGCTCCTACAGTATCGGACAATATCTATGCTGCATAACATAATCTATACACATCAACCCTGTAACCTTTTTAACAGATTAACGTTTGGTGCATCCACTAGGACTAGACAAATCTTACCCCCGCGATTTTCTTGTTCGACGTCGGAACGTCAATTTTTCGTAAATGCCACTCGACTCTGGAATTCCCTCCCTCTCCAAATCAGAGAAATAAGACTGAAAAAGAGATTTCTAACGGAATTAAAATCTTACTTGTCCGCTTATTAAATTTTATTAAATTTCACAAATTTCCGTTAATTTTGCTTATAGGTATAACGTTCATTTTCCCGAATTGTCTAATTTTATTTGGCCGTTTATACTCTAATAGCTATATTTCAATTTATTTTTTCAAACTGTGTTTTCTCGTTGCCTTTATTATTTTGTTATATTTCATTTGGCTGTATAATTCTGTTATGTTTATAATAAGCTTATCACTTCTTTAAAAGATAATGTATCTTAATGTGTAAGCCTTCAAAATCAAATTAATAAATAAAAAAAATAAACTTTTAGCAATTAAAAATAGTGTTTGGATACTCCTTCTTAGTTCTAATTTTTTTTTTTAGATTCGCTTTATCATAAATATTTGCGCAAAACTAGTTCCCGCCATACAAATTCGCAATTGCTTTTCTTCATTTAATTATGCTCCGAGTTTTTTTTTTAACTTGAAACTGATGTTGCGGAGTACTCTATTAATTGTTTGGAGCGAGAAATTTCAGACACTTTGTTATTGGACTTTCGCTATTGGAAGAAAACCTATGCTTGGGGACGCAAAAATATTTTTTTACAAAGATAGTTTTGTTATAAAGAAATTTTGTTGCATAGAGAATCATTTATATACGATACAAGCAGCACCCGCCCGGCTTTGACCATGCCCAAGAATTTGATTGGCCAATACGTTGGAGTAGATTATATAATTATTATCTATAGCGGGTACCCGCCTTGCCTTTCTACGCCTAACAAAACGAAATATACATGTTTTATTTATTTATTTATTTTTTTTATTTCTAAAGGGTCCGCCAAATAACTTCTTTTTTTTTGAAAATGCTATAAAAAAAAACTACTGAATATTTTCTCAAATTTCTTTTTTTATTTGAAAGTACAATCCTTCCGGTTAATAATGGAAAATAATTTCATTCAAATGGCTGCCTCGGCTGGCCATGCAGTAGCCTATAGTAGCGTCATACCAAGGTCTTTATGCAAAATTCGTCTCAATGATGTCTCCGAAATGTTCAATTGTTGAGACCGACGGTGAATTGATATTGATGGCGCTTCACGCACACTTTCTGCCACAGCAGCAATATTCTCGGGTGTACGCACTGTTTTTGGCTTTTCACGCTTTGGTTTATCGATGAGGATGCCAGTTTCTTTCACTTTTTTCACAAGATAACGAACATACGGAGCTGACGGTGCTTCTCTTCTTCCAAAATCCGTACGCAATTTTCGCACACATTCTGCAACATTACCATGATTTTCAAAGTAATGTCGCAATATTTTCCAGCGTTGTTCAAGCGTATACACAACCACATTCGTTCAGCGGAAGGATAAAACTAATTATCCGTCAAATCAGACATGAGCTAAGTGTTACCATTCACGAAATAAGCACTAGTTGAAAAAAAACGTTAGGCTACACAGCGCGGTCGTTAGGGAAATTAGGATTAGAAGAAAAGGAGAGTTGCCGATGCACGTTGGTTTTAAATGTTTGTAGGTTATAATGTAAAGGAAAAATAGAGCGTGGAAGAGTATTCCACATTCGTGCTGTATGGCTGAGGAAAGATTCTTTGAACTTCACTGTACGTCCGAATACAGGCTTGAGGGTGAACTGATGAGCATTCATTGCTTGGCGGGTATTGCGGTTGAAATGTTCAAGGGGTGGAAAGCAACTGGCTATTTCGTTAGAGCACTTATGTTGGATATACCGATAAAATAACGGAAGACAGGAGGCATTACAACGATGGCTAAGAAAGTCAATCGATCTCGTGATGTCTCGGTCGCCAATGAGTTTTATCGCGCGTTTTTGAATTCTGTCATGTAGCTCCAAATAAGTTATTGGTGCACCAGACCAGATATGAGCGTTGTACTCGAGTTTCGGGCGAATAAAGGCCTTATAAATTGTAGCCAGATCAGAAGGGGTGAAATATTTCTTACATCGCTTTTTTTTTAGTAACAAAGAAAATTGCAAAGCAAACTTGCTGGACCGATTTTGACCAAGCTTCACAGAAACACTAAGGCCAATATTAAATATAGCCTAATTTGAGCTTAATCGGTTCAGTAGTTAAAAGGACTGCACATTTGTCTTCGTATTGCTTAGCCCGCTCACGCAACTTTGTCGCTCCGATAAGTGTAGGTGCTAGTTGCCTGGCAGGCGCCTTTGTCGGCTTACTTTTTCGAAGCAAACAGCAACACGAAAGAATGGAAATTCGATAGAATCACTTTTCATTGACTTTCACACCAATTATGACGGATTCGTGGTGAGCAAAACAATTTTCCTATGTTCGATTTGCTAAAAAGGACGCAACCGCAAATAAATAAACAAATGTCAGGATTTTCGATAATTTCATCTCGCAACGCCATATAAACCATTACTACATTTTTCTAATTTCTTTCAGTTGTCTTTAAAAAAAAGAGCCAAATCAGTCCCAGCTGTTCTTTAGTGAGCGGTTAGCAACGGTCAGCATTTCATTTTTATATATGTATACAGATTTGTTTGGGGAAGGGAGCAAAATATGATTTCGCAAAAGAGAGGTTTAGATTATAAAGAAATTTGATTGTACATGTATGTAGGTGTGTCCGTTTATTAAAAACCCATTTAGCACTGAGTGCCGTTTTGAAACCACAAGCTCACGTAGTCCATGTTATTGTCGTTTGTTGAGGAAAGTTATTAGTTTCATAATACTTTTCTCAGAGAGTTTAATATTTATATCTTTTGTTTTATTAATTTCATCTACAGTAATTTACAATAAAAGAATATCCTTACACAAAGCGTTAGCCGGCGACTGCTGAAATCTGACGATTTACTCTGTGTCATTTAAATTCCTCAATTTATACGTTTGCGATTGTCCTATCTTTGTCATTCCCCTTGGTAACTGCTAATAGCGTGTTGAGTTTCAATCTTTATTTTACGTCTAACCACTTGAACGCATCCGGCATGCGTCTTATTGATATGAATCTATTGCATTTAAAAATACTTCTCATTGCTTTATTTTAGAGTTTTTGGAGTCTCTCCACCTGACCTTGATTGCAACATGAGTATGTGATTGTAGAACAATATTCGAAATGCGGCTTTATAATGGTGTTATATATTTTTATTCATCTTTCTTCGTATCCTCTTTAAAAACCCAATCTGTTTACCAATCTTTTTGCACATGAAATCGATGTGTTCAGAAAATTGCATCTCCTTGTCAATAATTATTCCCAAATATTTTATCGGATTCACATTACGTATTCTATTTCTTTAGCATTTATTTCTATTGATGTTTTGTTATTAGTGTTTATCTCTATTAACTTTGTTGTGTTCTCGTTAAGTTTCAACTTTTACATTTTCAGCCACCCTTATATTCGTTGAATGTCACTTAGTAGCTTTTCTTTACATTCGTCACCTTACATTCATGTATTATGATCGGCATATCAGTGATATCGCAACGCTTCGAGAATCGATCCCTGTGGAACTCCTGTGCTAGCTGCTATTAAATTGAACACACAAATATTGCCCTCTGTCCTCTGGGTTTTATTTGATAAGAATGACTTACCATTTAAGCTCTTTATTTCGTATGGCACACATCGACGGTTTTTCTAATAGAATATTGTGATCTATTGTTTAAATGCTCCTTTGGAGTCCAGAAACAGTACCAATGTTTTTTGTCGTATGCCACACGTTTTTCCATTTATTTATATATTATAAAGTAGTAGAGTAATGTCTGAGGTTGGCTTCCATTAAGTATTTTGGGGTGATGGTGGTCTTTACGACTCCGAATAGAACTCGGACTGGTTTCGCGAATAAACAGTTGAAGGGTGAGCCTTGCATTGCCAGTTCGTCAGCGTGTTCGTTTCCATAAACGTTAGGTTAGGTTAGGTTACTAGGTTGACGGGGCAAGAGAATCCTGCGCCCGTCACACTTAGGTCAATGTATACCCTTTGTGATACCCTGGAGGTTATGATTCCCTTACTTGAAGCCAATGAAAGGCCTATGAAAAACTTAGCGGGCTTACAAACCATCTTAATGCGTTGATGAACTTGCGCAAGTCGTTCACAGGCTTGCCGGAGAGTTCTTCTAAGTCCTGGAAGAAATATCTGCCGAGGACATTGTTTCTAATATGACAGAGTGCAGGGCAGTGACAGAGGAAATGAGGGGTATCCTCATTCACCTCCTCGTCCCCGCATCCTCTACAGAGTTCATCTGTGCTGAGTTTCAATTTCTTTGCATGGTAGCCCAGCATGTTATGTCAGATGATAACACCTGTGAGAGAGGACAACGAATTTTTATCCATTTAAAGGATTCTCTCGGTCTTTCGTTTGTTATATAGTGGCCACATTTTCCTGCTAATGACACAGGAGTCAATTGCACTCCATCTTTCGTTTTCTGCCATCAGTGTTTTATCACCAATCACCTGTTTACGGTAAGAGCCTCCCTTAATTCAAGGGAAGATCCCTTTCTTGCCAGTTCATCGGTTCTTTCATTTCCTGTGACACCACTGTGTCGTGGGAACCATCAGAGTCTTACAATGTGCTGCTCGCCAAGAACCCGCAGCACTTCGCGACAGCGACTTACAAGCTTCGATTTTATTTCTGTGGCGGAAATCGATTTTATTGCCGCTTGGCTGTCGATGAAGAAGGTAATATCCGTCTGTGGTATTGCCATCATTGCAACCCGTTTAGCGGCTGTTGTCAACGCCAGAACCTCAGCTTGGAAGACGCTGCTGTAGTCGGGAAGTCTGATCGAGTCAGATATATATCAAGTATTTCGGAATAAAAACCCGCGCCAACTCCAGTATCCATCTTGGAGCCATCTGTATAGATGGGGATCGTTTCTTCATGGACTGGTACTTGATTCTTCCATTCTTCCCTGCAGGGAAAAGAGACAGTAAATGGTCTTATAAAATCTAGTTGGGGAGTAATGTAGTTTGTGCATACCGTACCACCCGTAAATTTCTGTAGAATCTGTGCATGTCCTGTTGTACTAGGTTTCCAGTTTTCTCTTTGGCTTAGCCGCAAGGCACTGTTTGCTGCAGATTCTTGTACATAAAGGTCTAGAGGTTTAAGATTGACAATTTTTGAGTCCAGGAGCCACCAATCATGAAAGTTCCAAGATCACGCTTACTAAAATTTTAAATAAAAAATAAAAGTTTACACTCAGACGAATAAGATTTGCTTGGTCGGCGGGGATTTAATTGGCCGAAAACATTTAAAAAAAATTATATATCAATATTACTAGCTGACCATGCTCGCCTTGCTTCGCCAGTCTGCCACTTCCCAAATTTAAAACAAAATACTTGCTGATAAAAACTGATGAAGAATATGTCGAGAGTGTCCCTTCTCATTATATGGATATACTCTCAGTGTGACTCCGTCTCAATCTCAATTACATTTCATACCCTATCTTTCTCAATACCCAGCGCCACAAAAAAAAAAACAACACAAACTACAAAAGGTGCATAAAAAAAGAAAGAAAAAGCACACAGCACAAAAGGTACAGAGAGAGAAACAGATTTGTGCCGCACACCCACACAATTTTCCTCCACTCAACGCTGGGAAAATCCAACGATCTAGCTTCAATCGAACATTTTACTTTTTTTTAATTGTATAAAATTTATAGTTTAATGCTTATTGTTCAACTTCAGAATAACCTACAAAGATGATTTATATCTTCTTTTTTTTCGGGGTGTGTGAGACTTTCTGCACTGGAGCACTCAGACGCAATACTGGTCCATTGTACTACCAGGCAGACACACCACATTTTACTGTGGGTTCAATGATAAGGAGCTTAGGTTTACAGCACTCACCATATCCGCACCAAATACCTGCCACCTGATATGAGCAAAAGCAGGACAATCACAGAGGAAATGTTCCGCAGTGTCGTCGCTTTCTCCACAGGCTTCGCAGTTGGCGGTGTCGCTTAGGCCTAGCACCTTAAGGTGTTTGGCAAAAGCGTAGTGTCCCGTAAGAACGCCAGTAGTCTGTCTGCAGTCTTTTCTGTTGAGAGACAACAAGAATGCCGCTGATTTCCCACAGACGTCGGGGAGCATTTGCTTAGTCTGTCTGCACCCTGGAGAGTCATGCCAAATGCGATTGTGTTCATAGTAAACCCAACCGTCAATGTAAGCCCTGACCGAGGACGCAGGCAGACAGATCGCTGGTTCAGGTCCTGAGAAGTCCCCCTCTGAGCCTTGTCTAGCAAAGCGCAGCCTGACTGTAGCTACAGACGCAGATACTTCGCCCCCTCCACCTGTTCCTCGTAACATAGTCCATGGCCATTAGGATAGCATAAGTCTCTGTTTGGAAGACTGACGCATATTTGCCTAACGGAAAGAAAAGTCTAACGTTATCGCTCTCCACGAAGACACCAGCACCAGATCCTTGATCGGTTTTGGAGCCATCCGTGAAGATTCGACTGCATTCCCTTCCAGGTTCAGAGTCCGGCCAGAGCCAGTCCTGGACGCGAGGAAAGTCGACCTCGTATTTGCGCTATAGCCGAAGTTCCGGTGTCATCGCATCAGACGGCATATCCATAAGACAGGAGTCGAAGGACAACCGTTGCGCAAGTTCATCAAAACTCCAGTGCGAGTTATACCAAAAGCCACCTCTTGTAAGACGTGAGATAGCCTTGATTGTACAGCCCATGATGTAAACATCAAGGGGCGGAAGGTTCAATAGTGCATCTAGGCCGGAGCCAGGCGTGCTGGGGAAGGCCCCCGTGCAGCCGAGACATACCTGCCTTTGGAGTTTGGCAAAAGCAGCAGTGACGTATTTACGTGAAAGCTTATTCCACCAAACAACCGATGCGTATGCTATAAATGGTCTTATAATAGCCGTATAAATCCATAGGACTCTTTTCGGTGATAAGCCCAATGTCTTGCCGAAAATGCCTTTGCACTGCCAGAAAACAGACAGCGCCTTGCAGTCTTCAGCTCAACATGTTTGGACTAAAGAAGTTTGCTATCCAAGATGATTCCCAGATACTTTGCTTCATTGGAGAGTTGGATTGTGACGCCTTTTAGCACTGGCTGAGTCAACCCGACCAGCTTCCTCCTTCTCGTAAAGAGAACAACCTCAGTTTTAAGAGGATTGACCGAGAGCCCATTCCTAGTGCACCATTCGTCGATCACATCAAGGGCCGCCTGCGCCTTGGCGCATACAGTCTCTAGGCATGATCCAACAGAAAGCACGGCAACATCATCAGCGTACGCCTGAGCGTAAATATTAGAACTGTTGAGTGCGTTCAACAGAAAGTCGACCAGCATACACCACAGCAGTGGATACAGGACGCCGCCTTGCGGGCAGCCTCTGTTTACCCCCGCCATAACATAGCGGCCACAATCCGCATCCGCAACCAACGTTCTATTCATTAGCATTGCTTTAATCCACAACACCAATGGTTCGTCTACGCCGTGTTGTCTGGCGGATCTGCACATGCTATCAAAAGTCGCATTGTCAAAAGCACCCTCAATATCGATGAAAATGCCCATCGCGTATTCTTTTCTGTCAAGCGCGCCCTCAATGTTACCAACTACATTTTTGGAGCGCAGTCTCGCAGGATTTTCCGCGTTGATAGGCATGTTGCATCTGAGATAGTGGTTGCAATCGCAAAGCAGTTTTGCGCACGTGAAGCTCGACCAACCTTTCCATGCTCTTCAGCAAGAAGGAAGTCAGACTGATTGGTCTGAAGCTCTTGGCGAGTAAGTAGTCACTTCTGCCAATTTTAGGTATAAATGCCACTCTAACTGTACTCCAGGGTGTTGGAATGTATTACAGTGCTAGGACAGCGATGAAGATTTTCTTCATAGTCGGTAGCAACTGGTTTGTACATTGCTGCAGCATGGCTGTGTATATTCCGTCCGTACCAGGTTACTTGAAGCCGTCAAAAGACGCAAAAGCATATTTAATGGCCTCGTCCGTCACCACGGCCTTCGCAATATACCAGCTACGCCGAGTTGTTTGTCTTGGCTCACTCATAGTCTCGGTAATCGGGGCTGGTTGTGAACCAATTGTAATCTGGTTACCCGGAAAGTGAGACTCCAGCAGATAACTAAGAGTTTCCGCTTTCGTCTCAGTGAAGGTGCCATCAAGTTTTCTAAGTGAGTCCAGTTTGGTTGGTTTGCCCTTTTTCAGAACTTTAACCAACCTACTAGTTTCACCCAGTGTTTCAATCTTTTCGTAGAAATTCCTATAAGAAGCACTTTTCGATACCCGAATTAGCCTCTTATATTCCTTCTGCTTCGATCGGTAGAGATTCCAGTCTGTCTCCAAATCAGTCTTGAGTGACCTATTTAGAAGCTTTCTAGCTTCCCTTCGGATTCTTTGCAGTTCCGAGCTCCACCAGGGAACCGGCGTTCTGCCAGTGGGTTTACTTACTGGGCACGTCAGTTCGAAACAGCTAGTAATGGCACTATTCAGGTTTTGAACAGCATCCTCTACCTTTTGTCTCGTCCTGAGTTTGGTTGGAGTTTTGAGAGTTTTTCCCATTTCCTCCCTGAAGCGTATCCAGTTGGTTTTTTCTTGGATTCCTCCTCTCCTGCAAAGTTATGACTTCGCATTCGATTTGGAATTCGATATATCTATGATCTGAGAGGGATGCCTCCGAAGAGACCCTGCAGTTGGTAATCGCCTTAAAGTATCTATTTGATAAAGTCAGGTCGATCACATCCAGTCTTCCTGACGTCACAAAAGTTGGTTGCGAGCCAACATTGTTGATAGTAAGATCAGATGATAGAATGAAATCCAGGAGATGGTTTCCTCGCATGTTGCATTTGCTGCTGCCCCAAACATTGTTTCGAGCGTTGGCATCGCAGCATATAACTAGGCCCATCTTCCTGGTGTCGCAATAGTCTATGAGTTCAGCCATTGCCCTTGGTGGTGGAGGCACTACTGAATCATAGGGGAGATAAGCTGACGCCACGACGAAGGTCGTCCAATCCCCATTCGTTTCGTAGCTAATGGCTGCAGCAACCAAATCTTGGCCACAAAATTGTCCAAGCTTAGTCGCTGAGAGAAGGTTCGACACAGCAAGACAAGCCCTTGGTCTCTCGGACCGCTCGTCACAGAGTATCGTGGTGCCACGGACTCCTCCAAGGCCACAGATGCGATTTTTCCACACCCATGGCTCCTGTATGGATGTTATGTGGGCTTTTGTGTTCAACACGGAAAGCTTCTTACTGATGAGTGCAGTAGCAGCCTTGGAGTGTTGAAGGTTAATCTGAGTAAATCCAATCATTGGAAATACATCAGCTGGAAGTGTTCTAGTGGAAGGGCACGCAGAAGGTGCGCGCGCAGTTCCACCGACAGGAGCGCTTGAGGCCTTCTTCCTCCGTTTTTTCCTGTTCGAGCTATTGGAAGGGGAGGCAGCGTTGGTTTCAGTCAGCTGGCTGGTTTCGGTTGGGGTAACCTCTGCCGACCTGCATCTCTTTGCCGTCGCCGCCGGGGAAGGGCAGTTCTCAGCGCTTGCGCCTTCTACTGGCGGTGCAGTTTCTTTGCGCCGCACGATAGCCGCCTTTCTCCTTTTCCTCTTTCGCTGGCTCTTAGATGGACGCTGACCAGTGGACGCCGCCTCTGTGGCCCGTTTCACCTGTTCGGTTTCACAGGCCTCATCGGCAGCATCGCACCTATCGGTTGTCTGTCTATTGGTCTGAAGATTAAGCTTATCAGGTTGAACCTCTCCGCCACTTTCTCCATTTTTCCAGCCCAGTCTACCGAACGTGTCGGAGATAGAGCTGCAGGAATCTTCGGAAGCAAACCTTTTCGCAACTCGAAGGTCAACGTCTGTACAGGCTGGGGGTATAAGTATGTCGGTTGATTTATATCTTAAAATCTTTGTAGATAATTGAACTTTATATTAAAAAAATCCTATTTCATTTGGATGCATCATTCCAAAGCTAGGAGCTAGAAAGCATTCGAGAGTTAACTTTTCTTAGATATCAGCTTAGATCTCGGCTTCCGGACAGTGGATGAAGCCTATGTTCATCAGGGATAATGTCGGCTTCTAATGGTTAAACAATTTTTCAAATCGGTCAGTAGTTTCAAAGCCTATTTAAACAATCAAATCTTTCCTCTTTATAATATTAGTATAGATTAGTAAGCACGCATACCAAGATACTCGTATGTATGAATGTAACATCAAAACGCGTAAAATGAAAAAAAATTCCTCAAAATTGTCTATGAGATTGATCTAAATCCGTGATGACGGAAAAAAATTATGGAAATTTAATAAATTTATTTAAAATATTTTCGGCCAATTGAATCCATGCCGACCAAGCAAATCTTATTCGTCTGAGTGTTAATTTTTTTATTTAAAATTTTAGTAAGCGAGTCACGGAGCTTTCAGGATTGGTGGCTCCTCGCCTATTAGAGTGGATGAGAATTTAACTGTCAGTGCTAAGTCGTCTGCATATGCTACTGCCTTGACTCCACTAAGTTTTAAGTTCAATCAGAATCTCGTTTAAAACGAGTACCCATACAAGTGGTGTAGGACTCCGCCTTGAGGAGTTCCTCTAGATGCTGACACCTTAATTATTTCACCACCTAACTCTGAGTTGATGCATGTTTTCTTAAGCATGTACATTATCCATTTAATAATGGTACTCTCCACATTTACGTTTACTAGGTCTCTTTCTACAGCTTGCTTATACGCACCTTGTCCAATGTCCAGAAAAGTGGCTAGAGTATATTCCTTATCCCTCAATGTCTTTTCTATGGTGCTGACGACACTATGGAGTGCCGTCTCTACACCTTTGCCTTTCGTATACACATACTGAGCCGGGGATAAGACCTCTTGGACTCAGTTTACTACGAATATAAATGTCAATCAGTCTCTCAAAAGTTTTTAAAACAAATGAAGTTAAGCTGATTGGCCTAAAGTCTTTAACGGTAGTGTGACTTGGTTTTCCAGCTTTGGGTATGAAAACCACTTTAACTTTTCGCCATCTTTTGGGTACATATTCCCATTTTAGGCTACCTAGGAATATATTCTTCAGATGTGGGGTTATATATTCTTCACATCTTTGTAGCATCATAGGAAAAATGCCATTAATACCTGGAGATTTATACGGAGAGAAGGAGTTGATAGTCCTTCTTATCCTTTCTTCTGTTATAATTTCCTGCTGATGCTGTATGCTCCGTGTAGTGCTCTTCCTTTGGATTGTTGTGCTCATTGGTGCATCCCGAAAAGTGAGTCTCAAGGAGGAGCTTGAGCGTTTCATTGCAGGATTCTGTTCAGTTGCCGTTAGGATCCTTGAGTGATCCCAAGGCTACTGGTTCCTTAGCAAGTACTTTCCTGAGCCTAGCTGATTCCGTAGTGTTTTTTATTTCACTGCAGAAGGATTTAAACGAAGATCGCTTTGTCCGTTGCGTTTCTGTTTTGAATTTTCTTTGACTGGACTTGTAAATTTCCCAGTCATTGTCCATTCTTGTACGTTTTGCTACATTGAAAAGTTTTCTAGTTTCTTTCCTAATGTCGTACAGTTGTTGTACGACGGCACTATTTTGTGCTGCCGGCAAGTTACCTACGGTCGTTGCAAGTTCGTCGACTAACGTAAGTACTTGCACGAAACTGTGTACGACCACACTATGTAGCTGGTTGACGCTAACTAAAGGCCACAATAGCCAATGGTTAGCTCGATCGAGAGCGATGACAATGGGTTGATTGATTGTGCGGAGCACACGATTGCACCCGCACCGATGAGTAATTTGGCGGACCGATGCCGACGACTTTGGTGAACCAGCGTAAAGCGACGAAGTAAAGTGGTGGACGAATTTACTGCTTTCTTTGCGCGAAAGCTGGTCAACTGCTAAAAGGTGTCGAATAAAAGAGCAGAGTCCAATGATGAATAACAACTGATCTTTATTTATTTTGTCCTCTCTTTTATACAGAATTATAATCTTTCTTTATGCTTTACAATTTTCTTCGTTAACAAAAAAGATGGCCCTGAGCGCCTAATTCAAATTATTGGAGAGATTTTTAGTGATTTAAGATAGTTCACAATAGCGATATTACACAGTTTTAAAAGTTTAAAAATTCGTTTCTTCCGTAAATAGTTAAATTATTTTACATGATTGTTATACAAGCTAAAGGATTTTCACCAGTTGTCTTGTCCACCATGGAGGAGTCGATTTTCTTTTACTCCTCCTTTTTAGGGGACATGATTTTTCAAGGGCTTTACCTATGATTTTTCCGAGATCGTCGGCATTCCTGTCTATACCTCAGGTGCATACGTAGCATTTGTCTGGAGTGTTCTTATGTTCTTTCCCACTTCCATATTGAAAAGGTCTCAGTTAGTTTTCCTATGGTTCCTATATGGTTTTGGGGGATTGTTCATGTCTGATATCAGGAATTCAATTATTTTGTGATCAGAGAATGTTTCCTCCTTTAATACCTTCCAATAGTCTATTGTGATAGTATTCGAGTTACTTAATATTGTAACATCGATTACTTCTTGCCTATTTCTAATTACAAAAGTTGGTTAGGTCTGACGGAGGTCCTTCCGTTACATCATAGGGCATATAGCATGATGTTAGAATCAGCGGAGGGAGCCCGTTGCGCTCAAGTTTTACCGTCGCGTGGTCGTTATCACTGTAGGTAGAAGAAAGATGTTAATCTGTTTCCTAGCTACTATACAAGTTTTTATCTTACTATTTGGATCTGTCTGCACTGTTTTAAACAGAACAAGTCACTTCTAGTTTAAGCCCCTTCGTCTGCGTCCTGCTACCCTGGGTTCTTGAATAAGGGCCAGGTCGATTTTTCTATCCTGCATGAGGTAGATCAGGTTGGCGCTGGACGCCTTAGTGTGACGAAGGTTTATTTGTACTATCCTCATCACGGTATTTTGACGTCCCACGTTTATTGTTTTTACTGACTGAGTTCGCAATAAGCCTAAGCTTGCATCGGTTTATGCCGACGCGAACTTTAAAGTCGATCTTTTTCAGCAACGGAATGGATTTGTGACTAAGCAACACTACCACTTCCGTGCCTGATTCTTTATACTCTCCCATCTCGATCATTTCCCAATCGTGGCTGGTCGGTATTTAAGGATCGTAAGTATCTTTCAATCGATCCTTTGGGATATGTGGCCCTCGTACAACAAGTTTGGCTTTAGGTCTTGTTATACGTACGATCTCCTTTGGCCATTGAACTTTCGTCCTGGCAATAAACTCCTTGAGCCATGTGAGAGTGTGTTCTTCCTCACAGATCATGAGTTTGAACCCTTGGATGGTATTGAGGGTGCCAAAAAGCGAGAGGGGTTCCTTGTTTTTAAGCATGACCTCATTCACCTCATCCAGAATTCGAAGTTCGATAAGTCGCCATTGGTCCTCCGTCAACTTCCGTGAAGGATTGCCGTAGTTTACTACGGCCTACGGCGACTTGTTGCCCAACTGCGGTTGGTATAGAGATTTTGGCTTTCTTTCGAATATTCGTTTGGGAGATTGGGGAAAGCGTGTCGTTTTGCCTGGCTCTCTTGGACGTACTCGCAATCGGATCGAGATTGGATTGAGCGTCCGCACTCGTGCGAATTACGGGTTTCCTGAGTCTGGCTGCGATTGGGGTATAGAGCAAAAGGCTATCCTTCCCCTTCCCAGCCAGTCTTTTGGGAACTGTCCTAGAGTTACTCTTACTCTTCACCGTTGGGTTGTTTGGTATTGTCCTTAGCCGTTCTCTAGCCTTGTCGACGGATAGCTTTTACTTCTCCGTTAAGGCTTCCGGAATTTTGCTACCAATCTTTCGGACGATCCTAAGCGCGTTACGTCTTTGCCTGCGCAGGATCTCATGCTCCTCTAGAGGCTTCCTTGGCTTGGGCTTGCCGGGGACTTTAAGAGTCCACAGCTCTTTGAGTGTCTCGTCCGGGATTGGGAGGCTGTGCCTCCACGACTGTTTGGCAACTGTCCATTGTCGAGTTACCCCCCGAGACGTCACGACTGCAGTTACTTGGTTGGTGAGAGGATCCCGCTTCCAAATTGCAAGTGGAGCTGAGGCTCTGGATGTTCTCCAGATGCAGTTTCCTCTCCCCTACTTCCTCAGTGACTATCTTCTCTCCTTCCAGGCCCGTACGAGCAAGAGGCTCGATGCAACTCCTGACCGGTGAGTCTGGTAGTCGTGTGGTCAGTCTCCGTGTCAGTCTTTGTCACGTTAGTATTAGGAGTCGAAGGTATTGTCTGCGGTGAGCCGAGCAGGTCTTTCCCAATCAGATCATTCGCAGACAACAGCTTCTTTAATCCAGGAAGCATCTCCCCCTTCTTTAGACCCGTACGAGCAAGTGGCTCGATGCAACGTCCAATTGAAGAGTTTGATGGTTCATCGGTGCCATCCTTTGGCAGAGTGGTTGCTGCGGTAGACCTTTCCCCTGGATGGACTTTGCCAATCTGAGAGGAAGGTGGCCTCATCAATTTTTTACCGCTGGTGTTATCCCCAGGACTAGCATCCGCCGGTGTACGAGCAGTAGGCTCATTCTTCATTAGACGCTGTTCCTGCAGATACGCACGTTCGTTATATAGCCGTTTGCGGTCAGTCTCGGTCAATTCGTCCCATCTTTTCGTTCCTAGTCTCTTTATTGTTGTCCTGTAGTTTGTTACTCTTTTCCGTCTGGAGGAGGTAGATAATAAAAAGAGGTTGGAGCTAAGGACGGAATAGCTGTCCCTGACATCAAGGTTCATGATGCCCTCCATGCCAGCAACATCCGTTGCAACCCTTTCCCCATCCCATTTTTTTTTTTTTTTTTTTTGTTTTAGGTATCCAAAGGAAATCCAAATCCCAGAGCACTCAGATTCGGTAACGATCCATTATACTACCAGGCAGAAATCCTTCTTTTGGTGTAGAGGCATGTGAATGGGTGGCGTATGTTGTTGTTCCCCATGGGGATTGAACCTGCACCGCACGGGTCACAAGCCAACACACTAACCTCTACACCGTCCCCATCCCATACTCCAAGATTGGCAAAAGGATTAAAAAGAAGATTTTTCTTCCGTCTGTTGTTCCCTTTGAGGATCGGTATTTATATAGTCAGTGGTGCCCGATCCTTGCACCCTAGTCTCTTTTGTTTTGTTTTGTTTGTTTGGTTTGTTTGTTATATTCATTTTAGGTCCCACGAGTAAGGGGGAAGGAAGGTCCATCTGCACTCACCCCCTGTATGCAGATAAGGGGAATTTAGGTTAAAACTGGAGGTCCCCAGGTATCCAGAGTTTGCGCTAGCGACTGAGCTCTCTCCCAGCCATGCAGGTCTCGGCGCGTGGAACCTTACCTTGGATTTGATGACATTTAATTTCCCACCCCCTCTTTGTCGATTAACAACAGAGAGGGGAGTACTTAAGCCCCACAACCACGACAAGGTAGGCGATCGGTCGGGGGGTTCCATAAACGTTACCATAAACGTTACTATGTCCTAGAATCCAGGTCAGGGTAACCTTGAACTGATCTAGCAGGGTTAGCTCATTTCGGCATTCTAGTACTAACTAAAAGGATACAGTGACTGTAAATACAGGCGGTGGTTTTAATGGTAGCATCTGTCTATTGACCCATATGTGAGGATTGGTAGTACCGCGGCTCTGTACATCAACAGGATCAATTTTGGTAGCAGGCCTCAATACAAATACACATACAAACATTGTTATTGGACCTCTATAACAGACATGTTTCTTTTAAGACTGTAGCAATACGCAATAGAAATTGTCCCTGGTTCACCTCTGAGGTACCAAAGATGGGAGTCTACATCAACGAGTCTCAATTGGGAGCTTTTCTGTCGTGCTCGTAATCATTTAACCTTTATAACTCGTATGGCGAAGAAATGATATTTCTTATCCAAATTGAGCATTCACCAAACTTCAAAAAGGCTATGGAACAATTTGCGCGCGCTCTTACTGCATTGGGAAGAAAAATGTTGTTGATAATATTCCTGATGTCAATGACCTTAATAAGGCCTTTCTCTATAACGCTATTGTAGTACGTAGATGAGGGACCGTTTGAGAACAACCGCGTGTCGTTGGCCAGTCCCATCTACAGAGTTGAGGTAGATAATAATACGTGGTATCACAATGGACATAAATTGGTCTAAGTGTGCCAGCTTCTGCCGACAGCCACATAAACCTAACCTAACCTAACTGTACTTTGCCTGCTTGACTTCTCCAGCGCCTTTGATTGAGTGGATCATAATGTGCTTTGCCAGAAACTCAGGTTGTATTTTGGTTTTAGTGAAAGATCGGTGCATCTAATAAATAACTACATATTTGAGAAATCGCCGTCAAAGAGTCGTTCATGATGGAAAATCTTCCCAACGTGGTGCCCTTGTTGCAGGAGTACCGCAAGGATCGAATTTGGGACCAATATTATTTTGCCTCTTCATTAATGACCTTCCCAAAGTATGCTCCAGCGCTTCTATTCATCTTAATGCTGATGATGCTCAGATATATTTATCTCGAACAATTGGGCTTATCGAGGACCTTGTTACCAGAGTTAACGAAGATTTGAGTAATATATACAACTGGTCCATTTGTAATGGGCTCAGTTTAAATCCATCGAAATGCCAATTAATATTAATTTTGAAGAAGTTTTTTAACAATGATAAAAGTAACACTTTGTGCGCAATCGTTTATAATAGCAGACCTGTATAGGTCGCCAAGTTCATCAGCACAAAACAGTTTAATGTTTAATGGTTTGAAGATATTTAATGAACTTCCCAATGAATTAAAATGTGAGAATAACCTAGTTCGATTTAAACAAAATGTTGTTAGTTATGTTAAGAATAAATATGCATAAATATTTATAGAAGCGTAAGTGTTATTTGTTAATTTATATATTTTTTTGTTTATCTGAATTTGTTAAAATAGCTAAATATTGCTAAATAAACGTATGAAATGAAATGATGAATTACCCCCTGTTTTCTTAAACGACTTGCAGATAAAATTTTTGAATGTTGTGTCCAATCTTCTTTTTAAGCTTAATCACTTATAATCATCTACGCCGGGCTGCGTAAACTTTGGCTATCTTCCACCTTTACTCCAGCAGCTACAAAGCTAAGGCTTGTTAAGACTCTGTTTATGCCTATATGTAATTGATTGCCCTACAGCTGTATACTGCAAGCTTGACTCACACTCTCAGCATAAATTACTAGTTGCGTTCAATGATATGATTGTGTATGGAGTGAATCGATATGAACATATTTCACAATATCATGAACTGGTAATTGGTTGCACTTGTCTGCAATTTCTCGACCTAAGGTGCTGCCTTTTTATGCATAAAATCATAATAAACAAATCTCCTATGTATCTGTTCGAAAAATTGCAATTTCCCCAATCCTCCAGAACTCTAAATCTTATCATTCCCAGTTTTACTTATTTGAACTCTTCGCGCCTCCTTTTCATACATGTCACCAGAATCTGGAACTCCCTACCCACAGCGATACAAAAAACTGTTAGTCGCTAAATTTAAAAATGCAGTTTTAAGACACTGCTTTACCATAGCAATCTTGTATTCCCCTTACATTTTTCTTTAATTTCAACTTTCTACTTTTCTTCTTTTGTCTTTCATTAATTCTTCTTGCATTGTTAATATTTGCCTTTTAACTCAAATTTATTATTATTATTTTCTTCTTTTGTAGTTTATATATATATATATTTATAGTTATTATAATCATTTTGTTTTATATATGTATTATTAATTCCTAATTTTAAACATCCTTTAACTTTATGTACTGTAAAACACTTAGGCCCATATTCTGCATTCCACTTTTTGTGAATTTGAAAGTGAAATTGTGTGTTCTGCATTTCGGTCGAAATGAATATTGTGAATTTGAGCAAATCTGTAGGGAGTTATAACGAATTACGAATGGTTTAAGTGCGAATCCAGAATTTTTTCATTGAAAATTGCTAAAACTATTGCATCCATTTTCAGTTAAAATCAAACATTGTGTTTGTTTAGGATTTTGACAGTTCGAAAAAATCTAAAACGATCGAAATGCATAACACCGAATTTCATTCCGAGTGAAATTTATTGAAAAGTGAATTAAATTCGATTTCGATCGAAATGCAGAACATGGGTGTTAAGTCTTATTTGTACTATGTTCACTTAAATAAAAATTGATTTGAATTGAATTGATCTATGTGAGTACATAGTGACATTTTTTCCCAATTCGGGGTTTCATCCAGATGTGGTGGTTGGATTCATCAGTCGATTACCACAACACATTAAATCGATACCCACTTTTTCCTCGATATTAACCGAGTATACCATAATTCAATATACGAAAGTGAGTGTGAATTGTTTTTACCCATTTCAATGCATCTTCAGTTTGAAGACGAACAATTGAAATGGTATATACAAATATGTAACAAACTAGAAATAGTTGATGGTAATGTTTGTATTGGATGAAGATATATTTTACCACTTTTGATCTGGCTACAGTTTATAAGGCGTTTATCCTTCCGAAATTCGAGTACAACGCTCATATCTGGTCTGGTGCACCAACTACCTATTTGGAGCTACTTGACAGCTTCAAAAACGCGCGATAAAAGTCATTAGCGACCGAGACATCGCGAGATCGGTTGACTCTCTTAGTCATCGTCGTAATGTCTCTTGTCTCTCGTTATTTTATCGTTATTTACAGCATAAACATGCTCAAATGAAATATCCATTTGCATTCCACCTAGAACATTTTAACTTAACAAATTGATTTTTATTTTTCGTTCCCTGTGTGAAAAATAAAATTTGTAACAAAAAATACCTGTTTTTTATTGTTTTGTGGAAAATAGGAATGAAAAAAAATAAATATATTTTTATTATTGCTTGCTTTAGCAGAAAATAAATGTCTCGACCGGTCACCGACTAACCTCTGAGCCGTTAAGATCGATCTTGCCTAGTGCATACACTGCAAACCAGTTCTTATCTCTTTACCGTTTTTTCCTGTTTCTGTGCGACTCTTACACCTTTGCGTGGGAGTTAAGCAGTAAGAGTAATCATAGCCCGTGGGCCGAATCAAGTGGGGAATCGTTTTAGGGATCATGAAGAAGAACGTGTTCCAACCTTATAAAAGGAAAAAACAATATACACCCCTCTTCTTGATTTTCCTGTTCTGCCAACTAAATCTAGGGCTAAAAATCCAAGATTCATTCTTATTTCTTCGGCAAGAAACCTATTTCATCTCTCATCCCGTGCCCGGGACTCATGCCCCGAAATGTGGCCCTAAAATATAGTATACCGTGCTCTTTTACCCCCCACATGCTCAAAACAATACCTCTCTCCCCTTTTACGCAATGTAACATAACAAAACCGTATTGTGCATAAGAATAAGGGTAACCTTTAATGATGATGGTCAAAATTTTGCAATTGAATATAAAAGGCTTTTTAAATAATCAGCACGAGCTGCCATTATTGATAAGCCCAGCAAATATCTCTCTCCAAGAAACCCATATCCCAAACCACATTTCTCACATCCGCCAAAACAATATGTCTCTTTCTTCCACACCCTCCCAACATTACCTCGGCTAAACAAGGTACAGGCCTCCTAATCCACAAATCCATCTCACACAAATCTGTAACAAATAACTCTAATCTGTGCGCAACAGCTGCTGTCAAAATTGAACTTGAGTCTAAAATCACCCGACCAACTGGGGCTCACCCACCAGCAACAAAAGAGGCAAAATCTTAAAGGATTTTCTAGCCCAGTCAAACCTTGTACTGTTGAACGACGGTTCACCAACCCACTCCTCCACATACGGCACACCACAATTACCACTTGGTAATCAACATACCAACATTACACGTAAATTCGTATCCGACCGAGCCAACTGAAGCCTATTCCAAGCCGCAATATAAAATCTCATATCTTCTAAAGCGGTAGTGATGCGATATATGAAAGCACAGGCGTTCTCACGATAGCCTTTCACTACCAACTCCTTCCCTACACCTCCACGTTGGTGGCTGCTGGGTGCCTAGTACCTCGGCTAAATATTGGGTAACCAACCCCTTTGGAAGGTTGTTGGTGGCAGCGGCCGAGAGAGGGGGGAGGAGTGTTTTTCACACTGAGACACTTCCTCATGCTTCAGACGGCAGTGGAGGAATTTCCTATATGAGATCAACGGTGGCGTTTACCAGTTACAGTCAGGTTGAACTATTAGTGTTATCCCTATATGAGCTACTTCGACCTATTTGAATCATAGGTCTTTAGGGATCTCCAATGCTGAGTCGGGGTATTGGAAAAGAGTTGGTGGCGGATGAGCCCGAAATGGGCCAACGGCAGCGCTCATATCCCAGAAGTGGTTTAATGAGCAGCGCTCATATCCCCGAAGTGGGTTAGTGACTCCGGAAAACCCGGCCGCTCGTCCAGGGGTAAAACCTGGAGCTGGTCCTCCAGGTTAGGGGTTGTGCCGTCGGGGTAGCTTCCCGACCACGTGAAACATAAGTAGTTATGTGAAAGACATATGAAGCCTCGGATAATGGAAACCCTAATATGACCACCAGACCCGGAACGTCAAAGGACTACGATCTAAAAGTACACCTGGAACGTTCGTACACTGTATACCACAGGTACTACTCAAAAACTTGAGTCTGTCCTCGAGCGATATGATGGATACGATCAGGTATGATGAGAAGAAAAAAGTGCGACATTTATTACAGCTGCCATAAAAGATTGCATATGTTAGGGTGCGGATTCGTCGTGTGGAATCGGCTTAGGGCAAAAGTAATAGACTTCAAGCCGATAAGTGATCGTCTGGCTGTGATCCGCATCAAAGCTGCATTTCAAAACATTAGCCTAATATGTGCACACGCCCCTACCGACGAGGCTGAAGATCCCATCAAGGAGGAGTTCCGTGACCTCCTATACGGAGCCTGTCGGGAGTACGGTGTCAAAGTTTTTTTTTTATATTTATTTATTTACTAATTTATTTAGTAGATTCTGCTATACATAATTCGTTTACGAAACAAAAGTTTACAGTATATAATATAAATTTGGAATTATATAGTGATTAACTATTGTAAGGAAATCTGTTTTTTATAAAATTCAAAAATGTTCTTTTTAATCTAATTAAGTTGTTTTCAAGTTTAATTTCCTGTGGCTGTGTATTAAATAGCTGACAGCCTTTATAAACAATAGTATTTTGATTTAAATTTACAAGATAGTTCTGCAATCTGAAGTCATTTCTATTTCGTAGTTCGTATGTGTTTCGTCGACATATCTTAGGTATTTTCTTAGGTAACTAGGCAACAGATCATATTTAATTTTGAATATAAAACACAAAACATTCAATATAATTCTTTGTTTAATACTTAGACACTTTAAGGTATTTAACATTCACGCTATCGACGTAGATCTATTGCACTTTAAAATTGTTCTCATTGCTTTGTTTTGCAGTCTTTGTAACTTAGACAACATAAAATCAGTACATAAAAATAACACTGTAGGACACACATTAAAATATATTTATTGCACATAATACTGATATTTTATTTCGTATTCTCCTAAAAAATATCCTTTGTTTAATTTAAGCTTGTTTAACATTAACCAGGTACTTATCATAACCAGATCATCTTGGAGTTTTGTTCGCAGTAATCGATGTCTTTCCCACTTATATAAAAGAGTGCATCGTCAGCGAATAGGGCAAGTTGAGAATGTTTTATCACATACTTTATATCGTTGATGTAGATGATGAAAAGCAGTGCAGCCAACACTGATCCTTGCGGAACACCAAGTAACGTTTGAATACTATTCGATAATACTCTATTTACTTTAGTTTCCTGTGAACTTCCATTGGGAAACGACTGAAACCACTGTAATTCGTTATTACTGATGCCATATTTTCGTAATTTCAGGATTAGTTAATTTCTATCGATCGTCTCAAAGGCTCTTCAGATCTAGGAAAACTGCGATTACATTGTTTTTGTTCGCGAGCTCTTCTTTCCAACTTATTATCACATTATTGAAGGCTGATTCACATGAATGTTTTTTTTCTTAAACCCGACTGGCATTCCAAAAAAATATTATTTTCTTCGAAATACTCTTCCACTTGGATTTTCACTATTTTTTCCAGCACTTTTTCGTAAACGGGGAGCGCGTTAACTGGCCAATAGTCTTCACACATGACGGATTTTTTTTTTTGTATGGGGGTTATCACAGACTTTCCGTGTTTCGTTAAATATTCCACTGATTAAGGACGTATTAACTAGTTTTAAAAATAAAGGTCCTACGATATTTAAGGATTCTAATATTAATTTTGCACTGATATAATTAAAATCTTTTTTTGGCTTATTGAATTCAGCATATTTTTTTAAGTCGATTACATTTACGCATCTGAATTTGAAAGATACGTTCACGTTACTAGGGCTTATATTAAAGGGCCACATTGGTTTTTTATCCCTCGCGTTAATAATACGCTTTTATATTGGTTTGTTCTTAGCTCTCACTAATTCTGCTTTATTACTATTTCTTATCACAGTATTCCATCCAACTCGCCTCACTATTATAAAGGGTTTTTCAATAAGAGCGCTACAAAAGTTTTTTTTTTAAATAAAACAAAAACGGTTTTGGATATCAGTGAAATTCTTTATTCCTGTGAAAGTACGTTCGATGCCATTATGTATAGAACTCGATTTATTTTGCATGGCCACCACGGGCACGCTTTCAGAAGTCCAGACGCTGAACCCAATTTTCGACGGTTTTCAAGCATAAATCGGCCGATACTGCTGCAATTTCACGTTCGATATTCGTACGAAGTTCATCAATCGTCGCTGGCTTGTTGGCATAGACCATAGACTTGACGTAGCCCCACAGGAAATAGTCTAACGACGTCAAATCGCACGACCGAGGCGGCCAAGCGACTGGACCATTTCGTGAGATAACACGGTTTCCAAACTTGGTTTCCAATAAATTGATTGTGGCATTCGCTGTGTGGCTTGTGGCGCCGTCCTGTTGGAACCACATGTCCTCCAAGTCCATATCCAATTGGGGCCAAAAATATTCGGTTATCATTGAACGGTAGCGATTCCCATTCACAGTAACGTGCCGGTCTTGATCATCACGGAGAAGTACGGCCCAATGACGCCGCCGGCCCATAAACCACACCAAACCGTAATTTTGTCGGGATGCAATGATGACTCATGGAGTACGTGTGGATTGCTGCCTGACCAAAACCGCATATTGTGTTTATTGACGAAGTCATTCAGCCAGAAATGAGCCTCATCGCGCTCTTAACGTTGAGGCCACTGACTCCGAAATTCGGTAGGAAATTTTAATAATTTCGACTCGTTGTTGGCTCGTATATCTTTCCATCATGAAATGGCAAACCTTACTGAAGAGAAATGTCGAAAGAGCGGAAAGAAACTCGGCGTCGTTTGCTGTGCCTGTCGCTCTACTTTTGTAGCGTCCCTGTTGAAAAACCCTTTAGAACCTGAATTGTTGATATTTTAACGTTTTTTTTTATTTGCATATGTCTCAGACTGTCATTAAACCATGTATTAACTCGATTAGTGGCCTTTTTGTTGTACAAATCTCGCGATTCGCACAATTTCATTTTGAAACACTTCATCGATTGTATTTGGATCATCATTATTTCTTAAATTTAATATGGCACTATTCCTTAATTGCAAAATTCGTATTTATTGTATCTAAAACAGTTTATTATATATGCATCACTATTTAAAAGTAAGTTCTTTTTTATATAAACCTTTAGTTCGATTGTTTCATGGTCACTGATTTTTAAGCCCATGTTTACTTTTGCTGCATCCGATTCTGAGTTTTTTCATAATCGATAAATGTTGAAGATAGATTCGTTACCCGAGTTGGTTCCGATTTGTCTGCACATACCATCGATTTTTTAACATCGTTTATGTATGTATTTACATCGTCCAACCAATCACATACTACGATAAATCTGTTGTTCAAATCAACTAAATCTACTAGCCATTCACTTAGCTTTTCACAGAATATTCGTTTAGTTTAGATGATCTAGACACCCGATACACTATCGCAATATTTATTATTATTTTGCCACTATTTCTTAATTCAAGCCACCATATCTCGTTAGACACAACTATTTTTATAATTTCCTTTGTTTCAAAAACACTTTTTATATAAATACATAAACCTCCAGTGTGTTAGTCATAACGAAGTAGCTGATATTCATCAATCTGTATTTCATTGTCTTTAATATTCTCGGTCAAATGCGTCTCTACAGTCGCTATGAAATCGTATTTTTTTGCAAAATTGTGTTCCATCTCAGTAAAATTTCCAGTCATAGCTTGAATATTACAGTACACTCCAGATAAGCTACTTAGTGGCTAGTATCCAGACCGCGCTCTTACTGACTAACATTTTTTTAAACACCGAACAGTTTGTATCACGACTATCATGAGCCGTGTCTAAGTTAACCCTATATTTTCCATTATATTTCATACAATTAAAGTACTTCAAAAGTACAATTTATCGTATAATGTACTTCACCACATTTTTCCCACATTGCATTATTTCTGCAATATTTAGCTTTATGCTGGAAGCGTTAGCATTTATAACATTTGTTCACATGTTCAAACACTCGGCATTTCTCCCATCCAATGCTAATTTGTTGACCATCAATAATTTTTGAATGGTCGCTCTCACTCACCTCGATAATTGCATTGTATGTTTCTTTATTTCTGTTTTTAACTAATTTTACACATTTCATCGTTGCTTCGAGATTGTTTTGTTTCTTAGTTGCTTCTTTTTTTTTGTGTTGGGAATTTGCTGGATGTAAAAAATCATCGATCCGTTTGGGCAAACTGTTGGATACCCTATTTCTAGGGGCATGCCAAAAATTTCAGTATGGGAGAAATATTAAAAAGGATCTACATGCTATACAACATTTAATGGATATTGAAGTGGGCAGGCAGAAAACTTTATACAAAAGGAATTGTTCGAAACGACTTACAAAATCTTCAAAGATGGATGGCAATGTTGATTTTCTTAATTTGAATTTTAATTGACCGATAAGCCAAACCTTACTTTGATTTCTAGTAGCTTTACTGAGTCCGCTACTTTTAGACGCCATTGCAACACGTTGAAATACGTTACTATTACGTTACAAATAAAAAGCGTGCGCTCTCATATATGACTTATTAGAACTGAAGTGCTGGGCGGGCTAAATCTCGACGCATCAGTACAGAAGAGGGTCGAGGCGAGGGATTTGTGTTCAAATTTTGACAGCTGGTAGCGACCTCTAAATCTTAACAAAAAAAAAAAAAAAAAACCTATTTCATATTTAGAGGTATATAATCAACGAAAGTGGCCCGGGCATAATTCAAAAGTCGAAAAATAAGGACCACCCTACCATACATATCTTAAAAATTTCAACTTTCTAGTTCATTAAAAATACAAACAGTCTTAAATTACTGCTAAATACATACCAGTATTATGTTTATATATTACTTTTTATTAATGCATTATTTCTTTGTTCTACTTTCAGATATGTGAACTCTAGGAATGATGATGAGAATTTTAGTAATCTTTTAAAAAGTTTAACATATACCGGAGAAAATTAAGATACATATAAATAAATTAAGAAAACTCAACAAACTTCAGCCTCTGGAGATGACCACCGAATCGAAAACGGTCGGAAAAATGACGTCACAAGCAAACAATTTAGAAGAAATGATGTTAAAGAATGAATTAGACCAAGAAGAGCAAAACGCAACTAAATTGTCAATTCAAACATTGGAGGTACCTAAAAGTCCCAAACCAAAACAAGGATCAATTCGAGTAGTCCCCTTGCAAAACTTGCTCTCAAATCCAAGTTTAATTTTGCATAATGCACCAGTGGTTCAATTGACCATCAGTGATAGTGACGAAGATGATCTAACTCTAGCTAAAACTACCTGCACAAACAATCACAAAAAACAGCAACAAGACCAAATTTTAGATCTAAACGACTCAGACTCTGGAAAAAATCAACGCATAACATCACAAGCAGAAAAAAAATCAACAAATCAATTAAATTCTTCAGAAAAGCTTAGAAAAGCCTTGACCATCAGTGAAGGTGACGAAGATGATCTTGCTCTAGCTAAAATTAGTTCCACATGTCGCCACAAAACAAAGCAACAACATCAAATCTTAGAACCAACCGACTCAGACTCTGGACAAAATCATTGCAAAACATCACAAAAAGAAAAAAATTCAACAGAGCACTTGAAATTTTCAGAAAAGCCGAGAAAAAAAATTACACCCATAAGAAGCACAAGTGAAAAATTATTTCAAAAAGAGAAAAGAAAGGTCAATGCTGCTACTTGTGGTGAACACAACTCCCCATCTGAGTGCGATAATTCTACCTCTGTTAATGTGGCCAAAGAATCGTTGATTAGAATCAGAAAATGCAGCCTGTTAGAAAAGCTGTGTGCTTCCTCTCTGTCTAATAATACGCCGACAACAGAGGCTGTTAAAACAAGACCGTTAACAGTTGTTAAAAATGTTCTCAGACCAACTTTCAACAATGTTAATAAAAAGTGTGTTGTTCGCATTAAGCGAATGCCGCTTTTATCTGCTAACAACATTCAATTAGATGTATGTAATATAACTTAATACAGTAATCGACTTAAATACGTTTTATCCCTTTTCTCCTGCTACCCCAAACAACAAAAATGAAATGGACAAAGCGTTATTTTAATTCAATTGCCCATCTATACTTTCGATGCACGTTTTTTTCAGATAAAATTATTTTAGCAAAAACATAAATAACAAGAATGCAAACTAAATTGCAAGACAACGTATTTGCAGTCTGTGTTTGTTATGTTTGCTATATTGCTTGTGGATACAAAACGGAAGCTAGCAACGTTGACCAAAGCGAAAAAAACATAAACAATGCTCCAATTTTATTTGTCTTGCTTGCTACTTACAATTTGTTCATCCATTATTTCATTGATGCTTCCATCCTGTTATCTGCAAATCCTTTACTATTTTCAAGATGAGTAAGATGAGATAAGCATGAGCGAGAGTGTTAAATCTTAAAAATCAAATTTGTTCAATACTCTGCTTCCTCACACCCACCCAGATTTATGCGATTTATGTATATGTACCATGTTGGCCCCTAACTAAACATAAGAAGTCCTTGCGGACTCCATGCCTTCCCAAAGTAGTCAGTGCTAAACTTAGGGGTAACATATTCGGACCCTAAAAGTTGCGTTGCACGCTATCATACGAACAAAATAAAAATTAATATAAAATTCTACTACTTACTTACGCTGAGAAACTGCAGCCTTCCATCCTCTGGATTTCTGGCACGCTGCTTCCAGTTGTCCAGACTAAGTGCTCTGGCATCCGCGATGGCGATGGAGTCGAAGATCCTCTTGGCTGGAGCATTATTGTCCATTCGGTCAATGTTTCCGAGCTAAGTCGACATGATTTACCTTTTTGGGCCATATCCACATCTTCGTACAGCTCATACAATTCGCCCTCCTTGCGCACAGGACCAAATGTTCGACAGAGTATTTTTCTTTAAAAATAACCCAATATTAGCTCCCATTTCCTACTGATCGTTCAGAACTCGGCACTATACAGCAGGACTGGAATGTATAAAGTCGATAGAGCATACATTTTGTCGTTCGAATAGGGAGTTTTGAACCCATCTGTTTTGCCAAACCGAATTAGAGGCGGTTTCGTAAGGTAATTCCCCGTCGGATCTTCACTTAGGTGTATTTCGTTTAGTTTATGTTTACTCCAAAGTTGGTGAACTCAACTGCCTCTCTGTAATTGGCATCAGCAGTGACGTCCTGATCTAGGCGTTGAACAGATGTGTGTGATGCACTTGGTCTTGTCCTTACTAACTTCAAGACCATCTAATTTTGCCTGTTCTTCAGTCGCCATAAAAGCCTCTTACACGCTGTTAACGGCCGTTGATGTCAGTAACATCCGTATACTCTAGTAGCTAGACGGGTTTGTTGAAGATAGTGCCTTCCGTCTTGACACCTGAACAAGATTGAAGAAGTCACATGTTAGCGCATCTCCTTGTCGAAATCCGGTGCAAAATTGTATTAATCGGAAGTTATTCTTCCAAACTGCACATTACACCCCGTGTTTCCTAGTGTCACGCAACACAGCTGGACCAGTTTACCAGCTCTTAAGCGGCTTTCTTGACAGATGACTACCCGATGTAATATGTTCTGCAAAATAAAGCGCTTCAATCTTTTTATTTTTTAATGTAAGCAGTTTTTCAGCCTTATTACGATTGTCAAAGATCAATTATTTGACATTTGATAAAATTTGTCAATCAATTTGTTATTCGGTATTATGAACAACGATTGACAAATTTTTGACTCATTGTGAATATTTAACGAAAACTAAACGTGAATAGTGCGCACTTCGTTTGACATTTCACTTTATTTCATTAGTTCTTCATCTTCTGAATACTTAAATTTAATCCATTTAGAACAAAAATGCCTTTCCAAGAAATTTAACACTTCCTTTAAAACAACCGACACAGTTGGCTGCGCCATGCCAATATTATTATCATTCCCAACGCTTAGTTGGTAGCGTCCTTGCGCAAGGAATCTTAAGACAGCAGCAAGATTAAGTAAGTTGGGAACAGATCGCTGTCTTTTTATAAGCTTCAATTTGTCCTTGATGTCATCAAATACATTAAGGAATGCTTCCTTCGAAAGTCTAAAGTTTTGTACAAATCTAAAACCGAGTTCTAATTACTTTTAAGAAAATTTACAGATTTTTGTATGTACATACATTTGTTCGTCCAAATCTAGTGGATTAGAAGCAGCACATAATTTTTTCCGAATGTTTTCTTGCCTCATATTATCCTCTTAAACAATATCATTTTCACCGAAAAAATGTCTACCCTAGACATTATTATTTACAAAACAAATCAATAAAATAAACCATAATATGTTTACCAACGACGAATTCGCGATTGGCTGAAAGATTGATAGATACCAAAAATTTTGACAACCATAATACCGCGAAAAAACGAACAATGCCGTTCACAATAGACCGCCAAATGGTATTTTATTCACTACTGATCAAAAATTTTGATGTTTGTTAATCATAATACCGTTTTATCAATTTTATTGGTAAACGAACAAATTTATCAAATATCGTATTGATATTTGACAACCATAATAGGGGTGTATATTTTAATTGGGATGCAACCAGTATATACGTGAGTAAATAAAACGAATGAAATTTCTATAATAAATTCTCTAGCTAATGCGAAAAGTGATTTTAAATGTGTGAACATAGAACTTGCAATAAGCGCGAGTTGGACCATTTCATTGTCAAAGTGGATGGAAATGGAAGTTGAGTGCTTTATAAGCCATGTATACGATGTCCGTGCTAACATTTCTTCCACACAAAGTTTTTGACAAACCTATTTTTGATTTTTTCAATGAATTTGCAAACCAAGAAAATTGGTACAAAATCAATAAATAGGAAGTTAAATGCGTTGGGTTATATTTATGTCATAGCACTCTAGGGAAGCCTGGTCTGCTAGTAAAGCATGTAAAACGAAATTAAGAGATATACGTGCATTTGTGTAAACAGATTTGACTGCAAATTATCAATTTTTCTTCACGAATTACACAATTATGATTTAACACGAAAATTTTATTATATGCGCTAAACCATTTTGGTTTTATTGCTGTCCGAAAACTGCTCCTGTATGACATATATCTGATAAGCATATAAAGTTATCTTAGTATAGCCATGTCCATTCGTCCATCATAAATTTAAGACCTCTTAAATTTGAGCTTGGAATTGGAGGTTTCGTAATCATATTGCTTGTATTATAAAAAAGAAAAAAACTTTAAGAACTTTGGCGGCGATGATATTATCGATCTTATATAAAACTAGCGACTCAGGCTAAGCTCGAGTGAGGGGTGCTAGTTTATTTTTTCTTTGTGTGGTAAAAATCAAAACTCTTCTACAAAA
Source organism: Portevinia maculata (assembly GCA_949715645.1). NCBI lineage: Eukaryota > Metazoa > Arthropoda > Insecta > Diptera > Syrphidae > Portevinia > Portevinia maculata. The sequence continues at coordinate 144,367,474 of OX454526.1, forward strand.
ACAAACAATGTGAATATCTGACAAATTTAAAAACCCAATTCTTATGCAAATGTATCACTGAAAAGTATTTCCCATGCCTATGCCTATCCCCCAAAAAGTGGGATTGGTAAAAAATTAGTATGGGCGAATTGTTAAGAAGGATATTGTCTAAATAATCGATTTAATCAAACAAATATTTTTGTAAAAACCGTTATCAAAAGGGTGCGTTGCAAATAAAAAATGTATATAGGAATTGTTAAGAACGACTTTGTCATACAAGGTACAGGACTTTTGTTTCCATCGATTTCTTCAATAAAAGGTTTTTTTTTTCAATGATGCGTGATTTTAAAAGTCTTAAAACTTGCTCATTTCGGGCCCCTAGATAGTATATGTTAAAAATTTCAGCTTTCTAGCTCGACTACCTCGACTTTTGATTTCTTCGCCAAAACGTTTTTTTGCAAATAGTCAGTAGTCGGATTTTCAAAATCTTTACACTTGATTATTTCGGGCTCCTAGAGAGTATTTTCCAAATTTCAGGTTTCCACCTTGAATTTTACAGCCTCGTAATTGGTGGCGAACGGATAGACATGGCTAGAACGACATAATTTCGACGTGGATCACACATATTGCAGCTTATAAGGGTCTATTATCCTATTGCGATTGCCAATTAACAATTGATAATTGACTCTTCTGAATGTGTGGTATTGTAACGGACGATTCTCCAGGATTTTGTCAATCGCAGTCAATCAATAACCGCAAATGCGATTGCTAATGGAAACAGGTGCAGTAGTTTTGTATTCGCTTACTGAATGGAAGGTCATGCGTTCGAGTCCCGGCTAAGTCCATTACTTTATATCGAATACATGAAAATCGTTATCTCCCTAAGTAACTTAAACACCACCCGCGGAGAAAAAACTCTACAACTGCACCCAAACACTTCTTTCCTATCTCTCTATTATTTCTAATAGTAAGTAGCACCGAAAAGCATGCAATGAAATACGATATTGTTAGGTGCTGCTTGCTGTTAAACACAAATGCTTACGCTGTGTTCTTAGCACTATAAGGGTACTGTAAAACCTCTTTAGCGTAATCAAATTATAAAAAAAAAATTAAAATCTTTCGTTCACAATGGCACACATTGAAAATTGTCAATTGACATTTGCAATAGGAGTGTTCGATTCAAAATTATTATACCCTTCTCAATAGGGTACAAAGAGGTAGGGAAAAAAACTAATTGTTAAAAAAACATTTATTTTGAAAAAGACATCAAAGTGTTTTTAAGATAGTTTTTAAGATTTAACCCATAAATGTAAAAGTCTGTTAGACTTTTCTTAAGGCAATAGGCCTGCCTTTAGGTCAAACCGATGATAGCCACAGACGGACAGGTGCAGTGGAGCGGAAGGGTTATGATTCATTTAGTTCAGATCGTAACCACGTGTCTGTAACATGTCTTATATCGGCCGTGGACCCCTAAAAGTGACTATATATGCTCTCAGCATAGAAAGTTATGTTGATCTAGCTATCTCACCAATTTTGAGGCCTTAAAATTCGAGCTTGAAAGCTGATATTTAAAACATATTCAGTATAAGTTCCCATAAGCGGACACTCGTGTTCCCCTTTTTTGTGTTCGGTCATGAGAACTGTTCGGTTAAAAGAAGTTTTTTAATTCATTACTACGGGTTCACTTTTAAAGACTTAAAGAAAACCGTTTTGTTGGGGTAAGGCTCTTAAAAACCCACTTTCATCGGCGTTAACCAAGCAACATAGAAAGCAGTTTTTTAATTGACTGATCAACATCTGACTGTCTTTTATTAGCAGGTACACCCGATGTTCATTTGTAACTTTTGTTGCTCCTTTTATGCCAATTTTGCAGTCGTTCTTCAGATACATTGAAATTGGTGCATTTAGTTTGTCGTATTTCTTATAGAGATCTAATAGCGAGAAGGATTTTCTTAATTTTCTTTTACATTCCAGATCAAGCCATGGGTGTTTCGAGTTCGGATTTGGTTCAGTTGCAGTATAACAGCAGAATTCCTGATAGGTTGTTCTATAACTTCAATGTTAATGTCTGTGTTCATTGTTTCAATATGCCTACTAAGATTGGCGTAATATTTTTCCTTGTGGTTGTGATTCCATTTCAACTTGCGTCTTTAGTTTCGGTATCTCTTATCTCTTGTGTGGTAAAATCAAAATAAGCCACAATTGGTGTTTGGAAAAATATAAATTCGCCGTTGTAAAACACCAATTTAGAATTTTCAAACCATACTCACAGTTACTGCAGAAGTCTAGTAGTTGACAGTCTTTCCTATCCAAAACCAAATCCTTTGAACTGCGGTTTTCTAATAAATCATACTTATGGTCTGTCAGAAGAGGCTGTTTCGAATCAGTTCTGCGTTAGGAAGGATATTAGTTATTACAGATTGTTCATTACATTCTTTAGCTGCTGCAAATCCAAACCCAATTGCAACCCTTGTGACCCATTAAGGTAGACAGGGTCAATGCAGTGCAAAAAACTGTTCCCTGCTGATTGTTGGAAATCTATTCATATCCTGCATATTTTTCTTGTACCCATATAGACTGCTGCCGGATCTTCAACATAACACATAATTAAATTATCAAAGTTTTGCTAAAACTTTTTTTTTCCTTCTAAAAGGTGTGTTGCAAATAAACAGAATACTTAAAATTCTATAAATAAAATTTTTCACTAAATTTTTACTTTAAATTCTTGAGCAGACTAAAATTTCCTTCACTTTGAGCATTGGGAGCATCGAGTTCTGGCGGTTGTAAATTGTCTGAAACTTGAGTATTTGAAGTTGCAGTGACTTGAATTCATTCTTTATTATGTATTATATATCAACTTAAGTTCTAGACAAAATTGATTTAATTTAGCTTGAAACAACAGGATACTGATTCTAAATTAATGGTCCTTATGTGGACGCCATAAACTTAACTATAACCTTATAATTATTGCTTTCAGCCTAAAAAACTATTTTATTAACTATTGTATTGTATTGTATGTGCAGTGGGGTCATCAGTAGATGACAAGCACTTAGACCTATTGGTCCATTGTACTTCAGCATAGCTGCCCGCTCGCTGGTTATTGGCGATTAGTAAGATACAGTGAGGGAGAACCTGCCAGTAGCCTTGGCAAAGCGAAGAATATTAGCAAGTTCAATGTCCCCCATCTCATTTTCGTTGACGAATTGTTTGCCTATAGTGGTGAGCCTGGTTCTGGCGAAAGCCGGACATTCACAGATGAAGTGAGATACCGTTTCATCCGCCTCCAGGCAGCACTCACATAGGCCCGAGCTCCTAATGTGGATGGTTTTGAGGTGCTCGTTAAGAGGACTGTAACCGGTGACGAGACCAATCAAGGGTCTCAAGTCTTACCTGTTTAGTCCAAGCAAAAACTTAGCTCTGCTGATTTTCGGACCGTCCACTAGCTTCTTCGAATACCTGCATGAGACCAGGTCATGCCAGTATTCGGAATGTTGTTGGCGTAGAGCCGAATCCATTTCACGTTTGTGGACGGATGAGCAGCATCCTATAGATGGTTGTGGGCCAATGAAGGCTGTTGAAGAGCCCTTCCTGGCCAGAGCATCCGCTCTTTCATTACCATCGATACCTGTGTGCCCAGGAACCAAGGCAAGTGATACTGAGTTACATCTACCCAAACGGTCAAGCTTAACCATGGTTTCCTCAACTATTTTTGAGTTGAGAGAACCAGCCGAACAGGCTTTGATAGCGGCTTGGCTATCTGAGCAGATGTATAAGGTTTTCCACTTATCCTTCTCCTTAACAGGATATTGGCGGCAGTGGCAATCGCAAAGATTTCTGCCTGAAAAACAGTTGTTTGTATACCCAAGGCTGCAGATAGATTTATCCGACAGTCTCTAGAGTAGACCCCGGCTCCGGAGATACCGTCAATGAGTGAGCCATCGGTATAGACGATGACATCACCCGGCCTAAAGCCATTCCACCCCTCACTGTTCCATTCCTGCCGTTCAGGAAGGATGACCTGAAAACGTCGCTCAAAGACTTACTTCATGCACACAGTGTCAAGTGCTCCTCCCCGATGGCCAGGTAGGCTGTCATAGAGAGCTCTGTACCTAGCACCTCTGGCCCCATCGCCGAGATTGACCTGCCGTCCAAGTACTACACACATACGGTATAGTGATTTTCTGGCCTCACTCTCAGCAAGGAACTGCAAGGGAGGTAAACAGAGCAACACTTCCATTGCAGCAGTGGGAGTTCCTCTCATCGCACCTGTAATGCATAAGCACGCAAGGTGCTGTAGCTTCGACAGTTGACGTTTGAGGATGTGAGCTCTAGCCCACCATACAATCGCACCATACATAAGGTATGGCCTAACGATGCACGTGTAAATCCAGTGAACCAGCCTGGGACTAAGTCCCCAGGTTCTGCTGAACATCCTACGGCACTGCCAGAGAATGTTAGTTGCCTTCGAAATCCTAGCAACCAAATGTTCAGAAAAGTTAAGCTTTGGATCTAACACAATACCAGGATCCATTCCACAGTTGTAGAATCGACGCCGTTCAGTGTTAAGGCAGACTCAATTCTGCAAAAGGTGGGATTGTCAAAGGCACCCTCAATATCCATGAAGACAGCAAGAGCATAGTTCTTGCGGTCGAGCGCCCTACGCACTCTGGCCGTCAGATCCGTTAATGCCGTCTCAGTGGACTTGCCTTTTTGATAGGCGTGTTGGCTATCATGAATACCCAGCGAAGCTGGAATACTCTTAAGCCGTACGTCAATCAGTTTTTCAAAGTCCTTTAACAGAAATTATGAGAGGCTAATAGTCCTGAAGCTTTTGGGAAGATCATAGGCGGCCTTTCCCGGTTTGGGAATGAAAACCGCCCTAGCTCTTCTCCAGGCCAAAGGAATATGTCGCAGAGCCACGCTAGCTCTGTAGATTGTAGTTAGCAGTGTGAGCAAAATCTCGATACCCTTTTGCAAGAGTATGGGATAGATGCCATCAGGTCCAGGAGCCTTGAAAGGAGAAAAGGTCAGGATAATGGCTCTCGCCCTCTCTCTCGTAACAATGCTCGCCGCGACCCGCCACTGCTCTGTGGTAGCTCTGCTTTTGTTTGGCCACACGCAACTATCCACGGCTTTGCAGCCAGGAAAGTGGGTGTCCATTAGCAGTTGAAGTACCTCCTCATTGGAGTTGTTCGAGGTGCCATCAGGCTTCCGAAGGACGTCAAGCCTGGCTCCCGAATCAGCTGAGAGGACTCTCTGCAATCTCGAAACCGCGCTAACATCCTTCAGTTCTCCGCAGAACCTCTGCCAAGATACCTTCTTAGCGCTCTGAATTTGCCTCTTGTACTCCTTCTGCGCATCCGCATGAGAAGACCAATCGGCTACCAGGTTAGACTTCCTGGCCCTGTTAAACAGCCTCCCCACTCTTTTCCTGAGAAGGGATAGCTTAGCGTTCCACCATCGGGTTGGTTTCGCACCGCCAGCCTCCTTCTCCGGGCAAGCAGTATGAAAGGCCGTAATAATACCGCTGTGTAGCGTGTCGGTCGCCTTATCCAAGTCCCTACTAAGGATCCTCCGTGGAATAGACGTCCCAGTCAGTGCGTCGCACATTCCTGATTTTACTTCTGATCGGTCGATCTGCACTTAACTTAAAAATAACATACCGATGGTCAGATGCAGTTTCTTCCCTTGAAACCCTCCAGCCCGAAACGATGCCAGATGCAGCAGCGGTTGCTACTGTCACATCAATAACTTGCCGCCTCAACCGAGTGACAAAGGTTGGCTCATTACCAGTGTTCAGTATATCGAGCTGGCTGGCAGCAAAGAAGTTTAGTAGGGATTCACCCCTGCTATTTGAGTCAGTACTACCCCAAACGCGATGATGCGCGTTCGCGTCCATACCAACGATTAAATACTTGTTACCTCGTCGGGCATGCTCGACAAGCCTTACCAGTTCCACCGTTTGAGGTGGGGCCAGTGAGTCGAATGGGAGGTAAACTGAGGCTAAAATAATCTCAGTAACCATCCCTCCTCGCTTAAGACACATTTTAATAGCTGTACAGTCTCTAGAACTGAACTCAGGCATAAGACTAGCATCTAAGCCCTTTGCTACAAAGATGCACGTGCGAGTATTAACAATCCCAGGCTTTACAAAAATTGCTCCTGGTACACCCGAGATGCCACTTACCGCCCCCTTATACAGATAAGGTTTCTGTATGAGGCACACCTCTGAATGCAGTTTTCCAAGACGACGACACAATGTAGGTGAAGCCGCCTTGGAATGTTGCAAGTTAATTTGAAGGACCTCCAGTGATGAGCTAGCCATAGAACTAATTACCACTGGAAGTTCCAGCCTTCTCTCCGCTCTTTTCTGGCCTGAAGAACAGGCGACCAGTGAGGAAAAAAGGCCGGTAAGAGCCCTTCCCAAGCATCTTTGCCGAATCGTCATCAACACCAAAAGTATACAGACGGCCATCCTTCATTTTGTTGAAGTGATAGACCCTCCATTTATCGGTGGATAGACCCGGGTTTTGACCCTTGAGAAGATCGATGATTTTCTTAGTCTCCAGATCAGTTTCCGGGACAAAGACCTTCATCTTGGTATATCCCACTAGGTCTGACGGGTGAAGACAGACAAGGTCACTCCCGTCAAGCTAAGGGAAAATCCGAGCAAGATCAGCTCTGACCCACGCATTCGTGGCTTCATCACTACAGCAGAGGACAAAGCCTCCATTAATCTTGATGATGCGCTTAAACACCGGGCTATTGCCTTCCTTGACTCGCCTCCTCACAGCGTCCTTCAAAGCCTTGCCCAGAACGCAGATGTTTTCCGCAGTACACTTCCTCAGGTGATCACCCGGGAAAACAACCGCCAATCGCAAACCAGACAGGGCCGAGTCCGTGTAGCTCTTCTTTGGTAGGGGGGGTCCTGCATCATTGCTAGTGCAAGACCTCTTTGTGCCTTTGGATGCTGTACCAGCTACCTTGGGTGACCCCTTAACCACTCTTGTGTCCGTTACCTTCACAGACTTCTCTGTTTCCGTGACCGTCACTGAGAGATTGGGAGCGGTCAGATCAGAGGCAGTAGGTACGGGGCCAACAGGTTTGGGGTCGGCATTTACTGCAACCCTACTCTCCGAGTCCACCATTCCTCCTCGCTTCTTCCTCTTACCACGCTTCCGTTTCTTTCGCTTCCTACAGCCTGATTCCTTGGTGGTTTCAACACTAACCGATTCGCAGAGCTCATCAGTCGCGGAATCCTCCGAGGAGCAGCCGGAAGGAGCCTTCTCGCATTCCTCAAGAGAGAGCTTCTTCAGCTTTTTCCTGAGGGCCGCCTGCTTCCTGGAAGGGCTGCAGAGGGGAGCATCGCTGGACGTGCTGGACAGGAAATCCCGTGCTCGCTTCGTCAGGTTCTCCGTCCCCGCGCCATTCACAGGAGTAGTAGCAGCGTGATATTTGGGCAGGGAAGCCCGCTCAGAGGGACTCAAGGACACATTTGTAGCATCCGAGCTCCTCTTAGCAGACACCCCACAGAGTTCGCTCTTACCAGCAGTCGCATCCTTGTGCCGGCCAGGATCGGCCAGTACGCTGGGTGCATCCACCAGCTTGAGCTCCGAGCTTGGTCTCGTATCAGCGCTTAGCGCCGGAGTAGTATTCGTCTCGTCCTGTCTTGTGGCCTGTTGCGTCAGTTTGTTCAGTTCTCGTTGCTTGTTCCGTTTCATTCGTGATGTCGTGTTTGTCGTGTTTGTCATGTTGCTTGTGTGAGCCGCTGGCGACTTATCGCCCCCAATAGCTGAACGCGCCAAGCCCGTGCCGGTAGCCGCGGTCTCTACCGACATTTGAGCGGATATCCCCACTCGAATTTGTTTCTTTTCTGTTGTGTCGTTCATGTTTTTTTTTTTGTTGTTGCTTTTTTAGCGTAGTTTTCATCTAGGGGTCAGGATTTTACTAGGGATAGGATGGAGTTCCCCCCGTTACCCTAAACCCTCCTCCTTTATCCGGGCTTGGGACTGGCATAGAAATCTATGGCGGAGTTTTATTAACTAATCTTACATATTTATTATTCATCCAGAAAATTTTCAAAACAAGGCATCATTATTGAAATTTTATATTTTTTGGTACCGTGGACGTAGTCTTGCCATGGGTGCAGCAGATTGTTTGTATTTGTGCTCGTGGTTCTACTGTATTTTCGCTTTCTATGTGGAATATAAAATTTCCTTTGTGTTGCCACCATTATAAAGCCTCGCATCTTGGCTCCAGTGCAGTATCCAACTTTTTCACAAAGAACGATCTTTTTACACTTGGTGCAAAATGAAGGCAACACGGGTGGCCCGGAGAGGTTTTAACTTTAAACCCATGAATTTATAGTCAAACACTCAAAATGAACATGCCTTCAATTTGAACAATTCGAATTAATTGCGATATTTTCGAAAACGAACGAAATGTAGAACATGGAATTTTATTCCAATCAAAATTGAAAATCGATTTCAATTCGTTTTTGATCGAAATGCATGAATGAATTTCACTCAACTCATTTTTGTTTTATTGATTTAACTGGTCCGGCGGCTACCAGTTCTCGTTGAGCCAGAAACTTGAAATTTAAGATTTTGGGTATTTTTGGTCTCATTCAGGGCTATCGGCAATTCCGAGGGAAAAAAATTCCCCCCGAACATTTTTTGTTCCGTGGAAATTATTCCTAGTATCGTGAATCTCCATCGGAATTTATTTTCCCCGGAATTTTCGAAGTTATGTTCAAAGACGTTGACAGTTGTCAAACGCAATAATTCAATTATAATTTAAGCTCATATTTGTGGAGATTTTGGTAATGTATTTTTTTTAACAGAAAATTGTGTTAATGTTATTAATTATTTTATTATACTCGCGTTCGATTTAGTGAAGTGACATAAATAAGTGACATTGGAGCTCCTACGCTGTTCAGTTCCTTCTCTAGAAGCTTCCGAAATGTATTCACATCGTCTTTGCTCCTATTCGTAGTGAAGACATTGGCAATGTCGCGGCTTCCATCACATAAATGTACCATCATCTCCAATTGTCTTTGATTAGTTGAGTTAGACCCATATGTTTATTTTTATATAAAATTATCGAAATAAAACTTGAACAAAAAATACTTGCATAAAGACAAAATTCTTCTTCTTTTCTAAAGCTAAACTTTCTTTTTATTTGAGCCACAGCAAACCAATGCAACTCTTATTTCACTTTTTTTGATTTAAAATACAAACTTAAAAGCAACCGACTACTTATCCACATACAAATTGCTTAGATTTTTGAATTTCCACCAGCATACTTGCGAAGGAAATATTCCGGAGGGAATTTCGCGAAATTCCGGGGGGACTATAGGGACTTTATGTACCCGCATTAGGATTTAATGCGCACTATAGGGACTTTAAGTACCCTTTTTTTTCTTCCTTAATTTCGGTGAGGCTATGATCAAAATTAAAGGGATCATAATCCTCTCACTTGACTGCATCTCTACTGGTCCGCCTGTGGGGTTCGCCCGTTCGACCTCAGAATATAACGGCAGGCCTCCCGACTTTGATTCACTTCGTCACTGAGGCCAATCAAAGGCTGGTGTTGCTGCATTTGTGTGATCCAGTAGTCCGTAGAATATCTCCTTTGAACATGACAGTACCAACCAATTTCGAGACACGTTCTTTGACGTAAAGGCTGCCTCGGATCTTGGAACTTTTTATTCGATTAATCTTTGTCACTCCTGCTCTCGGGCAAAGCTCTTCATCTCAGCCGCCGTTAATTTGCCCTCATACTTTTTTACGCTGTTCATTCTATGTACCCTGTACATTGGGAACCGGGCGCTCAAAACTGCGGTGTAAAGCGTTCCCTTTAGCTTAGAATACATTTTTTTATAGTACCCTTATGATGTGCATGTGGTTACAGTTACATAGTGAGGTATCTCAAAAACGGGCGATTCCAAAGAAATTGGATATACATATAAATAGATACAAATATGTAGAAGAAATCTGGTTACTCACAAATATGTATTTTTTTTATAACAGTTGCTAACATTTTCAAAACATCACCGTTCTTTAAAATGACTCTAATGATATTGATGATTTTTGGAATTTTTAATACTTGGGGCAAATGTAAGAACATGGCATACTCAGATTTTCGCAAAAGACTAATAACGGTACATTGGCTTTATCTCAAAAAGCGGTGGCGGGGTTAAAATCACACTTCTCAAAAACCACGAAATTGATTTTTGTTGGTGTTTTAAATACTTGAAGCAAAGGTAAGAAAATGGCATACTCCGTTTTTACCAAAAGCCTAAAACAACGATACTTTCGAATCACGGCAATATCTTAACAAAATGAGTAAAGAGATTTATTTGCTTCAAATAGGCACATCTTAATGTGAAAAGCTATTAAGCTATCAAAAACCGTTCATAAGAACAACATAACAACGCCAAATACCGTTATGTCTGCTCCAACCGGAAAATGGGTTATTAGTCAGCTTAAGAAAAAAATCGATGCCATCACGTTACAAAATTGAAATTTAATCATTGTCGGGAAAATATCTTTGATAAAAATGTTTACATACATATATATTAAACATCATTATTCATGTTGTGCATACTCATAAGTTATACCCCTGTAAAATGCGACTATACTTTTATTACCCATTTCCGGCCTCTGCTGAAAGGCATAAAATTGAATTTTATTGTCCCGTATTGGTGGTCCTAATCTATTTAACATGGCAGATACCTCTTCTCTGCGAAATTTCTGAGAATCCGTTTGTTGAACACTCCTTTGAAATTGGTTGCCAGACTATTTTTTTTTTCATTAGTTATACTAGCCGCTTCATTAACCTATTATTAGTTATTTTTACCTTTAAAAGTACAAAATTAACATGTAATAATTGAATCATTCAAATGCTTCATCAAATAAGATCTGCATGCCGAAATTTAACAGGTTGCCTTTTCGCAACGTTAGCCGGAAATGGGTTTATCATTTTAAAATAAAAACGTTATATTAATTTCACAAACAATTACGTACGGTGGTCATTAATTACTGCTGCGATTTAAAATTCATAAAAGGACGTAAAACATGAGAAGCACTCAAAGCATCGTTTGTGCCTTGGCGTACTTCCCTGGTGACTGTAGCGAAGTCCCGCCAGTAGAGGTACAGATGGCATTCGCTACTGCCAGGACAGCAACCTGGCGCAGCATCAATAACGACACACGTTGTAAGTTCCTTTAAGATTTTCTTGTTGGCAGCCAAGTTGATTTTCTAAGTAGAGGCTCTAAGCCAAACTACATAAATGCGATTTCAGAAGAGGTACTTGATTTCACGTTCGCCAGTCCATTTATTTCTTTTTTTTTTATTGAAAATTGGCATGTTTCCGATGAAGCCTCCTTGTCAGAACACTAGCACATTAGGTTTGTCATACCCGGCCAAATGACACAGGCTCCTAATAGATATGACCCCAAGTAAACAGACTGGAATACGTATCGGCGACTTGCCCTTGGAAAAATAGATATGTTTGTTCCATCAATTGAGCATATTGGCCCAGAGGTGTGGCTAACCTCCTACCAAATTAGCTGTGGCACTTAAACCAGTTTGAGTAAATGTGAATGACCGGCTTGCTAAACTCAGGAAGAAGGTTAGGAAACTCTTAAGTCGAGCTTAACATACAAAAATGTGGTATAAATCTGAGACGATTAAAAAGAGCCTCCTGGAGAAAATGCTGCGAAAACATTGCTGACATGCCAGTAGCAGTGCGTATCCATTAGGATCTTGAAAAAGATGAAAACTGTGTAGGATTACTTTAGAAAACGGATGGGACCTACACCACGGACCGAGCGGATACACTCAAAAACTTACTCTAGGTTCACTTCGCAGGTTTGTCTATTGGCGTAGCAGGCAAAGATTCAAATGCAACGGACCAAAGGGTCTCGATACAAAGCAAAGTTAACAGTTTATTTGGGTTTTTTTTTAAATGGCCAGTAGACTCATTTAAACCTTTTAAAGCCCCGGTGGAGACGGTCTGTTTCCAGCTTTAGTTCAGAGGGTAATAGACCCCATTCTGCTGGCAATTGTGGCTTTGTTTAGAGCAAGTTACAATTGGTGATACCACATCTGGTGATAGGCCAAGTGAATTGCCTAAATCTTATAGACCTATCATCTAACATTTTTTGTCCTCAAAACCATGGAAAGACTTATACCATGAAAAGACTTATAGATGTTCATATGAGATGTAAGATGAAAACATCTATCCTTCTATACCCAAGTCAGTATTCTTACCGGAAGGGCAACTCTGCGGAGGGTGCTTCCACTATCAGGTTGTAAACAAAGAAAGAGCATTTATATTTAAGGAAATAATCGTTTGTGCCTTCCTTGATGTTGAGGGTGGTTTCGATAACACCGGTCCATTGCAAGGGCAATCAGCTGTAAATGTATCGAGGATTTGACCAACCAGTGGATCAGAACCACGCTGGAAAGTAGAATCATAAATTCCTCATCTGTAGGAATGTCTATATCTGTAAATGTAGTTATAGGGTAACACACAGCATGACCATCACCAGTGACATTTTTTTTTTAATAGAGTTTTTAATATTACTCCCAAGCCATAGTAATATTAACGTTACTCATCCTGATTAAAAGCAGGAGACTTATAACCAGAACTAGGCTCGGACGAATAATAGTGGTAGGTTGAAAATCTTACATGCGACTCTTTCTCACTTAAGATAAGAAAACAAAAACCACCTCCCTTCGAAACCTTCATACTACAACTAGGTTATTCCTATCTAGTAGTTTTATTTAAACTGTAAAATACGCGCTTGGCAGGCAGCTTCCCAGTGGAGACACCTGCTAATACCGCCATAAGCACGCGGTTACATCTTATTGTGCTAATTCAAATGGTTTTATCCTTTGTAATCGGCGCACTAGGTTAGTATCGTCTCGAATTTGTAGCATGGTGTAATTGCAATGACCGTGAAGGCTGTCTGTTGTTGCGGGCAAAATGTTTTATTTCATATTCGACGGTAGCCATACTTAGGTCTCTGTGGATATAAGTGTTTCTGATAAACCATGGTGCATTTACCTTTTTTCTTGGCACTTTGTTTTGAAAAGTTTGTAGAATGTTGATATTCCTGCATTTGGTACAACCCCAAAGTTGTATACCGTATGTCCAAACCGGTTTTAGTACTTGCTTGTATAAAAGCAGCTTGTTCTGCATGCTGGGTTTGGAAAATCTACCAATCTACAATCATTCCCAAATATTTTGCCTCGTTTGCGTACGGAATTCGTACCGAATCAATGAAAATGGATAAGTTGTCTACATTTCTATAAGTAAAATTCACGTACGTTGATTTGGCCTCGTTGAGAGCAATACGCCAAGTCTTTGTCCAATCACAAATTTTGTCAATAGCACGTTGCAGTTTATTAGTTGCTGATTCAACGGTTTTACTGACCGCTAATAAAGCTGTATCGTCTGCAAACGTGTGTACTGTTGAACCTTCTTCTTGCGGAATATCAGTAGTGTATATTAGAAATAGAATCGGTCCAAGAACGCTTCCTTGGGGAACCCTTGCCGCGATTTCTTTGAATTCAGAGTAATCATTTCCGTGTTTTACACGAAAGAGTCTGTCTGATAAGTAACAACTAAGGATATCAGATAACTGTCTCGGAAAAGCTTGTCTTAGCTTATGTTTCAACCCCTTATGCCATACTTTATTAAAGGCCTGAGAGACGTCTAGAAAAACACTAGAACATATTTTTTCTCCTCTAGGGCTTTTTCAATTACATTGGTTATTCTGCAAACCTAGTCGATTGTAAAACGCTTAGTCCTGAATCCGAATTGGTGATCCGGTATTAATCGACGTTCTTCGATAATCGGATGTAGGCGCTTTAATAAAAGTTTTTTCGAATACCTTCGTCATTATCGGTAAGAGCGATATTGGCCTATATGATTTTTTGTCATTTCGTGGTTTACCGGGCTTTGGAACCATTATAACTTCAGCTACCTTCCATTGTCGTGGAACGTACAATAACCTGAACGATGCATTTATAAGATAGGCAAACTTGATTAAAGCTTTCGTAGGTAACTCTTTAAGAACCTGTCCTGTGATTAAGTCATATCCAGGAGCTTTGCTTAATTTCAGTTTCTCTATTTCGAAGCGTAGTTCGGGTAGCGATACACTTTTTTTTCTATAATTGTCAGGTGCCACGGTTAAGACAGGAAATTCGAGCAACGCTTGACCATCAAATGGTTAAAATGTTTCTTCCAGATGTTCGCAAATATTTCGGTTTTTTCTTTGTCACTCTTCGCCCATTCTGCAATGATTTTCCTGATGGGTGGCGCTTCCAGTGACATGCAGAATGCTTTACTTCACATTTGAGAATCGTGCAATGAGGAAGAACTCTTCCTCAATATTTGCAAAACCGTTCTAGTGTCATTTACATCTTGAACCTATAGTCCTCAGTGGCGCTACTTTAACTTAAGAGCATTCGACATTCGTGTTGTACGGCTAAGGAACCATTCTTTGTATTTCACTTTACGTCCGAAAGTAGGCTTAAAAGTGAACTGATGCAGATTCCTGGTAAGGCGGGTATTGCGGTTGAAATGTTCTAATGGTGGAATGCAGTTGGCTATATCATTAGAGCAAATATCTATAAAACAACGATAGGCAGGAGACATTACGACGATGGCTCAAAGAGTCAAGCGATTTCGGGATATCTCGATCGCCAATGAGTTTTATCGCCCGTTCTTGTGTTCTGCCTTTGGAGCACCACCACCGTTGTACTCAAGTTTGGGCCGAATAAACGTCTTATAATTTGTAGCCAGATCAGAAGGGGTGAAATATTTCTCGCATCGCTTTTGAAAGCCTAGACATTTCGCAGCGTTCTTGGCGACTTCGAATATGCGGCCATTTCAACGAAGGCTGTCATTAACACATACCGAGAATGGAAAGTCTTTCGGTTTCAGCGATGCAAGTGCAATTCATGGATAACGGCGGACTGTTAAGGTTTCGCTTTAATGACAAAGGACAGCATTGTGTCTTAGAAGCATTACATTCCACCATGTTGGTTGTACCCCATTGAACTATTGTATTAAGATCGGAGTTTAATGAGCTTAACATACGTTACCGTTCCAATTCCACACCCAAAGGTGAGGGGTGTGAACCAGGAAACGAATATGCCCAAAACAACTTGAACTGAAAAGCCTGAAAGGAAGTTTCTAATCCATTGAAGAAGTATTCTTCTTATGTTCGTTTCCTGGTTCACGCCCCTCAACTACTAGTAGGTTCCAAGTGCACCCATTTTCGACAAGAGAGCCAAACTCTGTCGAATGCCTTTGAAATATCAAGCGCGACGATTAAACCTTGACCACCCTGGTGAAGTGATTGGTTCCACTTTTCGGTTAGATAAGTCATCAGATCACCAGTGGACCTTTTGGTGCGAAAACTGTTCTGCTGATCATTTATAATTCTTCGGATTCAAGATATAGCTGACGGTCAATCAGCGTTTAATTTACGGCCCATAAAGGCCTAAAACCTAGCTTCTCCAACCACTTTCTCGTGCGAAATGGAAGGGACCTACAATTTTGAGCCGAATCCGAACAGCAAATTTGAAAAGCTTCTCATGACAACTGATACTCTAAGATGTTTGTCAGACGTTCGCGAGAGGTGGACACTGGAAAGAAACTCTAGATGTTACTTGGCCCCGGCGGGCATTGAACCGGGGTCCGACACACTCACCATTGAGCCACTGCGCCCGACAATGTATGAGTGCGAAAATGGATTGGTCTCATGAAGTATTCTACGCGCTCGAGTACAGGAGGAGATAAAGCGGAATCTGGAAGTTTTGAGCTAGCTGCAATGTGAGCAGTAAGCAGACTGGCTTTATCCAAAGAGCTGACAGCTAATATCAGTGTAAATGAGTGTCGAGATGACGAGGCCGAATTCTTGATGATTTTAACAAACGACCAAAAGTTTTTAATACCAGTGGGACTTTCTGGTATTTGTTGCCTCAACTTTGGTTGTTGGCCTTATATCGTCGTTCCAAACACGAAGTGGCGTATCTGCATTTTTTCTCTTGGAATAGAATTTACTCAAAAATGGTAAATGTTTATGGAAAAAAAACAATTTTAACACATTATAATAACCATTTCCTCGAAATAATGGGAAGCTTTGTTGAAAGTTTTCAATTAAAGCAAAAAAAAAACATAAGAAAACAAAATTTCGTAAATTTTTGTTTTGGCTCTACTGTAAAGTTAAGTTTTGCACATACGCCACTTCGTGTTTGGAACGACGATATGAAAGAAAGCTTACCTCTTTTATCCTGATAGCCTCTTTGCAGCTCGAGTCACACCACGCGTTTACCTTGGGTTCGATACACTATCCGGTAAGGAATAAAGCATTTCATTCCCAGCAAAATTATGTTTCTTCTCGTATCAGCGTCACTCAACGCGTTTACCTTGGGCTCGATACACTTTATCCGGTAAGGAATAAAGCTGTCGAGGAAGCACAGTGAGCAATTAAAACTCTTAATGAAACCGTTTAGCTTTTCCTAGTTGGATTTCTCGTATTCCCATACGGTTCTTTTGTGAGATTGTTCTTTGACTACATGGTTGAAATACGAGAAATTCGCTGATATGACACAATGGTCTGACAAACCTAGAGGCGATAATACGTTTAGTAAGGTAAGAACCAAACCCCCGTCCAGGGACGCGTTAAGAATATCAATACAACGCACACCGATAAACAGCTCCTGTCGTAAAAGTCGACTAAGGTGAAAATACATCTAGGCAGTTAAACTTCCAGGTGAGCCTAGCGACACAGTTAGCATCTTCCAACTGTCCCGCTAGTGTACAACAAATTCGTCGGTTGACGCGACTGCAAATCACCGGTGTTGTAAAAGCCATAGCAAGCAATGGAAATGGAACGCGATCGGCTCAGTTGGTACTTTCATGTCCAAAGGAGAGATCCTACGAACCCTGTCAAAAGGCAATATCAATCAAAAACTCATACAAACGCAAAAGAGAGGCAGCCCTAAAAACTCCTAGCCTCACTCATTATAAGTTGAGAGCCTGTCCAGATTTGGGCTTCTGTAAACGAAACAGATTATTTGCCTACGGACAGAGAATTTTAGCCAGATAAAATTAACATTGGCCATATTGTGGTTGAAGTTCGTATGCTTTTTTTCTATGCAGAAAACAATTTTGCGCCAGTTTTCCACAACAAATCACCGAAGGTGTTATGCTCGTACGATGATTTGCAGTTGCCCCTTAAAAAATCTAAACTGTCGCGACCCGCTATTCGCCAGATGCTACCTCTATTCAAACAAAGCAAGTGCACCCATAGTATGTATCATCAAGATGGAAAGGACGTAGAGGGATTACCACCAAAATGATACACTGAATGTGTATCATTACATCCATTTTCACGGACCGGTCATATTGAACTTTCTCACGTCCAAATTTTTAGTGAACATGCGATGTGCAACATTTTAGAAAAATGCCTTTCATGGTTGCTAACTCGCGGACTTTTAGTGGATGGTCATCCAATACAATTTTGTGCATTTTTTTTCAATATTTCTGGTGTAGTCACCTAGTTTGGTAGACCACTGCGATGTTCGTCTTGGGAGCCCAAACGCTGCCACACAACATTTTACTGTTGTAAGCGTAGGAGCCAGAGTAGAACCCAGCTCCGCTTGATATTGATACAACTGAGGCCTTTCTAACGAAAGTATTCTATCACATAACGATGATCAATTTTATTCATATTTACAAATTCACTGAAAGCCTTCACTATTCCTTCACCTTCAAACTTCAAATTTAAGCTTTATAAGGTACTTTCAGGACTACCCTCGTATATGGTTCGAAATGCCACATCGTATATGTATACCAATTAGAGTTTATCATCATAAATCAATGATTTCGTAATTAAGTAAAATTGGCTTAAACTTGCCCAGGTGCAGACGTGTCTGGTCATAACCCTATCGTAGCTAAACTCAAATAAAAACCAAAAACATTGCAAAAAAAATCGAATAGAAAAAAAACTAACTCTAAATTTACTAAAAAACCAAGGAATAGAAAACCTCGTTAATACAGGCATACAGGCATACATAGAAAACTTCTTCAAATAGTCAAACAAATTTCATAAGGAATACTTCAACTATTTATAAGTGGAAAGAGATAAAAGATATGATAATGAAAATAAGTGAGAAACATCTCATTATTTTAGAAGAACAAGCACGACATGAATGGATGACGATCGTTATACCGTCGTTAATGGAACAAATAAGACAGAATTAAAGCGGTTAGAAACAAAATATGCGAACGAATTTGTTTACACTAATTGATTAAGATAACATAATAAAGTCAACTTATTTAATGTCAACTTATTATTTGTAAATAGACAAATATGGCAAACTTCCAAATGACTTGGTATCGTGTTAAAAACACTTCCAAAGAAAACCAAGTTAAACCCATGTTCCTACAGAATGATAAGATTCATGAGCTAAAGGTCTTTTTGAAGTCGGATATATGTAGCTCTAGCTTTGAATTGGGGTCTTCTTTTTCTTTAACGACGAGGTTATGATCTGGACTAGGGGGATTATAGCCCTACCACTTCACTGTACCCCTACTGGAATTTAGTTTTGACGGATCAAAAAGCTTAAAATCACTTGAAGGCAAACAATTTGAAGATGTGTAAGACAAGGTTGCATCTTATCTAATTACAATATGTACGCGGAGCAAATTTGTGCAGATACCATTTCAGGTGTGAGAGTGGGTTTCAAGTTAATGGATTACAAGTGAACAATATCTGAAACACCTGATTATTCCGTAATAATAGCCAGTAACAATAATGAAATAAACGTTATGATGAGCAAACTTTACTCTATAAGAACGATTTTGGTTTAAAAATCAACGTCAATAAAAAATAAAGTTTATTAACTTTGACAGAAATTCACGAAAACAACATTTTGAACTACGAATCAATAACTAAGTAGGAGGGAAATGTGATACCGTTCGATTTGAGGGTACTATTATAAAGGACACCACTAATCTTAGCAAAGAAATGCAAAGTAGAGTGGAGCAAGCAAAGGTATCTTCTTAGAAAATGAAAATAAATTTTACCGGTAGAAAATATCATTCACATTAAATTTGTAATTGGTGAGGCCCATAGTGTCCAATAGCTTGTTGCCGACTGTTGAAAAAACGGTCTCCAAACTCTGTACATGCAGTCCTTTGTTTTGTTCTTCTGCGTTTGGAGAAGTTCTCGTTCTGTCACCATTGAGCGGACTACGCAATAAGCATCCTAAAATGCGCATAGGAGCTGTTGTGGCTGAAAATGAATAACTATGTTTTAAACTACTTTTTGTTTGAATGTCTTTCTATGAATTGCTTCGTTCATAACATATTACAAGTAGTTGTTTTATATTAGTAATCTCGAGTTATACTATCTGGCGAAGATTTGTTACCACGAGTCCATCTTTTTTGAGAAAATGGGCATTCTTTTTATACGAACAATACGGGTTAAAGTAGTCTCAATTATCCGAGGTGACTTTCACAGGAGGCACAACATACAAACTACTTAAAACACATCTATGTTTTTAACAAAATTTGGCCTTTCGTCAGAAACTCGATGCTATACTCATGCTTCTTCTTCTTTACCATCTGTTCGACATTGACCAGTACTCTCATTTAAACGACACTGACAAACGTTTATAAAGATTCATTGCCTCGTGTTTTGTTTTGAATTTTCGCAACTTTAAAAAAGATCAATAGCAGGAAGTGATTGGTTTTGTTGCATGCGTTTAAGGGTCCAGATGTAGCAAATGATTTCAGTTATGGAAAATTCTGGAGTTTTAACAACTTTATCTTCATTGAACTTCTAAAAATATTTTCCTATTAAAAGCTTTTTCCAAATTGATGGCAAAGAAAAGTGCAAAACGTTCGTGTCTATATCTTTTCCAATCTCTGTTATCGAGGCAATTGTTACTTAGCCTCTGCGTATGTCCGTACCAACTCAACGTTTGGGTTGACTTTGGTTGCACCTCTGTGTTTGATTGCTAACAAATCGGTTTTTTTTTACTTTCAGAACCATCGACGGAGTAATTTTATTGAAAAAGTAAATAAAAATACAAATAGTGCAATGGCCAGCGACTCAAATTCCGATGCAGAATCTCTACAAAAAAACGATAATAGTGATTATAGTGATTCTTCAAGTGAAAGCGAAATTGTTATAACGCGCAAAAAACGTATTTTCCAAAAAGAGAATAGTAGTGCTAGCTCGGATTCGGAGACAAATCATAAACCGGGAGCCGATACATTAAAAAAAAGAAAAGTTTTAAATAAATCAAACTCCAGCAGTGACGGTGGCAGTAATGACGATGATGACGATGAAAAGAACAAAAAAAGAAAGAAAATTCGGAAGTTAATTAATGAAAAAAATTTAGAAAATGATACGAAGCGAGCTACACGGGAGGAAGAGGAAAGAAAAAAACGTATCGAGGAACGCCAGAGAATGGTAATTTATTAACATGAATCAAATCCAGTAACTCAACTACACTATATTTTTTTTAATTGTTTTCTTAATTCAGTACAACCAAATTTATGTTAAACCGGAAAACGTTGAAGTGGATGAGTTAATTCTTGATTTTGATGAGAGAACGAAAAAACCGCTACTAAAAGTCGACGACGGTTTGATGAAAAAGCTCAAGCCCCATCAGGTTAATGGTGTAAAGTTTATGTGGGATGCCTGCTTTGAAACGATTAGCGATTGTCAAAAGAATCCGGGATCCGGGTGTATATTGGCTCATTGCATGGGCCTTGGTAAAACAATGCAAATTGTTACTCTTGCACACACTTTACTCATAAAATCTGATGTTACGCACGTAGAGCGTGTTCTCATAATATCCCCCCTAAGCACCCTGAACAATTGGGCGAGAGAATTCCGGCAATGGATTAATTTTGCCAAGGAAAAAGATATCGAAATATACGATATGTCCAAATACAAAGATAAGAACACTAGAGTATTCAAATTAGACGAATGGTTCTTGGAAGGTGGGGTTTGCATCATCGGATACGATATGTATCGAATTTTGTCCAATGAAAAAACGAAGGGACTCCGAAAAAAACAAAAAGAAGCGCTGCAGAAAAGTCTAGTTGATCCAGGTCCAGATGTTGTTGTTTGCGATGAGGGTCACTTGCTTAAAAATGAAAAAACTAGTTTAAGTCAAGCTGTCACGAAAATGCGCACAAGACGTCGTATTGTTTTGACTGGTACTCCTTTGCAGAATAACTTGAAGGAATGTACGTTAAGCGCTCACTGCATTGGTCATTTTTGTTTTCTATTATATTCTGTTTCTTTTAGACTATTGTATGATACAATTTATAAAACCAAATTTGTTGGGTACATACAAGGAGTACTTAAACCGTTTCGTTAATCCCATAAATAATGGTCAGTACACTGACTCTACGGAGCGAGACATTCGCTTGATGAAGCATCGTTCTCATATTCTTCACAAAATGCTGGAAGCTTGTATACAGCGACGTGATTATTCAGTATTGGCCCCATATTTACCACCAAAACATGAATATGTTGTATTTGTCACACTGTCGGAGATTCAGAAACAAATGTATGGTCACTATATGACTACCCAAAGGGATGTGATTAGTGAGGCAAGCAGCAATCCGGGCAAAGGGGCGAAGTTGTTTCAAGATTTTCAAAATTTGCGCCGAATTTGGACCCATCCTATGAATTTAAGAGTGAACAGTGACACTGTTATAAAAAAAAAGGTTTGTATTTTTGGACTTGAATAACATTTTTAACTTATTATTGTCATATTTGTTGTATTAGCTTGCCCAATACGACTCAGACGAATCTATGAAAGACTTTATTGATGATAGCGGTGCGTCGTCTTCATCAGATTCAGACAGTTCCTCGGTAGCTGAAGCGGATATTAGTGAACCGGTGACAGTAAGAAATCGCAATACTCGAGCGCAAAGGGCTTTATCGGATAATGGTAAAAAAAAATTGCAATTTAATTTTTTGTTTGTGTGTTTTGATTTTGTTGCGCATGATGTGAATTTTAAGACTTTTTGTTACTTATGTACTCCATGTTAAATGTTTTCTTAAGTAACAGTCTGAACGGTTTAACTTACACGGATATCAGAAGTCACATTCGCTTCCTAAAAAGCTCTTACTTTTTTCACGAGTATGTAGAAGATTATTCCCAGATCCACGTGGTAGCACATTGGATCTTACATTAGTTTAAGTGTGTCGACTCCTACTGACAGCCACCATCAACCTAACCTAACCTAACCTTAGGTTAGTACTTAGAATATAATCAAAGACACTCATCTCTATCGTTGTTATCGGAACTGCCCCATACTGAATAGTGCGCGTTGAAATCACATCCAATAATTAGTTCAGTTTTCTATTGTTCTGCTTTCGCGATCAGTCCCTCTATGTTGACACCAGGCAAGGACCCTACGTTATCATGGGCCAGATAAGCTGAGGCTATCCAATAGGTGCCACAGCCACAGGCAGTCTCTAGTCTCACCACGGTTGTATCGCGATCGCTGAAATTAGGGAGTAAAAATATATTTAAGCTACTTTTTGCCAATATGCAAGTTCTAGGCTTACTTTTATCTGTTGCATACAGGATTTTGTATCCAGGAGTCCTCGAACCGGGTGGTTAACACACCATGGCTCTTGGACCAGGATATCTTCTCCATATTTAGAAAGACGCATAAGAAGGAAGGCCGAGGCTTTTTTGGAGTGCTGGAGGTTTTTATTTTATTTATTTTATTTTTTTATTACATTCCTTACCACGTTCAGGAATGTAAGGTTATTCATTCAAAACAAAATAAAGGAATTGACGGAAAACAAAAATTAAAACCAGGAAAATTGTGTGGTATCACATAAAAAACCATTAATCGTAAGAATTTGAGAAGCTTATCATGACAATTTGAAACTCTTGGATGTTTGTCAGACGTTCGCAAGAGGTCGCGCTATTCCCAAGTGGTTCCCCATCTAAGTACTAACCACGCTCTACATCGTTTATTTGCGGTGATCAAACGAGAACCGTTTGATTCGACGTGGCAAGGTCGTTGGCAGCTAACTTAAGCACCCCCAAGTAAATATGGTTCGGCCTTAAGACGTTTGCGCGATACATTAAACACATTTAAAATGTAAATAAATAGATATCGCATATAGATTGGCATATTTTGAGAGATGAGCAACGACAAACTTCGCGACACTTCAGACCATCACGAAAGTGTCGTCCTGATTGTGTCAAATAAATGGTTGGTGCGTCGCGACAAGGAGTTGCGTGCTGAGGAACCTAATTTGTACATTTGCTGCGTATGTTTGCCGCTCAGTTTGATTATATGCTAGTTTAAGTGAAGTCTAACATAGAAAAAGCGAACACAAATATGCGAACGAGCATTTCGGCAGCCGTGTGTCTGGTGCTCACGCTGCGGTATCTGGCCACTGGCGACAGTTTTCGTGCGCTGTAATTCCTTTCCCACATTTCAGTTCCAAGTTCTCGGCTATTATCAAGTTTCTTGTTGCTGATTTCATTAAACCAAAGCAATAATTGTGGTACTGTTATTCGACAGTCAACGCGTCCCAGCTGCGTTGACAGGATGATTACACGCTCAACATATGGGTTAACACAATGACCAAACAAATTTGTGTCAACGCGTTGACAGAGTTTAGCTTTGACGATCACACGACCTTACCACCTTGGGACAAATTCCATTCCTTGATATTGTTGTCAAGTTACTTATGTAATATATTGTCATATGTTAGAGATGTGTATAGATCAATTAGAAGAAACAAACTCGATTTAAGGCTTTCACTTTTTAGAACTCAATCTGTACAAAAAAGCTTGATATATATTTTCTGTTTATTTAATATATGTTTTAATGTTTTTTGTTAAAATTGTTACAATAGTTGAATTGTGCTAAATAATAGGTATTAGGAGTATCTACGTTAATACTCAGGTTGAAGATAATCCACCCATAATCCGAGAAATAATGTATGCTGGAAACTCCAGCTTTTCGACCTTACAGCTTTGTAATTTGTTTTTGGTCTGGCATCCGCTATGGCTTGGTCTCAAAAACGGAGGTTCGGTCTTCCTTGTCGTCTCGAACCTGGGAGAAATGCGAAAATCCTCGATAATTAGATAATTAAATAAAGACGCAAATGTTGCAAAGATTTCTGAACTTCCCCAAATATGTTGTCTCGCATTTTTAACTTATTTTTATTTTAAATAAAAAGGAAATAGAAATTGCAGAGCACTCAGACTCGGCAACGGTCCATTTTACTACCAGGCAGAAATCCTTTTTTTTCATGTAGAGGTTGGAGAAACAAGGTGTTATTCTTTTCTCTTCTTTATTGGGTGGCGTATGTTGTTGTTCCTGTTACTGTTACAAATCTTCTGGCGGAGCTGGCTCGGCTGTTGCCATGTCAGCCGACGATATGTGGATGGCTCGTCTGTGGGTGTCTTCCACTCTTACAACTGTAAAGTCAACCTAGCTGAAGAAAACCACCTATGTATTTCTTTTCTAAAATGCATGTTTTTAGCTTTCCTTCGGCCTGTTTATAGAATAGGTTCTAGTTGTTGTCTTGGAGATCTGCTCTATGGTCGAATTTCTGAACTCATGTTTGGCAATCATACCGGGAATAAAAACGCCTTCTGTACTATGACTTCAGGAGCGCGCCGGATGAGTTTTTGCTCTTAGGGTATCTATCTTAACTCTTATGACCTCATAGCCTCCGATCACGAATTGGTGAGGAGGTTTTACTTCATCGTACCGA
The DNA here is from genome assembly GCA_949715645.1 of Portevinia maculata. Classification (NCBI taxonomy): domain Eukaryota; kingdom Metazoa; phylum Arthropoda; class Insecta; order Diptera; family Syrphidae; genus Portevinia; species Portevinia maculata. The sequence goes on from OX454526.1 coordinate 144,392,261, forward strand.
GGCATCCCCCCAACCAACCAAGAGACGTGTCTGGCCGAAATCGTAACTAAAAAGTATAAGCAGGCCTAGAAACTCGCCGATAACACAACTGCAAACCCCACCAGGGTTTGATTGGCCTCAGTTATGAAATGATCCGAAACTGGGAGGCCTGTCAATATTCATTAGGGTTGAACCTTCAAACCCCACAGGTGGACCCATAGGGATGCAGGAAAGTGGAAGGTTTGTGATCATTTTAATCCTCTTCGTAAGCTCGGGTTAAGTTAAGAAAGAAGAAGACAATTAATCGTTTTCTTTTTCTAAGAGTACATTTTTTTTTCAGATAGTGATTGCGTTGAAGTTCAAGCGAAAGACGATCCATCCGAATGGTGGACCAAATTTGTGGATGATATCGAACTGAACAACATACATCATTCGCCAAAGCTTGTATTGCTCATGACTCTCCTGCAGCGGTGTGAAGAAATTGGAGACAAAGTGTTGGTATTCTCGCAGTCCCTACAGTCGTTAGATGTTATTGAACACTTTTTGTCATTAATTGATCAGCAAACAAGAGGTAAAGAAATTGAGGGTAATGTTGGAAGTTTCAGTGGATACTGGCAGCAAGGTGTGGACTATTTTCGACTTGATGGCTCACGCACAGTAGAGAATCGAGAGATTATGTGTAAAAGTTTCAACAACATTCGTAATTTGAAAGCCCGTCTATTTCTCATTTCAACACGTGCCGGTGGCTTGGGTATTAATTTGGTCGCAGCAAATCGAGTGGTCATATTTGATGTGTCGTGGAATCCGTCGCATGACACCCAAAGTATTTTCCGTGTTTATCGATTTGGACAGTTGAAACCCTGTTACATATATAGATTGATTGCGTTGGTTGGTTTTAACTAATTGATTTTTCTTCTGTTTTCTAACTTTGTGTTATTATTTTAGGGCACGATGGAGCAAAAAGTTTATGAAAGGCAAGTGGCGAAGCAAGCGACTGCGAAGCGTGTTATAGATGAGCAACAGATAAGCAGGCATTACAACCAAAGTGATCTGCAGGAGTTGTACTCGTATGAGCTGGAGCCCAGCACTCCAAGAGAGATCCCAATTCTACCAAAAGACAGATTATTCGCAGAACTTTTAAGTAATCATGAAAAGGTAATTTATTTTTTTACACATGAATATATTTAGGGGGAAAAAAAGTTGTGTTCGGCATACCCTTAAAAGTGGTTTCCGTGATCAGTCCAAAGGCGATCACATACTTCCGTTTGATTTGAAATTAAATTATATGTTTCTTTTTAATTTAGTTTTCAGCGCTATACAATTGTTTCTCAACATTATATTTCTATATTTATAAATTAGATTAGATTACAAAAGAGGTACCCTAGTACCCTTATCACCGCGTCCGCAACTTGACCTCGATAACTTCGTTTTCAGAGTTCGCTTATGAGGCCGGATTTTTTTAATAACTTCAGCTAAGTCTTAAGGCGAGCTGAAGGTGTAATCATCTGTTTCAAGATAAGGTTTGCCTAGGAAACGTAGACGTGATCTTGATAAGCAATTACAGTGGCAAAACATATGTTCTGCTATTTCTTCGTGTTCGTTGCACATTCGATAAATATATTATCCATGGCAAGAAGTTTTGTTTTTGATTCTGGAGTGTCCCGTCAAGAATCCGGTAACTATGTATCTGCCATCTGGTTAGTTGTAATAGCTGCTTAGTTCTTTTAATGAAAGCCGACAGAGTATTTTTATTTCAAAAGAACCCAGTATTAGCTCCCCTTACCTATTTATTGTCGAGCACTCGGCACCATAAAGTAGGACTGGCGGGATTAAGGGTCAATGGAGCATGCGTTTTGTTCTTCGAGGAAGGAGTTTTGAACTCATTTGTTTTGCCAAACCAAAGTAGCTGCGGTTTCCTTAGGTAATTGTCCGTCGAATCTCCACTTGGTGCCATTCGTTTAGTTGATGTTAACTCCAAAGTAAATGAACTCATTAACTAACTCGAAGTTATTGCTATCAACAGTGACGTTTTATAGTTAGGAGTTGGACAGATGTTTTTTTGTTGATAGCATGTACTTGTTCTTGTGCTCATTAACTTCAAGGCGGGCCAGTAGGAATGCGGTGAAGTGGGAGAGTTCGATCCCTTAAATTCTGATCGTAACGTCGCCATAAAAAAGAAGAAGAAGAACATAGTCGTTAAACAAAGCCGGTCAATACAGCAGTGGCGGCAATAAATCCCAGTTTGATTACTATTTGGTAACACGTTTCATGAGCCTCGGGTTAGAGATTGCAATGTGATCCTGAGAGAGGCAATTGCCCATCAACACCGCCTGTTCCTGACAGGCATTTTTATGGATGCGGAGAAGAACAAAAGTATTTTCGAAAATCAAATGGTAAAATGTACTGGACAATCGGAAAGGGAGGGGAAGCATTTGTTGCCAATATGAAAAATTATTTCCATCACATTGAACTTGAGGATGAAGTGTGCAGAGCACAAGACATGTGGAATTGCCTACAACGACCTTGCTAGGGAAAAACCAAATCACTGCTAGGGGATTCAAAAGGACATCAACACTGCAAAGAAATTCAATGGAGTATAGATAAAGCTAAAGCAGTGATAAGTGACAAGAAACCGGCACGCGAAGAGTAACACCAGCATTTGATTGGCCCTAGTGACAAGTGTTTCGAAAGCGGGAGGCCTGCCAATTTTTTAGGTCAAACCGGCGAACTTTACATGCGGACCAGTAGTCCAGATCATAATCTCGTTGTAAAATAAATGAGGGGGTATACAAACAATTTTGAAATCTTCATGAAAAGGTCCATGCGGACTTTATATCAATATGTCCTGAAATAGCTTTCCACTTATTTTTTTTTATCTATAACCGTATAAAATTTCACTATATGTTCAACGACTTGTATTCCTATTTATTCCCTTTATAATAAACTTTAACGCGCAGTTAAAAATTGGAAATTTATCGATTTTCCATAGAGAATATACATACATATAAATTTTTCATTTTTAATGACGCTTTTTAATTTAATGGAGAGTGAATAAATCAGACCCAAAAAGAGTTCTGGGAAGAGAGTTTCGAAAAATGCCAATACAGCCATTTTCTTTCAGATCAATGCACCGAATGGTTCTTAAGTTATCGTCTTAATGCAGTTTTTGCAGAAAAGGGGAGGATGACTCCGATCCGAAAATCGCTTCTTGCCTCGCGTCTACACCTCTACACGAATATATCCTGCAAGTTTTATAATTCTACAATTAGCGGTTTGGGTTCTGCGCTACTAAATCAGCCAGTTAGTCAGGACAAACACTTTTATAGATTTACATACTGTGTGTCTAAAGAAACTGAGGTATACAGCTGTTTTTTTTCGCGAACAGACCTAATGTAGTAGTAGTAGTATTTATTTATTAAGCAGATTCTGCTATTCATAATTCGTTTACAAAAAAAAATCACAGTATATAATATAAATTTGAAATTATAGTGGGTTACTATTGTAAGGAAATCTGTTTTTTATAAAATTCAAAATGTTTCTTTTAAATCTAATTAAGTTGTTTTCAAGTTTAATTTCATGTGGTAGTGTATTAAATAACTGGCAACCTTTATAAACAATACTATTCTGATTTAAATTTACAAGATAGTTTGGCAATTTGAAGTCATTTCTATTTCGTAGTTCGTATGGCTGTGTTTCGCCGACATATCTTAGGTATTTTCTTAGATAACTAGGCAACATATCGTATTTAATTTTGAATATAAAACACAAAACATTCAATATAATTCTTTGTTTAATACTAAGCCACTTTAACGTATTTAACATTAACGCTATCGATGTAAATCTATTAATTTTTCTCATTGCTTAGTTTTGCAATCTTTGTAACTTGAACAACATTACATTATATAATATATTTATTGCACATAATACTGATATTTTATTTCGTATTCTCCTAAAAAAATATACCTTTTTGGAGATTTTCTTCAAGATGTAGTTTAAATGAAAGTTAAATTTAAGCTTAGCATCTACGAGTATTACAACACCCAAGTATTTAATTTTTTGAACTTGTTCAATTACAGTATTATCAACACTTAGGCTAACTAGAGAATCATTTTTGAATACTATACATTAAGACTTATTTATGTTTAATTTAAGCTTGTTTGACATTAACCAGGTACTTATCCTAACCAGATCATCTTGTAATTTTTGTTCGCCGTCATTGATGTTTTTCCCGCTTATATATATGAGTGCATCGTCCGCGAATAGGGCAAGTTGATAATGTTTTATCACAGTCTTTATATCGTTGATGTAGATGATGAATAGCAGTGCACCCAACACTGATCCTTGCGGAACACCAAAAAACGTTTGAATACTATTCGATAATACTCCATTTACTTTTGTTTTCTGTTACCTTCCATTGAGAAACGACTGAAACGACTGCATAGTTAAGATTTTATTTTATTCAACGATGTGTATTTTCTCTCTTAAATATTTTGAAAAAGGAATAAAATGCGTAACAATAAAAACAAATTAAAATAACATGCACGACTGGGTCGTACGAAAATCTTCTCGCTTAAGAGTTGGTTTTGTACACGACTAAATTGTACACAACTCAGCAAGAAACTTAGGATCTGAAAAACAGTAGTTTGTCGAGAAAATACAGTATGTATTTACATGTTGTTTTAAAAAGAGTTGCAACTGTGCTAGTTTCTGGCGGACTATCTGAAAATAACTCATCTAAACACGAACTGTCTGACGTTCTATCTGTACCCTCTGTACAAAATATTCACATAGTTTTTGAACTCTTAAAGGAAGTCAATTTAGACAACTGCATTTAACCAGCAGCCTAAATCAACCCAGCCAAAAGCCCTGGTAGCTAGCGCTGTAAAATATTATTATTCTGTATTTATTTACCGTTTAATAAAATAATAATAAATAATAACGCGTTTGTGTTGGATTTTCCAAAATACGCTGATCGCTTGGTTTTGCTGGAATTTTTGACTGCCTCGATGTGATATAAATTTATATTGATGAATTTAACCCTAATTTTTAGGTACGTTATTACTAGCCATGAGTCGAATCGACTCACCCAAAACAAGTGTAATTGCGTAAATCAAAGACATTTTTGTTCAATATTATTTTTTTTATTTAAACAAAGTAAAACAGTAAAAAAAACTTTAATCATTTTCGATCTTCACTAAATAAATTCAGCAATTTTCGTTTTTATAAAACATCAATAAGTACTTTGCTTAGTGTAATCAAAAACTAAAAAAAATAAATGTTTTTCAATCACAAAATTAGAATGATATTTCAGTCATCAGTCGTATTCCTGAATGGCATATTTTTATCATAAATGTACTTTACTTATAGTTTACTGTATAGTCAAAAACTTAAAAAATTAACATTTTTCATGAGTCATTTCGACTTACTTACCTTTGCTGTTGATGATGTCACAGGATCCAGGCTGACAACAGCTACACAACGTACAAGGCGTCTCGGCAGGCACTAAACAGTGGAACCTTAGGTGGCGCCACAGTGCGCTAGTGCATCACGCGAACTGCGTGTGCTCAGTTATGTGTACCTTGTGAGACGATTCGACTCATGTTTAGTGTTCTAGGGTTAATGTAAAAATTGTAAACTTATTTTGTCAACGTCTATGAAAGAAATAGACAACAATATAATAAAATAGAAACTTTTTTTTAAAAATATAAGCACCTTTTGCCATCTCTTGTTGGAGGGCCATAGCTGTTTATTTTTGAAATACATAATACAGTTCCGAGAATGTTCAAAATTGAATTTATTTAATTTTATAAGTTATTTTTAATTCTTTCCCATTTTTTTAACGTTAAACATGATCAACGGACTGAATATTTTGAAAGCAAAAAATAAAAATATCCATCAGAAAACGAACGCGTGTGGGTACTTCCATTCAGAACAAATTAATTGTGCTTTGAAAAAACAGTTACAAACGCACAAACACATGGCTTAGGTAGCGTCGAAGTTGTTTTTTTTTGTCTCATAATGTGTAGAAACTTCAAAGTACATAGATGTGAGTAACAAGTTGAGGCGAATCTTTTTTCGTTGTATGCTCACGTCTCTCAGCGTTAATTCGGATACAACAGAATTTAGTCTACCTGGGTACAAGCTTGTGCCATTATTCTTTCCCCATCGCGGTCTCGCCGTTTATGTACGTAGTGGTGTAGCCTACCAACTCCGTCCACAATATGGCCAATGTATCAATCCGGAATTTAATTTTATTCGACAGAATTTTATTCCGTCCGCAGGCAATTAATCTGTTTCGTTTACAGAAGCCCAAATCTGTGTAATGCGCTGTCAGACTCCATCACAAGAATTGTGACTTTATTCTCGCACTGAAATCGTCATTGTGGGCAATTTCAAAGTTGGTTCGACTTCTTGTCCATTTGTCCAGTTAAACCGCCAACACGTTGGACTTGTTCCTTACCCTTCACTCTGGAAAATACATTATAAGCGTATTATCGCCTCTAGATTCGCCAGACCATTGTGTCTGTCTTATCAGCGAATTTCTCGTTCTTCGACTACATAGTTAAAGAACAAACTCCCAAAAGAACCGTATGCCAAAACGAGAAACCCAATTGGGAAAAACTAAACAGTTTATTTAAGAGCCTTAACCGTTCGTTGTGTTTCTCGACACCGACGTGGATGCTGCTGCTGATATGATAACAAACATAATTTTACTGTGTATGAAATCCTACGACCAAAAGTTGAGGCAAAAAATACTACAAAGTCCCACGGGTAGTAAAAACTTTTGGTCGTTTGTAAAAATCATCAAGAATTCGGCCTCTTCATCTATCCCCGCACTCATTTATAATGATATTCCAGCTGTCAGCTCTTTGGATAAAGCCAATGTGCTTGCTGCTCATTTTGGAGCTCAACGCTCCCAGATTGTGCCTCATATCCCCCTGTACTCGAGTACGTAGAATACACCATGGGACCAAATCACTTTCGAACTCGTACAGTGGCAAGAGTAGAGATCTTGACATACACGAATCCGCTGGTATAGATGATATTTCCCCTATCGTTTTGAAGGTGTGTTCTTCTATTCTTCTCTCTTTCTTTCCAAGGTCATGGAAACGCTGATTAACCGTCAGTACGTTTTTGGCCGAATACCGAATAGTAACCGAATATTCGTTTCAGCATTAGTTTTTACCAAAAGACTAAAGCAACTATACTTTCGAAACATGGCAATATCTTAACAATTCGTAAAGTGATTTATTTGCTTCAAATAGACACATCGAAGGTTTTTATGAAAAATCAAAAACCATATTGATCACAAAGTCAGTTATCGTTATGTATGCTCCAACCGCAAATAAAGTACATGATTTACAAAATTAAAAGTTTGACATCTGTTACGTGCAAAAAATTTCACTATATCACACAACATTATGCGTGTTGTGTATTCTCATACGCCTTACTCCTATAAAATGCGACTATACTTTTTAACCATTTCCGGCCTCTGCTGAAATCGATAAAATTAAATTTCAAGATGTTTTTTTTACTTGGTTGGTTGGTTGGTTAAAAAGTCCATCGATGAGGTACACTTAGACCAGAGAAGGTCCATTGTGATGCCATTTGGGAAGAAGCAGGTGGGTCACGCTGCTCGAACCTAGAACCATCTACTTTTCTTTATGAGGTTGTTAATATCAGCCGTGCAGACATTGTTAAGATCATCTAGATCCTGGAAGAAGCATTTACCTTAAGTAGCCATCCTGATGTTGGCTAGTGTGGGACACGTGCAAAGGAGGTGCAGGACCGTTCTACCAAGGAGTAAACATCAACTCCACGAATAGCACCTTAGTGGAGTACCGGCGGAGCATTAACTTGGGAAACCACTGCTACTTCGGTTTAGCGAAACAAATGGGTTCAAAACTCCTCACTCGAAGGACAAAATGCTTGCTCTATCGACCTTAATACATACTACCAGTCCTGCTTTATGGTGCCAAGTGCTGGTCGATAAATAGAAAAGGGGGGCTAATATTAGGTTCTTTGTGAGAAGATATAACCGCGAACTCTGTGAGCTGTACCAAGATGTACCTCCGTTATTTTCCATATAGCAACTAGGGTCTGCCAATTATGTTTGCCTTGTTTTAGTATTCATTCGTGCTAACCTTTCCTTACTAACCTTTAACTCATTTTTCTTCTTAGATTCTTCAAGGTTTATTTATATGCGTTTGTTTATTTTCATTTTTCCATTCAGTTACTTTTTAAATACCACGAGCACGACTCCCTACTTGAAAGCGAAGACAGTGAAAATTTAACAGAAGAGGAACGTAAGGCTGCCTGGTCTGAATATGAAGCCGAAAAAACCAGACCACCACAACAAACAATGCAGTACATGTCAAATGATCGCCAATCCTTCTTAGGAAACTACGGTAATCCATCGGGCAGTGTAACATCAAATAAGATCTTCGGATTTAGATCTGATATTCTTCTTCGATTGCTCAACATGAAAGGTAGTCAAGATCATCCAGAACTAACGGGTGCGCAGGTTATCCAACTTGTACCCGAATATTTGCAACGTCTGTATCTTGAAATGAATAGTGGTAATCCAACTGTAAGTACACTTTATTTTACTAGTTTGATTAGCAACGCCATAAATGAGGAATCTGAATATTCTTTCCACAAAATTTATTATTAATTTTTTTTTTAAATCTGAGAATGAGGAGCATGAAAAAATCATCAATGTAGATACTGACATTAAATTACTTTTCGATTCGCTTTTGTATCTTTTTTGAATTTTATCCTTTCAATTGCTTTTTTGTATCGAAGCCTTCATCCTCCGTTTATTCCTGTTCGAGCTATTGAAAGGGGAGGCAGCGTTGGTTTCAATCAGCTGGTGGGTTTCGGTTGGGGTAACCTCTGCCGACCTCCATCTCTTAGCCGTCGCCTCCGAGGTAGTGCAGCTCTCAGCACTTTCGCCTTCAACTGGTACAGATTCTTTGCGATGCGCGTTTGCCTTGCTCTGTTTCCTCTTCCGCTGGCTCTTAGACAGAACTAAGTCAACGCCTGTACAAAAAAAAAGTTTCGGTAGTAAGTTGGTTGGGGCCTCTAGAATTCTTGCCCCGACCGCGGTCGTTAAGACTACGGGTGGTTTTTTGCTGTTGCGAGTGCCACCTGGAGTTTTGGCGTTGCTGCTGACCTGATGAAAACAAATGCAGCTTATTGCAAATAAGAAGATGATTAAAATGAAAAAAACCGCATTCCTTTTGTTTTATTATTACTTTTATTATGATTTATCTTCAATCTTGTGTCCATTCTTTCTTTTTAAATGGATTTTGTAATGAGTAATGCCTTTTCTAAATTCCTGCATGATCTGTTTAAAGCTTTGTTTATCATCGAATTTGAGTCTTTGTTTTTTGTCAGGTCGCGTTCGTCTAAGGATGATACGTTCTATCTCACTTATGTCACGGTGCGCTTTATTAGTCGCTAATTACTTATGGTTGGTCCTAGTGCTTTAAATAACAATGGGAATTTCTCAATCGCTGGGAATAATGACATTTTTTTCAATTCAATTCAATTCAATTTGTCTTTATTCAAATATGTATGTACATAGTATAGAAATTAGTCAAATTATTCAAAAAAATTTACATGAAGGTAATGCTCGTACACACAGAATAGTTAGTGGCATCTATATTTTTAGAAAAAAAAAATAGAGATGATGCCACATTTGGAAATTGCTACTTTGTGTGGGGTATACAAAGCCAGATAAAAAGAAAAGGATGGCGTGAAAAGGAAGTTGAAAAAATAAAAATTACAGCAATTTAGAAAGAAAGCAATCTATAACAAAAAGAAAAAAGGATAAATTAAAATACCTATTTAATAACTACGTCTAAAATAGATAAATAGAGGTGGGCAAATCATTTTTTTTTTGTGTATTATTATGCAGTATAGCGGAACAGGGTCTCGATTTCAGTATGGTCAAAAGCAAGAAATCTTGGCTTCGTTACTTTTGTAAATATGCGTAAGTTTCTTATGGTACGAATTTCTAAGGGCAGTGTGTTATAAAGTTTGCATGATATAATGGAGTAAGAGTTTCTGTAACTTGTAGTGCGAAAAGCAGGAATATTTACAACAAAGTTTGAATGGCTCCGTAAGCTGCGAGTGCCCGAAATCGGACTTTCCCAATACCCGCATCTCATAAAAAATACCTTCAGAACTTTGAAGTAAAATAGATGACGCAAAGGAAGTATTTTCAAGGACCTGAACAGGTCCATAGTGTGAGCTGAACGGTGGGAGCTACAAACTTTTCGTATAGCAGATTTCTGAATGACAGTTAATTTCTGCAACTTACTTAAATAAGCACCACCCCAACTGCAGAGTCCATATTGCAATCTTGAATGGAATAAGCCATAGTAAACCATTTTCAATGTATTCGAAGAGCAATACTTTCTAAGACGAAAAAAACAACGAGTGGAAGAATGAAAATATTTTTTCAAAAGAGAAATGTGCTTGGACCAGTTCAAATTTTGGTCAATAGTAACGCCAAGATATTTAAAGCTATCAACACCTTCAATTTTGAAGCAGTTAATACTGCAATCAGCGTTTCTATTAAAAGATGGTTCATTTTTGGAAACTGCATATGTTGTTCAACAGCTCATGACTTGTACAATCATGGGAATGCAATATTATATCAGAGTCTGGTACTCGTGTCCAGTAAGACTGAAATACATCAGTTTGGTTTTGTTACTAACAATAAGCCTGTTTTGTGCAAATCAACATCTTAGTAAAAAAACGTCATGGTTTATTATAGCTATTAAATCTAAGGGACTGACTGAACAGTAAGCAATTCCAAGGTCGTCGGCAAAGGCTTTAGTACTACCCAAGAAAGGAAGTGAAAATAAGGAATTTATATATATAAGGAATAAAACTGGACCAAGTACAGAACCTTGGGGCACTCCCAAGTTATTTGTTTTAGAACTGCTTATACTGTTTCCAATTTTTACACGTTGAGTTCTATCTTTAAGATATTCAAACCATTTGTAAATGAAACCTCTGAAGCCCGCCTTTTACAATTTATCTAGAAGGATTGCGTGGTCAACCATATCAAAGGCCTTAGTAATGTCGACAGAAAGGCCAGCGCAAAAAAGTTTGTCATCTAAGCCCTTATACAAAATAGAGCAGAAGTCCAAAAGAGCATCCTCCGCGGAATGGTCAGTCCTAAAACCAAACTGTATGGGACTAAAAAAAATTAGATGATTAAGATAGGCTAAGATTCTCGTTTTAACAACTTTTTCAAATACTTTGGAAATTGACGACAACAACGAAATTGGTCTATAATTTGATATGCCCGTCTTATTACCCTTTTTAAATAGAGGAATCACAATGGCACTTTTTAGTTCAGTTGGAAAAGTTCCACTCATAATGCTAAGATTAAAAAGGTAAGATAAAATGTCTACTAAATTGGGACCAATATTTTTTAGAATCAGATTCGAGATCTCATCACTACCATACGAATTAGAGCTAGGTAGGGAATTAATCGTTTTAAGCAATTCCAATCCTATTATAACCTCAAAAGCGAAGCTGTTACTGTAGCCAATGTCTGCAGTTAAAGGCTTGGTGCAGCAATAACATGAAGTTTGCGAACAGCCTGACAAAGAGGATTCACCAATGGATGCGAAGTAATTGCTGAATGCATTAGATATTTCTAAGGGATTAGAAATGTCAATACCAGCGTCTGTAATTACGATAGGATCTGTGTTAGCAAAAACTTTTCGACTTATAATACTGTTAACGACTTGCCACTCCTTCTTAAGATTCCCACTTGCCGTTAGTATTTTGGAATGATAATACCTATCCCGTGCAATTATCACTTCCTTATTCACTTTTTTGCAAAACTGTCTAAAACCACTCCTTAAGCTGTTATTCAACGGATGTTTCCAACATTTTTTCCTTAATTTGTGTTTCATATTTATTTTTTCGATTAAGGAGCGGGTTATCCAAGGCTTAAAGCGATACTCTGATTTTTTTCGCGATAAAGTCAAAGTGGAGGAACCAATATATTTTTTCAAAGTCCTGAGAAATGTATCGAATGCTATAGAAGCGTTTTGTTCAACATAAACACTGTCCCAATTTTCAAAACGAAGTCTAACATTCAATTCATGAAAATGTACTTTACAAAATGTATTTGATGAAGATTTGCATGGCTGACTACCTATTAAGTTCACAAAAAGAATTCCCGTCATACAGTGGTCAGTTATGTTAAGATCCATATTAATTCCAGCAAGGAGATCCGGAGCAAAATTATCAAGACGAACAAAAACATGGTCAAGGCAGGTGCCTGCAGTTGGCCTGGTAGGTTCTTCAACCAAGGAAGAGAGACCGTGTTCAGCCATAAGTGCTTGATAAGAATCAGAAACTGGGTTTGAAACCAAAATATCTAAATTAAAGTCACCTAAGATGACAAGATTTCCAGATCGTTCACTAGCCAAAAATATCGAAAATTCATCTAAAAAATAGTTAGGAGATGAAGAATGGAGTCGATATAAACAGACAAAATTAAAGAGTTCGTTGTGTATATTGCAACTAACTTTGATGACATCCGCGCTTCTTAGCTTAAGAACTTCAATATCAGGCTCATACAAGTTCGAAACAAAAACTCCCACTCCACCGGCAGCGTACGATCATTAGGATTTGGAAAAAAATTATAGTTAGGAATATGATAATCGTCAACTTCGCATGAATAAATCCAAATTTCAGAGACAAAAATTATTTCTGGCAGGTTTACAAAAGCATCAAGATGCCCAATTAGTAAATCAAAGTTTTGTCGCAAACTGCGAATATTTTGATGTAAAACGAAAAAAGATTTGCCACCTGATTCACAACTAAATATGCTACCAGAATTAGATCGAATGGTTCTTATAGAGAGGCTGTCGTGCACAAGATCAAAGAAATCGTTCATATTATTGCCCATGGAGAGCAGATAAATCATCAAAAGATCTTATGACAACAACCTCACTATTATCAAATTTTCTCATGAGAATATGAGAATTCCTGAACCACATATATTTGAATTTATTCTCCTTTTTACATTTTTAAGCTGGCATAAATAAAGCTTTAGAATATTTAGTTAAGCCATCATTAATAAAAATAGAAGAGTTTCTACCAACACTACAAATCGATGAGTTCAGCATTTTTTTTACTTTCCATCACTTTCTGCTTGACGTTGTGTGAAGAGAAATGCATGCAAAGAATACTACCGTGCTCTTTAGATTTGGATGTTGTACTCGTATGTTTTACTCTGTTATTATGCTTAACGTAACATTTCTGTATATCATCAGTCGAGACAAATATATTTAACGCTTTTTCAAAGATCACATTAGCTTTTTCTATTGCGTTTGAACTGTTTAAGTCAGGAACACCAACAATTTCAACTACATTCTCCAGTTCACCCTGCTCTCCAAATTTGCCACCTTCATACGCAATTTTTTGTTTTCCTCTTTCAGCTGCTGGATAGTGCCGAGGAATTGATTTTTTTAAAGCAGTTGTAGTTGAACTTTCGGCCAAAGTAGAGAGAACCGTTGACATACTCGTTCTGTCGTCCACTATACCTGGTACAGATTCTGCTTCACATTTAGACGAAAGTGCTGCATGATTTGCGTGGGCAGCAGGCGGCGGCGGTTTACTTGTAGTTGTTGTTGTTATGTTAGGATGTACTTTTGCATGTTGTAAAGAAAGTAAGGAAGATTTTACTGGAACTGCTGTTGATTTTGATGAAGATGGTTTTTGCTGCTTATTTAAGGGCTGTATTTTTTGTTGTGAGACAGATGCTACAGGTAATGATTGTTGTAGCGATTTACGACGCAAAACAGAACACTTGTCGCAACGGTGAGCCAGATTATTGGTTATAAGGTATTCCAAGTCTGCCGATTGAATATTAGCACACGAACCATGGAACAGACTTTTATAATACTGTATATGTAGCACTGTATTTTTGTTGTATCGTTGCGATCTATTTTGTCGTTGCAAACCGGACAATTCATTTAAAAAGATTTATTTTATGACTTTGGGAGAATAGAATGGAATTAATGCTTCGCACCCCACGACACTTTAAGAAACACGTCTGCTCTTGACCACAATCACTTACATATTATCGACTTAAGGTTGATAATTTGTGTAGTCAGCATACTGGTCTGCAGGTCTGTTGTTTAAATCAGAGTTAACTTCCGAAAATTGAGGATTTTATGTACTTGTTTGCAGATTCAAAGGTGGATGTTGTGTTTATGACTGAAACATGGTTTCGGCCTGATCTTAATGACTCATTTTATTTAGGGGGCTCTGAACTGTTTAGACGCGACAGAGTTGTGAATTAATACCAGATTTTTTGTGCGAGTCTTTCCGAATGATGATAATTTCATATTTATTAAACAAAATTACTGGGTTAAGCTTATAGACCTAACAAATACATTGAAGTAACACCGTTAATAACTAAATTAGATGAATATTCCAACATATCACCTTATATTATACAAGGTGGAGCAAAAGTTGTCAGGTGGCGCAAAAGTTGTCACCCGATGTTCTTTCGCTGTAATTTTTTTTATGAATGAAAAACTTTGGTTCTGCTTTTGGATTATGTTAATTGGTGTCTTAAGTTTTTTCTGTATAGTTAACTTCACAAATGTCACAGTAGAATTTACATTTGCCGCCATTTGCAAAAATTATAGCTTCTTCCGATAGGATGATGACTTTTGCGCCACCTTGTATTATATATATTAGATTTTAATAGCAATATGCCCTTAGATTAATTTACGTCCAGCAAATACATCTACTCCAGCTGACTTTACCGAGGAATCAAGTACCCTGATGTCTGAGCTTAAGCTAAATGACATGTTTTTTAAAAGCTGATTTTTTTTTCTGAGAGACTAAGCTTTCCCGCCGATAACGAAGAAGATGTTCTGAAATTCTGTCGGCATTCATCCAGTATTTTTGAAGGCAACTCTTCCCTACATTTAGAAAAAAAAGGTGTGAGCCACGCTGCACTCACGGTATAGTTGATGTGTAAACATGTAGGCACAGTTGCGCGTTAGCTACCTAATTTGTTATCTAGCTAACGCCATAACTAAGTAACTAACGTAGTTAAATTAGCTGCGTTAAAATGCAATCGATTTGGTGGTTAGCTATCATAATGACAACTAATTTTTGCTATTAGCTATTAGTTCCAGGTTGTGTAACTAAGCCAAAGTTAGTTGCGGATGACAACTAAAAGTTGGTTAGTTTTTGTTATGTATTGTCACTTTAAATGAAACACGACTTGTGCTGATGACAATGACAATCAGACTGACTCTTCTCGACTGTGTCATGTCTATTACATATTCTTTATTAACTAAGAGAATAGAGTATATTCATACTTAACAGTGTATTAATTAAAGAGTTAAAAGAGTTAATATATACGATAGACAACTGAATATATGTTTTTTTTTTTTTTTTTTTTATAATATATATAATAGGTAATAATAATAATACTAATCAATTAATAAAAAAAAAATTCATAGCTAGGATAGCTCAAGCCTTTGTGGGGGCTTACTCGATCTACCAGATTTCGTGACATAATTCGTAGGAAACTTATTATCAAGCGTTTCAGATACCGTTTCTGTTTTGTTTTCGGTTTGGCTATGGCTATGAGGTGAAATATTTTCTGAAGAACATCTGTGTGTGTGGATTGATTTTATATGAATTCGATTTCTTCTATAAAGACTTCCGTTTTTATCTCTAATTATATATGACCTGGGGTGCTTGCAAGCGGTTATTATTTTGCCTTCTGACCAATTTGACTTAGGCTTCCTCTGGAAAACTACAATGTCTCCTATGCTTAATTCCGATAATGCTTTAGCCTTACTGTTATATCTTGACTCCACTTCTTTTGTTTTTTGGGTGACGTATTTCTGATGTTTTTCGAAATCAGGCATTTTTGGTATTAAAAGATTGGTGGAAATGGGTATAAGCGTTCTAAGATGTCTACACATTAATAGCTGTGATGGACTATAACCACATTCAAGTGGTGTTGACCTGTATTCCAACAAGGCAAGATGTATATCTTTATTCTCCTTTTTTGTCTTTCGAAACATGTGCTTGACTGTTTGAATTGACCTTTCGGCCATACCATTCGACTGTGGGTAGTTCGGTGAACTAGTTATATGCTCTATGTCCCAACAATGAGTAAATTTTTTGAACTCGTTGGAAGAATATGGAGGTCCATTATCTTATATCAGCTTTGCAGGAATTCCAAATCTGGCAAAAATAGACTTCAAATGACCAATAACCGTAGAGCTATTGAAAGACGACAATTTTACGATTTCAATAAACTTTGATAAATAATCTACAACAAGTAAATACGTATTGCCATCAAATTCAAATAGATCGGATCCTATGCATTCCCAAGGATAGTTAGGTATTGGGTGCGACATAAGTTCCTGCTTGGCATTTGACTTTGAATTTTCTTGACATACCGAACAGCTATCTATAAACTCTTCGATATGTCGCGAAATATTCGGCCAATAAACCAGATTACGAGCTCTTCGTTTGGTTCTAACGATTCCCGGATGTCCTTCGTGAAGAAGATCAAGAAGAGTTTTTCTCAAGCTCCGAGGAACAATCAGCGTCTGGTTTCGAAAAAGCAGTTTATCAATAATAAAAATTTCGTTTCTAGTGTTCCAAAATGCTTTAATAGTGGCACGCTTATTTGTTGGCCAGCCTTGAATAACTTGTTGCTTTAGTTTAGTCAACTGTAAATCTTTTTCAGTTTCTCTTTCAAATTGTTTCAAACGATCTTCCGAAACTGCTAATGAGGCTTTAAGGGTATCGACATGAACTTTAATTCCATTGTCTATGTCTTCTTCCAGTTCTGGAAGAGGAGCTCTGGATAAGGTGTCAGCAACTGTGAGCTGCTTTCCAGGCTTATAGGTTATAACTTGGTCATACGCCTGTAGACTTAGCATCATTCGTTGCAGTCTTGCTGGAATGTCAGCAATCGCCCTTTTTGATAAGGAGACTAGTGGCTTATGGTCAGACTCGACTTCAACTTTATGACCATAGACATATTGATGAAACTTTTTGCAAGCAAATACAATTGCATAAAGCTCCTTTTCAATTTGAGCGTAGTTTATTTGTGAATTCGTCAATGTCTTAGAAGCATAAGCTAATGGACGACTATGCTGTAGTAGGACAGCACCAACAGCAAATTGTGAGGCGTCGGCGGAGACCTTAATTGGACTATTACAATCATAGTATGCTAGCATTGATGGATTTGAAATGTGTGTTTTCAAATCTGTGAAACATTTTTCATACGTTTCATTCCAATGTCACGTAGTGTTCTTTTTAAGTAAATTGCGTAAAGGTACTGTTTCCTTAGACAGATCTTTGACGAATGAACCCAAGTAGTTAATTAGGCCCAGGAAACGTTGCAGATCTTTTACGCAAGAAGGACATTTCCAAAATAGCCTTAATTTTTTGTTTATCAGGAAAGATACCTTCTTTTGAGAAAATATGGCCAAATTGACAGATGAGAGCCCAAACCGGCACTTGTCTTTGTTAAGCTTTAAATTTGCCTGTCTGGCCCTTTCCAATACTTTTATAAGACGCTTATCATGCTCCTCCTTTGTGGAACCCCATACTAATATATCATCAATATAAATTAAAACTTCAAGATCAGAAAACAAGTCAACAATGATTTTATGGAAAATTTCGGGTGCCACGTTAAGACCATATTGTAGTCTTAAAAATTTGTACCTTCCAAAAGGTGTATTAAAAGTGCAAAGATCTGTACTTTGTTTATCAAGTTTTATCATCCAAAAACCAGAGCTTGCGTCTAGTGTAGAAAAGTACGACGCACCATTAAGTGACGCCTTAATAAACTCTAAGTGGAAGTGGAAAATGAGATCTAAGCAAATTATTATTTAAATTTTTGGGGTCCAGACAAATCCGTAAGCTTTTATTTGGTTTCTCAACCAGGACAACAGAGTTTACCCATTCTGTAGGACCGGAAACTCTCTATGACTTGCAAACGTTCCATTCGTTCTAATTCATTTTGGAAACGACTATGAAGCTTAAAAGGAACTTTTCTCGGAGCGTCAATAACAGGCTGTGCATTTTCTTTTAAGCTTAAATGGCAGACCGTTTTCAAGCAACCCAAACCTTTAAATAAATCTTCGAATTTTGCATATATGTTTTCATGATATGCACTATTAATGTTGAAAACCCGTTTAATTAAATTACACCTTATACAGTCAGGAAGTCCAATTATAGTTATTTTATCAGAATTTACAACCACAAAATTGATACAATATATTTTTCCATTAACTACACACTTCAGAGAACATTGACCTCTTACCTCTAAATTTTCTCCAGTATATGTTGTAACTTTAGTATGCGTTTTCTCTATAAGATGGTTGGGAACTTTTAGTTGTTTTAGTGTATTGGCTGAAATGATATTGACTTGAGCACCGGTGTCAAGTTGAGACTTTACTTCTGTGCCATTAATCCCAACATTAATTATCCAAGATAAAGTTTCCGACGAATTATGTGCCGACATCTCATTTACTGCATTTAAACTACCTAGAAAGAAAGAGTTTTCAGAATTTTGTTCTTTCATAGAGATATTTGAAGCTGCTAGGTTTTCAGGACTATTATTCAAAACTTTTACAACCTTACTTAAACAACATTTTGCGAAATGGCCCATCTTCTGACACTTGTTGCATTTCACACTTTGGGCTGGACATTTAAAACGATGAACTTGACCGCAGCGACTGCAAACATTTGTCTTTGCACTGTTTGTACTGGACTGTGATGGAAATTTTGTTGACTGCTCTAATGACTTCGACGCTGATGCCGGAAAGCGCTGCCCAACAGTTGATGACTTTTGTTTTCGATTGAACACATTACTTATTTTATGTATGTTTAAGTCAGTGCGTATTCCCTCGGTGACCATGTCCTTCACTTGTAGCTTGCTGGTTTCGTAGGTCTTGCATATTGAAATTGCCTTTTCAAGTGTGAGTTCTTCTGCTCGAATTAGTTTCTCTTTGAGAATTTCTTCTTGGACTCCTATGACGAATACGTCCCGTATCATATCGGTTTCTTCTTTGTACTCACAAGAAGACGCTAGGCTTTTGAGTTCCGTTAAAAACTGTTCAACCGTGTGGTGATTTTTTTGACGACATGTCAAGAACTTGTACCGTTCGTATAATAGATTTTTCTTTGGCGAAAAATGGTCTTTGAATGCTTGCGTCACATCACAGAATTTTATTTCGTTTTCTTTTTTGTCGAATTTAAAGGTGTTATAAATCTGTATGCCCTGTTCTTCTATGCAATGAAGCAAAATAGAAATTTTTCTGGCATCAGTTTTATCACTTAAGCCGGCAGCACTCATAAATAAGTTTAGCTTTTGAAACCAAATCTTCCACTCTTGGTCTAAATTAGTTTTGTTGAAATTAAACTGCATCGGCGCGCGAAACGATGAATCCATTTTAGTTCACGCACGTGTTTTTTTTTTTTTTTTTTTTTTTTTTTTTTTTTTTTTTTTTTCAATTAACATCTGACACCATGTTATGTATTGTCCCTTTAAATGAAACACGACTTGTGCTGATGACAATGACAATCAGACTGACTCTTCTCGATTGTGTTATGTCTATTACATATTCTTTATTAACTAAGAGAATAGAGTATATTCATACTTAACAGTGTATTAGTTAAATAGTTAAAAGATTTAATATATACGATAGACAACTGAATATATAACAGTTTTTAGCTGTAGCTTTTTAGCGGCCTAGGTAATAACTAATAACTAAATCAAAATTCTTTATTTTGCTATAATGGTGATAATTTATTGGGATTTGTTATGCATATTGCGTTTAAAATAAAAATTGATTGAATGTCCCTTTTATTTTACATCAGGTCCTTGGATAATTAAATAATAATTAAACCCGAAAAAGGATATTTTCCCAAAATATCTTTAGAAACGGCACGGTATATATGAGTTCAATGTGATTTGAATGAGGGGTGCTAGGAACAACAAACATTTTGGTAAAATATCCTTTTTTCGACTTTTAAGGACCTTTTTGTTGTTCCAAAGACTTCTTAGTCAAATAACATTGAACGCAGATATACCGGGCGGATTCTAATGACATTTTGGCAAAATATCCTGTTTTCGACTATTAAGGACCTTTTTTGTTGTTGCAAGGACCTCTTACTCAAATAACATTGAGCAGAGATATACCGTGTGGATTCTAATTGGCATTTTGGAAAAATATCCTTTCTTCGACTTTTTTTGTTGTTGCAAGGACCTCTTAGTCAAATAACATTGAACACAGATATACCGTGTGGATTCTAACGGCATTTTGGAAAAATATCCTTTCTTCGACTTTTAAGGACCTTTTTTGTTGTTGCAGGACCTCTTAGTCAAATAACATTGAACACAGATATACCGGGTGGATTCTAACGGCTTTTTGAAAAATATCCTTTCTTCGACTTTTAAGGACCTTTTTTGTTGTTGCAAGGACCTCTTAGTCAAATAACATTGAACACAGATATACCGTGTGGATTCTAACGGCATTTTGGAAAAATATCCTTTCTTCGACTTTTAAGTACCTTTTTTGTTGTTGCAAGGACCTCTTAGTCAAATAACATTGAACACAGATATGCCGTGTGGATTCTAACGGCATTTTGGAAAAATGTCCTTTCTTCGACTTTTAATGACATTTTTTTTGTTGCAAGGACCTCTTAGTCAAATAACATTGAACACAGATATACCGTGTGGATTCTAATGGCATTTTGGAAAAACATAATTTTTCCACTTTAAGGACCTTTTTGTTGTTCCAAGGATCTGTTAGTCAAATAACATTGAACACAATATAATGCGCGGTGTTTTAGGAGTTTTTGAAAAAAATGTTTTTTCGGGCTTAAGGACCTTATTTGGTTCTCCAAGGACCACTCGGTAAATAACCTTATTACAACTAAAAGTGACATTCTTAAATCGGCCATCGGTTACCGTAGTACAAATCGATATTTGTCCTCTTACCTTCAACTGATGTACAACAAACTTCAAGTTATACAACCTCAATTATTCAAAACAAATCTACTTCCACACAACTTCCCGGTGTTTCGTAAGGACATAATAATCTCTAAAATTGAACATAATTAAAACTGGAAAATGTATAACGAAATAAATAAAATAAAAAAAAACAACGACACGCGGTTGTTCTCAAACGGTCACCCAACGTCGTTTAATTGCGGTGATCTATCGAACACCGATTAACTCACGTGGTAATAAAATCTGACGGTGACGGGAAAATCTGATGGTGACGCTCGGTATTTCCAACTAGCCCCTACCGAGAAAAAAGATATTTACACATCAACGAGAGCAAAAATGTTTACACATTAAAATGCATAGCATGTGATAGTCATGACTGTAGTTTTTAATACCATCTGGAAACGAGAAATCATCCCTGTTCCAAAAACCGTAATGAGTCCAATGTTATTTTGCCATTTTTATCCAAAAATTTTGAAAAACTAATGAGCACGCAAATAAGGCTATTTGGATCACCATGCCATGTTGTGCCCAAATCAATCTGGCGTTCACCCTAACCAAAGCTGCACGACAGCTCTTATAAATTTAGTCGAAAAATTAGAGCAGAGTGTGGACAAGGACCTAACCACAGCTGCACGACAGCTCTTATAAATTAAGTCGAACCATTAGAGCAGAGTGTGGACAATAACCATGTTACTTTTCATACACTCTTAGATTTCTCAAAAGCTGCACCGTCAACCAGCATTTTTTATACGGCAAGCTAAGGGACAAATTCCAGTTCATGTCATCTTCAGTGAAACTTGTTTTCTAGTATTTATCTTTTAGATACCAAGCAGTGGTTGCTACTTACCAAAAAGCCTCATTTCTTCCGCTAAGCAGAGGTGTCCCTAAGGGATCTATACTGGGACCTTTATTAATTCCCCATGTATGTTAATAACCTCCCCTCGCTTGGTTTCAGCTCGTCCTTACATATGTATGCAGACGATGTACAGCTTCGGTATAGCTGTCCTCTGCGTCTAATTGAAAATGGAGCTTGCGGGATAAATGAAGAACTAAGTAAGGTTTTGCTCTGGTCCCAATCAAATGGACTTTGTTTGAATCCACCCAAGACTAAATGTTTGATTATCTCCAGAAATCTATCACACTTTCCACAAATACTAATCAACAGTGCACATATTCAGTTTGTTGAGTCAGCAAGAAATTTAGGAGTACTATTCAACAAAACGTTAACCTGGACCAACCATATAGGATTGGCAGTCGGAAGAGTGTATGGAGGCTTACGTATGTTAAGGGCCACCCAAAGAACTACTCCAATCAAAACATGAATAATAATTGTTAAGTCGGAACTCATCCCCCTACTGTGGTACCAGGCACAGGAGGACAATGAATGTTGTATTCAGCAGCGTGGCATGGTTTTTGGTCTGCGGAGATCTGATAATGTTTACAAATTTTCCAGACATATATATCGTTTTACTCTAGAAGACTTGTTCGCTAAAGGACCTTAACAATGCTCAACAATATTTTGCAAACACGAAAACTACCGTACCTGAATAGTAAATCCAGTTTTCCTATTCAACTAGAAGTTGTTTTCTGACTCCACTACGCTACTCTTACCTTGTTTTGAGTCGTCAACTTTTTGCATACGCGTTTCGGTTGTGGAATTCTCTCCCCCAAGCAATAAGGTTGGTAGGATGTAATTCTTCGTCGGATCTCCACTAAGATGTCATTTGTGGAGTTGATGTTAACTCCGAGATAGGTGATCTCATTCACACCTTCGAAGTTCTTGCTATCTGATACTTTGTTTTATCCTTGTTGACTTCAAGGCCAACCAATTTTGCCTGTTCTTGAATCAAAATGAAAGCCTCTAACACGACACGCTGAGGTCGAGAACAAGATTAAGGATTAAGTACAGGTTTGGAATAGTTCTGAAGAACTGTTTCCATACTGCACATTGCACCGCGTGCTTTCCAGCGTCACGCGGCACTACTGGGTCAGTTATGCCGAGATCCCAATTCTACCATTGTAGAGTTCCTGACGATGAATGCTATCATATGCGTCTTTAAAATCGATGAAAAGATGGTTGGTCTCGACTTGGTATTCATTGGTCTTTTCCAAGATTTGCCTTTATGTGAATATTTGGTCTAATGTCGTCGATCTGCCGGACCGGAAGCCAAACTGTTACACGCCGATCACGTACGTCGGACAGGATCTTCTATGCGACATTTAGCCGCTATAATTCTTCCGAGACATAGGTTCACCTTTCTTGCAAATATTGTGCATATTGTGGCATATTGTGCTGATAGTCCAGTCATAGGGCATGCTTTCTTCCACCAATACTTAGTTGATGAGTTGGTGCACGCGGCCTACCAAAACATCAGCTCCGTATGCCAAACGCGCATTGACGCAGGAAAGCTAGATGTGTCAAACGCCTTCTGCAAGCGATGTTGTGGTAAATATGACTAAGCAACTATTAATAATTTTCTCTGTCCTGCTTTATCATCTAAAAATGAATCCACTGCTCACTCCAAAATTGTGCTTGGGGCAGACAGATTTTTTATTTTTTTTTTTTATTTTATTTTTTTTTTTATTTTAATAAAGGAAATCCAAATCCCAGAGCACTCAGACTCGGTAACGTTCCATTGTACTACCAGGCAGAAATCCTCCTTTTGGTGTAGAGGCATGTGATTGGGTGGCGTATGTTGTTGTTCCCCATGGGGATTGAACCTGCACCGCACGGGTCACAAGCCAACACACTAACCTCTACACCGTCGCCACCCGGGGCAGACAGATACCCGAAATCAACGATTGTTTTACTTTTATTTGACGGTCATGAAACAATTAAATAATAGTAAATATTCTTATAAAAATTAATAAATCACAAACATTGGCAGCACACATGAACATGCATGTGTTTCCGTGCAGGGGCGGGCTACGAATATTGCTGCAGTGCCCCCCAAAAATACAACCGCAGAAGTAATTTCTTCCAACTCCCGAAATATCCCGTCCATAAACTTTGCTTAAATTTGTTAAATTCAATCTCTGTCAGACCCTCCCAGTGTGTTTACCGAGGCGATATTTTTCAACTCCGTTATTAGAGGGCCGCTTTGTTTGCACTTATTACTACTTTTTCTCCATCTGTCCGCCACCATGTTTCTTGCCGTGACCTTAGTTGCGTCCTTTTGAAGCCCCTATCAGTGATTTGGCTCTATCCAAGAAAGGTAATTGTAGGGAATTCGGCTGTGATCTAAACTCTCACTTTTGCTTCTTTATTTGTGTTCGTCCCCACCTTCATAAAAATGTCTGTCAGAAGGGACAGTGTTGGTGGTCAATCGCCTCTGTTTGAGAGATGTATAGTTGATATTTGCTGGACTTTGAAATTGTCAAGACACTGTCAAGTGACTGTGCCGCAAGGATGATACCGATTGCATTCCTAACCTGTTCAGGGACGGTCCAAGAATATCTCTGCAGCGGCCGAAATCGAAAATTTATCTCAGAACCAAAAAAAAAGCTCTAATTTCAAAAAAGATTTGTATTTCTGTTATTTTCATTATTTAGCATTTATCAACATAAGACACACTTGCAAATCTGAATTTAAAGCTAGATTTACACTTGGTGAAAGCAACACTATGGAAGGTGATACGAACTAATGGTCGCAAATTATTAAATGAATCAATAAAATGATAGAATTAGAGACGCAGGTACATTTTCTCGTTCAAATGAATGTTTTTGTGGCCACGATTTTTCCCAATGATGTCAGTATATTCCATTTTTAAGAAAAAAAAATGAGATAAAAATCTGAATAAATCAGTTTGACAAGAAAAGATAACCAAATTAACGAAATTTATGCAAGGACAAGTTCTTGTTGTATTTTGCACGGGATTTTTTCTAAGGTTTTATAGATTAAAAACGTGTAGTATCTAAATCTTAATTAATGAGGTGTCGGAAGATTTCTATTTATAAATTATTGCTTTACAATTATGTATTAGCGACTTGTTAAAAAAAAAGTCGGGTATGGTTTCCACATGCGTGGGTTGTTGCTATAATTTAAACATGCTTCGGTCTCTCATGAAATAATAATATACATAAAATGTTGATATTTTCAGTTATATAAGGAACTTCTTGAATTACACAAAAGTCTCGAGGCCCCTGGTGGGATGTATATGAATCCTTTGCTATTTGCGAACCAAACACAAGCACCGCCCCCTGTAATGCATCCTTTTGGAGTACCAATCCCACCTTATGCACAGGTAAATAATTGTATTTAAGTTGTATCTGAGTAAAATTCGTTACTTTTTTTTTTAGGTACATCCCGGCACATCCAATTTCAACAGCAACGAAGTGTATGAAGTAGACTGATAACGTTGATCCAAATCGCAGACGAGAAGGCTTATAACTATAATTTAATTATTAATTATAAATTTATAAATATATCTTTTTTTTTTGGTTTATTTAAGTTTTTGTTTAAGAAAGAAGGAACTATACATTTATTTAACTTATTATGCACTTTAAAACAATTAGAATGCGTATACAAATAAATAAAACATGAAATAAAACAAAAATAGATAAAAGTCGTAACACACATTAATAACAAAACATAATATTAAATGTATGAACTACAAACAAAAATTGTTCCTTTTTAGAATAATAACTGTCAAATTTTTTTTTTTTTGTTACCTTTTGAAACAAGCGCGTACTTTATGTATAGAAAAATGAAAACTGTCAAATCAATTTCAAAGAAATCAAAATCTGATTTCAAAGAAAAGTACGCGAACGCTTTTGTGTAAAAAGATGAAAACGTCAAAGTTTGGCTTGAAAAGAAGCAAGTTTTTTTTGCTGGCAAACTCAGGATTTCATCATTTGACAGTATCCATTTTTTTAACAGCTGAAATTCTGTGTGAAGAAAAATGAACGAAAGTACATTTTTCTTTCGTTTATCTTTTTACCATTTTCTCAGTACGCGAACGCGTTTGTGTAGTTTTGCACGAAAGTTTATATAAATGTACGTTTGCATAATAGTTCGCGAACAGATCTAATGTATCATACACCCTATCGGCCGAAACATAGTGTAAATTCAGTAACGCATCACTGGCATCATGATGCTCATGATGCTTTGCAAAATGTTCATTAACGCAACTATTGGCATCACTTTCAACGTCAAGTGTTCATTATTGCAAAGTTGATCAAACTGATGCGCAAACATAACGAAAAAAAAACATCACAGAAATACCTGATGCGCTGTTGATTCGCCTGAAAAAAAGCAAGAAAAATGTCCGAAGAGAAAGAAAAGTAAGTAAACAAACATTTTAATTGATAGATACTATAAGAAGATGTATAAGGTGTCCAAAAAGGATTTAATGATTTTCGCAAATCCTAGAAACATGGTTTGGTTTTCATTTAGAAAAGTTAAATCATTAGTGGACTTACATCGAAGGTGGATCGGCACATTCTAAAATGATTTTGAAATACATCGTCTGGATATTCTTCTAGAACTTTGAAATAGTCCCTAATCTTAAGAATTTTCCTTCTTTTAAATCTACTAATTAAAGTCCGTATGCGTTTCGACCTCTTTCTTCTTGCTTCAACATATTAAAACTAAATTTATCGTCTTTACGATCAAAGTTATCAACTAAAACTTCCATTTTAAATGTTTGATTTAAACAATGCGTTTGCGTTCTAAAACTCAAACGCCATATTCAATCAGCAACGCATCAGCTTAAACTGTGCATCGCAAATAAGCAGTGATACTGCATCATAGAGCTGTGTCAATCGTGATTGATTCGATCTTTTTGACCCGATCACAATAAAGTATTGGTGATTGCAATCACAATGCCCGAAGTCAATCGTTCATCGAGTCAATACTTTTGTTCTGTTCTGACTACTTCATTTCTTTATTATGCCCCTATTGTATAACACAACTCAACTTTCACACAACCAAACTATTTTTTCGTATTATGCAAGAGCAAGACAACCTTTTTCAGTTGCAATCGTGAAGCGTTGCATATGCATACACACATACAACCACCGCCATCTTGGTTGTCTGTTGACAGTCAACTTTTCGCTTAAGGTTGTGTTTGGCAATACCGAATTTTGAATTACAACCAAGAGACAACTCAACTGTTTTACACAATAGGGGCATTACTGAACCAATAAATGTGTTAATATATCAAAATATTTTTATTTATTTCGGCTTATTTCGTTTTACCAATACATATTTGTTCTACAAAAAAATCGCTTCTGTTCAATAATCTCCATTTCCTAATTATTAGTTGCAGTTTGTTGTTATTGAGTGTATTCACTCTTACAATCCATTCGAAATTCGAATGTATCTGTCTCTATCGAAACTAAATTGAACGAATGATGATTGGTGTTTTTGATTGTATTGAAAATGAATGGAGCAATACAATACTCCCATGTCCCATCTGTCATTGATTGATTGAATGATTGATTGAAATGACCGAATCATTTTTTCAACCAATACTTGAACGATTCGATCATTAAATTTGAACGATTGACACAGCTCTGCCGCATCACTGCGCAAATGTTTGACGTTTCTGAATTTACACATATAATAGTTACATTGCTGTAATTTTGTTTCATATTTTGTGCAGTAAACATTAAATCTTGTTAATGAAGTCATCGAGAAAAAACTCTCAACATCGGGGATTCCAGTAAAACGTCACAATGGCCGATGTAACTTCGAAGTATGTTTTTTTTTTTATAATTTGCGTGCGCTAAAGGGATTTATTTTTTCTGTAGTGACACAGTACCCTTATAATGGTAAAACAACAGCGCAGGCATTTTGTTTGTTGCTGCAAGCAGCTCCAGCAAATGATTCATTGCCTTTTTTTGGGTGCTAGTTAAAGAATTTGTCTGCTTGGGCTCCACTATTACCTAGGAGAATGACATCGATGCAAAGATCAAGCTCTCTCTCATTCACAAATAACCAAAGAGTCTTGAATAATATTCAAGACACAGAGTATCCTGGTGCTGCTGTATTGCACAGAAGCATAGACTTGGCCTACTGCAGAACATCCCTCCTGAGTTGTTTTGAGAGAAAAATTTTCGAGCTATATTCGATGTAACGATGGTCTACATGCCACAAAGATGTGCAAATAGTAATTATTCGTTATTTAATATCCGTTACTCAAGATGAGTTTTAGTAACGAATACTCATTGGCAGAAGTAATCGGTATCAAGTAATCAATTTCAATCAAATCCAAATACTCATCAGATATCTAACAACATTCACGCCCGTGTAAGTCCATATCGAATCCACCAGGAATATATAGGGTGAGTCGGTGCAATATGCCACTCTTAACAGTAAAAAAATCAAATTAAATAGTAAATGACAATTTTATTGCAACATTTTTTTTTAATTTAGTTAGAGTATTATTTTATTTAATAAATAAACTAAGAAAAACATAACTTAAATCTTTATAATTCATTTCAACTTATTTTTTAAAAAATCCTTAAAAAGTAGCATTTTACCCACACGTGAGGGAAATATGCCACTTCTGAAGGGGTGAAATGCCAGCAAACATTTGGCATATGGTAGGTAGGTAGTATGCGCATATATATTTAATTTTCATCGATGGGACATATTGGGCAATACCTATTTTGCAAGCAGTCCTCGTGCATCCATCTCTGGCATTTAGAGCATTGAATCCAGTCACATCTTGGTCCGAATTTGTCGTAGAAGAACAGTTCACAAATGGCGCAAAAGTTGTCTGTATCCTCTTCGCCACTTGAGGAATCATGTAATGCTGGAAGCGGTTCCTCGGAGGTGTCACTTTCGTTTTGCTTCTTGTTGTGTTTTCTCTGTTTTGATTTATTTTTTGTGTGATCTTTTTGTTGGTTTTGTTTTTGTTGCTTTTGCTTTTTTAGTTTTGTTTTCTCTCTCAGTTGATCCATATTAGTTTTGTCTGTGAGTATTTTGGCATGTTGCTTGCGGGTAGTTATTTTTGCCGCTGGCATCTGTGGAATGGGCCTGATTGATTCGAAGGACGCAAGAGGATCCTGGTCCATGCCCACTTGAGCATCCGTTGAACATCCAGGTAAATCTGCAATGAAAAGAAGATCTTCAGATAGCGAAGCTGCTATATTTCCTGTGCAAGCAGGAGCAAATGACTCTTTTGGATAGGAACCGCTAGTTGTTTGATCTGGAGGAGATAGATCTTCAGTTGCAACTTCATGGCAAGTAGATACTTCAATTAAAACTCCATCAGAAATACGAAATGCCTGTTCAGGTATTTCTTGTGGGTTAAATGGAAATATACCACAAGCCTTAAAGCCAGAAGCTCCATTTTGGATAGTTGCTGCAGAATTGCAGGCAATATTTAGCAAACCTCCGAACTGTTCCCTTTTTAAGCGTCTACCTGTTGATTAATATGAAAGGTACCCAATAAGGTTCCTTCTAAGAATATATGACCTTGTCCTTTGCAAAAAACAAAACTTACCAGGGTGGTTGAAAAGCCAATTAGATACAGCTCTCTTCCAAAAAGTCTTTAGTGGCTTAAAAAAGGATCGATCTAAGGGTTCTAGGTAGTGTGTGGTGTGACTTGGCAAACACAACAACTCGATGTCATTCTCAGCTGCAAAGTCCAACACTCGGATATCCGAACAATAGGAGCTACGACCATCAAAAATGAGAAGTACCTTCCCCACTTCCTTCCTTGGCATAAAATGTTCCTGAAGCCACCCAAGGAATATCTCCGAATTGACGTAGGCAGATTTTTCTGTCATTTGCAAAACGAACCCTGGGGGTAATCCATCTTCGAACTCAGCCTTTTTGCGCTTTCCCTTGAAGATACAATAAGGTGGCAAGAATCTTCCTTCTGCGTTGCAACAAGCAATTACGCTAATTGTTTCACCTTTTTCAGCGGACGTTAGATGACGCACATCTTTTGAGCCTTTAGTTGCCAAAACTTTTCCGGGCTCATTATTGAGTTGCAGACCGCTTTCATCAATGTTAAAAATTTTACTTGGTGACGAAATTAGGTTGTTCTTTTCTAATGAGTCTTTGAGCAACTCAAAGTAAGCACCTACTTCATCCCTATTCATTCCGAGTGCTCGAGCAATTGAAACGCCTTCTGCCTTCCTCAATCTCAAATCTGGATTACGCTTCATGAATGAATTGAACCAATCTCGGCCAGCGACTTTACTTTCACAGTTAAATCTATGTTTTATGTTATTTTTTTCAACAACAGTGTAGGCCAGATTTCTAACTGATGCAGCTGTCAATGGATAACCCACCATTTCAAGTCTTTTAATGTATTTGACCAGCTCATTTTCATTTTCAGATAAACAGCTTTTAGATCCCAATTTCTTTTTTTGTATGCAGTTTGTTTGAATGTGACGTTTAAGTGTGCGATATGGAATTCTAAATTCCTTTGCGGCTGCCCATGGTTTAATTTTACCTTTACTTTACCCTTACTTTACATACAGCATTAGCCAAGCATTCTTCTGTCCAAGATGCTCTTTCGGTCTTTCTTTGATATTTTCGAGGCATATTTGTTTCTGCAAGAAATTAAAATCAAAGAGGGGTAATATGCCACTTAAGTGGGTAAAATGCCAGTTGGTGTGAAACAAATGTAGCATTTTACCCCAAAACGTCAAAAAATATAAAAACATCCCTGAACGAAAATAAACTCAACAAATTATGTCTAGACACAAACAAACATTAGGTATACAAATCGAATCTTACCTTTTTTGAAGAAAACTTGAAATATTTTATTGAAAAACACAAAAAAAAACCGTTTTTAATCACACTGAATTTAATAAAAAGACACTTGGATTTATATTTTCCCGAATATTCTCAAAAACAAATTCATTATTAACTTGCACATTCGTGCGGCCAGACAACTTAGCGTATTTGAGCGAATTGTATTGTCAGCATTGCCAATATAAACTTAAAAGAGTACAATATTGAAAGGTGGCATATTACCCACACTGGCATATTCGACCGACTTACCCTACACACTCTAACACCGCTGCGCCAGCGCGGGCATCAAACGGTTTTGTGTCGGTGTCTCTCCACAAATTCACCCCTTTTTTTATCATTCTCAGGCGTTCATTCATGCCTCTGGTGCTGGTGATACTAATACTCGAACACTTACACTAGGTATCGGTTCCCTTCTCTCTTTCCGTGTTCGTGTGATTTTCTTTGTTTCTTTCACATGCGTGTGCGTGTGGCCAAACAAAAGCAGAGCATTGTTACGAGAGAGAGGGCGAGAACCATTATCCTGACCTTTTCTCCTTTCAAGGCTCCTGGACCTGATGGCATCTATCCCATACTCTTGCAAAAGGGTATCGAGATTTTGCTCACACTGCTAACTACAATCTACAGAGCTAGCGTGGCTCTGCGACATATTCCTTTGGCCTGGAGAAGAGCTAGGGCGGTTTTCATTCCCAAACCGGGAAAGGCCGCCTATGATCTTCCCAAAAGCTTCAGGACTATTAGGCTCTCATCATTTCTGTTAAAGGACTTTGAAAAACTGATTGACGTACGGCTTAAGAGTATTCCAGCTTCGCTGGGTATTCATGATGCCCAAAACACGCCTATCAAAAAGGCAAGTCCACTGAGACGGCATTAACGGATCTGACGGCCAGAGTGCGTAGGGCGCTCGACCGCAAGAACTATGCTCTTGCTGTCTTCATGGATATTGAGGGTGCCTTTGACAATCCCACCTTTTGCTGAATTGAGTCTGCCTTAGCACTGAAGGACGTCGATTCTACAACTGTGGAATGGATCCTGGAAATGCTTAGGAGCAGAGAAGTTACAGCTGCGGTTGGCGGCTGCGTCAGAAGCGTGCGCGCTGTTAAAGGCTTTGCGCAGGGCGGTGTACTTTCCACTACATTGTGAAACCTGTTGGTCGACTCCTTGTTGAGAAGACTTGATGGGGAAGGTCACCCTGTTATTGGGTACGCTGATGATGTGTGCCTTATTGTCAGCGGCAGGTTTTTACCAACTCTTTGTGAGCGGATGGAAACAGCGCTCAATAGTGTTGGGAGTTGGTGCCGCGAGCAAGCTCTGTCAGTCAACCCCGCGAAGACTGAGATGATGCTGTTCACGAGTAGAAGGGCAATACCTCAAGTGAAGTGGCCTTACTTCCAGGGCACTCAACTAAAGCTATCAAGCAAGGTTAAGTATCTGGGTATTGTGTTAGATCCAAAGCTTAACTTTTCTGAACATTTGGTAGCTAGGATTTCGAAGGCAACTAACATTCTCTGGCAGTGCCGTAGGATGTTCAGCAGAACCTGGGGACTTAGTCCCAGGCTGGTTCACTGGATTTACACGTGCATCGTCATACCTTATGTATGGTGCGATTGTACGGTGGGCTAGAGCTCACATCCTCAAACGTCAACTGTCGAAGCTACAGCACCTTGCGTGCTTATGCATTACAGGTGCGATGAGAGGAACTCCCACTGCTGCTATGGAAGTGTTGCTCTGTTTACCTCCCTTGCAGTTCCTTGCTGAGAGTGAGGCCAGAAAATCACAATACCGTATGTGTGTAGTACTTGAACGGCAGGTCAATCTCGGCGATGGGGCCAGAGGTGCTAGGTACAGAGCTCTCTATGACAGCCTACTTGGCCATCGGGGAGGAGCACTCGACACTGTGTGCATGAAGCAAGTCTTTGAGCGCCGTTTTCAGGTCATCCTTCCTGAACGGCAGGAATGGAACAGTGAGGGGTGGAATGGCTTTAAGCCGGGTGATGTCATCGTCTATACCGATGGCTCATTCATTGACGGTATCTCCGGAGCCGGGGTCTACTCTAGAGACTGTCGGATAAATCTATCTGCTGCCTTGGGTAGACAAACAACAGTTTTTCAGGCAGAAATCTTTGCGATTGCTACTGCCGCCAATATCCTGTTAAGGAGAAGGATTAAGGGTAAAACCTTATACATCTGCTCAGATAGCCAAGCCGCTATCAAAGCCTGTTCGGCTGGTTCTCTCAACTCAAAAATAGTTGACGAAACCATGGTTAAGCTTAACCGTCTGGGTAGATGTAACTCGGTATCACTTGCCTGGGTTCCTGGGCACACAGGTATCGATGGAAATGAAAGAGCGGATGCTCTGGCCAGGAAGGGCTCTTCAACAGCCTTCATTGGCCCACAACCATCTATAGGATGCTGCTCATCCATCCACAAACGTGCAGGTATTCGAAGAAGCTAGTGGACGGTCCGAAAATCAGCAGAGCTAAGTTTTTGCTTGGACTAAACAGGAAAGACTTGAGACCCTTGATTGGTCTCGTCACCGGTTTTAGTCCTCTTAACGAGCACCTCAAAACCATCCACATTAGGAGCTCGGGCCTATGTGAGTGCTGCCTGGAGGCGGATGAAACGGTATCTCACTTCATCTGTGAATGTCCGGCTTTCGCCAGAACCAGGCTCACCACTATAGGCAAACAATTCGTCAACGAAGATGGGATGGGGGACATTGAACTTGCTAATATTCTTCGCTTTGCCAAGGCTACTGGTAGGTTCTCCCTCACTGTATCTTGCTAATTGCCAATAACCAGCGAGCGGGCAGCTATGCTGAAGTACAATGGACCAATAGGTCTAAGTGCTTGTCATCTACTGATGACCCCACTGCACATACAATACAATACAAATTCACACGAAAATTCGCACTTTTAGTTTCGATGGTCATAAGCGCGAAGGCAAACGTATGTACATACATGATTCCTACTCAATGAAGGCAACACAAATTGACACTCACTTGGATGTGATTACTTACTCATTCTGTGTGTTCGATTACTAACTCATTCTGTGTTTTTGATTACCTACTCATTTTGTATCTTTGAGTCCATAGTGTTTTTGAATTATACATAATACTCATTTTGTGTGTTTGATTACTTGATAGTCTATGTAAGATCTATGTAAGTCTTGGTGAATTAATTTTAAAGATCTGTAGCAAAAAGGCGAGGATAATCGTGTCGTTAAAGGTGGGTATATTTTTTATATATGCTAATGTATGCTAATGCGATTTCTTACCACAAATAAATTTTTAAAAAATAAGCTATATAAAGATCTAAAAATGAAAACATTCACGAAATACAATTTCATTTAAGTTGATTACTGAACTGTTTGCCATGGTTTTTATTTTGTACGCGTCGATATTCCATGTTCCTACTCTTACTGGCACCTTCAGCTCAAAAGAGCCATATCGCCTGACCTCTCACAACCATGCATGCTATGTGCGTTTCATTCATGGAGGGGGCCTACAATTGTGCCAGCGAATTGAAAGGTTTCTCATGACAAATGATACCCTCGGAGGGTTTGGCAGACCCTCGCGGAGGTGGGACCGTGAAATAAATTTTAGTGGCCCCGTCGGGATTCGAACTATTTTTTTATTCTACACGGTTGTCGCTCAAGAAACAAGTATTGAGTACCGAATACTAAATGAAAAGTAATCAGTAATCATTCGTTACTCAAAAGTAATCAAGTTGCACATCACTATTGTAGATGAGAAGATTCATAAACGAACTTGCTACATTTTGAAATTTATTCAAGGGAGAACGTAACTTTCGTAATTTAATTAACGCTTATTTCCAAAAGTTAAGAACTGATCAAATCGGGTCAAAGAATTTGCCATAACTGACTTTGTTCAAGGAAGGATTTTTAATGTGTAAACATATTTGCTCTCGGTAGGGGCTAGTTGAAAATATCGAGCGTCCCGTCATCGTCAGATTTTCAGGTTGGACGGCAAAAAACCAAAGTTTGAGCTAGGGAGCTAAAATTTATAATATAGACTCTCCAGGGGCCCTTGATGCTCATGTGTAAATATTATTACATCCAGGCTAGGATTCGAAAAGATAAAACGTATTTCTATTTAATTAATCTTTATTAGATCTCTTTCTTGATTATTATTCTAATAATTCACTTATTTAATTCAACAATTCACTTTCACAATTAATCACTTTAATTAAACAATCACTTTTCTCTTATTCAATACTTCCACTTTTTCTCTATGCTTTTCACTACTGTCATCTATCGCACTTCTTTATTGCGGTTTACAACTAGAATGGCTTGGGTGCTCCTGCGACATCTATTTATATATCCTAGTGACACCTCTCGAAATTTCCAGATTCGTTGAGTTCAGAAGGTTCGAGAACACAGATGTACTAAGTATTCCATAGCCACTCAAACTGCTTTTCAAATGCTACCAAATTTCGGTTATATGGCTCTCTACTAGATGGCGGTGGAAGTTGACTAATTGATGCTGAATGTGTCACAGTGTGAGCAAACTTGCAACAATATTTTCAAAATTCGGAACTATTTCCCAAATAGGATTTCGCTTTTCTAACTGAAATTTTTTTTGTAGGTAGAGGAAGGCCTAAAAACAACGTTTGCACAAATTATATCTTAAGAAAACACGTAAAAATCCGAAAAATATGTTTAAAGTATTCGTTTTCAACCTCAATAAATTCCATTGAGAAGACATTCAGAAAAAAGGTGCATTCAGTACTATTAATTGTGGGTTCCTGTATTAACTAGACTGTGAGAGATTAAATCTGGATTCAATTCGAATAAAACTGCAAATCGAATTGAAACTGGATTGACTTAATGTAATCTTGGGAAATATTGTAAACAAATATTGTGAACGTTAGAATTCGCATTAAGGATACTATCCTTTAGAGGCAATCGTGTTTCTTTTGGGTTTTCCTTTTCTAGATTGAGAATGCGTTTAGTTACATTGTGAAACCACAAGTAGATCCCATAAACAGTACAATGTGTATGGGGGGCCATGCTGCCCCCCTTCAACCCCCCTGCTTGGGTTCACTGTTAGCTTTGGGTTTTTTTTTTTTTTTTTTTTGTTTTTTTTTTGAAAAAGAGGAAATCCAAATGGCATGAGAATGGATGGCGTGTGTTGTTGTTCCCCATGGGGATTGAACCTGAACCGCAAGGGTCACAAGCCTAACCTCTACACCATCGCCACCCACTAGCTTTGGGATAGGTGCGAGGTCAATTGTGCAATCACAAATAGATTTCATAAACAGTACATTGTGCATGCTTGAGTTCCCTGTTGTCTTTGGGATAGGTGCGAGGTCCATTTTGAAATCACAAATAGATCCCAAAACATAATAATCAATAACAAACCCTATTTACATTTTTGGTTATCGATTTATATATATATATATATATATATATATATAATATATATCTGTATAAATATATATACATATGTAATAAACATAACATTTTTATGCTCAAGTGTGAACGCTTCCACTCAAAATACTTGTTATCAAATTCACCTATCATATACACCCACCAATGCAACCATTTTGACATTTGTCAGTGATAAAATTAAATAAATTTTTATCGAAAAACTTTAAATTTGCAAATATTAGTTTCCTTAAGGAAAAATTGATGCAAAACATATTCTAAAACTATAACAAACATTTCCACATCAACAGTTTTTCGAAATTCGAAATCCTATTTGCGAAACCATAACCAAATAAAATCGTTTTATTTTTAAATATTTTGAAGTACCTAGGTACAAACAATTTGTTAAAATATAAAGAAAACACAAGTTGTTTAAATTTAAAAATATGAAAAACAAAATGTTTATTGATATTGCACTGTTTATATTATATCAGGATTGCCTCAATTTACGTCGCTAATCGGTTCCCTCAGTCCCGACGTAAATCGAAATGGCTTTGGTTTGCCAAATTGGAGTACAAACCTGGCAAAACTGTTGATGTGGAATTGTTTATTATAATTTTAGAACATGTTCTGCACAATTTTTTACTTAAGAAAATTAAATTTAAGGTTTTCCCATACAAATTTGCTTATTTAATCACTGACAATGCCAAAATGGCTGAATTTGAATTGAATTCTTTATTGAAACTAAAGCAACGATTACATAATTATGCACATTTAATTATTTTTACTTTTTAATATTATAGCGGCTGTAAGGTATGGCCTGCTTTAATTAATTTAAACGAATTCGCCACATGGCGTGTTATTACAATAGAGATTATTTTGTTCTTGCTCACGGAACAATGTGTTTGATATCTTCTGACGTGAGCCGAGGGTGTATAAACTTAACAAGTTAAAACTAAATGAAAGAGAGAACGACCGAATATAAAGAGTGGTTTCATGTTTTGGAATGTATGTTCTGTCGTTGGTCTCCTTCACAGGTACAAATTTTGCCGTGACATGTATTTATGTATTGTTACATTCGGGCTAGGATTCGAAAAGATAAAACGTAATTCTATTTAATTAATCTTTATTATTTCTCTATCAATGTCTTTTACTTCTTGACTATTATTCTAATAATTCACTTATTTAATTCAACAATTCACTTTCACAATTAATCACTTTAAATACACAAACACTTTTCTCTTACTGGATACTCATACTTTTTCTCTATACTTTTCACTACTGTCATCTATCGTACTTCTTTATCGCGGTTCACAGCTAGAAATGTCTCGAGTGCTCCTGCGACACCTATTTATATCTCCTAGTAACACCTTTCGAACTTTCCAGATTCGTTAAATTCAGAAGGTTCGAGAACAACATACCAAGTTATACCACAGCTACTCAAACTGCTATTCCAATGCTGCCAAAATCGGTAATATGGCTACTTTTACTCTCTACTAGATGGCGCAGTTGACTAATTAATGCTGAATGACACAGTTCAAGCAAACATGCAACAATATCCCCCTCTTAAACTTGTTCGTCCCGAACAAGCACGTCAATATTTTCGCCATGGTAGCGATGGAGACGATCCACATGGACAACTTTCAGCTTGCCTCTTCCTCGCTGGATCCGGTAGACAACATCGTTGATGCGCTTCACTATCTTATAGGGTCCTTCCCAATCCTGCTGTAGTTTAGGTGACATGCCTTTTCGGCGATGAGGGTTGTATAGCCATACCAGATCTCCTTCCTGGAATCCTGTGGTGGTTGCTTTTGTATCGTACCTCGTCTTCATGCGGTCGCTGGATATCCGAATCTTATCTCTAGTTTTCCGATGAATGTTTCTGATGATTTCTCTGAGATCCGCAACATAATCATCTTCATTCGTTGCTTCATCAGTCGGAGATCCAAACATCAATTCACTAGGTAACCGGATGGTTTGACCAAAAAGGATTTCGGATGGAGTATGTCCTGTTGTGTTATGAACTGCGCTTCGATAAGCTAATAGGAACATGGGGATGTGCTTGTCCCAGTCCCGCTGGCAGTCGCCAACAACCTTAGAAAGGTGTTCGTTTAAGGTTCTATTGAAGCGTTCCACCATTCCGTCCGATTGTGGATGAGGCGGGGTTGTTCTTGTCTTCTTAATCCCTATTAGCTGGCATACTCCTTGAAAGATCTTCGACTCGAAGTTGCGACCTTGGTCCGAGTGCAATTCCATTGGTACGCCAAATCTGCTTACCCAGTTGTGGACAATCTGCTTTACCCTGGTTTTAGCTTCTTGGTTAGGTATAGCAAAGGCTTCAGGCCATTTAGTGAAGTAGTCCATCACTACGAGGATATAGCGGTTTCCACTGTTGGTTTCTGGAAACGGTCCTGCGATGTCAACTGCAATCCTTTCAAAGGGCGTTCCAACGTTGTATTGATGCATCTTGCCTTGCATTTTTACTCTCGGGCCTTTACTGGCTGCGCAAGTGGCGCATTTTCGGCACCAGTTTTCGACTACGTCTCTTGCGTGGATCCAGTAAAAGTGTTCTCGCACTTTTTCGAGTGTCTTATTTACTCCCAAGTGACCTCCGGACACTCTATCATGTAGTTCCCTAAGTACTTCGTTGACTTTCGATCTGGGTACCACAAGTTGCATCATGGCTGATGTTCCATCCGAACTTTCCCATTTTCTTTTCAAAATGCCATCCTGGACATGAAGTGAGTCCCATTGTGCCAAGTATGCCTTCAGTTTCGGACTCCTATTGGAGATCTGCTGCCAGTCCGGCTTGCCCTTATGTTCCTTCCAGGCGAGAATCGGCTCGATATCCGGATCTTCCTGTTGAGCATTCCGGATCTCCCGTGCACTCCAGCCGCTAATGGGCTCAGCTCTCAACCGTTGAACTGAAACTTTATCTTTTTCCTCCTGGCGTACGCAATGTTTACAATCAGCCTTGCAGGGTCGCCGGGAGAGGGCATCTGCGTTGGAGTGAAGAGTTCCCTTTCGGTGCTGTATCTCGTATTCATACATCTTCAGCCGTTCAATTCACCTCGCGACTTGTCCTTCAGGGTTCTTAAACTGCAGCAGCCACTTTAGAGACACATCATCTGTACGCAGGATGAATTTCTGCCCATATAAGTACTTGTGGAAGTGCTTTGTTGCCAGGATCAAAGCCAGGAGTTCCCGCCTGGTTACGCAATAGTTCCTCTCCGGCTTGGATAGCACTTTACTGAAGTAGGAAACTACTCTCTCTTGGCCATCATGGATCTGCGAAAGAACGGCTCCGATCCCAACATTACTAGCGTCGGCGTCTACGATAAATGTTTTTCCTGGGGTAGGGTACGCTAGAATTGGAGCATCACACAGTTTTTGTTTGAGACTCTTGAAACTCGTTTCGCATTCACCTGACCATTTGAATGGTTTTACCTTTTCCGTCAGTTGAGGCAAGCTCTTCGCGATCTTTGCAAAGTCCTTCACAAACCGCCTGTAGTAAGTTGCAAGTCCCAGGAAGCTTCTCAGTTGGTGTTTGTCTTTGGGAACGGGCCAATTTTTCACCGCATCGGCCTTCTCTGGGTCAGTTCTTACTCCCTCGGACGAGATGATGTGCACCAGGTATTTCACCTCAGATCTAAAGAGATCACACTTTTCCGTGTTAAGCTTTAATTGTGCACTTCGTAGTCTCTGGAACACTTCCTTCAAGTTATCTCGATGTTCTTCAAACGTTTTTCCAACCACGATGACATCGTAAAAGTAGAACAAACACGTTTTCCATGTTAGCCCGAACAAAACACGCTCCATTAGACGCTCAAAGATTGCCGGCGCATTACACAGTCCAAATAGCATTACTGTGATTTGCCAGAGCCCATTTCCTGCTGTGAAAGCCGCTTTCTCACGGTCTCCAGGATGGATCTGCACTTGACAGTAGCCACTCTTCAGATCTAGAGTGGAAAACCATCGGGCTCCGCACAGTGTATCCAGCGTATAGTCAACCCTTGGTAGAGGGTAGCTATCCTTTTTGGTGACATTATTCAGTTGGCGATAGTCTATACAGAACCGAGGGCTGCCATCTTTCTTTTTGACTAGAACAATTGGAGATGCACATCGGCTTTTAGAGCATTCGATCACTCCTTGTAATGTGTCGTGTGCGACCTGTGTCCTGACGAGTATTTTGTTTGTTGTACAGAATGTTGCCTTTAAACGGGCGCCATTTTGTACGTTTCGCTGCCCTGGTTTATGGCAGGATGTTAGGGACCATAGTCGAGATGCGCACGATATTTATTCTCCAGCTGCTTCAGTCCGGGGGGGTTCTTTTAGCATCTTGACACACACAAACTTTATCGTGCAAAAGAAAGAATAGAAAGAAGTGAGATCTGTAAGAAATGTTAAAGAAAAGAGAAAGAAAGGGGAAAAGAAAACCAACCACACACACTTGCTGGGGATTCCGATGGTCGAATCCCTTGCCCTCCCAACCTTTGACGACCACATTCCACATTTATATGGGTCGTCCCACCAACCATTGAGAACACCACACCATTTGCGTTTAAGTCACCATTATAAAATGAATTTATTTAATCATATTCTTTAGTTAAACAAAAATACTATTTATATAAAAAAAAGGAAATACACTACCCGTTTGGGTCATAGCTCAACTTCAATTAGGTTAATATAATTGCTTCCTTTAGATTCATTTTACTCTTTTATTTTAATGGAGTTATATATATATATATATATACCCTAGTTATAGTACTTTACCCGTTTGTTAAAATCGGCTACTGCCGTTACCAACTCCAACGACGATAGATCTATCTTCGGGTGGGGTGGATCTGAAACGAGAACTTATGCGAAATTTTTTATTTCGTAATTGTGTTTAGAGTCTATAGGTATGGTATTTTATAGTATTACAATTTTAAGGTAAGTAAAGGTATTATAAAGTATATTAAATTTAAGGTAAGTAAATGTATTTTAATGTATCTTAATTTTAAAGTAAGTACAGGTAATTTTAATGTATATTCATTTTAAAAGTAAGAAAAGTTAATTTAAAGTATATTAATTTTAAAGGTAAGAAAAGTTAATTTAAAGTATGTATCTTAATTTTAAAGTAGGTAGGTAAAGGTAATTTTAATGTATCTTAATTTTAAGGTAGGTAAAAATAAAAAAAATGCATGTTTCAATATAGCAAAAAAAAATCTTAATATAGGGTACTTAAATTATGGTCGCCTCCGTAGGTACTCTGCGTCTCTCGTTCGGCTGGTCAACTTATACTGGCGTCCTTCTCCTCCAATAGAGGTACATTTGTAAGAAGGACATCTTTTGGCCTCAACTGTTTGGGAGATTTCGCTGATGAACGGCAGGTCTTTTCACTATTTTATTCTAGTCACTATTTGTTCTTAGAGTTATTTTGTTTCTAGGCACTAGGTTATTTTAAGTATTTTGTTTTTATTTTAGTCTTATTTATTACTTAGATTTAATTTGTTACTAGGCACTAAGTTTCTTAATTAATTATTACTTAGAGGTAATTTTTCTAGTCACTATTTTAATCTTATGTCTAGTTAATTCTAGGTACTAGGTTTTAATTATTTTTAATTTTTATTCTAGTCACTAATTTTAAGTTATCTTATGTGTTACCTAATTTTAAATTTTATTCTTATAACTATTTCAACTTAAAACTATTTCAATCTTAAAACTAATTCACTCTTAAAACTAATTCACCGTCCTTGGCCACTTGTAAATTCAACTCTCTTTTTTTTTTTCTTACCCGCTCACAGAAGTGGTGAGTTCAGAGGTCTCTGCCATGAATTGTTTTAGCTAATGAGATTGGGTCTCGATTATCCACTAGTGAGCGGCCAATGAAATTCGGCTTAAAAAAAATTAGTTTCCAGGCACTTGGGTTGGTGAATATGTGTCTTTACTAACTTTGCTAGAGTGAGAGCCATTGTCACTCTGGGTATTTTCATAGAGTGGCGAAATTGAATTTATGGTGACCACAGAGGCAGAGGAGGTAACCAATTTTGGTGAATATGAACATTTATTGCCCGAAAGTATGCAGTATGTTACTAGCAAGTTACGACATAACTCCGCACTGGTCGAAATAATGGGAAACGAATTTCTGCCCATTACATCCTTCCTTCTCCATCGTCGACACCATCTCTGCAACCTCCGTCTGCTTAGCCAATGGTAATCGTCGGGGAGGCTGACGAATCGGTCTCGCATCTGCAGTGTCTATCCGGTGTTGTACAAGGTGTTTTCGGCCATACTCGCAGTCCCGCGAAACGAATATATCAGCAAACTCTTTGATGAGGTTCCCTGCCATGGCTTCCTGCTCCTGATTCAGATCGCAGTGCTGGAATGAAGTTCTTTTCACCTCAGTCATTCCCATTGGTGAACGAGGCTTCGCAACACCTTCCTGTGATAATTTCGTGATGGCAGTAACCGGTACACACTTTCGAACCACCTCACCTTGCTTCAATTTGACGCACTTGTGTTCCGCATTAAGAACTCGAACAGGAACCATATTGTTCTTCGACTCGACAAGCATTTTTCCAACTACGCAGTTTCGGCATTGGTTGTCTTCTGGCTCAACTAGAAAGAATCGGTGGGCCCCAGGATCACCTTCCAGCATTGTCCAAATCAGTGCCTCTGAAGAAGGTGGTAGGACCTCGTCCTTACTTATGATTGTGTTCAGGGATGCGGTGTTCTCGTTCCCGTACACCATCGGAATCTCTACGTTTCGATACTTGAGTACTTGCATACCAATGTCCAATACAACATCATGCGGCTTCATGAAATCGATTCCAACGATGCATTCGTCACATATATCAGCTACTAGGAAAGCGTGGGAGAATGCTAATCCTGCCAAATTTATTGTTTGTATGACCTCTCCATACACTTTCGCTGTAGCTCCTGTTGCTGTTTTCAGACAGTAATTGCTGGTGTTGTGCAGCCAAGACTGACGGACGATGTCACTCCTTATAATGGAGGCGGTGGCACCGGTGTCGATGGTTGCTACACACTTATTTTGTCCGATATAGGCTTCCACTGTTAGACTCTGGTTTCCTCGTTTGGTTTGGGGGACTTGAATTGTGGTCCTGGGGTCGTCGATTCCGGAAACCAACTTCTGCCCCGCGAAGCTGGTCCTTATGCGTTTCCCGACTGCTGGTTCTGCGAAGCTATATCTGCAGGATGGATGTTATCCCTGCCAGATGCTTCTTCGTTGCGCCTCCTAGGCCCGCAATGTGGACAACTACCTTGTCTGGGTGGAGCTCTGCACTGTCTCTGTAGGTGCCCTATTTTGTTGCAGTTCCAGCAGCGCATTTGACCTCTGTTATCTCTGCTCCGGTCTACGATGTCTGCTCTTTGACATGAGCATTCAACAGCTGTAATTTCCCTTACGCGGTGGAACACATTAGATGCCTGATCAGCAGCTTGCATTGTCAAGGCAAATGCTAGGGCCTCAGCGAGAGTTCTCTATCCAGCCATTCTTACGGCCATTTGCAGTTGTCTATCTTCAATGGCTTGGATAAACGCCTCCACAGCCATTTCATTGATGAGAATCTCACCAGCATTAGGATATGACAAATGTGCCAGACGTTCGATATCTGCTTGCAGCTGTTGAAGTGTTTCTTCCCTCTTCTGGACTCTACTGCGTAGCTGAACCCTGTACACTTGCTGCATATGCTCA
The DNA here is from genome assembly GCA_949715645.1 of Portevinia maculata. NCBI lineage: Eukaryota > Metazoa > Arthropoda > Insecta > Diptera > Syrphidae > Portevinia > Portevinia maculata. The sequence continues at coordinate 144,436,094 of OX454526.1, forward strand.
TCACCGAAGCGCATCTCTATAGCCTTGACCAGGGCGTCGTAGTTGTGTTGCTTCTCTTCTGAGACGGTTTGGAGTAACTCCGCATCTGTACCTCTTAGTGCGAGCGTTAGTGCAATCGACTTTTCCTCGTTGTCGCAGCTGTTCGCCACTGCAGCTGCTTCAAACTGTTTCTTATAAATTGGCCATGATGTTTGACCATCGAAAACAGGAGGCTGCATCTCTTTCCTTCAGGGGCAGTCCGCAGAATTTTCTCGAGCCTTCTGCTTCTTCACTTTCTCGAGCTCTTTAGCCAAGTTCTCGATGTTTGTATCGATTTCGTCGAATTTGGTTTCAACCTTCTCGAACTTTTGGTCAATTTCTTCGAGTTTTCCTTCGAGAACATTTTTAAAATCTTCCACAGCGCTCTTTTGGGCGGCAACTATGGAATTCTTTTGTTCTTCGAATTTAGTGTCCATTGCTTGCAATTTGGAATCTAGAGAATTCTTCTGTTGTTCTAGAGAATTCTTTTGTTCATCAAATTTAGAGTCCATTGATTGCAATTTGGAATCTAGAGAGTTCTTCTGTTGTTCTATTGGAGTCCATACAGTCGAATTCCTGATCGAACTTGGCCAGAAGTAGTTCCATCACAGCAGTCATATCAACGGCTGTACTTGCTTGTTCTTCTGCTACGTCGAACAAAACGGACTTGGGATTTTGTCCTTCGTTTTCAACAGCTTCCTGCAGTCGAAGCACCAGATCACTTTTTCCTCCAGCTGTGGAGAGATTCCGCTTTTCTAGCTCAGCTTTTAACTGCGGTATACTGAGCTGTAGTAATTTCAATGTGCCGCCCATTTTTCTTTCCTTTTTTTCACTAATTCACTTCACTTTAATTTCACACTGAATACGTTTTATCCCACTTCTGACACCAATGTTACATTCGGGCTAGGATTCGAAAAGATAAAACGTAATTCTATTTAATTAATCTTTATTAGTTCTCTATCAATGTCTTTTACTTCTTGATTATTATTCTAATAATTCACTTATTTAATTCAACAATTCACTTTCACAATTAATCACTTTAAATACACAAACACTTTTCTCTTACTGGATACTTATACTTTTTCTCTATACTTTTCACTACTGTCATCTATCGTACTTCTTTATCGCGGTTCACAACTAGAAATGTCTGGGAGCTCCTGCGACACCTATTTATATCTCCTAGTAACACCTTTCGAACTTTCCAGATTCGTTAAGTTCAGAAGGTTCGAGAACAACATACCAAGTTATACCACAGCTACTCAAACTGCTATTCCAATGCTGCCAAAATCGGTAATATGGCTACTTTTACTCTCTACTAGATGGCGCAGTTGACTAATTATTGCTGAATGACACAGTTCAAGCAAACTTGCAACAGTATTTTAAAGGACGGATATACATATTGGAAATGTTGGTTTGAACATAATACGATAGCATATTTTATGCAATATTATGTTTATAATGATTTATAGTATAGAGTACTTCGCACAACGTCAGTGTCAAATGAACACACAGCTGAATGAAATGAAGGAAAACAATGGCGAATTTGAATGGCGGGAAATACTTTCTTCGCTAATATTTACTAAAAAGTTTATAACAGAGCCAATTTTAACAAAAAAAAAGTTCAGGAACTAAGAAGGAGTATCCAAATCACGTTTTGGAATATTAAGAAGTTAAAATTATAATATTATTGTTTACAAAAAATAAAACTGAAAAAGTGCGAAAAAGTTATCAATATTTATTAAGATTCTGTACAAAAAATTAAGGTGAAACCGTGACAATCGCGCTGTGGCAAAAAAATATTTTTGTTTGGAAGCAAATAAGTTGAAAAGTTTTCTAATCGTACATTTTTACTTTTTATTCACAAACATTTTTCAATTTTCGGTGATTATGTTCACTGTTTTTATTCCTTTTTTTACTCTAACATACTTTCTCACGTTTTTTCTCTATAATGTGTTACTTTTTAACCGTCAATAGCTGCTGTTTTCACTTAAATATTCACTTCATTAACAATAACAATGATTATTCCATACGATTTGTGAAAATTACTGCAATTTTATCATTCAATTTGCTTTTGACGTTTAAGAAAGGGATTCGGCACTTCAGAAAGAGATAGGTTGGTGAAAAGGTCTATCCTTCTTTATTGTAGCATTTGGGTAATACTTCTTAATTCTGGAACTTTTTTTTTTTTGTTAATATCCGCTTTATTAGAAACTTATTACAAAATATTCGCGCAAAACTAGTATCGCGAAATACAAAATCGGCATTGTTTTCCTTCGTTTCATTCTGCTGTAATTTGTTTTTCCATTTCCCACTGACGTTGTCGCGAAGTACTCTCTTGACCGGTGAGAACGAAAGGGAATCAAGAAATATTAGGTCCGTTCGCGAACTAATATGCAAACGTAAATTTATATAAACTTTCGTGCAAAACTACACAAACGCGTTCGCGTACTGAGAAAATGGTAAAAAGATGAACAAAAGAAAAATGTACTTTCGTTCATTTTTCTTCACACAGAATATCGGCTGGTAAGAAAATGAAAACTGTCAAATGATGAAATCCTATGAGTTTGCCAGCAAAAAAAAACAGCCAAACTTAAGACGTTAAAAGCGTTCGCGTACTTTTCTTTGAAATGAGAGGATTCTCTCGATTTTGGAGATTTGACAGTTTTCATTTTTCTACACATAAAGTACGCGAACGGACCTATTATAAAACTTACAGATCTGACATTTGCTAAGATCTTAGACTGTTTGGTCATTCGTGATACTTAGCATTGATAGCCATAACGCATACTGAATGCGGCTAATCTAAATGCGATCAATGACAGTTTTTAGGGACTTTCATCCATGTTGTGAGCTTAGAAATTTTATTGAACCTATTTTTTGTGTATCATATTATTAAATTATACATAAAACTGTAATTTATTATTTCTATACCATTTAATAAAAAGTGATCACTGTTAAATGTTTTCGAAGAAAAGTTCCCATCATTGAAAAAGTTCAACAGCCCATTGTTCACATAAACAAAGGAAGAAAGAAAATAGTATTACAATTTTAAGTGCAAGATTACTTCCAATTCTAAAAGTTTGATAAAAATGGACGCCTGTCTAGCAGTGGAAAAAGAACTTGACCGTGTAATTACAAAGTTCTCGGGAGTACGTGACTACAGCGGACGCGTTATCACGGATGTGGTACAGCTTTTAAACGAAATTAAAGAAGCACTCGGCGAAAATGAACAGACGACTGATGCAACTCTTACTGAGGGACAAATAAAAATTATTACTGAGGCTCTGTATAAAACAAACGAAAAACTACAACGCATTTCAACTGATCATCGAGATTTGCACGGAACCGTAAGCAAAGTTGGCAAAGTCGTTGACAAGAATTTTGTGTCTGATTTTACAGCAACTACAAGGACTGATGCTTTTCAAGATGAACAGAATATGCAGCTACTAAATAAGGTTATGGCTAAGCATTATTGCCGGCAGGGTATGGACGAAGTAGCACAAACCCTAATTAAAGAATCTGGAATGTCGGAAGAAATCGCACAGGAAGTCGTTGATTCGGAAAGCAGCTTCGCTGAAATTTATAAAATTTGGAAATCAATTCAGAATCATGATTTGGTACCCTCTTTAGAATGGGCTGCAAAGTTCTCAAACGAATTGATTGAAAAAAATTCTTCGTTGGAGTTCAAATTGCACAAGTTAGCCTTTCTTCAAATTGTGTCGCGTGGAATTGAAGCTCAAACAGAAGCAATAGCGTACGCTCGAAATAACTTCAGCAAATTTGTTGACCGCTTTGGCAGTGAGATTCCTAATTTGATGGGAACTTTCATTTATCTGCCAAATGGCATAGAAAACTCCCCATACAAACATCTAATTTCTGCTGAGATGTGGACAGAGGCATCTTATATATTCTTGAAAGACGCTTGCCACACACTTGGCATTAGTAAAAATTCGGCTCTGTCAGTAGTCATCAACGCTGGATGTACAGCTTTACCTGCTTTATTAAACATTAAACAGGTGAATTTTTAAGCATTTGCATTTAATATTTTATGTTATTAAAGAATTCATCTCTCCTCAGGTCATGCTTTCTCGTCAAGTTCTCAGTATATGGAGTACACGAGACGAACTACCCATCGAAATTGATCTAGATCCGGAATACCGCTATCACTCAATATTTGCATGCCCGATATTACGCCAACAGACATCCGAGGACAATCCGCCGAAGAAATTGATTTGTGGCCATGTCATATCCAGCGATGCCTTGCATAAACTGAGCAACGGCCCAATACTCAAATGTCCCTATTGCCCCGTTGAACAAAATTCAGATGATGCTGTTCGAATCTGGTTCTAATAACAGTAATATGACCCTGTTTTTGTTTCTATTTCACTATTTAATTTATGTTTAAAAAATTTCTTTGCTTCCAATTTGCGGTTAAGACTTAATATTATTTGACGACTTCATCCCGTTTTTTTTATATGTTCTGTGTAATCTTATGAATTATTTGATAAATGTTATGTAAAAAACTAATCAAATGTTTTTTATTAATTTTCTAATGGGAAATTTAAAAATCTGGAAATGTTTGACGTTTGTTATAATTTAAGAATATGTTTGGCGCCAATTTTAATTGAAGGACATTTTTACGAATTTAAAATTTTTCCATGCAAATTCATTTAATTCTGAAAAACTTCCAAATGGCTGTATGGGATATAATAAGGAGTAATCACAGTAAGTTAGAAAATCCAACAGTGGTGCGCAGCTAGTAGACATCAGATACCAAATCGCGTAAAATGAAAACCACTAAACTACGTTTTGGCTATTGCTATCTCTATGAGATCAATTTTGTTTACCTTTATTTTGTGTACACAAAACAATATTACATTTTATTTTTTAGTTTAAATAAACTTTTTTTATACATATATCGTCGGTGAAATGTGAAAAGTATGTAACTCCAAATTTTCTAAAAATGAGATTTTATTGCCATCTGTAAGTTCAAAACGGAATCCAGAGGGCCTTAAACTGGGAATCCTCTTTTTATTCAAAATTATGGTATAAATTTGCAGTTTAGAAGTTTGTGTAATGGTGGATTTACACCATCACGCACGCGCATTTTTGCAACAAAACCGAAAAGAGAGATCCGTTTATCCGCAGTCAATGCTAATAAGGTGTAAGAGTGAGATCACTTACTTTAACTTGCTATAACATTATTATGGAGATTTGACAGATCACATGTAAACAAACAAATTTATTTTCATCGGTTTTGTTGTAGTAGAATTAAAAAATAAATAAAAACATGGATCTCGTAAAGGCTGCCGTATTAATAGTGTTTTCCATCTTGAGTAGGTACAATCGGCGATGTGAAGCAGAGAAATGTGAAAAATGTATTATGGCGATTAAAACATATGATAGCAGCGCCCATTTTGTTTTATAAGAAATCGAAATTTCGTAAGCCATCGCTATAAAAATATCAACATGCATAGCTTTCCCATAATTCCTACCACGTAAACAAGATGGCCGACCTGAATACGTGTCACGTTTTTTTGCATGTTAGGTAATGCTGTCCCTTTCAGTCACACGGATATTTAGTATTTAGCATCCCTTTAATCTTACATGTTAGGAATGTGTGACCGTGTAAATCCACCATAACTCCTTGACCAATCAGTCGATTGAGAAAATCATTACGCGTATGTAAAAGCTTGTGAGTGACAGTGGTCTTTGTTAAATTTTAATATTCGTGAATATTGGTGTTTTTTGTTATTTGTAATAACTTTTCTTCGCATAATTCGCAGTAAGTATTGTTGCATGTTTGCTCAAACTGTGACATTCAGCATCAATTGGTCAAGTTGCAGCGCCATCTCTAGTCGAGAGCCATATTACCATATAAGATATTCGATATTTGGCAGCATTTGAAAAACAGTTTGAATAGCTATGGAATAACTAGTACATAATTATGTTGTTCTCGAACCTTCTGAACTCAACGAATCGGGAAATTTCAAGAGGTGTCACTAGGATATATAAATAGATGTCGCAGGAGCACCCGAGACATTCTAGTTTTGAACCGCGATAATGAAGTGCGATAGATGACAGTAGTGGGAAGTATAGAGAAAAAGTTGAAGTATTGATTAAGAGAAAAGTGATTGTTTATTTTATTTAAAGTGAACTATTAGAATAATAATCGAGATTTAAAAGACATTGAAAAAGAACTAATAAAGATTAATTAAATAGAACTACGTTTTATCTTTTCGAATCCTAGCCTGGATGTAACATTGGTGTCAGAAGTGGGATAAAACGTATTTAGTGTGAAATTAAAGTGAAGTGATCTATGTAGTTAAAAAAAAAAAAAAAAATGGGCCGCACATTGATATTACTACAGCTCAGTAGATTAGATTAGATTAGATTCTTAATTTCATGAAATATATGTACAATAGTTTGTGTTTGAGAACAGGAGCATGGCAGAAATAGCCGTCTACCGAAGCTCAGTATACCGTAGTTAAAAGCTGAACTACATAAGCGGAATCTCTCCACAGCTGGAGGAAAAAGTGATCTGGTGCTTCGACTGCAGGAAGCTGTTGAAAACGAAGGACAAAACCCCAAGTCCGTTTTGTTCGACGTAGCAGAAGAACAAGTAAGTACAGGCGTTGATATGACTGCTATGATGGAATTACTTCTTTCCAAGTTTGATGAACAGAAGTATTCCATAAAACAACAGACAAATTCTCTAGATTCCAAATTGGAATCAATGGACTCTAAATTCGAAGAACAAAAGATTTCCATAGTTGCCGGCCTGTGGAAGTTTTTAAAAATGTTCTCGAAGGAAAACTCGAAGAAATTGACCACAAGTTCGAGAAGGTTGAAACCAAATTCGACGAAATCCGTCATACGTTTCGCAGCATGAAACAAACTTTGAGAACTTGGCTAAAGAGCTTGAGAAAGTGAAGAAGCAGAAGGCTCGAGAATATTCTGCGGACTGCCCGAGACGGAAAGTGATGCAGCCTCCTGTTTTCGTCATGGCCAATTTATAAGAAACAGTTTGAAGCAGCTGCAATGGCGAACAGTTGTGACAACGAGGAAAAGTCGATTGCGCTAAACGCTCGCACTAAGAGGTACAGCCGTGGAGTTACTCCAAACCGTCTCAGAAGAGAAGCAACACAACTACGACGCCTTGGTCAAGTCTATAGAGATGCGCTTCTGTGATGAGCATATGCAGCAAGTGTACAGGGTCCAGCTACGCAGTAGAGTCCAGAAAAGGGGAGAAACACTCCAACAGCTGCAAGCAGATATCGAATGTCTGGCGCATCTGTCATACCCTAATGCTGGTGAGGTTCTCATCAATGAAATGGCTGTGGAGGGGTTTATCCAAGCCATTGAAGATATACAACTGCAAATGGCCGTAAAAGTGGCTGGAAAGAGAACTCTCGCTGAGGCCCTAGCATTTGCCTTGAAAATGCAAGCTGCTGATCAGGCATCGCATGTGTTCCACCGCGTAAGGGAAATGACAGCCTGTTAAAGGACGGATTGTTTTATCCAACCCTGGAGTCGTAAGTACATAAACCTAGACTCTGTAGTAGTTGAATCTTAGGTGAATAAACCTAGATTCGTTTAGTTGTAGTAGCGGACGGTTGGCCAAGCAGACTCACTTAGTCAATAAAAAAGGTGTATTTGATACTGTCTCGTATTAAACTCAGTTGTTTATTAAAGTTGTCGTCTTTTATTCAAAAAAGTTGCTTAGCCTAGCACTTAACGAACTTATTACTAAATATACAGAAATAGCTTAGGCCAGAATTTACGCAATAATTGATTAATTTATAAATTAAAAGTATTACACATACAAAAAATATAAAATGATATATGTGTTTGCAAGATGCCGAGTTTACTTTTCATTGATTATGTTTTTCTTTTCTTTTATTTCGTATACGTTGGGTTGTATGCAAATAATTAACCATATTAGGTCATGCAAGTAATGTGTATCAGGTTACAAACAAATAAATGACCTGAGTATTAAATCAAAATAATGAAAGGTAGACCAAACACAGCCGTTGAATGTCCATGTCAAAGAGCAGACATCGTAGACCGGAACAGAGATAACAGAGGTAAAATGCGCTGCTGGAACTGCAATAAAATAGGGCACCTAAGAGACACCCAGACAAGGCAGTTGTCCACACTTCGGGCCTACGAGGCACAACGGAGAAGCATCTGGCAGGGATAACATCCAACCTGCAGATACAGCTTCGCAGAACCAGCAGTCTGGAAAAGTGTAAGGACCAACTTCGCGGGGCAGAAGCTGGTTTCCGGAATCGACGACCCCAGGACCACAATTCAAGTCTCCCAAACCAAACTAGGAAACCAGAGTCTAACAGTGGAAGCCTATATAGGACAAAATAAGTGCGTGGCAGCCATCGACACCGGTGCCACCGTTTCAATTATAAGGAGGGACATTGTCCGTCAGTCTTGGTTGCATAACACCAGCAGTTACTGTCTGAAAACAGCAACAGGAGCGACAGCGAAAGTGTATGGAGAGGTCATACTAACAATAAATTTGGCAGGATTAGCCGATATATGTGACGAATGCATCATTGGAATCAATTTCATGAAGGCGCATGATGTAGTATCGGACATTGGTATGCAAGTACTCAAGTATCGAAACGTAGAGATTCCGATGGTGTACGGGAACGAGAACGCCGCATCCTTGAGGACAGTCATTAGTAAGGACGAGGTCCTACCAACTTCTTCAGAGACACTGATTTGGACAAAGCTGGAAGGTGATCCTGCGGCCCACCGATTCTTTCTAGTTGAGCCAGAAGATAACCACTGCTGAAACTGCGTGGTTGGAAAAATGCTTGTCGAGCCGAAGAACAATATGGTTCCAGTACGATTTCTTAATGCGGAACACAAAAGCGTCAAATTGAAGCAAGGTGAGGTGGTTGGAAAGTGTGTGCCGGTTACTGCCATCACGAAACTATCACAGGAAAGTGTTGAGAAGCCTCGTTCACCAATGGAAATGACAGAGGTGAAAAGAGCTTTATTCCAGTACTGCGATCTGAATCGGGAGCAGCAAGCCATGGCAGGGAACCTCATCAACGAGTTTGCTGATATATTCACTTCGCGGGACTGCGAGTATGGCCGAACACACCTTGTACAACACCGGATAGACACTGGAGATGCGAGACCGATTCGTCAGCCTACCAGACGATTACCATTGGCTAAGCAGACGGAGGTTGCAGAGATGGTGTCGTCGATGGAGAAGGAAGGAGTGATTGTAAAATATACGTTGTTGAACTTATTTTTTAAGTAGTCTTTAATTTCAAACAGATCAAATCGTTAAGAATTGTACTTCAAATTTGTATTCTTTATTTAATCTTACAAAACCAGAAAAAACTAAAAAATTAAGTTGCTTGCTTCTGCTCACTGTTAAAAAAAATGAACGCATTATTCATAAAACGTTTGCATCTGGTGGTCGTTTGATGAAACAAAGAAATGGATGCGTTCACTCACGAATCGCTCTGCTGGTCATATTTTGTAACACTCCCCCCGAGTACCAGTAATTGTTCGTGAACTTTTCTTTGCATTTGTAGTTTAGTTTTAAGATTCGTGCATTATGTTTCGGATTGCTAATTGGTTTAATGCCTCCTGATGTTAGTCCAAAAAAATGATTAGGCGTTAACACATCTTCTTCTTCGTTATCCAGCGGAATGTATGTCAGTGGTCTGGAATTTATGATGTTCTCTGCTGATACTAAGCAGCTGCGGAGCAATTGGTCTGATGGATTATTCTCCGGTAACGAAGCATACAGGGCTATCTTAAAGCACTTCACCAGCCGTTCCCAAGCAAATTTGGAAATCAATTCAGAATCATGATTTGGTACCCTCTTTAGAATGGGCTGCAAAGTTCTCAAACGAATTGATTGAAAAAAATTCTTCGTTGGAGTTCAAATTGCACAAGTTAGCCTTTCTTCAAATTGTGTCGCGTGGAATTGAAGCTCAAACAGAAGCAATAGCGTACGCTCGAAATAACTTCAGCAAATTTGTTGACCGCTTTGGCAGTGAGATTCCTAATTTGATGGGAACTTTCATTTATCTGCCAAATGGCATAGAAAACTCCCCATACAAACATCTAATTTCTGCTGAGATGTGGACAGAGGCATCTTATATATTCTTGAAAGACGCTTGCCACACACTTGGCATTAGTAAAAATTCGGCTCTGTCAGTAGTCATCAACGCTGGATGTACAGCTTTGCCTGCTTTATTAAACATTAAGCAGGTGAATTTTTAAGCATTTGCATTTAATATTTTATGTTATTAAAGAATTCATCTCTCCTTAGGTCATGCTTTCTCGTCAAGTTCTCAGTATATGGAGTACACGAAACGAACTACCCATCGAAATTGATCTAGATCCGGAATACCGCTATCACTCAATATTTGCATGCCCGATATTACGCCAACAGGCATCTGAGGACAATCCGCCGAAGAAATTGATTTGTGGCCATGTCATATCCAGCGATGCCTTGCATAAACTGAGCAACGGCCCAATACTCAAATGTCCCTATTGCCCCGTTGAACAAAATTCAGATGATGCTGTTCGAATCTGGTTCTAATAACAGTAATATGACCCTGTTTTTGTTTCTATTTCACTATTTAATTTATGTTTAAAAAATTTCTTTGCTTCCAATTTGCGGTTAAGACTTAATATTATTTGACGACTTCATCCCGTTTTTTTTATATGTTCTGTGTAATCTTATGAATTATTTGATAAATGTTATGTAAAAAACTAATCAAATGTTTTTTATTAAATTTCTAATGGGAAATTTAAAAATCTGGAAATGTTTGACGTTTGTTATAATTTAAGAATATGTTTGGCGCCAATTTTAATTGAAGGACATTTTTACGAATTTAAAATTTTTCCATGCAAATTCATTTAATTCTGAAAAACTTCCAAATGGCTGTATGGGATATAATAAGGAGTAATCACAGTAAGTTAGAAAATCCAACAGTGGTGCGCAGCTAGTAGACATCAGATACCAAATCGCGTAAAATGAAAACCACTAAACTACGTTTTGGCTATTGCTATCTCTATGAGATCAATTTTGTTTACCTTTATTTTGTGTACACAAAACAATATTACATTTTATTTTTTAGTTTAAATAAACTTTTTTTATACATATATCGTCGGTGAAATGTGAAAAGTATGTAACTCCAAATTTTCTAAAAATGAGATTTTATTGCCATCTGTAAGTTCAAAACGGAATCCAGAGGGCCTTAAACTGGGAATCCTCTTTTTATTCAAAATTATGGTATAAATTTGCAGTTTAGAAATTTGTGTAACTCCTTGACCAATCAGTCGATTGAGAAAATCATTACGCGTATGTAAAAGCTTGTGAGTGACAGTGGTCTTTGTTAAATTTTAATATTCGTGAATATTGGTGTTTTTTGTTATTTGTAATAACTTTTCTTCGCATAATTCGCAGTAAGTATTGTTGCATGTTTGCTCAAACTGTGACATTCAGCATCAATTGGTCAAGTTGCAGCGCCGTCTCTAGTCGAGAGCCATATTACCATATAAGATATTCGATATTTGGCAGCATTTGAAAAGCAGTTTGAATAGCTATGGAATAACTAGTACATAATTATGTTGTTCTCGAACCTTCTGAACTCAACGAATCGGGAAATTTCGAGAGGTGTCACTAGGATATATAAATAGATGTCGCAGGAGCACCCCAGACATTCTAGTTTTGAACCGCGATAATGAAGTTCGATAGATGACAGTAGTGGGAAGTATAGAGAAAAAGTTGAAGTATTGATTAAGAGAAAAGTGATTGTTTATTTTATTTAAAGTGAACTATTAGAATAATAATCGAGATTTAAAAGACATTGAAAAAGAACTAATAAAGATTAATTAAATAGAACTACGTTTTATCTTTTCGAATCCTAGCCTGGATGTAACATTGGTGTCAGAAGTGGGATAAAACGTATATAGTGTGAAATTAAAGTGAAGTGATCTATGTAGTTTAAAAAAAAAAAAAAAAAAATGGGCCGCACATTGATATTACTACAGCTCAGTAGATTAGATTAGATTAGATTCTTAATTTCATGAAATATATGTACAATAGTTTGTGTTTGAGAACAGGAGCATGGCAGAAATAGCCGTCTGCCGAAGCTCAGTATACCGTAGTTAAAAGCTGAACTACATAAGCGGAATCTCTCCACAGCTGGAGGAAAAAGTGATCTGGTGCTTCGACTGCAGGAAGCTGTTGAAAACGAAGGACAAAACCCCAAGTCCGTTTTGTTCGACGTAGCAGAAGAACAAGTAAGTACAGGCGTTGATATGACTGCTATGATGGAATTACTTCTGGCCAAGTTTGATGAACAGAAGTATTCCATAAAACAACAGACAAATTCTCTAGATTCCAAATTGGAATCAATGGATTCTAAATTCGAAGAACAAAAGATTTCCATAGTTGCCGGCCTGTGGAAGTTTTTAAAAATGTTCTCGAAGGAAAACTCGAAGAAATTGACCACAAGTTCGAGAAGGTTGAAACCAAATTCGACGAAATCCGTCATACGTTTCGCAAGCATGAAACAAACTTTGAGAACTTGGCTAAAGAGCTTGAGAAAGTGAAGAAGCAGAAGGCTCGAGAATATTCTGCGGACTGCCCGAGACGGAAAGTGATGCAGTCTCCTGTTTTCGTCATGGCCAATTTATAAGAAACAGTTTGAAGCAGCTGCAATGGCGAACAGTTGTGACAACGAGGAAAAGTCGATTGCGCTAAACGCTCGCACTAAGAGGTACAGCCGCGGAGTTACTCCAAACCGTCTCAGAAGAGAAGCAACACAACTACGACGCCTTGGTCAAGTCTATAGAGATGCGCTTCTGTGATGAGCATATGCAGCAAGTGTACAGGGTCCAGCTACGCAGTAGAGTCCAGAAAAGGGGAGAAACACTCCAACAGCTGCAAGCAGATATCGAATGTCTGGCGCATCTGTCATACCCTAATGCTGGTGAGGTTCTCATCAATGAAATGGCTGTGGAGGGGTTTATCCAAGCCATTGAAGATATACAACTGCAAATGGCCGTAAAAGTGGCTGGAAAGAGAACTCTCGCTGAGGCCCTAGCATTTGCCTTGAAAATGCAAGCTGCTGATCAGGCATCGCATGTGTTCCACCGCGTAAGGGAAATGACAGCCTGTTAAAGGACGGATTGTTTTATCCAACCCTGGAGTCGTAAGTACATAAACCTAGACTCTGTAGTAGTTGAATCTTAGGTGAATAAACCTAGATTCGTTTAGTTGTAGTAGCGGACGGTTGGCCAAGCAGACTCACTTAGTCAATAAAAAAGGTGTATTTGATACTGTCTCGTATTAAACTCAGTTGTTTATTAAAGTTGTCGTCTTTTATTCAAAAAAGTTGCTTAGCCTAGCACTTAACGAACTTATTACTAAATATACAGAAATAGCTTAGGCTAGAATTTACGCAATAATTGATTAATTTATAAATTAAAAGTATTACACATACAAAAAATATAAAATGATATATGTGTTTGCAAGATGCCGAGTTTACTTTTCATTGATTATGTTTTTCTTTTCTTTTATTTCGTATACGTTGGGTTGTATGCAAATAATTAACCATATTAGGTCATGCAAGTAATGTGTATCAGGTTACAAACAAATAAATGACCTGAGTATTAAATCAAAATAATGAAAGGTAGACCAAACACAGCCGTTGAATGTCCATGTCAAAGAGCAGACATCGTAGACCGGAACAGAGATAACAGAGGTAAAATGCGCTGCTGGAACTGCAATAAAATAGGGCACCTAAGAGACACCCAGACAAGGCAGTTGTCCACACTTCGGGCCTACGAGGCACAACGGAGAAGCATCTGGCAGGGATAACATCCAACCTGCAGATACAGCTTCGCAGAACCAGCAGTCTGGAAAAGTGTAAGGACCAACTTCGCGGGGCAGAAGCTGGTTTCCGGAATCGACGACCCCAGGACCACAATTCAAGTCTCCCAAACCAAACTAGGAAACCAGAGTCTAACAGTGGAAGCCTATATAGGACAAAATAAGTTCGTGGCAGCCATCGACACCGGTGCCACCGTTTCAATTATAAGGAGGGACATTGTCCGTCAGTCTTGGTTGCATAACACCAGCAGTTACTGTCTGAAAACAGCAACAGGAGCGACAGCGAAAGTGTATGGAGAGGTCATAGTAACAATAAATTTGGCAGGATTAGCCGATATATGTGACGAATGCATCATTGGAATCAATTTCATGAAGGCGCATGATGTAGTATCGGACATTGGTATGCAAGTACTCAAGTATCGAAACGTAGAGATTCCGATGGTGTACGGGAACGAGAACGCCGCATCCTTGAGGACAGTCATTAGTAAGGACGAGGTCCTAAAAACTTCTTCAGAGACACTGATTTGGACAAAGCTGGAAGGTGATCCTGCGGCCCACCGATTCTTTCTAGTTGAGCCAGAAGATAACCACTGCTGAAACTGCGTGGTTGGAAAAATGCTTGTCGAGCCGAAGAACAATATGGTTCCAGTACGATTTCTTAATGCGGAACACAAAAGCGTCAAATTGAAGCAAGGTGAGGTGGTTGGAAAGTGTGTGCCGGTTACTGCCATCACGAAACTATCACAGGAAAGTGTTGAGAAGCCTCGTTCACCAATGGAAATGACAGAGGTGAAAAGAGCTTTATTCCAGTACTGCGATCTGAATCGGGAGCAGCAAGCCATGGCAGGGAACCTCATCAACGAGTTTGCTGATATATTCACTTCGCGGGACTGCGAGTATGGCCGAACACACCTTGTACAACACCGGATAGACACTGGAGATGCGAGACCGATTCGTCAGCCTACCAGACGATTACCATTGGCTAAGCAGACGGAGGTTGCAGAGATGGTGTCGTCGATGGAGAAGGAAGGAGTGATTGTAAAATATACGTTGTTGAACTTATTTTTTAAGTAGTCTTTAATTTCAAACAGATCAAATCGTTAAGAATTGTACTTCAAATTTGTATTCTTTATTTAATCTTACAAAACCAGAAAAAACTAAAAAATTAAGTTGCTTGCTTCTGCTCACTGTTAAAAAAAATGAACGCATTATTCATAAAACGTTTGCATCTGGTGGTCGTTTGATGAAACAAAGAAATGGATGCGTTCACTCACGAATCGCTCTGCTGGTGATATTTTGTAACACTCCCCCCGAGTACCAGTAATTGTTCGTGAACTTTTCTTTGCATTTGTAGTTTAGTTTTAAGATTCGTGCATTATGTTCCGGATTGCTAATTGGTTTAATGCCTCCTGATGTTAGTCCAAAAAAATGATTAGGCGTTAACACATCTTCTTCTTCGTTATCCAGCGGAATGTATGTCAGTGGTCTGGAATTTATGATGTTCTATGCTGATACTAAGCAGCTGCGGAGCAATTGGTCTGATGGATTATTCTCCGGTAACGAAGCATACAGGGCTATCTTAAAGCACTTCACCAGCCGTTCCCAAGATCCGCCCATGTGTGGCGATGCAGGAGGATTGAAACTCCATTTCAGTCTTGGACTTACGAAATTTTTTGCCAGAATCTCAGGATTAGCTCTTGTCGTAGAATCCTCTCGGCACCACTGAAGTTTGTTCCTCTATCGCAAAATATTTCTGCAGGGTATTCTCGTCTGCTAATAAAATCCGTAAAACAAAGTATGAATGTGTCTGAGTCCATCCGGGTCGCGATTTCGATGTGCACGGCTCTAGTGCTCATACACGTAAAGAGCACACCCCATCTCTTTTCGGAACGTCTACCGCATTTCACAGCTATCGGTCCAAAATAATCAACGCCCACATAAGTAAACGGTGCAACGTATACAGACAGTCTTGCAAGAGGAAGTGGTGCCATCTGAGGTGGAGCCGGCTTCGTTTTCCGTACATTACATTGTTGACAGTTTAGAATGACTGATTTGAATTCAGATCTAAGTTGTGGTATACGATATCGTTGACGCAATTTATTGATGACGCTTTCATGATTCTGGTGCAAAAATAATTCATGTTCATATAAAATTATAAGTTCTGTCAATTTATGGCCTCTTGGAAGTATGATCGGACGACGTGTATCGTAATGTAAGTAAATGGCGGCGTCTATTCTTCCATGAACTCTCAATATGCCATCATCATAGAGGTATGGAGAAAGGTGGTATATTTGGCTGAATTTATCAACTGTCTTTTGAAGTCCATTACATAAAGTTTTCTTAAGGTCTATTATCTCTTTAAAGAAAATATCTGCTTGCGCTAATTTTATGAGTTGGAGTTCTGCTGATTTTAATTCTTCCTGCTTTAGGATACCCTTTTGTTCCAACGAATCCTTTCTTATGTTGTTTGCAAATCTGAAAACGTATGCCATGCAGTTGAGGAGTTTTCGCCATTTGGAGAATCGTTCAAATATAACTAACGGATTGCAAGTCATATGAGCTCCCATAAATTCACATGACTCTTCAAAGCTATTCTTAGGCCATGTTTCTTCTGCCTTATATAAAAAATCGGGGCCCTGAAACCAACGATCGTTTGAATTGAAACTTGGCGATCGTGACCATTTTGTTGCGTCATCTGCGACGTTGGCTTTGGATTGATTATAGCGCCAATTTCTTATGTTAGAGTCGTCTTTGATCTCAGCTACTCTAAAAGCTATAAATTTTTTATGGTCACGGGGCTCACCTTTTATCCAACTGAGAATTGTTTTTGAATCGGTCCAATAAAACACATCATGGATCTTTACTGTTAGCTGCTCTTGGATGTGCTTGGACAGTCTACATCCCATTACTGCAGCGTCCAACTCCAAGCGTGAAACTAAATGGAGTTTGATAGGCGCTACTTTTGTCTTCGCTGCAACAATTGAACATATCATAGTGTCCTCGTAGTCGATTCGGAGATATGCCACAGATGCGCATGCTTGTTCACTCGCATCAGAGAAGATATGTAATTGAACGTTAACGTCTGTCCAGTTGGGTCGTGACTTCAAGTAACATCGTGGAATCTTCACGTGTTCTACCCCTGGAAGTAATTTCAGCCATTGCAACCATGTATCGAACTGTGCATCAGTGATCTCGTCATCCCAGTCGATGTGACTCCGCCAAACTTCTTGGAGTAAAATCTTCAAAACTACGAGGAAGTGTGCGATTAGAAACATCGGGTCATAAATAGACATGAGGATTCTTAAGGCTTCACGATTAGTTGGTTTCTTTTCGCCGCTCAACACGGCCTGGTTTCCTTTGTTAAATCGAAGTGAGTATGTAAATTCATCTGTGGTAAGACACCACCACATTCCCAGAACTTCATCGGTAGAATGCTCATGGTCCAGGCGCATGTTGACATCAACGTCTATGGAGGTTGGATTGAGAACTTCCATCACTTTCTTTGAATTGGATCTCCAATTACGTATCTCGAAACCAGCATGCTCGTGTATTTTGTTAACCTGAGCTGCTAACAACAACGCTTCTTCCTCAGTATCTACAGAGTCGAGTAAATCATCGACATAGTGATTGTAAATGATACATAATACTGCTCGAGGTAATTCGTCCTTGAATCTTTCAGCATTTGTGTTCTTAATATATTGTGCTGAGCTTGGAGAGCAAGTTGGCCCAAACGCCATAACTTGCAGTACATAAGTATCAGGTTCCTTGCTGTCATCTAAATCCCTCCATAGAAACCTTAGAACGTGTTGGTCTTGATCTGACATACGGATTTGATGGAACATCTCTCTTATGTCCGCGGCAATACATATACTGTGTTGCCTGCAACGCAAAAGAATACCATAAAGAGATGAATTTAAATCAATAGCTTTCATTAGCATCGAATTGAGTGAGACATATTGTACTTGTGCAGCCGCATCCCACACTAGCCGAACCTTTCCAGGTTTATTGGGGTTCTTTACTGGAAACATCGGGAGGTACCACTTTCGCTTCTGTGGCATCTGCAACTCATCTGAAGTAAGCTTTCGGATATAACCTTTGTCTACGTAATTCCGAAACGGCTGCTTCACGTTGTCTGCCAAAACTGGATCGGATTTCAAAGGCTTCTCTTATCCCTGTAGTCTTCGCATCACCATCGGTAAACTGTCTGGTAGCTTTATGCTCTCGTACCGCCAAAGTAGTCCTGTCTTGTATCGATCGCCAATGTACGAAGTGGTAGAGTCAAGAAGATTCATCACTCGTTGTTTTTCTTGTTGATGCTTAGACGCCTTTGGAGCTATTATTCCAAGACTGTCGACCGATAAGAACTCTTTGACTATCTCATTCAGGTCATCGGTGTCGTCTTCGTGATGCGCGTAATGAAAATCATTCACTTCATTTACATTGGTGTTCATGTTGCAGAATATCGTCCATCCCAATCGACAGTAGACAGCAATGGGCTCATGGTCACCACCTTGTTTTACATTCAATGGGACTGCTACGCTCCTGTTACGCAATCCGATGAGAATCCCAGGACTAATGTTTTCATATGATTTCACAGGTAAGTGTTTGAGGTGAGAGTATTGATCTGCGAGCTGATGATAATTGAGTGATTGAGTTGGCAAATTCAACGACCTAACAGTTCTCACGTTGTTCAATGCAAATTGTGGTGCATTACGATAAACTCCCGAAATGTTCACCTCTACCCTCTTTCAATCTGTCTCAGTCCTAGTAACACTTCCTGTCCATTTCAAATAAAGCGGCTCTGACTCACCTGTTAGCCCAAGATGGTTTGCAATTTCTTCTCCAATCAAAGAACTCGTTGATCCTTCATCCAAGAAAGCATTGGTGGCGAACGTATTTTGAAAGACAAAATAACTGGGATCATTCTGAAGCTTACTCCTGTTGATGACATCGGTGTTTGATGACTCAAATCACTCTCTTCCCAATCAGGACTAATGCCTTGCTGATTGCTGTGAAGAAGATGGTGATGATTTTGGCCACAGTTATCTATATTGCATGGTGTTAAAAAACGACACACGTTCTTATGATTTTTGAGGCATTGAAGACACAGCTTTGCAGATTTAACAATCTCTAATCGGCATCCTGAGCTCATATCGATAAACTTCAGGCAGTTGTATACATGTTTACATCTTCCCTTACAAACTATGCAATGACTATTGCTTTTGGAAGTCTTGCTTCTTTTCGAAGGAGAAGATTTAATACTATTCGTTGCTGCGTTTTGTCGAGAAGAATCTTTTGACCCTGATGGTTTTGTTTCTAAAGAATTTGGTGTGTCAACTTCCATATGTAGGTATAAACTTTGACCCTTGTTTTTCTTCTGGATTTGCTGATTTGTCGGAACCTCTTTTGCCATCCAAAGATTTGAAGTACTTACACTGCACACATCAGTAGCGATCTCATACAAAAATTCAGATAGCGTTTGTAAGCTGTTTGGGTCACTCGAATAGCGTTTACGTTGTGCCCAGTTCACCAGCATTGTTGGCGGCAGTTTATCCTGCAGTTCCTTCATTAACATTGGATTCCTTATATAATCCACCATTCCAGCCTGAGACAAAGTGGAGCAAATATTTTTTACGCCCATGGCAAACCCGACAAAACTTTCCAATTTTTCCATCTTAGGAGCTGGCATCTTGCGCAGACGTTGGATTTGTTGATCTAGAACAAGTTTTGGTCTCCCAAAAATCATTTCCAATGTGTCAATAATATCCTCAACGCTGCCTGGGATTCTCATTTGATCCTCTACCATTGTACGGGCTGTACCTTGGATACTTTGTTGAAGTCTTATTAGTATTTCATAGTTGGAAAATCCACATGCAGCCGTAGTTTGTCTATAACAATTTATAAAAATTGGCCATTCACTAGGTTTGCCGGTAAAGGTTGGAAGATTTTTGGGCAACGCCTGTCTCGCTGCCAGCTGCCGCGATGAGATTTCATGCTCAACTAAATCTTCGAATGGCATTACTCGACGACCTAGTACTTCCATCATAGTATTTACATGTTCCGTCTTTTGTTGCATATTTGGGATTATTTTTTTTTGATTTATTTGTGTCTTAGACACATGAATTGAACGTCGTTCATTTACGGAACAATTACTGAGTTGTTCTGCTAGTTCTTGCTGCTTTTGTATAAGAACTTGTTGCCTTCTTAGTATCTCTTGCTCATCTTGCAATAATTTTAATTTCTCACGTAGAGCCACGCTGCTTCTGGTACGCAAGGATGAATTCGACGAGGGTTCGCGGTCTTGATCTGTAGCTGAAACAGATGTTCTGGTGTTGCGGTTAGTGCTAGTTGTTTTTTTGTTGACAATCGTGCTTGTTGTTTTATCTAGAGCGTTATTAGTTCAAACAGTCGATTGGCTAGATGTATGTTCTGTTAACGCAGTACAAATTACACATCTCCAGTCTTTGTCGTTGGCAACTTCATCGCTCACGCCAGCACAAGAATAATGAGTCCATTTTGGACACTTGGTGCATTGTACCATCTCTACATCGGTGTATTGCTTTTTGCAGACCGGATATCTTTCCACGGCAGCTGCCCTAGCCGATGATGTCGTAGACATTTTGCAAAGTTTTTTACTCGGTGATCTTATATTAATTTTTTAGAATGTAAAATATACGTTGTTGAACTTATTTTTTAAGTAGTCTTTAATTTCAAACAGATCAAATCGTTAAGAATTGTACTTCAAATTTGTTTTCTTTATTTAATCTTACAAAACCAGAAAAAACTAAAAAATTATGGTGCTACTGTTAAAAAAAATGAACGCATTACTCATAAAACGTTTGCCTCTGGTTTGATGAAACAAAGAAATGGATGCGTTCACTCACGATTCGCTCTGCTGGTGATATTTTGTAACAGTGATCGAATGCTCTGTGGCGACCTCGAAATACTGTGGCTACGCGAGGAAGCATTCCGTGGAACCACACACTAATCATAGATGTCGCAACGAACAACAACGAGAATTCAAAACAGAACCAACGGTCGGGAGAGAGAAAAAACAATTCGTGTTTGTTCTTCGAGTCAGTCGCTTCATTATTTTTATAGTGTTTGTAATATTCAATAATTAAATATACATATATTAAATAAACTAATTGTTTTACTGTGGATAATTATCTGTGCACGCACTTGTGCCTACAGTGGTGACCCCGACGTGATCCACAACAATTAAAAATTTATTTAATTGGCAACAGCCGAACCAACTACGCACTTTATCTCTTGCACTTGTACATATGTATATTTATAAGTATGCAAGGCGAACAAAACACAAGGACGAATGCAGGCGTTTCCTCAGGACCACCAACTCCATCCGATGCGGAGATCCAGGAAATCAATGCTCTCAAAAACCTGAGGATTCCTCCGTTCTGGAAAATTAATCCAGCGCTATGGTTTGTACAGGTGGAAGCGCAATTCCACAATAATCGGATCATCAGCGACAACAGCCGATTCAACGCCATCATCGCTGGACTGGACCCAGAAGTGCTGAATGAGGTATCAGACTTAGTGCAGAAACCACCGGACACAGATAAGTACATTGCTTTTAAAAAACAAGTCATATCTAGGTTCACCGAGTCTAAGGAGAGGCAACTGAACAGATTTATGACGACCCTTGAACTTGGCGACAGACGTCCATCAAGTCTCCTCAGGGAAATGCGAAGACTGGCTGGTTCAAATGTTCCAGACGACATGTTGTCCACTCTATGGATGGCACGAATGCCCAGTCATGTGCGTGGAATACTTTCTGCCAGTCACGGAATCGACCTCACTGCGTTGTCTGAAATCGCAGACAAAATCGTTGACAACACATCCGCCCACGCTGTTTTCTCCACTGATGTTCATGAAGATGACCCTATACCACAATCCACCAACGCTGAAAGTGATCTGAACAGAAGACTAAATTCCATCGAGTCCACTCTGTCAACTCTAATGACGGCTATGCAATCACTGAAAACCAGTCACAGCCATGGCAGGTCTCGACCACAGTCAAGGAATAACAGATCGCTCTCAAGAGCATCAACTCCTAACGGAATGTGTTTCTTCCATGAGAAATTCGGCAGCGATGCCCGGAAGTGTAAGAAACCATGTAGCTACAAAGCAAAAAACTAAGTGAGCTGTTGTCCTCAGAGGCGGACGGCAACAGTCAAAGATTCCACAAGGAACACCGCCTCTACATCTTCGACAAGGAGACAAACCAAAAGTTTTTGCTCGACTCTGGATCAACTATATGTGTCTTACCTCGTTCCAGGGACTGCAAAAACAACAGAGGGGAAATAACACTCCTGGCAGCGAATAACTCACCGATTCACACCTACGGCGAGAAGATCCTCACACTCAACCTTGGTCTCCGGCGAGCTATCACTTGGCCGTTCGTTATTGCAGATGTTAAAACAGCAATAATTGGCGCAGACTTGCTCGCACACTACGGACTTGTCATTGACAAAACAACATCATTAACGGTACAAGGCGAGATTGATACCAGTGATTTGTCAAAACTTCTGACTATCAGTGGTCCTGAACCATACATAAATCTCGTCAACGAATTCGTTCTGGCCAACAACAACGCACCTGATCCAAAATCAGGAGTCAACATCGTGCAACACTGCATCGTAACCACGGGCCAACCAGTGTCCGAACGACCACGACGACTCTCCGGCGACAAGTTGAAACAGGCCAAGGCTGAATTCGAGGATTTTCAAAAGAAGGGTTACTGTCGTCTATCCAGCAGTCCTTGGGCTAGCCCCATTCATCTTGTTGAAAAAAAGACTGGCGGTTGGAGATGCTGCGGTGACGACCGTCGTCTGAATTCCATAACACAACCAGATAGCTACCCCATTCCTCACATCATGGACTTTACTGAACAGTTGAACAACAAAAACTGCTTCTCGATACTGGATCTAGACAAGGCATACTACCAGATCCCGATGACACCTGACGACATCCAAAAAACTGCGGTGACCACGCCTTTTGGTTTGTTTGAGTTTGTAGTCATGCCATTCGGACTCAAAAACGCAACTCAGACTTTCCAAAGGCACATGGATATGGTCCTACGTGGACTAGATTTCGTTTTTTGCTACGTTGACGACATCCTCATTGCCTCCGACTCAGAGGAAGAACATCGCCAACACGTCCGTATAGTTCTACAACGTCTCCACGAACATAGACTTATCATCAACATCAGGAAGTGCATTTTTGGGAAGTCTGAGGTTACGTACCTTGGACATACAATCAACCAAGCCGGATGCAGACCACCTGAAGCCAGAGTTGAGGCCATATCGAACTATCCAAAGCCATCCAACATCATGGAACTACGTCGTTTTCTTGGAGTCGTTAACTACTACCGACGATACATCCCTAATTGTGCCCATATTCAAGCACCGTTGAATGGACTCATCAGGGACTCCAAGAAAAACGACAAACGACCCGTTCCCTGGACTCCTTTGGCGGAAGAAGCTTTCGATGTATGCAAGGACAGTATCAAGCATGCTACACTACTCAACCACATCGATCCGAAGTCTACACTTGTCCTAACAACGGATGCTTCTGATATCGCAGTTGGTGCCAAATTGGAACAAAAACAAAATAACCAATATCAACCGATCGGACTGTTTTCATGCAAACTGTCACCTGCACAAAGTCGCTACAGCACATATGATCGCGAGTTGCTGGCAATATACCTAGCTATCCGATTCTTCCAACACATCTTGGACGGTCGACACTTTGTCGTGCAAACGGATCACAAGCCGCTCATATATGCGTTCCAGCAGAATTCGGACAAGGCCCCGCAACGTCGTCTAAGGCAATTAGACTACATATCGCAGTATACTACGGACATTGTTTACCTACCCGGCGACGACAACTCAGTAGCAGATGCATTATCGCGACTCAATTCGATAACCATGCCAATCCAATTTGATCTGAGAGAACTTCATTTATCTCAGCTACTCGATGTGGAACTTCAATCAATCCTGAAGCAACAAAATTCATCGCTCAAGTTAAAGAAACTCACTTTGGAACCTGAAATTAAAATTTACTGCGATGTTTCCGACAATATGATTCGACCATATCTACCAGCTTCCCTGCGACGGAAGGCCTTTGAATCCATCCATGGTCTTTCTCATCCAAGCGGAAGAACAACCAGTCGACAACTCAGAGAGAAGTACGTTTGGCCAAACATCAGGAAAGACGCATTGGAGTGGTCACGCACTTGCATCCAATGCCAACGATCCAAAGTTCATCGACATACGAGGCTTATCCCGGATTCAATTGCAGTTCCAGAGCACCGTTTCCAGCATGTCCACATAGACCTCATTGTGCTGCCACTCTGCAAAGGCAATAGGTATTGCCTAACTATGATCGATCGCTTCAGTAGATGGGTGGAAGCAGTACCTCTACAGGACATGTATGCGGACACAGTGGCCACGGCGTTTTATACGCACTGGGTTGCTCGTTTCGGTTCGCCAACAACATTAACCACCGACCAGGGAACTCAATTTGAGTCTGCACTGTTCAACGCACTGATTAACATGATTGGAACGGTGAGGATACGAACATCACCCTACCACCCAGCCTCAAATGGACTTGTTGAACGTTGGCATCGTTCACTGAAAGCCGCCCTGATGTGCCATGAAAAAACGAACTGGACTGATGCTCTTCCGACAGTGTTGTTGGGATTGCGAACGGCATACAAAGAGGACATCAAGGCCTCCGCAGCAGAGATGCTTTATGGAACATATCTCAGAGTTCCTGGTGAGTTCTTTACGAATAATAACTTTGTTCTAGATCCACAGATTTTCGTTGAGAAACACCGAGAAGCGATGCGCAAATTCCGTCCTACAGCAACTGCAAACCATGCAAAAGAAAAAATGTTTGTTTCACCAGATTTAAACAAATGTACACACGTGTTCCTACGCTGCGATGCTGTGAAGAAACCACTGCAACAACCATACACAGGTCCACATCCAATAATCCACCGAATCAGTAATCGACTCTTCACAATTAATGCAGATGGCAGAAAATTAAATGTTTCGGTAGACCGTTTGAAACCAGCTCACATCTATGTCGATTTTATCCCAGACGTTCATCCAGATGTCAACAAAAATCCAACTTCACTGAAGAATCTGAAAAACAAAAATCAATTGGATAAAAATAAAACAGCTGTGAAACAAAAAGTAACATTTGAAAGTTCATCGTAACTTCGTCACTGGAGGGGGAGTCATGTGGCGACCTCGAAATACTGTGGCTACGCGAGGAAGCATTCCGTGGAACCACACACTAATCATAGATGTCGCAACGAACAACAACGAGAATTCAAAACAGAACCAACGGTCGGGAGAGAGAAAAAACAATTCGTGTTTGTTCTTCGAGTCAGTCGCTTCATTATTTTTATAGTGTTTGTAGTATTCAATAATTAAATATACATATATTAAATAAACTAATTGTTTTACTGTGGATAATTATCTGTGCACACACTTGTGCCTACAGCTCTAAAAGCCCATAGGCATCTCCAATTGTTCTAGTCAAAAAGAAAGATGGCAGCACTCGGTTCTGTGTAGACTATCGCCAACTGAATGTTAAAAAAAAGCAAGTTCATTTCATTTATTGAACATCATGTACAAGTAAGACTTAGTCTTTTATAGTACTTAACAATAGAGGATAACATTTCATGGTTAGACCTACACAATACCTAACAATAAGAAAATAAGAAAAAAAAAAAAAAAAATTATAAAGAAAACACTATTGCAGGAAGGAAGAAAGGGAAAAAGGAGTAGAAGAAAAAGAGTAGAAGAAATTTAAAGAAATTTGAGAGTTGTTGCTTTTTTTTTTTTTTTTGTTCTTTCAAGAAAAGTACTCCAACGCAGATTTTTTGAATTCAGTTGCTCCAGTTATTTGTTTTGTTGCATTGGGCAAAGAGTTCCAAAGTCTAGTGGCATAAACGAAGAAATGGCGAGACGTGGTTAAATAATTGGATGGGGGTGTAATTATATTAAAAGTTCTGGAAGAGCGGGCAAATTGAAGCTTTTCAAATAGATATGGTGGCGATTTATTGTGAATTACTTTGTGCAGAAAGACACAACATCTAACATCTAGAGACTGCTGAAGTGTACAACCGAGCACTCTTTTGTTATAGTTTGATATGTGATCATATCGTCGAAGGCCATAAACATACCTAACCATATCGTTGAAAGCAACGGCAAGTTTATGCAGCGATAAAGAATCAAGCTTGCAATAAACAGCGGAAGCATACTCAATGTAAGGCACAAGAAGGGATTTTATAAGCCTGAGCTTCGTTTCAACTGGAGTAAAGCTCGCAAATAACCATAGTTTACGTAAACCACCGTAAATTCGCCCTACTTTGCAGTTAATATGGTCAACTGGGGATAACGAACGATTGATGCGAAAACCTAGATTAGTTACAACTTCCATGAATTTCAAATGTACACTGTTAAGAACAATTGGAGGTAGTTCTTGAGTGTCATGAGGTTTTTTGGATATTAAGATTACTTGCGATTTTGATTGATTAAGCTGAAGACCATTACACCGCGACCATTCATCGATTTTTGATAGATCTTCATTCATCCTACAAACAAGGTCGTCTACTAGTCCTATTGGTCTGGACAAGTAAATTTGAGCATCATCTGCATAAAAATGAACGTTAGTGTTCAAACATACACCGGGCAAGTCATTAACAAAAATGCAAAACAAAATAGGGCCTAGGATTGAACCTTGTGGTACTCCGGCAAGTATCTCTTTACTGTGAGAAGATTTGTCGCCAACCTCAACCCTTTGAAAACGATCACTCAAATAACTTGCTATAAAACGCACAGATCTGTGACTAAATCCAAAATAATCACTTAATTTTCTCGAAAGGATGACATGATTAACACTATCAAAGGCCTTAGAAAAATCAAGCATGCAAAGCACAGTAACATAGTCCATGTCATAACAAACCCGAATATCATCAAGAATCTTAACCATAGCCGTGGAACAACTGTGTTTTGCTCTAAAGCCAGACTGAACCGGAGATAGCAAACTGTACTGATCAAGGTGCCTAGAAATCTGCTTAGCAAGAATTTTTTCCAGGACCTTTGATAGGCATGGCAAAATGCTGACTGGTCGAAAATCTGTTACCGAAAATGGATTTGGTTTCTTGGGAATGGGAATGACTTTGGCACACTTCCAACTGAGAGGAAACGAGGATGACGTGATACAAAAATTCAAAACATGCGTAAGACATTTCAAAATATGGATCAAAATCATTTTTACAAAACGAATGGGAACACCATCATCTCCAATCGCATTTGACTTCATAGAACGTATGTAATTAACAACATCAATTTCAGATACAACCTCAAAGTCGAAATCTGATAACGGTGCAAAACAGAGCTGATTGTTAGGAGTAAATGATGTACCACTTACTGGGTTAGTCAGGAAAGCGTTATTTAATACATCTGCATCAGGCATGGTGATTAAAACATCTTTTTTACCAACTCCAACCGAACGCAAGTTACTCCAAAGTTTTTTTCCACTTTGTTCTGTTCCCAGCTTGGACAGAAAATATCTTTTTTTAGCTCTCCTCGTAATGAAAGTTGACTGGTTACGTGCACGACAAAAAAATTCCCAATTATCAATTGTTGGACTTTGCTTCCACCTTGAATACATTTTCCTGCGAACTTTCATAGCTCTATGAACATCGGATGTAAACCATGGACAGCTGCTGTTACGAACTTGAACCGTCTTTAAAGGAACGTGTTTCTCAAATAAATAGAGTAACAGCGATTGCAGGTGATGCACTTTCTCATTAACATTTGATGCATAGTAACAACTGTGCCAAGGAAGTATACTCGCATCATAATGCAAGGCAATGATATCCACCGAAGAAAAATCCCTAAACTGAAAAGTTGATGGTGTGGCAGAACGAGTCAAATCAATATTATATGTGCAATAAATTAAATCATGGTCAGTCACACCTTCTAACGATAACTGGTCTTGTAGCAGTACATTAGACCGATCAGATACCAGGAAAAGATCCAGGAGACTAGGGGAGGCATTAGGAGCGTAACGAGTCGGATATGAATTTACTACAGCTAACCCTGCAGATGCAACAAGTTCCAAAAGTTCTTTAGATCTGCAGTCATTTTTGAGAAGATCAGCATTAAAATCACCACAGACAAGTATGTGTTCATAAAGAGGGGTGAATTCCTGGATTGCGGAAAATAATGGTTTTGGAGGGCAACTTCGGTCGGGGATGTAAACTACGCCTATAACACACTTACTATTACCATCAGATACTTCCAGAAACAAGTATTCATTGGTACTCCCATCCGATTTAACAATAACTTTGCAGTTTAAAGAACTATTACAGTACACAGCCACTCCACCACCAGTTGTGTTCGTGACCCTATCATTCCGAATAATGTCACCAAAAAAGATAGCTACTTTAAACAAAAGATGTCTTTTAATTCCAACGAGTCTTTTTATTTTTCCTTTTCCTTTTCTCACTCTCGTGTTGCCTTCTTTTCCGTTAAAAACAAACTACCCTGCCAAAAATGCCGGAAACCAACAAAACAACATGGAAACTTCTTTTTCTTTTAGCTCCCTCTTCTCCACTCACATATAGGTGGCACTGTATGGTAATACAGTTCTTTTTAAGTTTTATTATGAACTAAATATTATTACACTACCCTCTAGTGTTGCCTTCTTTTCCGTCAAAAACAAACTACCCTGCCAAAAATGCCGGAAACCAACAAAACAACATGGAAACTTCTTTTTCTTTTAGCTCCCTCTTCTCCACTCACATATAGGTGGCACTGTATGGTAATACAGTTCTTTTTAAGTTTTCTTATGGACTAAATATTATTACACTACCCTCTACCAAGAATTGACGATACGCTGGATACACTGTCCGGAGCCCGATGGTTTTCCACTCTAGATCTGAAGAGTGGCTACTGGCAAGTGCAGTGCAGATCCATCCGGAAGACCGCGAGAAAACGGCTTTCACAGCACGAAACGGGCTCGGGCAATTCACAGTAATGCCATTTGGACTGTGTAACGCGCCGGCAACCTTTGAGCGTATAATGGGGCGTGTTTTGTTGGGGCTAACATGAAAAACGTTTGAAGAACATCGAGATAACTTGAAGGAAGTGTTCCAGAGACTACGAAGTGCACAATTAAAGCTTAACCCGAAAAAATGTGATCTCTTTAGATTTGAGGTCAAATATGTGGGGCACAGCATCTCGTCCGAGGGAGTAAGGACTGACCCAGAGAAGGTTGGTGCGGTGAAAAATTGGGCCGTTCCCAAAGACAAACACCAACTGAGGAGCTTCCTGGGACTTGCAACTAACTGCAGACGGTTTGCGAAGGACTTTGCAAGGATCGCCAAGAGCTTGCATCAACTGACGGGAAAGGGAAAACCATTCAAATGATCAGGTGAATGCGAACCGAGTTTCAAGAGTCTCAAACACCAACTGTGTGATGCTTCAATTCTAGCGTACCCTTCTCCAGGAAATGTTGTAGATGCCGACGCTAGTAATGTTGGGATCGGAGCCTTTGTTTCGCAGATCCATGATGGCCAAGAGAGAGTAGTTTCCTACTTCAGTAAAGTGCTATCCAAGCCGGAGTGGAACTATTGCGTAACCAGGGGGGAACTCCTGGCTTTGATCGTGACAACAAAGAACTTCCACAAGTACTTATATGGGCAGAAATTCATCCTGCGTACAGATCATGCGTCTCTAAAGTGGCTGCTGCAGTTTAAGAACCATGAAGGACAAAAAATGATTCTGTTGCGGTTCTCAGAGAAATCATTAGAAACATTAATCGGAAAACTAGAGATAAGATTCGGATATCCAGCGACCGCATGAAGACGAGGTACGATACAAAAGCAACCACCACAGGATTCCAGGAAGGAGATCTGGTATGGCTATACAACCCTCATTGCCGAAAAGGCATGTCACCTAAACTACAGCAGGATTGGAAAGGATCCTATAAGATAGTGAAGCGCATCAACGATGTTGTCTACCGGATCCAGCGAGGAAGAGGCAAGGTGCATGTTGTCCATGTGGATCGTCTCCATCGCTACCATGGTGAAAATATTGACGTGATTGTTCGGGACGAACAAGTTTAAGAGGGGGATATTGTTGCATGTTTGCTCAAACTGTGACATTCAGCATCAATTAGTCAGCTTGCAGCGTCATCTAGTGGAGAGACATATTACCGATATTTGGCTGCATTTGAAAAGCAGTTTGAGTAGCTATGGGATACTTAGTACATCTGTGTTCTCGAACTTTCTGAACTCAACGAATCTGGAAAGTTCGATAGGTGTCACTAGGAGATATAAATAGGTGTCGCAGGAGCACCCAAGACATTCTAGTTTTGAACCGCGATAAAGAAGTGCGATAGATGACAGTAGTGAGAGGTATAGAAAAAAAGTGGAAGTATTGAATTAGAGAAAAGTGATTGTTTATTTAAAGTGATTAATTGCGAAAGTGAATTGTTGGATTAAATAAGTGAATTATTAGAATAATAATCAAGATTTAAAAGACATTGAAAGGGAACTAATAAAGATTAATTAAATAGAATTACGTTTTATCTTTTCGAATTCCAGCCTGGATGTAACAGTATAATGGAAGAAACTGATGGATACATTCGTAGAAGGATCAAATATGTAAAAGCTGCGGATGGAAACAAATTCAATGAGCGATAGTTCCATTGAACAATCAAGTTCGGTAAGGTGATCATTAAGGGAGGGTAAATGCACTTGGAATTCATTGTTGTGCGATTTCAGTTTCCATCACCGCTTCACAAATCGATAACGTGGTATCCAAGATCATAATTAAGAGTCTCCAGTCTACAACGTAAGTAAACTGAGATTTGGAGATGGGACCACTAGTCACTACAGTCGTATGTTCTTTTTTTGCAAGAGTTCATTGGTCGACACGTTGCTTCTAATCAAATCGCAGTCAGAAATTGTGCTCTGGATGTGTTACAGCCTAAAGCATGTTGTAAGAATCAAATGCGAAGGAAATTTACGAAGTGCTGTACGCACAGTTCTTCGAAATTCAGAATGTTCACATATGGATGACTTCTATTGCGCGAGTTATAGTTGCAAGTATCGCGGGGATGTAAAAAAAAAACAATTTTTCCCTTTTCGACCAGCTTAGTGCTGCTTTATTGACTATACTCGAAACTTAATCTACACCTTTACATTTTTATATAATTTATTTGCTGACTAAGTGTTGATTGACAAAAATAAAAAGAATTGGAATTTGAAATTAAATTGCTGATTGTTATAAATAAAAAGAATTAATTGAAATAGGATCTAAGTGCTGACTATTATGCTGGCTGCTGGTGTTGATGACCGGGGTTGAGGCACGTGTGCCGTGGGGTATGTAACTCCTCCCCCCTGGAGAGAGCTACGGTAAAAGAGGCTGTATGCTTCTTTTGCCGGAACTAGCATTATGTTTAGTGCTGGAGTATGTCGACCGTTGTTGTTGGGTGCTGGTGCTGAGGGTTTCTTGACTTTTTTTTTATATTGTTGTATGAGGTGTATTATGAAGACGAGTCCGATTAGCGTTGATATTGTAGAGATGATGGTGCAGTTCACGATTATATATTTGTGGGTGTGTCTTTCCAGATGATGTATTGCTTCTTTGTTTTCGAAGTGGAAGTTTTGTAACGACTGGAGGTTGACTGTTTGAATGGAATATATGTTCAATTTGTTGATCGAAGTGGGATAAATTTGAATGTCCTCAAAGTAAACTCTGTTCGTGCTTTCGTATGTCACTTGGTTGACGTTGACACTGCAGTTTGAGAAGTGAATGATGAATGTACCCTTCAGACTTTGGGCTTTGGGGCCGCATGTTGATGTTATTTCTGTCTCCGGGCTGTTTATGAACAGAATGTAGTTAGGTTCTGGCTGGTATATTTGTTGTTCCTGGTTTACATCTGAAGTTTTAAATCGTGCCGGTTCGTTTTCATTAAGTTGGCAATGCCGTGCTGGAGATTCGGCTCGTTCCATCTTTACAGTAGAACGTTTTTTCTATTTGTTCACATTTATTGTCAAAACATTGAATTTCATTGTGGTTAAGGATACAGAAGAGTTTAATATGAAGTAATTTATTTTTAACTATGACGGGTAATAAATGGAAAAAAGGAAAACGATTCATTTTTTAAGGAAGGAATTTGTTTATTAAATATTATATCTGAATGATTATAGTACGCCTGAAGCTCCAATAACTCGTATATGTTTTCGTTTGAGTTGATTTCTACAGACTGATTCTTTAAGGAACTATAGATGAATGCCAATTCGTCAGGGTTTAAAATATGTTTTGAAATGATATTTAATTTTGCAAGAATTATAGATTCCGCGATATTGGTCAAATAGTTATTTAGAAGTTCTATATTGAAGTTTATTTGATTTAAATATTGAATATATCTGATTGAGTTTTCTTCTGATCGGATCCTGTTTCCTAGTGCTTTTTCGGTATTAATTAAATAGTTTTCAATGATCTTCTGTTGTACGTTTATGTGATTTGTTGTATTATCAAATCTTTCTATCATTTGTTTGTTAAGCCTAACCTGGTCATCTTCCTGGGTCTCGATATCATTTTGTTTTTGCGATAGCACTTCTATTTTTTTGTTTATGTCTAGGGCGTCGTCAGCGTCCAAATTTCCTGTTATACTCTTTATGACTGCTCCTAAACCGTTAATAAGTCCTCTTTTTTGTCTGAAGTTAGGTGTTAGTGTTTGGAGTTTGTCTTGCAACTGTTCGTATTTAATCTTAATGAATTTAAGGGAGTCATTAAAGCCGTCAATTTTATTGAATATTGTCAAAGAGTTGCCTATAGCGTTCACGTTTTCCTAGTATTTTTCTAGTCTTATGATGTGGATTAGGCTTTTGTATGTTTTAATTATCCTGCCCGTGATTGTTCGTCAGGTCGTGTACTTCGATTGTCTGTTCCGTGGTCATCGTTATTAGTAATGTGAGAGTTGTGAACCTGAAATTTACGTCTTCTTTTAACTTTTGATTTATGAAGTTTTTGATTGTTAATAGTAAGGATCGTAATTTTTCTATTATTTTTAATTTTATGTTTGCTGAATCTTGGGGTTAATTTGTTTCTTCTGTTTTCTTTTCTATAAATAAATGATCCTGGCCTTATACTACATGGTTTTTCCCTGTTCTGATTTAGTTTGTTAAAATTTTTCTCTATCTGGTTTCCTGTGTTGTCTTTAATGGATGGGAATAATCCTGCTTGAAACTCATTTAACCTGTTGAGATAGTCGTGCACGTTACTATATTTTATATTCTTGAATTTGTAGGTTCTACCGTAAAAAAGTTCGTACGGCGTTAATTTTGTAGCAGAATGGATGGAGTTGTTATAGGTTACCAAAGTTTCATGGAGTATGTCGTCGTGGTCTCTGTCCTTGTTTCGTAAAAATAATTCTGTATGTTTCAGTTAGCGTGGAGTGAAGCCTTTCAACGGGAGAATTGCTACTTGATTGTTGTAGCGATGTTACATGTTGGTTTATATTGTATTGCTTGACGAAGTCTTTGAACATCGAAGAGATAAATTCCGGGCCTCGGTCTGAAAGAATTTTGTTAGAAATGCCGTGGAGGCTCATGAATTTCTGACTGGAATAATCGTGAGGATTGTTTGGTTATTAATACTATAGATGTCAATATGTATGATATCTAGGGGCTTTTCGGGATTTTCCGGGATTTGGAATTCTATTTTTTGGGGTTTCCTATCGTATTTAAGTTTTTGGCACAATTCGCAATTATTTATAACCTTGGTGATTTTGTTTTCCATAAATGGGAAAAAGAATTCGCGCTTTAGGTGCAAAAGTGTCTCGTTTATACCCCTGTGTTTATTTTTCAAATGGTATTCGTTAATCAGTTTATCTTGATCGTCGTTCTCGAGTACCTATATCCTTTAATATTTCTGTACAACGAATTACTTTGAAAGCTTTGTTATTTGAAAAGTGATCTGAGTAGACACATTGGACGATCCTGAATGTATCGTCGTCAGTGTAGATAGCACAATATTTATTTGGAGGTACATAATTTTTGAAAATGGAAATAATATCGTTCTTTGAAAAACTTTGTTTTTCTATAGTTCGTCTTTGTTTATTTTTAAATGGCATTTGTAATCGTATTGGCTTTTCCCTCTCGCTTCTTTTAAGTATGAGCTGAATGCTAAATTCATTTAAGGGACGTTCAGATATATATATGTGGTCGTTCATGTTTTCGAGTGCAGAGTGGATTGTGGATCCACTAGAATTGGGGTTCGTTTGGTTAGTCTCGTTTATATTTAATTCAACTTTCTCGTTCTGATTTTCTGTTTTTATTCTGCTGAGTGCGTCAGCGTTCAGATTTAGTGTTCCGTTTTTGTAAATGATTTCATAGTCGAATTCTTCTAGTTTGAGCCGCCATCTAACTAGTTTTGAATTCGGATCTCTAAGATTCATCATCCATTGCAATGGTCTGTGATCTGTCACGATTTTGAATTTGTGACCAAACAGGTAGGGCGGAAATATTTCGTTGCCCAAACAATCGCTAGAAGTTCCTTTTCAATGGTAAGGTAGCTACACTCTGAATCAGTTAGGGTTCTACTAGCATAGCAGATTGGTTTGTCGCTACCTATGGTGCCTTGAGATAGCACTTCACCTATTGCGTAGTTACTTGCATCCGTCGTTAGTACGAATGGTCGGGAGAAATCGGGGTATTGACGTATTTTTTGTCAAGCGTTATTGATTTCCCTTTCTTCAGGCATTCTGTCAGTGGTTTTGTTAGCTTTGCAAAGTCTTTAATGAACTTGCGGTAATATCCTAGGAGGCCCAGAAACGATTTTATTTCTTTTTGCGTCTTTGGAATTGGGAAATTTTTGACAGATTTAATCTTGTCGGGATTAGGTTTTACTCCATCCCTGGAGAATATATGTCCAAGAAATGCTGTTTGCTTATGAAGGAATTCAGTTTTATCTAGTTGTACTTTAAAATTAAATTCTTGCAGTCTCGAGAAAACTTTCTTCAGGTTGTTCTTGGAGGGAAGTTGAAAAGATGACTACCTATGTCAATATACCAAACAGACTTTTTCCACAAGACCACTTAGTACATGGTCCATCACTCGTTGAAAGGTTGATGGAGCATTTTTGAGACCGAACGGCATTCGCACGAACTCGAAGTGACCTCCTTCTACTGTAAATGCCGTTTTAGGTATATCTTTTGGGTCCATCTCTATTTGGTGGAACCCACTTGCTAAATCTAGCGTGGAGAAATACATGCATTTCCCCAGCTTATCCAGGATTTCCGTTATGTTCATTAGTGGATTTGTTGCTTATTGTTTTTTCATTTAAGCGACGAAAATCAATAACAAGTCGCCACTTTTTCGTGGGTATGTCCTTTCCTTTCGGGACTACCCATACCGGGGAACTCCAGGGTGAATGGCTTGGACGAATTATTCCGTGTGTGAGTAGCTCTTGTATCTGTCCTTGAACTTCCGATTTATGTACGTATGGGTATCTGTATGACCTGGTATATATAGGAACGTCGTCATTGGTTGGTATTTTATGTTTAACAGCGGTAGTGAAAGTAAGAGGTTGGGTTTTTTGAAAAGAAATATTTTCGAACTGTTTGCACAATTTAATTATTGATCTCTTTTCTTCGGAGTTCAGGTGGTTGAGTTTCAATGAGTTAACCAAGTCGTTATCGGGGGTTTTGTCGTCATGCGGTTGTAAACAAGTTTCCGTTATATTGCAAAATTCGGTATTTGAATACGGACAGACTTTCATAGGTTGCTCCAAAAAAATAGTTTGTTCTTTGTTTGAAGTATTAGTTACTTCAAGGATGCTATACCAATCTGTGGCAGTGTATATTCCCTCTGAGACGAAAACGTATGGTTTAATTTCAGTTGGTCTTATGAAAATATCGCCATTTCGTATGCTTACGGGGAGTCGACAGATCATTTTTGAGTATGGGGGAATCTTTGCTTTAATTTTGGTCAAAATATCTAAGCCGATAAGACCATCAAAGTATCCGTGGAATCTAAATACTAAGAATCTAAATGTACCATGTGTTTGGAATTCTGAAAAGGAGGGAAAAAATATCGCTCTATTAACTGTATGTTCTTTAAAAATTGTCTTTATAACTGTATAATTATTCGGAGTTTGAAATTGGGGTCAGCAAACTCGGGATTAATGAAGGACGAAGACGCACCAGTGTCTATTAAGAATCTGAGTGGTCTTCCAAATGGTGACCAAATATTTACGTATGGTAGAATATTTCCATGCTTATTGAAGTTTATATATCCGATTGGCTCCCAGAGGCTGGATCGTGAAAATTTCCGATGTCCTCTGGATGGTTCGTTTCTAGGGACATCTCGGGGTCTTGTTGAAATTGTTCATTATAGTACTGGTCTAGATTCAGATACGGGTTTTTGCTCTCAAGGTCCGGGTTGTAAACGTGTTCATTTGTGTATTCATATTCAGGATGTATTGAGGTTCCTGGGTGTTCGACGTTGATATTATGAAGTTCTCTGGAAGGACCTACTTGCTTGAACAAGTTGCTGGGTGTTCTGGGGTTTTGTTGACTAAAATTGTGTTGTGTTGGGGATTGAATTTTTTAGTACGTGGTACTTGCCTCCATAGGTTCGGGCGGGGGTCTATTCAAGAATTGGCCGGAACCTGGGTTTGTTTTAAAGGGTCTGTTGAAATAGGGATTACCTTGTCCTGTCATGGGGCCTAAATGTTAGAAGGGGATTTGTTGGTTTTGACTTGCTTGTGGGTTGAAAAAGTTAGTAGAGTTATACATTTGTTGCCCTGGTCTAGACTTAAAGGTGTGGTTTGATATTGGGGAATTCTGTCTTAGTTGATTGCTAAAAGGGTAATATGTTTTGGTTTTGCGGCGAGAGGAGGAAAGACCTGAGGTTGTGAATTGGGTTGGTAAAGAGGAGACAACAGTTTTCTTTGTTGTTGAAAATATAACGGTTCGTGTTTCATATAAGAAATGTTTTGTTCCTTTGTGCAATAGGCAAAGACTTCTGATAGTGTTTAAGGCTTCATTGCCCTCACTGTGGAACCAAGGAGTTGTCTAAGTCCTGTAAGGAAGGTATTTAAGCACATTTCCTGGTATAAATTATTCTTTGCGATTATTACGTTAACGTCTTTTTCGTGTATCTGTACATGATTATTCATAGCTGCTTGAATTTCTATAACTTCACTATAGAATTTTTCCAAAGACTTGTTAAGTCGTCGCGAATGAGGGACGTCTCGTTTCGTTTGTCCGAGTACTGACAGAGTAGTGAGGTTCTCCTTAATAGAGACCATATAGGTTTAGGACTTCGTTGGGTAGACCAACTACTTTATTTCTTATGGCTCGGAGTATGACTCTGCATAAGTTCGTGCCATCAATTCCATTGAGAAGAGATAATATCTCTTCAACGTTTTTTATGAATTCAAATAGAAGTCTTGGATTTCCATCGAAAGTTGGAATATCGCTGACTATATCTGGCACTGTGAGTGAGTTCAGAAGATTGATTGATGCTGAAGCAGCGGCGGATGATGCTGTTGCATCAATTTCTTGACCGTTCATTATTCTAGTTTTATTAATTTTACTATCTAAATAAGTTTCACTATTTAGATTAATATTGCTATCTAAGGGATTGTTATTATTTTCAGTTAAACTTTCGGATTTTCCAATATTTAAATTTATTTCCACAATATTATTTTCTGCCCTTATTTCTAAACTTAAATTATTGAAGCTGTCCTGTTTCCTCTTTTGGATTGGATAGGGATTATTCTTAATTTTTGGGATTTTAAACATAGGATGAAATTCGCTATTTTAACTTACGTGACATAGAATTTCATGTTGTTCTTATGCTGTTGAGATGTGTTGAGATGGTCCTCTTCAGGCTGTTGCTGGTTCTGATTAGGACTCGTACCTTGCACTTAGATATCTCGATAAATGTCAGTAGCACTGATATTTATTAATTTTACGATATTTGATTTGCTCTCGAAAAAATAAATTCTTTTATCCCGTAAACTGATGTCTATTTATTTCGATTTGCCTTCGAAAATGATTTTTTCCCTTGCACTGAACTGTGATAGGTTGATTTTTCTTGATAGCCGTTTTTTCGATAAACCTTCGACACTATTACCGACCTTCCACGTTACACTTGTATTCTTAAAGTTCTTTTCCGAGTTGAATTCGATAAACCTTCGATAAACTAAAACTCGTTCCGTACGACTGCGCCAGTTATAGTTGCAAGTATCGCGGAGATGAAAAAAAAATGTTTCCCTTTTCGACCAGCTCAGTGCTGCTTTATTGACTAAACTCGAAATTTAATCTACACCTTTACATTTTTATATAATTTATTTGCTGACTAAGTGTTGATTGTCAAAAATAAAAAGAATTGGAATTTGAAATTAAATTGCTGATTGTTATGAATAAAAAGAATTAATTGAAATAGGATCTAAGTGCTGTCTATTATGCTGGCTGCTGGTGTTGATGACCGGGGTTGAGGCACGTGTGCCGTGGGGTATGTAACTCGCGCATTATTGAGCTTCCATGTCGGTAAGGTTTTCTTAAAAGTAATCCATAGTTTGGGACTGAAGTTTGCTCTCTAGGTAGGTACGGTTGTTCTACACATCCAGAGTTTTGTGCATCCGCTGCGAATATACACAACAAGTTGGCGTGAAGTTGGTGCTTTAATTTTTACAAGAAATGCACAACAATATCGTTCACGGAGAGGGTATTTAAAAAGGTTTTATAAAATGAAATTCCAAATACTCTAGTTCAATTAGCGGAAGAAGAGAATGAACCAAAAGGAACAGTCGACGTCGCAAGGGAAAAGGAATCAGAAAAAAAATCTACAACAAAAAATCCAAAAACAAATCAAAAGATAAGACAATCGCCGAAGGGATCACAAAATTAAGAAACAAATCAGTATACAAAATCGACGTATCTTGTAAATATATTTTAAATTCGAAAATAGATACAAATAATCATACCTAAACTTAGTTATGGACTAAATTAAGTAGTTGCCTTTTAATTCCGTTTGCGTGATAGTGACTAACTTCTCCTAAATTATTTATTTCAAAGTGTTTCTTCAATAAATCCTCGACGTGACGGATAGCTTTTTCGTCCACGCTGGCAACTAGAATGTCGTCCACGTATGTATATTAAAAGGTAACAGCAAAACTGTTCGTCTGATAGGCTATATAGGCATTTGTCCGCCTTGCTTTGGGTGAAACCACTGTCCGTAAGCACTTTATGGATTGAACGTTTGCAGCCTGCTTAAGTCCATAAATACTTTTCTGAAGTCTGCACGATAGTCTTTTTCCATCAGCTTCGAAACCAGGTGGCTGCTTCATATATATAACTTCCTTAAGCTCCCCGTTTAGAAATGCTGACTTCGCATCAAGGTGTTGGACTTTCATTAGACTATAACCCGCTACTGGCAAAAGCGTTATAAAAGTTGACTGCCTTACAACTGGTGCAAAGATTTCATCGTAGTCGTGT
The DNA here is from genome assembly GCA_949715645.1 of Portevinia maculata. Classification (NCBI taxonomy): domain Eukaryota; kingdom Metazoa; phylum Arthropoda; class Insecta; order Diptera; family Syrphidae; genus Portevinia; species Portevinia maculata. The sequence continues at coordinate 144,475,569 of OX454526.1, forward strand.
CCATATTTTTGGCTGTACCATTGCGACACCAATCTTGCCTTGAATCTTGTAGCCTCCCCGAGTGTGCCCCGTTTTATCTTGAACGTCCATCTGCATCCGACGATGTTGGCATCCTCTGGCGGAGTAACCAATTCCCATGTGTTATTATTTTGTAGGCTTTGTATCTCCTCCTGCATTGCTGTTATCCATAGACCTTGTCACGACAATGTTAGTGTCAAAAGAGAAAAAAAAAACGACAATGTCAGTGTCAAAAGAGAAAAAAAAACAAACAAACAGCTGAATGAAATGAATGAAAAGAATGGCGAATTTGCATGGCGGGAAATCAGTTCTTCGCGAATAGTTACTAAAAGTTTATAACAAAGCCAATTTTAACAAAAAAAAAGTTACGGAACTAAGAAGTAGTATCCAAACCACGTTTTGGATAATTAAAAAGTTAACATTATAATGTGATTGTGTTCAAAAAATAAAAGTGAAAAAGTTAGAATCGCGTAGTTGTGGCAAAAACTGTTTTCGTTCCGAATATCTCGTAATAATTTTATATTAAAGTGAATTATAACAAAAACAAATTTCCAGAACTAAAAAGGAGTATCCAAACACTATTTTGGAATACTCAAAAGATAACAATACATTAAGATTCTGTACAAAAAATAAAAGTGAAACCGTGACAATCGCCTTGTGGCAAAAAAATATTTCTGTTTCGAAGCAACTTTTTACTTTAACTTACTTTCTCACGTTTTTTCTCTAAAAGCTGGTACTTTTTAATCTTCAATTTATTCTGTTTTCACTTAAATATACACTTTATTAACAATCACAATGATTATCCATTTCATTCAGCTGTTTGTTTGTTTTTTTTTTTTTGCTCTTTTGACACTGACATTATTTTCATTCAATTTACTTTTGACGTTTGACGTTTAAGAAAGGGGTGCGGCACTTCAGAAAGAGATAGCTTGGTGAAAATGTCTATTGCTTGCTATTGCTGCAGTTGATATATTCTGTATAGCTTCCTGGTTCTTGAGTGATTTGCGTTTTTACTACGTTTACTTCGCCGATTAAACGTGCTGGTGCTTTTCCCTTATTCACTCTGCTAGATTTCCTCAATATTACCACTTCACTGTCTTCGCATGCGCCTGCTGAGATGTTCTGCGAGTCTGTACTCTCATCGAGATATGCGTGTGCCTTTGTGCTGTCATTGCTCTTTATGCGTGCTGGATTTACCTCAAGTTGACCTTGTTGCGTTTGTGATATATTCCTCTCGTCTGAGCTTAGAATTTTATCGGTAACATCCTGATCGTTGTTGTCGCTAGAAAACTTGCCCACAAATCTTACGATTCGACTGATAAGAATCTTCTTAGTTTTCTCATCAACGAAACGAAATCCCATTGAATGCTCATCATAACCGACGAATGTTTTCAGCTGAGCCCTATCGTCTAACTTCCTTCGATTTTCGTTGGGAATGTAGACGAATGCTTTGGATCCGAAAACTTTAAGATTGCTAATATTCGGCTTGGTCCCCGTCCATTTCTCATAAGGCGTTATTGAGAGAACATTTGTTGGCAATCTATTCTGCAAGTAGTTTGCCGTCATGATAGCCTCGCCCCAAAGCTCATACCCGAGTTTCGCATCAACAAGCATGCACCTGGCCATTTCCACTAGATACCTGTTTTTCCTTTCGGCTGTGTCATTTTGCTGCGGGCTATATGGTGTAGTATGCTGGTAATGTATGCCTTCTTTCTTGAAAAAGCCCAAAACCCTTCCTGCTGTGTACTCACCTCCATTATCTGACCTAATTACTTTCGGCTTAGCTGCGAAGTTTTTACCATTTCCGTGTACTGTACGATGCGATCGTAAACCTCGGACTTTTCTTTCAACAAATAGACAGTGGTGTATCTATAGTCGTCAATAAACGTTAAGAAATACCTATTGACACCAGGTGTTGTTGTTTGTATTGGGCCACAAACGTCACTGTGAACGAGATCTAATGGTGCGCAGCTTTCTTTGGTTGATTTTTTCTTAAATGGAGGACGAGTCATTTTCGCTTGTATGCATATTTCGCAAATACTCTGGTTACAATCGACTATCTTAAATGGATCGCTCGCCATATTTTCTGATGCAAGTCTCTTAATAAAGTCGATATCGCGGTGTCCAAATATACGGTGCCAATAGTGCAGGCGATTTCTCCATTTACAACATTTGGTAACGCATAGGGCTCTATTACCAACTTCCTTCTGTCTTAGTTTGTATAGATTTCCTTTTAGGTCTGCCAATGCTACCTCGATACCGTCAGAAGTTCGAACTTTACAGATAGCGCCGCTGAAGTTCACTTTATATCCCTTCTCCGTCAATTTCCTTATGGACAGCAAACCTCCCTGAAGATTTGAAATGTAGAGTACGTCCTTGATGCATAGGGATACTTCCACATTACTGTTGTTCACTGCGCTGATTTTGCATGCCCCTTTACCTTCTGAGACGATTTGTTGTCCATTAGCAACTGTGACGTTTTCTCTGTCGGATGAATCTAGGCTGACGAAATCCTCTAATTTATTATAAATATGAACCGTGGCTCCTGAGTCTAGGACCTATCCATGGAAATCAGACCCATTTATATGAAAACAGAATTCTTGGTTGGATTCTACAATGTTAACGTTCGCTTTTGTTTGTTTGCTCTTCCATTCTTTATATTTCCTGCAGTCTTTCTTCAAATGGTAATTTTTCTTGCAAAAGAAACAACATTTAGTTAAATCTGTACTAAATTTATTTATTACCTTTAAAGCTGAATTGCTGCTGCCACTGTTTTGCCTGGTGAACTTCTGCAACAATTTTCTCTCCACCATTTCGAGAGTTAAATCTGCTTCACTTCTTGTTTCCAATGCGGTGGCCAACATATCATATGATCGGGGCAAACTACTAAGGAGCATAGCTATAGTCCAGCTGTCGGAAAGTCCATCTTCTCCCAAAGCTGTTAACTTATCGGAAAGTGTCATCATGTGCTGTATGTGTTCTTCCATGTTACCGCCATCGTGTAATTTTAGGTTGCATATTTGCCGCATTAATTGCACCTTATTGCTGAGGGTCGCTTTCTCGTGATGTTGCTGGAGTCAGTCCCATGCCTCATTGGCTCTTCTAACGTGATGGAGTTGACTGTCCTCGACGGAAAGACCAATCAAAACCCTGGCATCGCTGTCCTTTTTAGTCCAATCGGAGGTGACTGGGTCAGGCTTTGGTTCCATGACAACGTCCCACAGATTGTCCTTCCTTAACAAGAGCTCCAATTTGTATTTCCATGTGTGGTAATTGTCCACTCCCAGCTTCGATATCGTTGTTAGCAATGAGTCGGCCATTCCGCCACGAAATCTAAAGAAAAACAACTCTGTGCACGCTGAACTTGAAGCGACTTATGTAAAAAATAAATCACAAGCTGTATTGTCTTTATTTAATTAATTAGAGTAACAACTCTGGGCCCATAACCTGTTAATATCTGTTGGATGAAAAAGGATTAAAAACACGACACAACTTTATCGAATAGTGAATCTATTTATTGTAAAAAGAAAATGAAAGAAACGGAAAAGAGACAGTCATATATAGTTTCAATTTGTGGGCATGTTCGCCTGATGCTCTGGTAAGGCGAATGTTACATCTAACATTTTTGAACTTCTTGCAGATACAGATACGCATCAAAGGACTACTACAAGAAGAACAACCCACCTCAATCTCGGACTAGCGCGCAGCAAAGAATGCTTGATGCAAGAACGACAAACCCAACTGGAGCACAAAAAGCCCAATTAGAATGCCAGCCGACAGCAAACATTGGCACAGACAGCACAGAGGATGAGAACAAAAACTCTAATGCTGGACCATCAGATGACATTATCTCTATGCCCAGGCCATTAGATGCCATCCCAAAACCTGAGTTGTCTCAATATATTGGCAATGCTGCCAGTACCACCCAATAACCTTGGGGTTAAGGTGCATCCAAGTTAATATACAGCATGCTACGACTGCCTCGGCAATCCTCAGCCATAGATTTAGCAAGGATCACCTAGACGACGCCTTTATCCAGGAGCCATATGTCCTAAAGGAACAGGTAAAGGGACTCTCATGTGAGCTATTATACGATTCCACTAACCCTGGAAAACCTAAAGCATGTATCTTAACTAATAATTTTTTTTTTTTTTTTTTATAATTTGCTCACGCTAAAGGGATTTTTTTTCTGTTGTTACAGTACCCTTATAATGCTAAGAACACAGTGTAAGCTACTTGGTATTAGAAAGAATAGAGAGATAGGAAAGAAGTGTTTGGGTGCAGTTGTAGGGTTTTTCTCCACGGGTGGTGTCTAAGTTACTTAGGGAGATTACGAGTTCATGTATTTGGTATAAAGTAATGGACTTGGCCGGGATTCGAACGCACGACCTTCCATTCCGTAAGCGAATACACTACTACTGCACTCTTTCCAATTCCAGAATACACCAACAAAGATCTGGTAGCTGCTAAAGCTGAGCTGCACACCAATGCAGGTAAAACAGAAGCTGTCCTATGTTCAGTTTACCTGCCAGGTGACTCTAGTGACATGGACTTCCTGCCACTAAAAGGACTCGTAGGCTACAGTGGTAGGAAGAAAATGCAACTCATTGTAGGCTGCGATGCAAATGCCAATCAAACGATCTGGGGCAGCTCAAACATAAACAAACGGGGTGAGTCTCTATTAGAATTTATAAATTTCAACAACTTAGAAATTCTTAATTAGGGAAGCAACCTACCTTTATAAATAGGATCAGGACAGAGGTATTAGATCTCACCCTTTGCAACACATTTGAAAAAAAATTATTAGGAACTGGCATGTTTCAACAGAGACCTCAATGTCTGACCATCGCCACATCCTTTTCGACCTCGAACTAGGTAATATTCTCTCGGAGAGGTACAGACAACCCAAGTCTACAGATTGGGACACATACCGACAAGAGCTCAGAGACAACCTGAGAAGATGTAACACAAACATCAGAGATGATAATATTGAACTAACGTGTGAAAATCTCAATACGGCAATCACATCTGCCTTCCACCAAGCTTGCCCTGAAAAAAGAAAAAACAGGCAACCGACTTACCCCTGGTGGAATAAAAAACTAGCCACACAACAGAGACGGGAAAGCTCTTCAACCGGGCTAAATGCAATGGCGAATGGGAAATTTATAGAAACACTCTCACCATGTATAACCAAGAAATTAGAAGGGCCAAGAGAGAATCGTGGAGAATCTTCTGTCATACCATCAATGACACTAAAAGCTGTGCCCGCATTCATAAAGTACTCTCTAAGCAGCACACTAATCCTATTGGTTCTATGAAAAAACCTGATGGCACATATGCCGAAAACGAGCTACAGACGCTCCAGCTCTTAGCCGAAACACATTTCCCAGACTCCTTGATAGTTCCAGAACATCAAGAAACCCCTCCCCAGAGAAGGTTATATAGACCGCTCAGAGAGGACTGGAACAGGTCAAAGAAAATCTTTAATGAAGGCAAAATATTTTGGGCAATCAACTCTTTTCAACCCTTCAAAGCCCCTGGAGAAGATGGAATATTTCCAGCTTTACTACAAAAGGGCATCCCGCACCTGCTACCTGTACTTATCGACCTATCCAGGGCTAGCTACGCATGGGGATATATACCAAAAAATGGAAAGAGGTTATTGTCAAATATATACTAAAGGTAGGACGCAGACCGACTGCTTTGCCAAAATCATATAGACCAATAAGCCTCACCTCCTTTTTCCTCAAAACTATGGAAAAAATCCTTGATAGACATATCAGAGAGAGGGGACTTCAAACGAACACCCTTCACAGCGATCAGTTGCTTCCTCGATATAGAAGGAGCATTTGATAATACAAAATTGTCCCAGATATATAGAGGTATCCAAAACATGGGAGTTGACATCACTACATGTAAATGGATAAAAATGTATGCCATAGGATAAAACAATAAAAACCTCATTAGACAACAATAAACTCAGGGTGACAGCTACGAAAGGAGCCCCCCAGGGAGGAGTACTCTCACCTCTGCTTTGGTCCATCGTAGTAAACGAACTACTGATCAATCTCAGTAATAATGGCTTCTATGTCCTATGACGACATAGCTATCGTAATCAGAGGAAAATTCGAAAACACAATCTCGGATCGCCTCCAGAGGGCTCTGAACCTGAATGGTGCACAAAGGTTGGACCTAAAGTCAACCCCAAAAAAAGCACCATAGTTGCATTCACCAAGAGAAGAAGGCGAGGAAGTCTCAGAAATGCTACACTCTTCGGTGAAACAATAGAGTTATCAACGGAAGTTAAGTATCTAGGAATCACACTAGACCAAAAACGTACATGGAGCTCTCACATTATTAAAATCATTGATAAGGCCATGACCTCTTTAAGGTCCAGCAAAAGCTTGGTAAAAACTAGGGACGTAACCCCAAAATGACACTATGGATGTATACGGCAATTAGAAAACCTATTATCACGTATGCAGCCGCCGTTTGTTGGCTCAAAGCAACGCAGAGGTCAGCACAGGCTAAGCTCAATAAAATTCAGCGACTAGCCTGTGTCTGTGCAACAGATGCAATGAAAAATGCACCAACAGCTGCACTTGAATTATACTAAACATCCCTCCATTTCACCTAGAACTCATGAAAGAAGCGATGGTAAACGCCTATACGCTTATCACAGAAGATGAATCACATTCCAACATAGCTCACTCTGAAATCCTACGGGAACTCAGAGAATACGAACTGCTTGGAATACACCTAATAGACAAATGTCTACCAAGATATAACTTCCGACACAACTTCAAGGTTACATTCCCAGACCGTATAAGATGGGAACAGAAAAAACCTACATTTACCAAAGATTCACATGTATGGTACACAGACGGATCGAAAACAAATGAAGGGGTATACGGCCCTCGCACTAAAACGTGCCTATACGCTAGTATGGACACAAGCAGCACCGTATTTCAGTCGGAAGTCCACGCGATAGAGCTATACATCCGATAGAATCTAAGCAGACTCTTAAAAAACAAAAACATATACATTCTCTCCGATAGCAGGGCGGCCCTACTCGCAATCAACGCCTTTGAAGTAACATCTAAACTGGTCTGGGATTGTCTCCAACTTCTACAACAACTGGGCACCACAAATAAAGTTCAATTGATTTGGGTGCGAAATGAAATGAAAAAGCAGACGAAATAGCCAGAACTGGATCCGCATCCCCATTCATGATGCCAAGACCATTCTGCGGGCTATCAATAAACACTATTAAAAGTTGTGTTTAAACTTGGTTAGAGGAAAAGAAGCTTCATTTCTGAAGGGAAATCGAAGGCAACAGGCAAGCAAAAAACTTTATGCCAAATAGCTCCCACAAAAAAACGAAACAACTACTACAACTAAGTAGAAGTCAGATTCGACTAGTCACAGGCTTCCTCACAGGGCACTGACATGTTAAAAAACACCTGATGACTATAGGCATAGCACAAGATAATACCTGCAGATTGTGCAACGTGGAAGCAGCAGAACATTATATTATGTGAATGCAACTGCTTAATCAGAACGCGTCAACGTTATCTAGGTAAGTTCTACCTTGACGCAGCAGACATAGCTGCCAGCTCTCTCAAAGAACTAGCCACCTTTCTAAAAAAAACTGTGGCATCATTGACGAGCTTTAAATGGAGGACATCACAATAGGCCCACAAGCGGTAGCAGTGATCTGGATACAATATACCACCTCCAACCAAAAATGTAATCTAATCTAAGTTAATATTGGGTTTTTTTGAAAAAAAAAAAAAATACTCCGTCGTAGGGCGATTAGGAGGAAATACAACCGCGACATCTATGAGCTGCACCAAGATGTTTATGTAGTCCAAAAAGCTAAATCAAGTTGACTACATTGACTCGGCCACATTGAGCGAATGGACAATAATGCACCAGCCAAAAGGATTTTCGACGCCCAGCCCCCAGGTGTCTTTAAAACCAACACATCGCGGATACTAGAACACTTGGTCTGCAGAGGATGGAAAGCTGCAGTATCTCAGGCAAAGACTAAATTCACGTTATCAAATTTTCAAACAAGTATGCCTGAATTTATCATTTCAGCACCTTTTGCTCATGAATTTAATAGGTCTTTGTCAAGTTCAATGACCAGCGGTTGGAAAAATGATGCGAGTTTTTTCTTTATTTTGGTATTGTGATTACCTTTAGATTGCAGCTTGTAATTTATGTCTTAATAAATTTGCCAAAGGGCTGATATGATTACTGGACGAGTCTGAGTATGCACTCCCAGCATACGCGCCAAACTTGGGTCCAAATTAAAATGCAATGGCAGCTAGTCAAACAGAAAGCGAATTGTAAAATGAAGGTTTATTTCATTAGGTCGTTTCTCATGGACCGCCTCAGTTTCTTGAGTAATATACGTTCTTTGTCACTCTACGAGATGATTATCGGGTCCATATAGGTCTTTGCCAAGTTCATTGACCAGCCGTTTGAAAAATTATGACAAATTTCTCTCTATTTTGGTACTAGGATTACCTTTATCTTCAAGAAGACTGCTTTATCTTCAAGAAGACTGCTTTTAACACTTTACTCCCACGAAGCCACAGCTCCTTCACCATCACCTGAAAGTTTGCAAATAAAGACAACTTTGCAGTACAGTTCTTTCTATTTACTGCTTCCAACTTCTTTGCATATTGAAATGAATCCATTTTCCTGAAAAAATATCGAGAAACTATTGATTATTAATAAAAAATTTACTTTTCTTTACTGATTCCTATGATTCTACTGCCAATGATATTGTTTGTTTGACCTCCACTTCTATTTGTTTACATTCGATTTGGCATCTCTGTCATAGAAGCATTGTATAGCTGTGTTTAATGAAAAAAAGATCAGAACAGAACAGATCAGATCAGATCAGCACACATGAGCGAAAACTGTCAGATCAAGTGAGAACAAAAAAGTACAGCTTCATGTGACAGCTCCCATATCAGCTGTTAAATTCCAAAATAAAATAAAAAAATAAATAAATCCAAATGAAAAAAGACTCAAAGTTGCTTTTGATAAATAAAATAAAATGAATACTTCAGACTTTTTAATACTCGAGATGTTGGAAGATTCTGGCAGTAGCATCATGTTAAGTTCGTCGGATATTACAACATCGGATACCAGCAATAGCGATGATGAAGAAGATTTGCCACTGTTTTTCGTTGGAAAGGACGACAGAAATGCGATTTCTAGGTATCTAGAAGAAGTAGTTCCTTCTTATACTGAAAAAGAATTTATAACCCACTTTCGAGTAAGTCGCGATTTGTATCAATGCATAGTGCAACAATTTGCATTATCGAATGAGTACATCGCAATGGAAGCGGCGAAAACATTTTCTCCAGAAATTCATGTAGCACTCCTCTTGTGGTTCGCTGGACATGAAGCGTGCTCCTTCAGAGATATAGCAGATAGGTTCAATCTTTCTTTGGGCTTTTTGAGCAACCTCTCAGATTCAGTTATTCGGTGGCCTACAGAGGAAGAAAAAGGTAGAACTACCTTATGGATGTATAATAAAACTGGTATTCAGGGGATAATAGGTAATGTTAATATTATTTAATCTAACCGAAATAAATTTAATATATTTAATTTAGGTGCTATCGACGGTACCCATATAAGGATTGACCCTCCTAAGCGAGCCAAGGACGATTCTATAGATATACAAAACGTTTTAAGTATATGTTTGCAAGCTATCTGTAATGATAGGAAGCAAATTATTGACAACTTCGTTGGCTATCCAGGATCAGTTCATGACAATAGAGTTTTGGAAAATTCCGACATATATCCTGAGCTCTCAAATTTATGTGGAGAATTGTTTATACTAGGAGATTCTGCATACGCTTGTACAAGGCACCTTATAACACCTGTAACGGAAGCTGTTCCCCTCAAGCACAACTTGTGTCAAAATAAATTGGACTCACAAAAAAAAAAAATGTCTGCCCTGAACGTTGCTTGGCCTCAGGGATGTCCCAAGATCACAGGATGTCTTCCGGATATTCATGAGTTGCTCAAGGGGTTGTTTAGTTGGCAGGCACGCGGACATGCTTGCATATTGCGCGGACTAGCTCGCCAAAATGGGGGGGGGGGGGGGGGGGAGTTCTTGCGTCTGCCACTAAACGACCGTACATAAATTACATGTCGAATAAGAAATCTAACCACACCAATCACTTGTCAAACTACCCACTTGAAATAATGTGTATCTCAACTGTCAAATATAAACCAAAACGAAAAGAACTGGGGGGAACCTAGCGGTGGAAGTCAGCTCCCTGAGTAATTCCCTCCCTCCGTCTACTACACCTGCAAAGTGTAGCGACACCATGGCCGATGCCGAACTCATTTCAAACAACGGCCCCTTTAGTAATGATGAGCATATTGCATGCTCGCCAACTCGTCACCACAACCATCCTGGAGTCGAACTCACTTTCCCACACTCACTGAAAGAATTTAGTCCGACATAGCGAAATCGATATTAATTTCAAAAAGTTAAAAGAAAGACACCTTGGTTGTTAGACTTCATTTAGACAGGGTAGAACCGCCGGGTTTTATTTCATTTATAATCTTAATTTTCTATAATGGCTCTTCGTCTTCCCATTTTTTCTTATTTCAGGGATGGACACTTTTATTCAAAACTCGAGCCACTAAGGGGTCCCGAGATCTTAATGACTATACAGAAAGGGTCCTTACGTTAAAGTAGGTTTCTACGAGTATCTTAACATTAAACTCTCCGTCGAGTTGAGTTTCTAATATAAACTAATAATAAATCCTAAACGGGTTTATTTCAAAGTTCGAACGTTAGAATGAATTGGGTAAACTTACCGAGAGCTCCTCGTTGATGTGCGCACAGCTACGATTCCCCTCGATGCATCAGTCGAATCTAATGCCTGGATGATGTGAAGCAGTTACTATATACTTTATCTAAATGGATTTCACTCTTACGGTCGCAAAAGAAACAACAACATCGGTGGGGATGCGCCCTCTTATTTGCGGATTGATCTCGTCGTGCTACTTGCATCGGATGCATTCGAACCCCGAAAGATGAAAGTGCTTTTATAATTTTGTTTTCGCAGCTAATAGATTTTAATCATAACTAAATTCTTGGCGCGATCCTCGTTTCACTTTCGACTTTATTTTACTTAAATTCACAAATAAATTCACTTATGCCTCTATTGTAATTGATCTTTGATATTGTCTCTAGAATGGCGACTGTATCTAAGATACAATATTTTGTCGAAACCATCCGATTCTAGCCTTGCAAAATTCGAGTTAATTATCAAACTAAATACAACCTAAGGCTTGCTTCCTACCGAGAGTCTAAAGTTGGTCAGAACGCACACTGCACCAGGACGAGATCGTCTGTGAAGTCAGTGTGTGCGGTGGACAGTTGATATACACCAACAAAATTTTCGCCCCGGGGCGCTTCTTGTTATTGCACCCTCGCGGGAGTGAGTAATTATAAGAATTTATGCGTGACTCTATGCCCTTACTCTATTAACACTAACATTTCTTATATCTATCGCACTAGCGCTGCTTCTGATGGGGTGGTGGATGGTGGTGGTGCTGCTTATGGTGGGTCTGCCTGAGCTCTTCTCGGGAGCGAGACTCGAGGTTGACGTTGTACAGGCCACTCGGCTGTAAGCGTGCTGCTACGCAGATGTTGCCCTTGCGATAGCGCAGTGGGGAATTATCATACGAGGCGGGCGTTAATTCGCACAGCCTCGCCCTCGTGTGGTTCGGTATACGTATAATAAATACCACGTTCTCTCCTAACCAAAGCTGTGAAACATACTTAAATTAGTTTTAAGATTAATTTCCAGGAGAAGGAACAGCTTCCTTACCTGGTTCGAACGGATTGTCTGTTATGCTAACGAATCCCTGAGGTTCCACGAGGGCGTATAATTTTTATTTTTCCTGCGGAACTTTCGTCGTCGGCTTTTACCGAACGAAAATCGGGCGTGGACGCAGGACGACGAGTGCTTCGTCCGCTTGTTTGGGGGACGGTATTCCGCACTGCGCTCCGCGGTTCACGGTTCACGGTCTTCGGATGCGCTCTTGGCGTCGTTGACTGGACTGGTGGTCGAGTGAAGTGTCTGCTCCGGCGGTTATGAATCTTGGACTAGTGTGTCCTGTCCAAACGTGCGCCGACCTGTGGAAACAATGAAGTCTGCCCCCGTGTGGGAGTTGTGGTTTGTGAATTATTTCACGAAATTCCATGCAACTCACCTGGATTGTGTCGGCCGCGACTGGTATTCGGGCACAACGCTCGGGGGTGAGGATTATTATCCCCTCTAGAGTAGTCTAGTGACTTCTGTGTGACTTCTCTAAAGTCCTTCCTTTTTTTTTTTTTTTTAGTGTGTGCCCAGCGCTGTCTCTGCACGTCCGCCTGCTCTGACACTTTTTCTAAAACTGCGATGGCCGTCGCAAGAATGCCGGAAATCGGATGCAAATTTTTCAGCTGTCAGTTTGTACATTGGAAGCGTTCAGAACATGGACTTTAGGGAGGTGTTTGGCAATTGCGTTTAACGTGAGGTGCCGATACCACGCATTAGATGGCGCTCTGCCGGGATTTCCTACAAATCTTGTAGCTTTTTCTGGCCCCCGTAGGTGGCTTGAAAAAGATTCAAGACCGAAATCCTGTCTCTAGAGGTCGTCATTCCGACGAGGATCGACTTACGCTATGTAAATGTTGTTTTTTTTTTTTTTTTTTTTTCATTTAGAGCTCTAGTGAAAACAAATAAATGGGAAAGAACAGGCCTCAGAAGTTTGGCCCCACTCGGATATGCGTTTTGCACGTATATCTTTGGCGTGGAAAATACCGAGGTCGTTACCTATTAAGTCTTGTAATTCAACTATATTATTGGAGTGTATCGACTTGATTCTTCCCTGTATGAATTTAGGACACAGTTTAGCGTTGCGCTTTTGGCTGCTGTCACTTAGTATGAAATTGCGTTTAAAGACTAATTGTCCTACTTTACTTTTTTTTTCTTGCTGCGGGTATTATAACTTCGTTCATAGATGCCGTGAGCCTTAGCCAGGCATTCCTTGAGGCGGCTGTGAACGATGTTCATCCTCATTGCTTTCGGCAGTATATCAAATTCGGGGTTATTAAGGCTTCTTAGTTTTTTAAGTAATGCGTAGTCGGAATACAGCCTCATGAGGTGACATTCCAATGGCTGCATGTATCGTTGTTCTAAGGGCACTTGTTATCTGCGGAACGAATCTGTCCCACGTATCTTGTTTAGGCCCTATATACGACCTAATGGCTGCTAATATCGGCCTGTTAACTCGTTCACTTGCGTTGGCTTGTGGTGAGTAATAAGCTGTCTTTACATGCCTGACACCATAGTTATTTAAGAACCTGACAAATCCCTTGCTTATAAATTGTTTCCCGTTGTCAGATAAAACTGACTCCGGTACTCCGTATGTCATAAAAACGGTCTCTTCCAGAAACTTGATTGCTGCTTCGCCAGTAGCTTTCCGCAAAACTGAGACAATAACAAACTTGGTTAGCTGATCCACACAAACAACCATATATGCATTACCACTCTTTGATCTTGGATATGGTCCAAGGAAATCGATGTAGATATGTTGGAATGGTCTATCTACCACGAAAGCTTGGCCCATTGGCGGTCTTAATGTCGAGTTCGGGGCCTTAGACGTTTTACAAATCGTGCAGTTTGCGATATATGCTTTTACTTCAGCCGCCATATTGGGCCAATAGAAGCGTTCATGCAGGCGATACAAGGTTTTCGCGATACCGCCATGCGAGGCTCTTGGTGGCTCATGTGCCAGGCTGATGAAGGTGTTTTGGGAATCCAGAGTTTCCAGACTAAGTCATCATCTCCAGAATTCCCTGTGCAAAATTTGACCTTCTTATACACAAAACCGTCTGAGACAAGAAGGTCAGGAAGCTGGTCTTTATTTTTCTCAATTGTTGCTACCAACTCTGCATATTCGTCTGATTTGAAAGACGTATCCTGCAGGTCGATACATAGAACATCGGATGGTTTCACATTACACGCTGTATCATGTGTGATACTATCAATGGATCAGAATCTCTCTACTCCCATGATTGCCGCCAGACATTCCAATTCCGTCACGCTGTAGTTGCGTTGTGCCGAATTCAATTTGTAGGAGAAATATGAAATGGGTTTCTCGACGCCTTCCTCATCTTTCTGACATAGCACGCAGCCAATTCCGGTTGTCGATGCATCGCATACTATCAGGAAAGGCTTATTAAAGTTTGGGTTCACTTTGGGTTTCAAAGGCCTCTACAGCTTCTGGGCCAAATATGAAGGATTTGTTTTTCTTTAGGGTGTTGGTGATAGGGGCTGCGAGCGTGGAGTAATCTCTCACAAACCTCCTACACCAGCCTGACAAACCCAAAAACCTTCGAACTCGTCGAGGCGTCTTAGGTATAGGAAATGTCTTAATCGCTGAGAGTTTTTCCGGATCCGTTTTAAGACAACCACCACCGACGATGTATCCGGGATACCTTAATTGCTTGAAGCAAAATTTCGATTTTGATAGATTAATTGTTAAACCTGCAAACGCAAGCCGAGAAGCTACCAGCCATAAAAGCTGTAAGTGTTCTTCAAATGTTCGCGATATAATTAAAAGGTCATCCAAGTATACGAAAATATTTTGTTTCAATTCGTGAGGAACCCCTTTGTCCATGAGTCTACACATGCGTTGCGCCGCATTGCAGAGTCCAAAGGGCATAACCTTGAATTGATATAGGGGTCTACCAGGCACAGTAAACGCCGTCTTTTCCCTGGATGTTTTTTCCAGCTGTATTTGCCAAAAGGCATCTTTCAGATCTACACTAGAGATATAGTGTGTCTCCGAAAGACGCCCTAGTAAACCCTCAATATGCGGGAGTGGATAAGCGTCCTTTTTTGTTACCTGGTTAACTTTCCGGGAGTCAAGGCATAAGCGAACCTTCCCAGGTTTTCGAACCAAGACTACAGGAGAGTTCCAAGCACTTTCGCTTTCTTCGATCACGTCCATCGCTATCATCCTATCCAGCTCCTCATACATGAGAGCCTGTATCGCTGGAGACACGGGAAAGTGTCTTTGCTTAATGGGCTCAGTATCCCCTGTGTTAATGTAATGTTCTTCGAGTTTTGTTCTTCCCAACCCCATTTTGGTACAGGATGGGAATAAACTCTTGACACTTTCGAGTTCCTTGGCCTGATCCTTCGACAATTCGTGACCATTTGAATCACACAGATCTTGCAGTGCACTGGACGCGATTTCGGATATCACTTGAGGTGCTATCTCAAATAATCTCCAAAAATTGACCCCCATGTACAACTGCTGCTCTAATTCGGGTATTAAATACAAAGTTATCTCTTTTGAGATCCCTTTGCATACGATGTTTGTGTCTACTACTCCCACGATCGATTGTTTTTGCCCACTTGCTGTTTTAACGCAGGATGCGAAAGATTTGGGTTCAATGTTTGCGGATTTAATGAGGTCTATGCATCCTTTTCCCAAGCAGCTAATACTCGCGCCACTGTCCAAAAGACCTAGCATTTGCTGGCCAAAAACTGCTACGCTGGCATATGGTCTGGGGTCTTCAGAACCGACGAGTGTCGTGGATGAAATTTCTCTGTGCAAACGTTTCTTTTCTATGAAACGCTCTCGCAATTTTAGAATTTTTTTTTTGTAATTCGCTTTTAAAGATGCGGCTGCGCACTTGGTAGTAATTTACCAATCGTTCATGAAAAGTTTTTGGTTTGTTTTCGGGTACCGCTTTCTCTTGTCTTGTTTCTGGGTTTATTTGAATTTCTGTTTTAGTGTTACTTAATTGTGTTGTCTTTTTAGACGATTGAGGTAAGGCTGGGATTGTTTGTGTGCCCGGTGCATTTTGGAAAGTCGAAATTTTCTCGGGACTTATTGGGAATTTCCCCGGGTCGGTGAAGGACAAAACTCCCCGGTTGTTGATTTGCCCTGTGTCTGGTTTCCCGAACCCTTTACGCAATTTGGTGTCGTTATGTTTTCGCAGCCACATTTATAACAAAAAAGATTGCGCTGTGGGCTAGGGCATTCGACAAATGAGTGACCTCTATTTTTGCAATTCCAGCAAACATATGAACTGGTATCGCGTCGGTTAGAGGATAATCTAATTGCCTCCACTTCGAGTGGTGTTTCTACGTCAGCAGATAGCTTAAGTTCACTGACTTGCCTTCTGAAATTTTGAGGGTTAACTGGTCTTGGGCGCACACCATCACTTTGGTTCATATATTTCTCAATGGTTCTACACATGTAGACCATTTCCGGCAAACTATTGGTATTATATGTAATGAGTAGCTCCCCAATTCGAGGTTTTACGTTCTGTTTGATTAGATCGATTACTTCTCGAGGTGGTTTTGGGAGATGAAGTCTTGTATTCAATTGTGATATGGCGTTGTAAAATTCGTCAAAGCTTTCGTTTTGACCCTGGCGACTATCGAACAATCGCCGTGACAGTTCCGAATCTGTTTCAAGAGTTCTATATTGTTCGATTAGAGCCATCCGAAGGTTATGCCAATTGGCCGTAGGGTTGGTTTTGAGGTAAACCCAATACCAATCGTTAACATGACCTGCAACGAAGAGATGGAAATGTAGACAGATCTCTTCCCAGGAACTATTGTAACATTCCTTCAAGCGGCTTAACCGAAATAGAAACTCATCGATGGTCATCTGCTGATTGTCAAATTGTAGTCCCCACTTTCTGAACTCAACGGTCCTTTGGGATGTATACGATGGAGGATTTCCCCCCTGTGGAGGAGTCGAATTTAAATTCAGAGCATTTAGTTGTCTAATAAAATTGTGAGCATTTTCACTAAGATTTGGCGGGTCAGGTTCTGACTGGCCTGGTTCCCTGTGCTCATTAAAAGGTATTTGAGGTCCTGTATTAGCGGGGTTGCGTGGTATCTGTGCTCGATTCATTTCATATGCTTTTGAGTTATCTGGAGGAGTAGTGGCATGGAGTACTGCCCTAACAGTTTCAGCAACTTGCTCTCGCATGATTCGTCTTTCTCTTTGAAATTCTTCACGTAACACTCGCAATTCCGTTGATCGAGCTAGGCCCACCGAAGCAGTTACCATTTCCTCGATGTACTGGCTTATATTACTACGATCTGCCAGTATTGACCGACTTCTGTCGGGAACATCCGCGATACTTACGTATTCCTCAGCAGGATTCCGGTTTCCGGAATTTGCTCTACTGGTTTGAGCATTAGTAGAGGGTTGCGAGTTCGCTACCGAAACTTGGCTTTCATTGTTTTGTTCGTTTACGCCGGGTAGCGCATTTGTTGTAGCTGTTACCGAGTTACGACTGTTGCCACGAACGTTTCTACGCGTCGAACGATTCATTTGGAGATCTTGGGGATGATTTCCCCTATTAGGAAACCTCGGAGGCATGCTCCTGCTTTATTAATACTATATTTGCTTCAAACCGAATGTGATAGCTTACAGGTAAGAAAACTGTATCCTATTACACTTCAGATTGGTTGCAACTTTATACTTATATTTTTAAACCACGTTTTTTTTTTTTTTTTTGAAATAATAATATATATATAATAATATATAAATTATATGTACTTTGTCTGAGTGGGTTTAGATTTTTACTAAAATGTTCAAATATGTGTGTGTGGGGTATTGATACGTTACCGTTATTGGTATTATAATGACGATATGCTTTTGAAGTTTAGGTTTTATTTAACAGTTGAGGGTTGTGATTTTTTTTTTTTTTTTTGAGATGATTTTCAATGCAAGATCTCAATGCAACGTTCGAGTTACAATTTTAAATGACCTGTTTCTCACTGACATCCAAGATTCTATTTAAATCATTCGAAGATTATTGGAAACCTAGCAATCTATTCAAGGTTTGATGCAGCTCTCTGCGTCAACTTGATCAGCCAAATGTTGAGGGCATCAATTGTCCTTGTCTTGAAGATCGTAGGTCCGAGGAATCAAATACTCAGCAAGTGATTAGATGGTTATAAAATGTAAGTGTTATTATTGTAAGACAACGATCTGAAGTTAGCAAGTGAAAGCTAGAAAGTACGTGCTACACTGTTTCTATGAGGTGGTATCTAAGGCGCTGCTAGCAGATGGAGATTTCTGATTAATCTATTAGTCCCGGTCGCCTTACGAACCGAATCATAATAAATTTAAGATATTACGGATAAATGATTATACCATGAATTGTATTAGCCGATGCTTCACAAGCAGAAAACTCATTCCATGAGCGTGACCTGCTGGTCATCGACTAATTGATGCTAAATTCATATATTTTATAACGCTTGCTTACTCGTTGTTGTCGTTGCCCCACGTTGGGCGCCACCTGTGTAACGGAAGCTGTTCCCCTCAAGCACAACTTGTGTCAAAATAAATTGGACTCACAAAAAAAAAATGTCTGCCCTGAACGTTGCTTGGCCTCAGGGATGTCCCAAGATCACAGGATGTCTTCCGGATATCCATGAGTTGCTCAAGGGGTTGTTTAGTTGGCAGGCACGCGGACATGCTTGCATATTGCGCGGACTAGCTCGCACAAAATGGGGGGGGGGGGGGGGGTTCTTGCGTCTGTCACTAAACTACCGTACATAAATTACATGTCGAATAAGAAATCTAACCACACCAATCACTTGTCAAACTACCCACTTGAAATAATGTGTATCTCAACTGTCAAATATAAACCAAAACGAAAAGAACTGGGGGGAACCTAGCGGTGGAAGTCAGCTCCCTGAGTATTTCCCTCCCTCCGTCTACTACACCTGCAAAGTGTAGCGACACCATGGCCGATGCCGAACTCATTTCAAACAACGGCCCCTTTAGTAATGATGAGCATGTTGCATGCTCGCCAACTCGTCACCACAACCATCCTGGAGTCGAACTCACTTCCCCACACTCACTGAAAGAATTTAGTCCGACATAGCGAAATCGATATTAATTTCAAAAAGTAAAAAGAAAGACACCTTGGTTGTTAGACTTCATTTAGACAGGGTAGAACCGCCGGGTTTTATTTCATTTATAATCTTAATTTTCTATAATGGCTCTTCGTCTTCCCCTTTTTTCTTATTTCAGGGATGGACACTTTTATTCAAAACTCGAGACACTAAGGGGTCCCGAGATCTTAATGACTATACAGAAAGGGTCCTTACGTTAAAGTAGGTTTCTACGAGTATCTTAACATTAAACTCTCCGTCGAGTTGAGTTTCTAATATAAACTAATAATAAGTCCTAAACGGGTTTATTTCAAAGTTCGAACGTTAGAATGAATTGGGTAAACTTACCGAGAGCTCCTCGTTGATGTGCGCACAGCTACGATTCCCCTCGATGCATCAGTCGAATCTAATGCCTGGATGATGTGAAGCAGTTACTATATACTTTATCTAAATGGATTTCACTCTTACGGTCGCGAAAGAAACAACAACATCGGTGGGGATGCGCCCTCTTATTTGCGGATTGATCTCGTCGTGCTACTTGCATCGGATGCATTCGAACCCCGAAAGATGAAAGTGCTTTTATAATTTTGTTTTCGCAGCTAATAGATTTTAATCATAACTAAATTCTTGGCGCGATCCTCGTTTCACTTTCGACTTTATTTTACTTAAATTCACAAATAAATTCACTTATGCCTCTATTGTAATTGATCTTTGATATTGTCTCTAGAATGGCGACTGTATCTAAGATACAATATTTTGTCGAAACCATCCGATTCTAGCCTTGCAAAATTCGAGTTAATTATCAAACTAAATACAACCTAAGGCTTGCTTCCTACCGAGAGTCTAAAGTTGGTCAGAACGCACACTGCACCAGGACGAGATCGTCTGTGAAGTCAGTGTGTGCGGTGGACAGTTGATATACACCAACAAAATTTTCGCCCCGGGGCGCTTCTTGTTATTGCACCCTCGGGGGAGTGAGTAATTATAAGAATTTATGCGTGACTCTATGCCCTTACTCTATTAACACTAACACTTCTTATATCTATCGCACTAGCGCTGCTTCTGATGGGGTGGTGGATGGTGGTGGTGCTGCTTATGGTGGGTCTGCCTGAGCTCTTCTCGGGAGCGAGACTCGAGGTTGACGTTGTACAGGCCACTCGGCTGTAAGCGTGCTGCTACGCAGATGTTGCCCTTGCGATAGCGCAGTGGGGAATTATCATACGAGGCGGGCGTTAATTCGCACAGCCTCGCCCTCGTGTGGTTCGGTATACGTATAATAAATACCACGTTCTCTCCTAACCAAAGCTGTGAAACATACTTAAATTAGTTTTAAGATTAATTTCCAGGAGAAGGAACAGCTTCCTTACCTGGTTCGAACGGATTGTCTGTTATGCTAACGAATCCCTGAGGTTCCACGAGGGCGTATAATTTTTATTTTTCCTGCGGAACTTTCGTCGTCGGCTTTTACCGAACGAAAATCGGGCGTGGACGCAGGACGACGAGTGCTTCGTCCGCTTGTTTGGGGGACGGTATTCCGCACTGCGCTCCGCGGTTCACGGTTCACGGTCTTCGGATGCGCTCTTGGCGTCGTTGACTGGACTGGTGGTCGAGTGAAGTGTCTGCTCCGGCGGTTATGAATCTTGGACTAGTGTGTCCTGTCCAAACGTGCGCCGACCTGTGGAAACAATGAAGTCTGCCCCCGTGTGGGAGTTGTGGTTTGTGAATTATTTCACGAAATTCCATGCAACTCACCTGGATTGTGTCGGCCGCGACTGGTATTCGGGCACAACGCTCGGGGGTGAGGATTATTATCCCCTCTAGAGTAGTCTAGTGACTTCTGTGTGACTTCTCTAAAGTCCTTCCTTTTTTTTTTTTCTTTTAGTGTGTGCCCAGCGCTGTCTCTGCACGTCCGCCTGCTCTGACACTTTTTCTAAAACTGCGATGGCCGTCGCAAGAATGCCGGAAATCGGATGCAAATTTTTCAGCTGTCAGTTTGTACATTGGAAGCGTTCAGAACATGGACTTTAGGGAGGTGTTTGGCAATTGCGTTTAACGTGAGGTGCCGATACCACGCATTAGATGGCGCTCTGCCGGGATTTCCTACAAATCTTGTAGCTTTTTCTGGCCCCCGTAGGTGGCTTGAAAAAGATTCAAGACCGAAATCCTGTCTCTAGAGGTCGTCATTCCGACGAGGATCGACTTACGCTATGTAAATGTTGTTTTTTTTTTTTTTTTTTTTTCATTTAGAGCTCTAGTGAAAACAAATAAATGGGAAAGAACAGGCCTCAGAAGTTTGGCCCCACTCGGATATGCGTTATGCACGTATATCTTTGGCGTGGAAAATACCGAGGTCGTTACCTATTAAGTCTTGTAATTCAACTATATTATTGGAGTGTATCGACTTGATTCTTCCCTGTATGAATTTAGGACACAGTTTAGCGTTGCGCTTTTGGCTGCTGTCACTTAGTATGAAATTGCGTTTAAAGACTAATTGTCCTACTTTACTTTTTTTTTCTTGCTGCGGGTATTATAACTTCGTTCATAGATGCCGTGAGCCTTAGCCAGGCATTCCTTGAGGCGGCTGTGAACGATGTTCATCCTCATTGCTTTCGGCAGTATATCAAATTCGGGGTTATTAAGGCTTCTTAGTTTTTTAAGTAATGCGTAGTCGGAACCATGCTCGATTTTAGACTGACCGAATAGAGCCTCATGAGGTGACATTCCAATGGCTGCATGTATCGTTGTTCTAAGGGCACTTGTTATCTGCGGAACGAATCTGTCCCACGTATCTTGTTTAGGCCCTATATACGACCTAATGGCTGCTAATATCGGCCTGTTAACTCGTTCACTTGCGTTGGCTTGTGGTGAGTAATAAGCTGTCTTTACATGCCTGACACCATAGTTATTTAAGAACCTGACAAATCCCTTGCTTATAAATTGTTTCCCGTTGTCAGATAAAACTGACTCCGGTACTCCGTATGTCATAAAAACGGTCTCTTCCAGAAACTTGATTGCTGCTTCGCCAGTAGCTTTCCGCAAAACTGAGACAATAACAAACTTGGTTAGCTGATCCACACAAACAACCATATATGCATTACCACTCTTTGATCTTGGATATGGTCCAAGGAAATCGATGTAGATATGTTGGAATGGTCTGTCTACCACGAAAGCTTGGCCCATTGGCGGTCTTAATGTCGAGTTCGGGGCCTTAGACGTTTTACAAATCGTGCAGTCTGCGATATATGCTTTTACTTCAGCCGCCATATTGGGCCAATAGAAGCGTTCATGCAGGCGATACAAGGTTTTCGCGATACCGCCATGCGAGGCTCTTGGTGGCTCATGTGCCAGGCTGATGAAGGTGTTTTGGGAATCCAGAGTTTCCAGACTAAGTCATCATCTCCAGAATTCCCTGTGCAAAATTTGACCTTCTTATACACAAAACCGTCTGAGACAAGAAGGTCAGGAAGCTGGTCTTTATTTTTCTCAATTGTTGCTACCAACTCTGCATATTCGTCTGATTTGAAAGACGTATCCTGCAGGTCGATACATAGAACATCGGATGGTTTCACATTACACGCTGTATCATGTGTGATACTATCAATGGATCAGAATCTCTCTACTCCCATGATTGCCGCCAGACATTCCAATTCCGTCACGCTGTAGTTGCGTTGTGCCGAATTCAATTTGTAGGAGAAATATGAAATGGGTTTCTCGACGCCTTCCTCATCTTTCTGACATAGCACGCAGCCAATTCCGGTTGTCGATGCATCGCATACTATCAGGAAAGGCTTATTAAAGTTTGGGTTCACTTTGGGTTTCAAAGGCCTCTACAGCTTCTGGGCCAAATATGAAGGATTTGTTTTTCTTTAGGGTGTTGGTGATAGGGGCTGCGAGCGTGGAGTAATCTCTCACAAACCTCCTATACCAGCCTGACAAACCCAAAAACCTTCGAACTTGTCGAGGCGTCTTAGGTATAGGAAATGAACCTGCAAACGCAAGCCGAGAAGCTACCAGCCATAAAAGCTGTAAGTGTTCTTCAAATGTTCGCGATATAATTAAAAGGTCATCCAAGTATACGAAAATATTTTGTATCAATTCGTGAGGAACCCCTTTGTCCATGAGTCTACACATGCGTTGCGCCGCATTGCAGAGTCCAAAGGGCATAACCTTGAATTGATATAGGGGTCTACCAGGCACAGTAAACGCCGTCTTTTCCCTGGATGTTTTTTCCAGCTGTATTTGCAAAAAGGCATCTTTCAGATCTACACTAGAGATATAGTGTGTCTCCGAAAGACGCCCTAGTAAACCCTCAATATGCGGGAGTGGATAAGCGTCCTTTTTTGTTACCTGTGCCCGTGTTCTGTAACTATCGCAACGTTATATTTATCACATGAACGATGTGAATCGAAACAAAATTTCATTATATCACATTTCCGTGTAACTATGCGATGCGAAAACTATACCACATGGAACATTGTGAAATGAAACTCCTGGAAATATGTTTTAAATCGGTGTTCTGTAACTTTCGAATGCGATAAATTATTCACTTCAACTGTCAAAATTTATCACATTTCAATTGGCTTGCGAGAAAGGGATATTGAACAATTTTAAACGGATAGTGGACAGTAAACATTTTTGATATTTTATTTAACAAAGTTCGTTGATCAAGTTCAACGTTTAAAAAAATGCCGAAGAAATAAAAAATAACTAATAAAAACAGTCAGAATTAGTGGAGAAGAATGTAGGTATAGGTACCTATGTATGTACATTCTGTCGAAAGAATTCAGCAAGCACTTAAATAAGATCCATTTTGAACATTCTTGGAACTGTGTTGCTATAAAAATAAACAGCTTGGTACATCCAACAAGAGAGACTAAAGGTTCTTGTTTTAAAAGAAAAAATATATTTCATTTATTTTTTTCATAGACAGACAAAATAAATGCAAAATTTTAACTTCATTAAATTCATCAACATAGAACATAGTGTTAGGATCAGATTAATTTCAAAAAAATTTGTGTGAGTCTAGCAGAACGAGCGATCATCGTATTTTTGAAAATTCAACAGAAACACGTAATTTTCCGATAATCCGCTAAAAAGTCGCGCTACACCGCTCCTATCCCAACGACATGTAAATACACACTGAATTTCCTCGCCAAACTACCCTTCGATTTCCAGTATTTTGACAATCCTTCCAATTTCCCATGATAATAAAAGTAACCAAGGTATATTTTATCGCATAGAGTTACAGAACACAACTTCTTTCCACATGCGATAAACGGTGGAATTTTGTGTTCCAAAGTTTTCGATGCGAAGAGTTATCGCATGAGTTACAGAACATGGGCACTGGTTAACTTTCCGGGAGTCAAGGCATAAGCGAACCTTCCCAGGTTTTCGAACCAAGACTACAGGAGAGTTCCAAGCACTTTCGCTTTCTTCGATCACGTCCATCGCTATCATCCTATCCAGCTCCTCATACATGAGAGCCTGTATCGCTGGAGACACGGGAAAGTGTCTTTGCTTAATGGGCTCAGTATCCCCTGTGTTAATGTAATGTTCTTCGAGTTTTGTTCTTCCCAACCCCATTTTGGTACAGGATGGGAATAAACTCTTGACACTTTCGAGTTCCTTGGCCTGATCCTTCGACAATTCGTGACCATTTGAATCACACAGATCTTGCAGTGCACTGGACGCGATTTCGGATATCACTTGAGGTGCTATCTCAAATAATCTCCAAAAATTGACCCCCATGTACAACTGCTGCTCTAATTCGGGTATTAAATACAAAGTTATCTCTTTTGAGATCCCTTTGCATACGATGTTTGTGTCTACTACTCCCACGATCGATTGTTTTTGTCGACTTGCTGTTTTAACGCAGGATGCGAAAGATTTGGGTTCAATGTTTGCGGATTTAATGAGGTCTATGCATCCTTTTCCCAAGCAGCTAATACTCGCGCCACTGTCCAAAAGACCTAGCATTTGCTGGCCAAAAACTGCTACGCTGGCATATGGTCTGGGGTCTTCAGAACCGACGAGTGTTGTGGATGAAATTTCTCTGTGCAAACGTTTCTTTTCTATGAAACGCTCTCGCAATTTTAGAATTTTTTTTTTGTAATTCGCTTTTAAAGATGCGGCTGCGCACTTGGTAGTAATTTACCAATCGTTCATGAAAAGTTTTTGGTTTGTTTTCGGGTACCGCTTTCTCTTGTCTTGTTTCTGGGTTTATTTGAATATCTGTTTTAGTGTTACTTAATTGTGTTGTCTTTTTAGACGATTGAGGTAAGGCTGGGATTGTTTGTGTGCCCGGTGCATTTTGGAAAGTCGAAATTTTCTCGGGACTTATTGGGAATTTCCCCGGGTCGGTGAAGGACAAAACTCCCCGGTTGTTGATTTGCCCTGTGTCTGGTTTCCCGAACCCTTAACGCAATTTGGTGTCGTTATGTTTTCCCAGCCGCATTTATAACAAAAAAGATTGCGCTGTGGGCTAGGGCATTCGACAAATGAGTGACCTCTATTTTTGCAATTCCAGCAAACATATGAACTGGTATCGCGTCGGTTAGAGGATAATCTAATTGCCTCCACTTCGAGTGGTGTTTCTACGTCAGCAGATAGCTTAAGTTCACTGACTTGCCTTCTGAAATTTTGAGGGTTAATTGGTCTTGGGCGCACACCATCACTTTGGTTCATATATTTCTCAATGGTTCTACACATGTAGACCATTTCCGGCAAACTATTGGTATTATATGTAATGAGTAGCTCCCCAATTCGAGGTTTTACGTTCTGTTTGATTAGATCGATTACTTCTCGAGGTGGTTTTGGGAGATGAAGTCTTGTATTCAATTGTGATATGGCGTTGTAAAATTCGTCAAAGCTTTCGTTTTGACCCTGGCGACTATCGAACAATCGCCGTGACAGTTCCGAATCTGTTTCAAGAGTTCTATATTGTTCGATTAGAGCCATCCGAAGGTTATGCCAATTGGCCGTAGGGTTGGTTTTGAGGTAAACCCAATACCAATCGTTAACATGACCTGCAACGAAGAGATGGAAATGTAGACAGATCTCTTCCCAGGAACTATTGTAACATTCCTTCAAGCGGCTTAACCGAAATAGAAACTCATCGATGGTCATCTGCTGATTGTCAAATTGTAGTCCCCACATTCTGAACTCAACGGTCCTTTGGGATGTATACGATGGAGGATTTCCCCCCTGTGGAGGAGTCGAATTTAAATTCAGAGCATTTAGTTGTCTAATAAAATTGTGAGCATTTTCACTAAGATTTGGCGGGTCAGGTTCTGACTGGCCTGGTTCCCTGTGCTCATTAAAAGGTATTTGAGGTCCTGTATTAGCGGGGTTGCGTGGTATCTGTGCTCGATTCATTTCATATGCTTTTGAGTTATCTGGAGGAGTAGTGGCATGGAGTACTGCCCTAACAGTTTCAGCAACTTGCTCTCGCATGATTCGTCTTTCTCTTTGAAATTCTTCACGTAACACTCGCAATTCCGTTGATCGAGCTAGGCCCACCGAAGCAGTTACCATTTCCTCGATGTACTGGCTTATATTACTACGATCTGCCAGTATTGACCGACTTCTGTCGGGAACATCCGCGATACTTACGTATTCCTCAGCAGGATTCCGGTTTCCGGAATTTGCTCTACTGGTTTGAGCATTAGTAGAGGGTTGCGAGTTCGCTACCGAAACTTGGCTTTCATTGTTTTGTTCGTTTACGCCGGGTAGCGCATTTGTTGTAGCTGTTACCGAGTTATGACTGTTGCCACGAACGTTTCTACGCGTCGAACGATTCATTTGGAGATCTTGGGGATGATATCCCCTATTAGGAAACCTCGGAGGCATGCTCCTGCTTTATTAATACTATATTTCCTTCAAACCGAATGTGATAGCTTACAGGTAAGAAAACTGTATCCTATTACACTTCAGATTGGTTGCAACTTTATACTTATATTTTTAAACCACGTTTTTTTTTTTTTTTTTTGAAATAATAATATATATATAATAATATATAAATTATATGTACTTTGTCTGAGTGGGTTTAGATTTTTACTAAAATGTTCAAATATGTGTGTGTGGGGTATTGATAAGTTACCGTTATTGGTATTATAATGACGATATGCTTTTGAAGTTTAGGTTTTATTTAACAGTTGAGGGTTGTGATTTTTTTTTTTTTTTTTTGAGATGATTTTCAATGCAAGATCTCAATGCAACGTTCGAGTTACAATTTTAAATGACCTGTTTCTCACTGACATCCAAGATTCTATTTAAATCATTCGAAGATTATTGGAAACCTAGCAATCTATTCAAGGTTTGATGCAGCTCTCTGCGTCAACTTGATCAGCCAAATGTTGAGGGCATCAATTGTCCTTGTCTTGAAGATCGTAGGTCCGAGGAATCAAATACTCAGCAAGTGATTAGATGGTTATAAAATGTAAGTGTTATTATTGTAAGACAACGATCTGAAGTTAGCAAGTGAAAGCTAGAAAGTACGTGCTACACTGTTTCTATGAGGTGGTATCTAAGGCGCTGCTAGCAGATGGAGATTTCTGATTAATCTATTAGTCCCGGTCGCCTTACGAATCGAATCATAATAAATTTAAGATATTACGGATAAATGATTATACCATGAATTGTATTAGCCGATGCTTCACAAGCAGAAAACTCATTCCATGAGCGTGACCTGCTGGTCATCGACTAATTGATACTAAATTCATATATTTTATAACGCTTGCTTACTCGTTGTTGTCGTTGCCCCACGTTGGGCGCCACCTGTGTAACGGAAGCTGTTCCCCTCAAGCACAACTTGTGTCAAAATAAATTGGACTCACAAAAAAAAAATGTCTGCCCTGAACGTTGCTTGGCCTCAGGGATGTCCCAAGATCACAGGATGTCTTCCGGATATCCATGAGTTGCTCAAGGGGTTGTTTAGTTGGCAGGCACGCGGACATGCTTGCATATTGCGCGGACTAGCTCGCACAAAATGGGGGGGGGGGGGGTTCTTGCGTCTGTCACTAAACTACCGTACATAAATTACATGTCGAATAAGAAATCTAACCACACCAATCACTTGTCAAACTACCCACTTGAAATAATGTGTATCTCAACTGTCAAATATAAACCAAAACGAAAAGAACTGGGGGGAACCTAGCGGTGGAAGTCAGCTCCCTGAGTATTTCCCTCCCTCCGTCTACTACACCTGCAAAGTGTAGCGACACCATGGCCGATGCCGAACTCATTTCAAACAACGGCCCCTTTAGTAATGATGAGCATGTTGCATGCTCGCCAACTCGTCACCACAACCATCCTGGAGTCGAACTCACTTCCCCACACTCACTGAAAGAATTTAGTCCGACATAGCGAAATCGATATTAATTTCAAAAAGTAAAAAGAAAGACACCTTGGTTGTTAGACTTCATTTAGACAGGGTAGAACCGCCGGGTTTTATTTCATTTATAATCTTAATTTTCTATAATGGCTCTTCGTCTTCCCCTTTTTTCTTATTTCAGGGATGGACACTTTTATTCAAAACTCGAGCCACTACGGGGTCCCGAGATTTTAATGACTATACAGAAAGGGTCCTTACGTTAAAGTAGGTTTCTACGAGTATCTTAACATTAAACTCTCCGTCGAGTTGAGTTTCTAATATAAACTAATAATAAGTCCTAAACGGGTTTATTTCAAAGTTCGAACGTTAGAATGAATTGGGTAAACTTACCGAGAGCTCCTCGTTGATGTGCGCACAGCTACGATTCCCCTCGATGCATCAGTCGAATCTAATGCCTGGATGATGTGAAGCAGTTACTATATACTTTATCTAAATGGATTTCACTCTTACGGTCGCGAAAGAAACAACAACATCGGTGGGGATGCGCCCTCTTATTTGCGGATTGATCTCGTCGTGCTACTTGCATCGGATGCATTCGAACCCCGAAAGATGAAAGTGCTTTTATAATTTTGTTTTCGCAGCTAATAGATTTTAATCATAACTAAATTCTTGGCGCGATCCTCGTTTCACTTTCGACTTTATTTTACTTAAATTCACAAATAAATTCACTTATGCCTCTATTGTAATTGATCTTTGATATTGTCTCTAGAATGGCGACTGTATCTAAGATACAATATTTTGTCGAAACCATCCGATTCTAGCCTTGCAAAATTCGAGTTAATTATCAAACTAAATACAACCTAAGGCTTGCTTCCTACCGAGAGTCTAAAGTTGGTCAGAACGCACACTGCACCAGGACGAGATCGTCTGTGAAGTCAGTGTGTGCGGTGGACAGTTGATATACACCAACAAAATGGTCGCCCCGGGGCGCTTCTTGTTATTGCACCCTCGCGGGAGTGAGTAATTATAAGAATTTATGCGTGACTCTATGCCCTTACTCTATTAACACTAACACTTCTTATATCTATCGCACTAGCGCTGCTTCTGATGGGGTGGTGGATGGTGGTGGTGCTGCTTATGGTGGGTCTGCCTGAGCTCTTCTCGGGAGCGAGACTCGAGGTTGACGTTGTACAGGCCACTCGGCTGTAAGCGTGCTGCTACGCAGATGTTGCCCTTGCGATAGCGCAGTGGGGAATTATCATACGAGGCGGGCGTTAATTCGCACAGCCTCGCCCTCGTGTGGTTCGGTATACGTATAATAAATACCACGTTCTCTCCTAACCAAAGCTGTGAAACATACTTAAATTAATTTTAAGATTAATTTCCAGGAGAAGGAACAGCTTCCTTACCTGGTTCGAACGGATTGTCTGTTATGCTAACGAATCCCTGAGGTTCCACGAGGGCGTATAATTTTTATTTTTCCTGCGGAACTTTCGTCGTCGGCTTTTACCGAACGAAAATCGGGCGTGGACGCAGGACGACGAGTGCTTCGTCCGCTTGTTTGGGGGACGGTATTCCGCACTGCGCTCCGCGGTTCACGGTTCACGGTCTTCGGATGCGCTCCTGGCGTCGTTGACTGGACTGGTGGTCGAGTGAAGTGTCTGCTCCGGCGGTTATGAATCTTGGACTAGTGTGTCCTGTCCAAACGTGCGCCGACCTGTGGAAACAATGAAGTCTGCCCCCGTGTGGGAGTTGTGGTTTGTGAATTATTTCACGAAATTCCATGCAACTCACCTGGATTGTGTCGGCCGCGACTGGTATTCGGGCACAACGCTCGGGGGTGAGGATTATTATCCCCTCTAGAGTAGTCTAGTGACTTCTGTGTGACTTCTCTAAAGTCCTTCCTTTTTTTTTTTTCTTTTAGTGTGTGCCCAGCGCTGTCTCTGCACGTCCGCCTGCTCTGACACTTTTTCTAAAACTGCGATGGCCGTCGCAAGAATGCCGGAAATCGGATGCAAATTTTTCAGCTGTCAGTTTGTACATTGGAAGCGTTCAGAACATGGACTTTAGGGAGGTGTTTGGCAATTGCGTTTAACGTGAGGTGCCGATACCACGCATTAGATGGCGCTCTGCCGGGATTTCCTACAAATCTTGTAGCTTTTTCTGGCCCCCGTAGGTGGCTTGAAAAAGATTCAAGACCGAAATCCTGTCTCTAGAGGTCGTCATTCCGACGAGGATCGACTTACGCTATGTAAATGTTGTTTTTTTTTTTTTTTTTTTTTCATTTAGAGCTCTAGTGAAAACAAATAAATGGGAAAGAACAGGCCTCAGAAGTTTGGCCCCACTCGGATATGCGTTATGCACGTATATCTTTGGCGTGGAAAATACCGAGGTCGTTACCTATTAAGTCTTGTAATTCAACTATATTATTGGAGTGTATCGACTTGATTCTTCCCTGTATGAATTTAGGACACAGTTTAGCGTTGCGCTTTTGGCTGCTGTCACTTAGTATGAAATTGCGTTTAAAGACTAATTGTCCTACTTTACTTTTTTTTCTTGCTGCGGGTATTATAACTTCGTTCATAGATGCCGTGAGCCTTAGCCAGGCATTCCTTGAGGCGGCTGTGAACGATGTTCATCCTCATTGCTTTCGGCAGTATATCAAATTCGGGGTTATTAAGGCTTCTTAGTTTTTTAAGTAATGCGTAGTCGGAACCATGCTCGATTTTAGACTGACCGAATAGAGCCTCATGAGGTGACATTCCAATGGCTGCATGTATCGTTGTTCTAAGGGCACTTGTTATCTGCGGAACGAATCTGTCCCACGTATCTTGTTTAGGCCCTATATACGACCTAATGGCTGCTAATATCGGCCTGTTAACTCGTTCACTTGCGTTGGCTTGTGGTGAGTAATAAGCTGTCTTTACATGCCTGACACCATAGTTATTTAAGAACCTGACAAATCCCTTGCTTATAAATTGTTTCCCGTTGTCAGATAAAACTGACTCCGGTACTCCGTATGTCATAAAAACGGTCTCTTCCAGAAACTTGATTGCTGCTTCGCCAGTAGCTTTCCGCAAAACTGAGACAATAACAAACTTGGTTAGCTGATCCACACAAACAACCATATATGCATTACCACTCTTTGATCTTGGATATGGTCCAAGGAAATCGATGTAGATATGTTGGAATGGTCTGTCTACCACGAAAGCTTGGCCCATTGGCGGTCTTAATGTCGAGTTCGGGGCCTTAGACGTTTTACAAATCGTGCAGTCTGCGATATATGCTTTTACTTCAGCCGCCATATTGGGCCAATAGAAGCGTTCATGCAGGCGATACAAGGTTTTCGCGATACCGCCATGCGAGGCTCTTGGTGGCTCATGTGCCAGGCTGATGAAGGTGTTTTGGGAATCCAGAGTTTCCAGACTAAGTCATCATCTCCAGAATTCCCTGTGCAAAATTTGACCTTCTTATACACAAAACCGTCTGAGACAAGAAGGTCAGGAAGCTGGTCTTTATTTTTCTCAATTGTTGCTACCAACTCTGCATATTCGTCTGATTTGAAAGACGTATCCTGCAGGTCGATACATAGAACATCGGATGGTTTCACATTACACGCTGTATCATGTGTGATACTATCAATGGATCAGAATCTCTCTACTCCCATGATTGCCGCCAGACATTCCAATTCCGTCACGCTGTAGTTGCGTTGTGCCGAATTCAATTTGTAGGAGAAATATGAAATGGGTTTCTCGACGCCTTCCTCATCTTTCTGACATAGCACGCAGCCAATTCCGGTTGTCGATGCATCGCATACTATCAGGAAAGGCTTATTAAAGTTTGGGTTCACTTTGGGTTTCAAAGGCCTCTACAGCTTCTGGGCCAAATATGAAGGATTTGTTTTTCTTTAGGGTGTTGGTGATAGGGGCTGCGAGCGTGGAGTAATCTCTCACAAACCTCCTATACCAGCCTGACAAACCCAAAAACCTTCGAACTTGTCGAGGCGTCTTAGGTATAGGAAATGAACCTGCAAACGCAAGCCGAGAAGCTACCAGCCATAAAAGCTGTAAGTGTTCTTCAAATGTTCGCGATATAATTAAAAGGTCATCCAAGTATACGAAAATATTTTGTATCAATTCGTGAGGAACCCCTTTGTCCATGAGTCTACACATGCGTTGCGCCGCATTGCAGAGTCCAAAGGGCATAACCTTGAATTGATATAGGGGTCTACCAGGCACAGTAAACGCCGTCTTTTCCCTGGATGTTTTTTCCAGCTGTATTTGCAAAAAGGCATCTTTCAGATCTACACTAGAGATATAGTGTGTCTCCGAAAGACGCCCTAGTAAACCCTCAATATGCGGGAGTGGATAAGCGTCCTTTTTTGTTACCTGTGCCCGTGTTCTGTAACTATCGCAACGTTATATTTATCACATGAACGATGTGAATCGAAACAAAATTTCATTATATCACATTTCCGTGTAACTATGCGATGCGAAAACTATACCACATGGAACATTGTGAAATGAAACTCCTGGAAATATGTTTTAAATCGGTGTTCTGTAACTTTCGAATGCGATAAATTATTCACTTCAACTGTCAAAATTTATCACATTTCAATTGGCTTGCGAGAAAGGGATATTGAACAATTTTAAACGGATAGTGGACAGTAAACATTTTTGATTTTTTATTTAACAAAGTTCGTTGATCAAGTTCAACGTTTAAAAAAATGCAGAAGAAATAAAAAATAACTAATAAAAACAGTCAGAATTAGTGGAGAAGAATGTAGGTATAGGTACCTATGTATGTACATTCTGTCGAAAGAATTCAGCAAGCACTTAAATAAGATCCATTTTGAACATTCTTGGAACTGTGTTGCTATAAAAATAAACAGCTTGGTACATCCAACAAGAGAGACTAAAGGTTCTTGTTTTAAAAGAAAAAATATATTTCATTTATTTTTTTCATAGACAGACAAAATAAATGCAAAATTTTAACTTCATTAAATTCATCAACATAGAACATAGCGTTAGGATCAGATTAATTTCAAAAAAATTTGTGTGAGTCTAGCAGAACGAGCGATCATCGTATTTTTGAAAATTCAACAGAAACACGTAATTTTCCGATAATCCGCTAAAAAGTCGCGCTACACCGCTCCTATCCCAACGACATGTAAATACACACTGAATTTCCTCGCCAAACTACCCTTCGATTTCCAGTATTTTGACAATCCTTCCAATTTCCCATGATAATAAAAGTAACCAAGGTATATTTTATCGCATAGAGTTACAGAACACAACTTCTTTCCACATGCGATAAACGGTGGAATTTTGTGTTCCAAAGTTTTCGATGCGAAGAGTTATCGCATGAGTTACAGAACATGGGCACTGGTTAACTTTCCGGGAGTCAAGGCATAAGCGAACCTTCCCAGGTTTTCGAACCAAGACTACAGGAGAGTTCCAAGCACTTTCGCTTTCTTCGATCACGTCCATCGCTATCATCCTATCCAGCTCCTCATACATGAGAGCCTGTATCGCTGGAGACACGGGAAAGTGTCTTTGCTTAATGGGCTCAGCATCCCCTGTGTTAATGTAATGTTCTTCGAGTTTTGTTCTTCCCAACCCCATTTTGGTACAGAATGGGAATAAACTCTTGACACTTTCGAGTTCCTTGGCCTGATCCTTCGACAATTCGTGAACATTTGAATCACACGGATCTTGCAGTGCACTGGACGCGATTTCGGATATCACTTGAGGTGCTATCTCAAATAATCTCCAAAAATTGAACCCCATGTACAACTGCTACTCTAATTCGGGTATTAAATACAAAGTTATCTCTTTTGAGATCCCTTTGCATACGATGTTTGTCTCTACTACTCCCACGATCGATTGTTTTTGTCCACTTGCTGTTTTAACGCAGGATGCGAAAGATTTGGGTTCAATGTTTGCGGATTTAATGAGGTCTATGCATCCTTTTCCCAAGCAGCTAATACTCGCGCCACTGTCCAAAAGACCTAGCATTTGCTGGCCAAAAACTGCTACGCTGGCATATGGTCTGGGGTCTTCAGAACCGACGAGTGTTGTGGATGAAATTTCTCTGTGCAAACGTTTCTTTTCTATGAAACGCTCTCGCAATTTTAGAATTTTTTTTTGGTAATTCGCTTTTAAAGATGCGGCTGCGCACTTGGTAGTAATTTACCAATCGTTCATGAAAAGTTTTTGGTTTGTTTTCTGGTACCGCTTTCTCTTGTCTTGTTTCTGGGTTTATTTGAATATCTGTTTTAGTGTTACTTAATTGTGTTGTCTTTTTAGACGATTGAGGTAAGTCTGGGATTGTTTGTGTGCCCGGTGCATTTTGGAAAGTCGAAATTTTCTCGGGACTTATTGGGAATTTCCCCGGGTCGCTGAAGGACAAAACTCCCCGGTTGTTGATTTGCCCTGTGTCTGGTTTCCCGAACACTTAACGCAATT
Source organism: Portevinia maculata (assembly GCA_949715645.1). NCBI lineage: Eukaryota > Metazoa > Arthropoda > Insecta > Diptera > Syrphidae > Portevinia > Portevinia maculata. The sequence goes on from OX454526.1 coordinate 144,510,359, forward strand.
TGGTGTCGTTATGTTTTCCCAGCCACATTTATAACAAAAAAGATTGCGCTGTGGGCTAGGGCATTCGACAAACGAGTGACCTCTATTTTTGCAATTCCAGCAAACATATTGTTACATCCATGCTAGTATTCGAAAAGATAAAACGTAATTCTATTTAATTAATCTTTATTAGTTCTCTTTCTATGTCCTTTACTTCTTGATTATTATTCTAATAATTCACTTATTTAATTCAACAATTCACTTTCACAATTAATCACTTTAAATAAACAATCACTTTTCTCTTTTTCAATATTCTCTATACTTTTCACTACTGTCATCTATCGCCCTTCTTTATCGCGGTTCACAACTCGAATGTCTTGGGTGCTCCTGCGACATTTATTTATATCTCCTAGTGACACCTCTCGAAATTTCCAGATTCGTTGAAAAGGTTCGTTTAGAAGGTTCGAGAACAGCATAATTATGTATGTACTAGTTATTCCACAGCTACTCAAACTAATATTCAAATGCTGCCAAAATCGGTAATATGGCTACTTTTACTCTCTACTAGATGGCGCAGTTGACTAATTAATGCTGAGTGACACAGTTCAAGCAAACATGCAACAATATGAACTGGTATCGCGTCGGTTAGAGGATAATCTAATTGCCTCCACTTCGAGTGGTGTTTCTACGTCAGCAGATAGCTTAAGTTCACTGACTTGCCTTCTGAAATTTTGAGGGTTAATTGGTCTTGGGCGTACACCATCACTTTGGTTCATATATTTCTCGATGGTTCTACATATGCAGACCATTTCCGGCAAACTATTGGTATTATATGTAATGAGTAGCTCCCCAATTCGAGGTTTTACGTTCTGTTCGATTAGATCGCTTACTTCTCGAGGTGGTTTTGGTAGATGAAGTCTTGTATTCAATTGTGATATGGCGTTGTAAAATTCGTCAAAGCTTTCGTTTTGACCCTGGCGTCTATCGAACAATCGCCGTGACAGTTCCGAATCTTCAAGAGTTCTATATTGTTCGATTAGAGCCATCCGAAGGTTATGCCAATTGGTCGTAGGGTTGGTTTTGAGGTAAACCCAATACCAATCGTTAACATGACCTGCAACGAAGAGATGGAAATGTAGACAGATCTCTTCCCAGGAACTATTGTAACATTCCTTCAAGCGGCTTAACCGAAATAGAAACTCATCGATGGTCATCTGCTGATTGTCAAATTGTAGTCCCCACTTTCTGAACTCAACGGTCCTTTGGGATGTATACGATGGAGGATTTCCCCCCTGTGGAGGAGTCGAATTTAAATTCAGAGCATTTAGTTGTCTAATAAAATTGTGAGCATTTTCACTAAGATTTGGCGGGTCAGGTTCTGACTGGCCTGGTTCCCTGTGCTCATTAAAAGGTATTTGAGGTCCTGTATTAGCGGGGTTGCGTGGTATCTGTGCTCGATTCATTTCATATGCTTTTGAGTTATCTGGAGGAGTAGTGGCATGGAGTACTGCCCTAACAGTTTCAGCAACTTGCTCTCGCATGATTCGTCTTTCTCTTTGAAATTCTTCACGTAACACTCGCAATTCCGTTGATCGAGCTAGGCCCACCGAAGCAGTTACCATTTCCTCGATGTACTGGCTTATATTACTACGATCTGCCAGTATTGACCGACTTCTGTCGGGAACATCCGCGATACTTACGTATTCCTCAGCAGGATTCCGGTTTCCGGAATTTGCTCTACTGGTTTGAGCATTAGTAGAGGGTTGCGAGTTCGCTACCGAAACTTGGCTTTCATTGTTTTGTTCGTTTACGCCGGGTAGCGCATTTGTTGTAGCTGTTGCCGAGTTACGACTGTTGCCACGAACGTTTCTACGCGTCGAACGATTCATTTGGAGATCTTGGGGATGATTTCCCCTATTAGGAAACCTCGGAGGCATGCTCCTGCTTTATTAATACTATATTTCCTTCCAAACCGAATGTGATAGCTTTCAGGTAAGAAAACTGTATCCTATTACACTTCAGATTGGTTGCAACTTTATACTTATATTTTTAAACCACGTTTTTTTTTTTTTTTTTGAAATAATAATATATATATAATAATATATAAATTATATGTACTTTGTCTGAGTGGGTTTAGATTTTTACTAAAATGTTCAAATATGCGTGTGTGGGGTATTGATACGTTACCGTTATTGGTGTTATAATGACGATATGCTTTTGAAGTTTAGGTTTTATTTAACAGTTGAGGGTTGTGATTTTTTTTTTTTTTTGAGATGATTTTCAATGCAAGATCTCAATGCAACGTTCGAGTTACAATTTTAAATGACCTGTTTCTCACTGACATCCAAGATTCTATTTAAATCATTCGAAGATTATTGGAAACCTAGCAATCTATTCTAGGTTTGATGCAGCTCTCTGCGTCAACTTGATCAGCCAAATGTTGATTGCATCAATTGTCCTTGTCTTGAAGATCGTAGGTCCGAGGAATCAAATACTCAGCAAGTGATTAGATGGTTATAAAATGTAAGTGTTATTATTGTAAGACAACGATCTGAAGTTAGCAAGTGAAAGCTAGAAAGTACGTGCTACACTGTTTCTATGAGGTGGTATCTAAGGCGCTGCTAGCAGATGGAGATTTCTGATTAATCTATTAGTCCCGGTCGCCTTACGAACCGAATCATAATAAATTTAAGATATTACGGATAAATGATTATACCATGAATTGTATTAGCCGATGCTTCACAAGCAGAAAACTCATTCCATGAGCGTGACCTTCTGGTCATCGACTAATTGATGCTAAATTCATATATTTTATAACGCTTGCTTACTCGTTGTTGTCGTTGCCCCACGTTGGGCGCCACCTGTGTAACGGAAGCTGTTCCCCTCAAGCACAACTTGTGTCAAAATAAATTGGACTCACAAAAAAAAAATGTCTGCCCTGAACGTTGCTTGGCCTCAGGGATGTCCCAAGATCACAGGATGTCTTCCGGATATCCATGAGTTGCTCAAGGGGTTGTTTAGTTGGCAGGCACGCGGACATGCTTGCATATGGCGCTGACTAGCTCGCACAAAATGGGGGGGGGGGGGTTCTTGCGTCTGTCACTAAACTACCGTACATAAATTACATGTCGAATAAGAAATCTAACCACACCAATCACTTGTCAAACTACCCACTTGAAATAATGTGTATCTCAACTGTCAAATATAAACCAAAACGAAAAGAACTGGGGGGAACCTAGCGGTGGAAGTCAGCTCCCTGAGTATTTCCCTCCCTCCGTCTACTACACCTGCAAAGTGTAGCGACACCATGGCCGATGCCGAACTCATTTCAAACAACGGCCCCTTTAGTAATGATGAGCATGTTGCATGCTCGCCAACTCGTCACCACAACCATCCTGGAGTCGAACTCACTTCCCCACACTCACTGAAAGAATTTAGTCCGACATAGCGAAATCGATATTAATTTCAAAAAGTAAAAAGAAAGACACCTTGGTTGTTAGACTTCATTTAGACAGGGTAGAACCGCCGGGTTTTATTTCATTTATAATCTTAATTTTCTATAATGGCTCTTCGTCTTCCCCTTTTTTCTTATTTCAGGGATGGACACTTTTATTCAAAACTCGAGCCACTAAGGGGTCCCGAGATCTTAATGACTATACAGAAAGGGTCCTTACGTTAAAGTAGGTTTCTACGAGTATCTTAACATTAAACTCTCCGTCGAGTTGAGTTTCTAATATAAACTAATAATAAGTCCTAAACGGGTTTATTTCAAAGTTCGAACGTTAGAATGAATTGGGTAAACTTACCGAGAGCTCCTCGTTGATGTGCGCACAGCTACGATTCCCCTCGATGCATCAGTCGAATCTAATGCCTGGATGATGTGAAGCAGTTACTATATACTTTATCTAAATGGATTTCACTCTTACGGTCGCGAAAGAAACAACAACATCGGTGGGGATGCGCCCTCTTATTTGCGGATTGATCTCGTCGTGCTACTTGCATCGGATGCATTCGAACCCCGAAAGATGAAAGTGCTTTTATAATTTTGTTTTCGCAGCTAATAGATTTTAATCATAACTAAATTCTTGGCGCGATCCTCGTTTCACTTTCGACTTTATTTTACTTAAATTCACAAATAAATTCACTTATGCCTCTATTGTAATTGATCTTTGATATTGTCTCTAGAATGGCGACTGTATCTAAGATACAATATTTTGTCGAAACCATCCGATTCTAGCCTTGCAAAATTCGAGTTAATTATCAAACTAAATACAACCTAAGGCTTGCTTCCTACCGAGAGTCTAAAGTTGGTCAGAACGCACACTGCACCAGGACGAGATCGTCTGTGAAGTCAGTGTGTGCGGTGGACAGTTGATATACACCAACAAAATTTTCGCCCCGGGGCGCTTCTTGTTATTGCACCCTCGCGGGAGTGAGTAATTATAAGAATTTATGCGTGACTCTATGCCCTTACTCTATTAACACTAACACTTCTTATATCTATCGCACTAGCGCTGCTTCTGATGGGGTGGTGGATGGTGGTGGTGCTGCTTATGGTGGGTCTGCCTGAGCTCTTCTCGGGAGCGAGACTCGAGGTTGACGTTGTACAGGCCACTCGGCTGTAAGCGTGCTGCTACGCAGATGTTGCCCTTGCGATAGCGCAGTGGGGAATTATCATACGAGGCGGGCGTTAATTCGCACAGCCTCGCCCTCGTGTGGTTCGGTATACGTATAATAAATACCACGTTCTCTCCTAACCAAAGCTGTGAAACATACTTAAATTAGTTTTAAGACTAATTTCCAGGAGAAGGAACAGCTTCCTTACCTGGTTCGAACGGATTGTCTGTTATGCTAACGAATCCCTGAGGTTCCACGAGGGCGTATAATTTTTATTTTTCCTGCGGAACTTTCGTCGTCGGCTTTTACCGAACGAAAATCGGGCGTGGACGCAGGACGACGAGTGCTTCGTCCGCTTGTTTGGGGGACGGTATTCCGCACTGCGCTCCGCGGTTCACGGTTCACGGTCTTCGGATGCGCTCTTGGCGTCGTTGACTGGACTGGTGGTCGAGTGAAGTGTCTGCTCCGGCGGTTATGAATCTTGGACTAGTGTGTCCTGTCCAAACGTGCGCCGACCTGTGGAAACAATGAAGTCTGCCCCCGTGTGGGAGTTGTGGTTTGTGAATTATTTCACTAAATTCCATGCAACTCACCTGGATTGTGTCGGCCGAGACTGGTATTCGGGCACAACGCTCGGGGGTGAGGATTACTATCCCCTCTAGAGTAGTCTAGTGACTTCTGTGTGACTGCTCTAAAATCCTTCCTTTTGAAATAACCGACATAAATTGTAATAATCACGTTCTTTATTTGGTAACTAAAAAAAATGGCGGATCCCTTTCTAAACAAGCGTGTTTTTCCTTCTTTTTCCTTTTTAACAGTGAAGTCAGCCACGGCTACTTCGTTTTACATCTCAAAAAAAACATCCAGGTGGCGCAACCCGAGTTACAAAAAGGGTGCGTCCACCAAGTGTATGATAATCGTTACTTTACATTCTTACAGTTCGGCCAATCTACATAACAATCGACCTCGATACATATACACACATTTCTGCTTAAGACTAAGTTATCATATACCCAGTGTTGCTTTCAAAAACTGCTTTAAATCTCATCATCGTTTTTACTTTCAACCCATTTCCGCATTCGAGCGGCTTCAATGACGTTATTATATGGTCGCTGAGTCATTTGACAGTTCTCGACATCGCGAACAACGTATCGATCATTTCCCAACACTTTACAGACTACATACGGACCGCGATATTTAGGGATTAACTTTTTATTTGTCCCGGGGGTAACATCCACATTCCGAATAACAACAAAATCGTTCACCGCGTACTTCTTTGCCGGCGAACCCTTCTTAGCCGAATATGCCTCGTTATAGGCTTGTGATCTTTGGATAGCATGGTTTGCATCTGCACGCATAGTTTTCAAATCGCGAGCAACTGCGGGGCCAAACTCCGCCTGAAGATATTCGGAAAATTCATCAACAACCTTTCCACGCTGTGCCACCCCAAAAAGCAACTCACTCGGTAAATGTTTGGTCGAGCTATGCCTCGAGTTGTTCAAAGCAAATTCTATCGGGTGAAGCATCTGGACCCAATCGGCATGGCTAACTGGCTCGCACATTTTTCCCAACATGGCCTTTAGAGTCCTATTCACGCGTTCCACCTGACCGTTGGCCTGCGGGGACCCGACCGCGACCTTGACATGCTCGATGTTGTTCCTCTTGAGGAAATCAGCGAACTCTAAACTAGTAAAACAGGTGCCTTGGTCCGAAATAATGCGACGGGGTCTACTGTAGTATGAAAAATACTTTTCAAGACAAATCAGAACCTCCCGGGTACTAGTGGAGTTAACGGCGTAAAGCCTAGTGAATTTCGTGAAGGCATCAGTGACTAACAGAATATGTTTTCGCTTCGAATTTATGGATGGGAGTGGACCAAAATGATCTAGATGAAGTGTGTCAAATGGCTCTGGCTTCTTTTCAATACTATATAGTGTCCGCTCAGACGACCGAACAGGGGCGGCGTACAATATGCAGCGAATGCAGTTCTTAATAAAATTGCAAACTTTATCCCTCATATTCGGAAACCAGTAATGCCTACGGAGGCCATCAACCGTCTTATCAACCCCCAAATGACCTAATTTCTCGTGCATCAGCCTTATGACATTTTCCTCCATCTCACTCGCTACGTATAACAAAAGTCTGCCCCCCTCGTCTACCTTGAAGACGAGACCATCCTTCATCTCAAACCCATCCATCGGGCCATCCTCTAGCTCTTCTCGCACCTTCACGATGCGTTCATCACGGCCCTGGGTGAGCTGTACCCGGAAACAGACTTCGTTACCATCAATCGCATGGATGGTACGACAAAACATATTTGGGGACGCCTCGTCACCCCGGACGTACGAATCATTAACGGCTAACACATCATTAGAATCGTCAAGCGGACTCACGGGCCTCAAAGTTTCCTTGGGGCTAGGATGCAAACGACTCAAAGCATCTACATGCCCCATAGCGAAACCATGCCGGTGTTGCAAAGTGTAATCGTAAGCTTGCAACTCAAGTGCCCACCTAGCGATCCGGGCGTTCATCTGCTTACGCTCCAGGGTCAGTTTAAGCGAATTACAATCAGTAACGATTGTAAACTTCAATCCCTCCAAATAAACTCGATAGCGCCTAAGGGCATATATAATAGCTAACGACTCTAATTCGAAACTATAGTATCGCTGTTCCGCTGGGGACGCTGTCTTTGAAAAAAACGAGACAGGATGAAACTTCCTATCGTCCTGCCTCTGCATCAGCACTGCTCCGAAACCTAATGAACTAGCATCGCAATGGAGCTCAGTCTCCTTGGTTGGATCATAAATCGCCAGAACTGGGCTATTTATCAGCTTGTCCTTGAGCGCATCAAACGCACTTACTCGCTCTGTAGTCATTGCAAAAGGAATGCCTTCACGGGTCAATTCAGTCAGCGGCTTGACTATCCTACTGTGTCCCTCAACAAACATCCGGAAATAGCTAAACATTCCCAAAACAGAGCGCAACTCCTTCAAGTTACGGGGAGGCTGCAATCTTTTTATTGCTTCGATATGGTCATCATTCGGGCGTATGCCGTCAGAAGTGACCGAATAACCAAGGTATTCTATCTTGTTATAGGCAAACTTACACTTGGATAAACGCAGAACTAAACCCTTCTCCGTCATTCGTCTCAAAACCTTCTTCAACAATTTGACATGCTCATCTAAGGTTACCGTAGCCAGCACTATGTCGTCTATGTAAATCGAGATCTGCCCAGAGGATATTAGGTCTGAGAAAATTTCACATATGTATCGCTGAAAAATGGCAGGGGCGTTTTTCAAACCAAACGGCATTCGGATATACTCGAACTGACCATGAGGCACCACAAATGAAGTATATTGAATCGAATCAGGCGCCATCGCCACATGGAAAAATCCATCTCTCAAGTCTAAGGTGGAAAAGTATGTCTTTCCCCCGAAATACCCCAAACAATCTTCTATCAGCGGTAGCGGGTAATTATCCCTAGCTGTGACTTTATTGAGTGCCCTGAAGTCAACACACATACGGAGCTCTCCCGATTTCTTTTTAACTAGGACCACCGCCGACGCATACGGAGATTGGCTTGGCCTAATAACCTTTTGTTCCAACAATCTGTCTAAAATTTTCTGTACCTCTATCCTCTCATAGTATGAGAGACGTCTAGGAGTTGTGTGAAATGGCGTCTGATCCGTTAACCTAATTTTCATCTCAAAGTCATGCGGCTTAATCTCTATGTCGTCAGGGCCCAAATATTGTTCATAAATAGTGCGTCTAATTGCATCTACCTCTTGCTTTGTTAGTGAATCATTAATAGCTAATAACTCCTCTGCATCAGCATTATCACTCAATTCGACTGTGTGCACCTCGGGACAAACAAAAATATCTTCTTTAACCTTCACACCATCATTACTGTCAAATAACACAGACGTACCAACTTTCGCCACCGATGGCTTTTCTAAACCTTTGTCTTCTGTTGGTGGGGGTTCACCTGGGTCAAAAATGCAAAAATGCGAACTTTCGTTAAGAATATTTTTATTGGCCATATCGCTGCTTACATGAGCGAAATTTTTGTTCAACTGACATAATTTGATGTTACATTTTTCTAGAAAGTATCTACCCAAAATGAGTGGAATATTGGTTTGTTCGTCAGGAAGTATTATTAGTTTATGCTTAAGGTACATTTTTCTAAATTTAATGATGCAGTCGATACAGCCAAATGATGAAAGAACCTGATTCCCCAAGCCTCGAAACGAAGTCTTTTGCTTCTTAGATGAAATGGGTTTGTTGATTGTAGAGTACCGGACAAAACTAACCGGACTACCGGTATCAAACAAAGAAAGAAAATTCGTAAAGTCGCGTTCGAAAGCAGATTCAGAATTGAAAACAACACTTACCCAGTTAACAGACCCCAACACCCCTATATCAGCAACAGCAGCACCATCCGGTTCAGTGGTATCCACAGCAGCAGCCAGATTTCGGGGTGTCAGAAGCTTCGATGGATTCGGACAACGTCGGTGGTCATGGCCCATTTGCCAGCATTTGAAACATGCGCCTGGCGGACGTACTTCGTATGGGCATTTACTTTGATAATGCCCCATCTTACTGCAGTTAAAGCATCGAACTGGTTCGCCGGATCTCTGTTCCGGGCTAGCAGCATTAGTAGTGGGAGCCGATCGCATCGATGGCCGAGGTCGGACTGTGGTCAGTCGTTTAATGTGATCCATGATGCGTTCCCGGTGTATCCCAACAGCGGCCTTCAGTTGTTCGATCGTAGTCGTACCACTCAGCAGCAAAACAGTGTCCTCAGGTGGCAGATGCATCCCATCCACGATTATACCCACTATCTCGTATTCGCGTAGTTGGCTATGCTTAGCCAAACCATTCATTATGAGAACGTAGTGATGCATTTCCTCAGCGTCCCAATTCCATTTGCGCCCACGCAGTCGCTTGATTAATTCGGTGTGACTCAAGACGTGGTCGAACTCTTGGGTTAGAACTGCTTTTAGGCCACGGAAATCTCGTTCATCACTCTGCTTGGCGCAGTCAGCAGCAGCGCCCGTCAACAGACTGCGTAGGCAGATGTATTTGAATGCATCGTCACATCTGTATGTTTGGCAAATTTGTTCCAGGTCGTTGATGAAATGCTTGACGTCATAGCCCGACTCGCGATCACCACTAAATTTTGGTACCACCCGCACGACATCTTCTACTCGAGCCCGGTTAACAGGTTCAGGACTCATTTGTTCTAATTGGCGTGTGAGTTGAATGATCTCTTGCTTCCTGCGCAGTATAGTTAACTGTTGCTCCAAAGCGGACAGCTCAAAATCGGCATCGCTTAGTGCTGGCTCTCTCTGTGTAGCAGACGCAAACGTGTTCCAGGCAGTGGCTCCACCCATAGCCCGAGAGTCGGCAGCATCTGTGGTCGTACGGACATTCTTAGCGGTAGTGGCAGCGGAGGCGGCAGTGGCGGCGGTGGTGGAAGTAGCAGCGGTGGCCGCAGTGGTAGCAGTAGCAGCAGTGGCAGCAGTAGCAGCAGTGGCAGCAGTAGCAGCAGTGGCAGCAGTAGCAGCAGTGGCCGCAGTAGCAGCAGTGGCAGCAGTAGCAGCAGTGGCAGCAGTAGCAGCAGTGACAGCAGTAGCCTCAGTGGCAGCAGTAGCAGCAGTGGCAGCAGTAGCAGCAGTGGCAGCAGTAGCAGCAGTGACAGCAGTAGCCTCAGTGGCAGCAGTAGCAGCAGTATCAGTAGCGGCAGTGGCAGCAGTGGCGACCTTGGCAGCGGTGACGGCATTTGCGGACTCGACCCCAGAAGTACTCGCTGCAGCGGAATATGATGAATGGCCTATCTCCGAACAAAGCTCATCCCCAGCCTGCGCGTTATCATCTTTAGCTAACGTCGAGTCCAGCAATGCCCGTAATTGGGATACGGTGGCCGACGCAGGAAATTCGACCTCGTATTCCCGCAGTATTTCCATTAAATCGGATTTGCTTTGTTTAGGCATCTTGAATATTCGTATTTGTGAGAATACCCCACATCTGATGTTGAAATAACCGACATAAATTGTAATAATCACGTTCTTTATTTGGTAACTAAAAAAAATGGCGGATCCCTTTCTAAAAAAGCGTGTTTTTCCTTCTTTTTCCTTTTTAACAGTGAAGTCAGCCACGGCTACTTCGTTTTACATCTCAAAAAAAACATCCAGGTGGCGCAACCCGAGTTACAAAAAGGGTGCGTCCACCAAGTGTATGATAATCGTTACTTTACATTCTTACACTTTTTTTTTAGTGTGTGCCCAGCGCTGTCTCTGCACGTCCGCCTGCTCTGACACTTTTTCTAAAACTGCGATGGCCGTCGCAAGAATGCCGGAAATCGGATGCAAATTTTTCAGCTGTCAGTTTGTACATTGGAAGCGTTCAGAACATGGACTTTAGGGAGGTGTTTGGCAATTGCGTTTAACGTGAGGTGCCGATACCACGCATTAGATGGCGCTCTGCCGGTATTTCCTACACACCTTATCGTGACAATGGCCATTTGTCAACCAAGCAAAAGTTTTTTAATAGAAAGCTTAGTTCGGGAAGAGTTGTCATTGAACACTCATTTGGCATTCTAAAGCAAAGGTTTAGACAACTGTATTATTGCAAGTTGCAAAGTATAGAAAAACTGTGCCATTTTGTACGCGCTTGTGTTGTATTACATAATCTTTGTGGTGTGGATGGATTAATCTTAAACCCCGAAACAAACGACAGCAACGAAGAAAGCTCGAACCATAACAGTACTCTCGATGCAGCAGATCAGCAACAAGGTTCAAGTCTACGAAATCAATTATGCGAGCAGGTTTACGCCGTATACTACCGAATATAAATAAAAAAAATACGTCATTTTAATTATTTAATTTTTATTACTTAAAAATAAAGCCACTAAGGAAACACTACTTCATTATTATTACTTTAAAATAAAGCATAAAGCTTAAAAAACAACATTTATTACTATATATATATAGAGCAGAGTATTTACTGAATCTTATTTTCCTGCTGTGTCAAATGTTTCTCAAAAAGATCATTTCGCCTTTTTATTTCGTCTGTTCTTTCTTTGTATGCCGCTAGTTTCTTCTCCTGGTAGTTTTTTTTTCTTCACATTCTTTTTTTTGCGCTTTTCATTTTTCTTATTTTCTAAAGAACGAAACTCCCTCCATTCGCGGATTTCTTTTGCCACAGTATTCGTTCTTGTCGGTCTTCTTTGTTCTGCAAACGATTTCTCTTGTCTTGTATCCAAAAAATTCTCTCCATCCGACATTATGGTTTCTAAAGGCGAAATTTATTGTCTTAAAGAAATATGTGTATGTACTTTATTATAATTATCTTTACCATTCGTATTTGGTTCAGCTAGTCCTATTTCCATTAAAACTTCGTCTCGGCTCTTACCACCTCCAGAAGCACTGCCTAGCTGGTACGTAGGAATGATGGCAGCTCGTTCCACCATTATATCCGTAAGTTCACTGAAATTATTTAAACATTACATTACGTTTACAAAAATGAGTTCATCACATATACTTACTTTTCGTACTCGCAAGTCATTCTATTTCTTTCAGTCTTTTTATTGTGACTAGTTTTGTTTTTGAAACTTCGCTCCAAACTTTTCCACAGGGAGTATATGTACAGCCGAGTTCCTTCATGCGACCGGCAATGTACGAGTATACCCAGAGCTTCCTTTTAGAGCTAATTTCAAATGTTTTCCCAATGTTGGGATACGCTTCTTTGTACAATGTTATAACAAGCATGCAGTCCTTGTCCAACCAGACCGCATTTGTTTTTTTCTGTGGGCGGTGAATTCAATTTGTAATCTTCGTCCACGTTTTCATTTTGAGGGAACTTCTGGTTCCATAATTGGTTGCGAAGTTCTTCGTCTGAAAGAAATCCATGATTTTACATGTTCTAGATAAGACAACTCTCTACTCACTTTTTTCAAGTAAACTTCCGATTTTGGGTGAGCATTGCACCGTCAATGTTTGACCCGACGCTGATTTTATTTCGATTTGTACGTTTTCCATTTTAACAAAAATAGCTGATGTTCCGATTCAAAGGCTGTTATAAATGTTGAATGCTGGAACGAACTAAAAAATTCTGCTGCCTTTGCCGTATTTCCACTGTCATTAATGACTATTTTTTGACTATTTTCATAGTCCGAATCGTGACCACTATTTTTATTAGTTAAAAATAGTTTCATATGATTATTTTGGTTGTAAATTTTTATTTATTTTCAAAAATTTTCAAAATTTCATGCCAAACAAACAAATCAGCTGACATCAGTGACATTTGACGTCTTCAATTTGACACTTTTCACGCAATTGCCCTTCCTCAAAAGGAGGTGCAGAATATCCTGAACTTTTCTGATCTTAACTGAGCTGGACAGCGTCATGGAGCACAAACCGTGTGTTTCTTTATTCATTCTGAATATTCGGAATATTCCGAGTGAGCCATTAGGCGTGTTTCTTTTTTAGCCCCGAGCGGGGAACAGAGCGGGGCCCGAGCGATCAGAGCTCGCTCCGAGCTGAACATAACCTGAGCTCTCCGAGCTAATTAAGAAACATAATTGGGCACTGAATTGTCATTAGATAATTTTTTTTCTATTAATTTTCAAAATAGTCAGGATTGCTTCTGAAATTGGTGTTTGTCAAGGATTGTTCCATTTAAATTATAATTTCTAGTAAATAAACTATGGAAAAAGCACAAATAATGAATGAAATCAGCCGCGCTCAGCTTTTCGCTCGATGTGCTCGGTTATTTTTAATCGAGCTCATCGAGCGAGCCCTGAGCTAGCTCAGAGATAAAAAAGAAATACAAATTTTGTGCTCAGAGCACTCCGAGCTAAAAAAGTAACACAGTTCTTTTTTGACAGCTCAGTGCCCCGCTCGGAGCTAAAAAAGAAAAACGCCTATTAACGTTTCTTTATTCAATGGGATATTCCGGATAATCCATTTCGATGCTTCTTTATTCATTCTGGAATAAATGGAATGTATTCTTTTTATTCCTTGAGAAAGGTGGAATAAAAAGAACATTCCCTCGTTTGACAGATGCACTTGATCAAAAAAAAAAAAAATAGAAGCAACAGCAAACAATCAAATGGGTGAGCATTTATTGCAAATTTATTGTCTTTTTTTATATTTTTATGTGTGTTGTCTTAAGTTAATTATTTTTTTATTATATATTTTTAATTTCCTTCCAGAATCAAATATACATTTTAAAATTGTCTTCTGTGGGCATGAAATGCCGCATAGATGTTGGTAGTGTAAGATTCAAGAACGCTCAGTGGATAAAATCAAGACACAGAGAAAACCACGTTGTAGGTTGACAACAAAAGAAAGAAGAATACTTTATTGAATAAATGACGTTCTACGTAATGAAAAAAAATATGACATAGATAACTTATAAATAAGATAAAGCACTCAAAACCAAACGGGTGCGTTTAGTTTATAGTTGCTGAACGAATGGAACTCCAACACTCCTCCTCATTCGTTTAGTATACTACATTTAGTTCTCAACATTTCAAGGCGAGAAGCAGCAAGGGGTTTTGTAAGCATATCAGCCAACATATTCTCCGATGAACAATATTTGCATATAACAAAAGATTTATCAACATAATCCTTTACAAAAAAGGTTTTGGTATCAATATGCTTTGACCTATTGGTGAGCTTCTCTTCCTGAATAAGTTTGAGGCAACTTTGATTATCTTCATATATAACTGTTGCATCCTTTTGCGTACAATCTAAGTCTGTAAGAACGCTTCTTAACCAAGTTGCTTCCTTACATGCTTCAGATAAAGCCACGAACTCTGCTTCTGTACTAGATAGTGAAACGCAAGTTCGCTTTCTGCATGCCCAGCTTATTGACCCTCCATTTAGAAAGAAAACGTAACCTGAATTTGATTTACGAGTAGACCGGTCTTCCGCCCAATTTGCATCAGCATAACCAATCAACACATCGGCCTGGCTGTTCTTATTAAAAAGATGAAGTTTGAGATCTGAAGTCCCTTTCAGATATTTCAGAACACGCTTCAACTCGGTCCAGTCAGCCTGACTCGGTGCATTTGTCTTGCAATGCTAACCGCTGCAGCTATATCTGGTCTCGTATTAGTGGCAATGAATAGCAAACTACCAATTAACTTCTGGTACTGATTGTTACTAATCAGCATGCTTGAATTGTCATCACCTTTACCGTAGCCTGGATCGAGTGGAACCTTAGACAGCTTTGCACCTTGAAGTCCATATTCCTCAACTAACTTGTCAATGTACTGCTTCTGCCTGATCGAGTAACCGCCGTGCGAATTTTTGATGACTTCTAATCCCAAGTAGTGCCTTACGTCTCCCAGGTTATTAATTTCGAAATGAGACCGCAACATCTGCTCAGCTTCGATGATGAGTTTTTCAGAAGAACTGGAAACGATGATGTCATCTACGTAAATTAATAAGTAAATCCCGATATCATTCGGTTTCTTCTTGTATAAACACCGATCCGATCTGCTCTGGATGAATCCGTTTTCAATTAAGACTTTACTGATAGTTTGATTCCATATACAGGCCGCCTGCTTTAAACCGTAAAGGCCTTTCTGGAGTTTGCATACCAGCTGTTGGTTTTCAGACTCAAATCCGGGTGGTTGCTTCATATAGATAACTTCCTTAAGATGGCTATTCAAAAAAGCCGCTTTTGCATCAAAATGCTTAACTTTCATTTTCCGCTTACCCGCAATCGATAGTAACGCTCTGAAAGTAGCTTGCCTCGCTACTGGTGCAAATACTTGATCATAGTCAGTGCCAAATTTCTGACTAAAACCCTGCGCAACTAATCTGGCCTTAAACCGCTGTACTCGCCCCTCAACATCACGCTTGACTTTATATACCCATTTGCACCCAACGATATTTGCATTTGCTGGAGGTTGAACCAGAGTCCAAGTACCGCTGTCTTTGAGTGACTTCATCTCCTCCTGCATTGCTCTCTTCCAGTTTTCGCAATGCTCGCTAACAATTATTGCCTCTCTGTAACTGTTAGGTTCCTTAATAGCACCCACGTGCAGGACACTGTTGATTTCACTGATCAACCGCTTTGGTGCCACTCCCTTATTAAAGCGTGACGATGATCTTATCCCGTCGCCTGTAAATGGTTCAATACCATCTTCCTCGAATGCATCTTCAAATTCAGACTCAGACGAAATCGCGTCTGCACTTGCATCTCCCTCATCTTCGTTAGTGGATAAACTGCTAACATCAGTACGCGAAGACCCCTTTGAAACGATAACGTCAATGTCTGTGCCTTCGACTCGTTCTTGAATAGGTTTATCATTAGTGACTTGTTTCATCCCCACGAACTTCACATCACGGCTGATGACAATACGTTTGGTTTCACTATTGACTAACCGAAAACCTTTGGAATGCGCATCGTATCCAACAAAAGTCAGCTGTTCAGCCTTAATGTCCCATTTCTTTTGTGACTCCTTTGGGATGTGAACAAACGCGCTCGAACCAAATATTTGGAAATGATCAATTTTCGGTTTAAACCCCGTCCACATTTCGTATGGCGTAGTCGGAATGGCGCTTGATGGTAAAATGTTTTGAAGGTAGTTCGCAGTCATTATAGCTTCACCCCAGAACTCGTGACCTAATCCTGCATCCAGTAACATGCACCTTCCCATCTCTACTAATGATCTGTTCTTACGCTCTGCGGTTCCGTTAAGCTGCGGAGTATATGGAGTTGTGTATTGGTAGTCAATGCCCTCAGCCTTTAAATACTGAACTACTCTACCAGACCTATATTCACCCTCGTTGTCCGATCTAATAACTTTCGGCTTTCTTGAAAATTTAGTCTTAATTAGCTCGACGTATTGCTGAAGATATCCAAATACTTCTGATTTCTCCTTTAATAAGAAAACAGTTGAAAATTTGCTGAAGTCATCTATCAATGTTAATAAATATCGTTTGCCACCGGCTGTTACTGTTCGCATTGGCCCGCAAACATCGCTGTGTATCAAGTCCAGAATTGAAGTACTTTTCTTGCTGGTTTTAGATTTAAACGGCAACCGTGTCATCTTCCCTTGCATGCATATTCCACAAACATCGGAACAGTCACAACTACTAACATGAGAATCACTCAGAATTCGCTTAACTGCATCCATACTTCGATGTCCAAACACACGATGCCAATAGTGTATACAGTGCAACTTGTCGTTTTTGCTATTGATCATCATTGCTTGCTTTAGCTGTTTTTTCTCTCGAAGTTTGTACAGATTACCCTCTATATCAGCAACTGCAACCTCACATCCATTTGAAGTTTGGATACTGCACTTATTTCCAGCAAAAGTGACACCAAAACCTTTACGCACTAATGCGTGAACCGAAAGCAGGCTCCCTTGGAACTCAGGAATGTAAAGTACGTCTTCGACACGAATTGAAATTTCCTTGCTCTTAACAAGCACATACAACTTGCACACACCTTTACCGCTCGCGCACATCTCCTGACCATTTGCAATGATCACTTTATCCTTATGCTGAGAATTCAAAGAGATGAAATTGTCGGCCTTATTGGTAATATGACACGTGGCTCCTGAATCCACAATCCAGCCATCTGATTTTGTGGAACTGAAATGAAAGCAGAACTCGTCTAGGCAAACAACTTTGTTTGCACTCCTTTTTTCGGTGCTCTTTCTCCACTGCAGATATGATGGACAATCCCGCTTTATGTGTCCGCTCTTCTTACAAAAGAAACATTTTTTGCTGTTGGATTTTGGAAAACTTTTTACCTTTAATGCTGAATTTGTGTCACTTACACTTTTCTTTCTAAGGAATTCCTCCAGTAATTTCGCGTGTACAAGGCTGATTGTCAAATCGGTTTCCGGCCTCGCTTCCAACGCTGTTACCAATGTGTCGTACGAAGAGGGCAAACTACTGAGTAGCATTGCAACTCTCCATCTGTCGGAGAACTCTTCACCCAACGCCGCCAACTTATCGAACAGAGTTATCATTTCCTCTATGTGTTGTTCCATAGTTCCTTGGTCGTCAAACTTCAGACTACATATTTTGCGCATTAAATGCACCCTGTTGCTGAGTGTTGATTTTTCGTGATAGTTCTTCAAGTTGTTCCAGGCTTCCTTCGCAGATGCAGCATTCCTCACATGCAGTAGTTGGTTGACTTCCACCAACAATCCAATAATGGTCCTCGCATCGTTGTCAGCTTTAATCCATGCATCCGGATTTTGTTCAGGTTTTTCTGTAACGAGCACATGAAACACATTATCCCTCCTGAGTAAAAGTTCTATTTTATACTTGCAGGTATGATAATTTTCCGAATTTAATTTTGTTACAGCGCTCCTTAATGTATCCATGATTTTGGCGTACCACCTGGGCCCATAACCTGCAAGATTCTAGAACGCTCAGTGGATAAAATCAAGACACAGAGAAAACCACGTTGTAGGTTGACAACAAAAGAAAGAAGAATACTTTATTGAATAAATGACGTTCTACGTAATGAAAAAAAATATGACATACGAGTAGATAACTTATAAATTAGACAAAGCACTCAAAACCAAATTGGTGCGTTTAGTTTATAGTTGCTGAACGAATGGAACTCCAACAGGTAGTTGGTGACAAGATGATTTCATGAGCAGTGTTGCCACTTATGCTACATAAAAAGGTACATGTTTTTTGAACTTGTACTAAATCCTTACTCGAAAGGACAACATATTTAATGTTTTACTTTTTTCCTTCGATTCAACATATTTAACATAATAACAACACGAGAATATAATGTTATTCATAAAAATAATAACAATATCTTAGTAATAAATAATATATTATGCTTTATCTGAGCGAAAGTTGTATATTACTGTATTGGGTACTTCGATAAGAAACGCAGCTGTGGAGACTTAAATAGGGACAAGTCGTTTTCCGCTACATATTGTTTTGGTTGTCGAAAATATTGATAGCTTTAAAAAGTTCAGTCAATCACAAATTCGTCACTGACAAATATATTTAGAGAGTTGATTCGCTGTTTTTGTTTGTAAAACTACATTTTTAAAACGAAATATGAGTAGAATTGCATTTTTGGAAAATAAAATAATATGTATTGAATAGATACAATCACTGAAACTTCACTTCCATAAATCTTATGAACAAAAAGCAGTCACAAAAGCATGAGCTTAAACAAAACAACTAACAACAAAATAAAATTAAATTTTAATACGTTTTCCCAATAGTAGTACTCAGCTGATTAATTGAATAATCAAATTATTAATCTAATCTAATCTAAACACTATTTTTGAACAGTAAAACGTAAAAAATATTGTAGAATTGTGTAGGAGAAATAAAAATGAACTTTTGGCAAAAATGTTTTTTTTTTTTGGAAACAAATTAGGTTGAACGAATTTGCTATATACATATTTTTAATACTACTAAGTACAAACGAACAAAAACAATTAATTAATAACAAAATTGTACAAAAAAATAAAAATGCCTTTAAATTGCTGCATCAGGAGCTGCACAAGTCATTTTGGTCAACATGTTCACTGTTTTTATATATTTTTTTTGCCCTGACATACTTTCTCAGGTTTTTCCTCAATAAAGGAGAAAATTTCCCTTTGATTTCACCTAAATATACACTTTATTAACAATCGCAATAATTTTTCATACAAATTCTGCAAATTACTGAAATTGTATGCTTCAATTTGTTCTTGACGTTTAAGAAAGAAATGCGGCACTTCAGAAAGAGATAGCTTTACGAACGTGCTCTATCGCATTTTGCTTATCAGTGTTCACAATGGATGAATAATTTGTTAATTGACATTCATAGTACCAAAATATCGATCAATTAATAAATTTTGTCGCTTATCAATAATTGATTTTTGACAACGATAATAAGGGTGTTTAATTAATTTAATGTAATTTGTATTACTGAGATATCGTTATTATTATTGTTTTTGTGAACTTAAATTGTATTTTCTTAAGGTTTCTCTTCTCATATTTGTTTTATTATATGTATTTTATTATATTATATGCTCTGATCGTTTTTCTTTTTTAGCCCCGAGCGGGGAACAGAACGGGGCCCGAGCGATCAGCGCTCGCTCCGAGCTGAACGTAACCTGAGCGCTCCGAGCTAATTAAGAAACAGAATTGAGCACTGAACTGTCATTAGATATTATTAATTTATTAATTTTCAAAATAGTCAGGTTTGCTTCTGAAATTGGTGTTTGTCAAGGATTGTTCCATTTAAATTATAATTTCTAGTAAATAAACTATGGAAAAAGCACAAATAATGAATGAAGTCAGCCGCGCTCAGCTTTTCGCTCGATGTGCTCGGTCATTTTTAATCGAGCTCATCGAGCGAGCCCTGAGCTAGCTCAGAGATAAAAAAGAAATACAAATTTTGTGCTCAGAGCGCTCCGAGCTAAAAAAGTAACACAGTTCTTTTTTTGACAGCTCAGTGCCCCGTTCGTGGCTAAAAAAGATAAACGCCTATTCTATTCGGTCCATATTTGTTTCTTTATTCATTCCATTCTGGATATTCCGGATAAACAAAATCGAATATTCTGTCTTTTCTATTCCTTATCCGGAAAAAATAAAGAAACACACGGAAAGTGACAGAATGTAAAACATTTTGGGGCAAGATTTTTGCTCGTGGAACACAAAATCCTGTACTTTTCTGATCTTTTCTAATACAATATAAGGTGTGTTTAATGAACCTGAGCTGCACAGAAAAGTACAGAAAAGATCAGAAAAGTACAGGATTTTGTGTTCCATGAGCAAAAATCTTGCCCCAAAATGTTTTACATTCTGTCACTTTGTGTTCCATGACGCTGTCCAGCTCAGTGAAGTACAGGATTTTCTGCGCCTTCTTTTAAGGAAGGGCAACTGCGTGAAAGTTGTCAAATTGAAGACGTCAAATGTCACTGATGTCAGTACATTTACATTTCTTTTATTGAGACTAAATATAACTGTTGCAGTTTGTACATATTTCTCTTTCATGTGAGAATACATATTTATATATATATACATAGACAGCGGCTTTAAAGTATGGCCTGCTTACTCAGGTTTGAATTAATGTGTTTGCCACATGGCTAGTTTACATTTTATGTGACTGCTCTTGCTCCCGGAGCGATATGTTGTTATTTCTTTTGACTTAATATCATTATATTAACTTAAAAACTAGGATAACAAGTGAGGTAGAGAGGTAATGTGTACACAGTACTCATGTCTTCTCGCCTCTTCAACAACGACAGCGAAATTAATATAGAATAATATGCGGTTTTGTCTTATGAAAAGTATTCTTGTGTTTTTTTTTTATAATAAGCGCGCACTAAAGGACCCTTATAATGTATTAGCTACACAGCGCGGGCATTAAGGAAATTAGGGTGAGAAAAAAGGAGAGATGCCGATGCACGTTGGTTTTGAATGTTTGGGAAGAGCATTCCACATTCGTGTTGTACGGCTGAGGAAAGATTCTTTGAACTTCACTGTACGTCCGAACACAGGCTTGAAGGTGAACTGATGAGCATTCCTTGCATGGGGGGTATTGCGGTTGAAATGGTCAAGGGGAGGAATGCAACTGGCTATTTCGTTTGAGCAGTTATGGTGGAAATAACGATAAAATAACGAAAGGCAGGAGACATTACGACGATGACTAAGCGAGTTAATCGATCTCGCGATGTCTCGGTCGCCAATGAGTTTTATCGCGCGTTTTTTGGATCCTGTCTAGTAGCTCCAAATAAGTTATTGGTGCACCGGACCAGATATGGGCGTTGTACTCCAGTTTCGGGCGAATAAACGCCTTATAAATTGTAGCCAGATCAGAAGGGGTGAAATATTTCTTACAACGCTTAAGGAAGCCTAGACATTTCGCGGCGTTCTTGGCGACATCGAATATGTGGTCATTCCAACGAAGGTTGTCATTAACACACATACCGAGAATGGAAAGTCTTTCGGTTTCAGCGATGCAAGTGCCATTCATAGATAATGGCAGTGTGTGTGGGTTTTGCTTTAATGACAGGAGACAGCATTGTGTTTTAGAAGCATTAAATTCGACTCTATTGGTTTTACCCCACTGAGTTATGCTGTTAAGATCGGAATTTAATGAGCTTAACATACGTTGCCGTTAAAGTTCCACACCCGAAGTTGAGGGGCGTGACCCAAGAAACGATTATGAGAAGCTGAGGGTACTGTCATCAGCAAAGGAATGGATTGGATTAGAAGTAACAGACAGGAGATCATTTATAAAAATGAGAAAGAGAGTCGGGGACAGAACAGAGCCTTGGGGGACACCAGCATTTATTTGATGAGTTGCAGACTTGAAACCGTCCAAAACAACTTGAATTGAGCGGTCCGAAAGGTAATTTCGCATCCATTGAAGAAGAGTATCATCGATTCCAAATGCACGCATTTTCGACAAGACAGCTTGATGCCAAACTCTGTCAAATGCCTTTGAAATATACAGCGCAACAATCTTACTTTCACCACCTTGATGAAGAGATTGGTTCCACTTTTCGGTTAGATATGTCATCAAATCACCAGAGCGAGTACGCTCTACTGTTTTAAAATGCTTATGTTTATTTAAGCAAAAATATAATATAATTGATATGGTCGTCTTTATGGACCATTTCAGACACTTCAAGAAAAAAAAGTAATTTAGTAAGTTAGTCTCGCGATGAGTTACAAACTATAATTGCCAGAATGATAATAAGAAATGAACAGAAAAGTCCGGATATTTACACAGAGTTATATGGTGCTTAAGACTAGGGAAATTACGAAGGGATAAGTTCTGTACCCCAATTATGACGTATAGCCTTAACATTTTTGTGTTCATTTTTATTCTTTTATTTCTTTTAAGATACATACGATGATGTATAGCGTGAATCGTGGTAAAAGCTTTTTAGAGTATCTAGCCTCTATTGAGGTCAGGCGTTGATTTGGGATAAAACGACAGCGGTGCTTCAACAGGCGCTGAGTCAAAATTGAGTGCTAGCACCCCAACAGGCGAGGGGTACCTTTCGTCATCCCACGATGATCCAGCTTGTGTTAAAGGTATCCCCCGGATGAGGTAATTTATCCATTTTGATAATTGTTTTTTCATTAATAATAAAGAGTATCTCATAAGGGGAGTGACATTAGTGTCCTAATAGATGTATGTGTTCGAGAAACGTTTAGTTCGTGTTTCAAAATTTTTGTTGGCACAAAGGCGAAGTATTTTTCTTTCAAGGATTTCGAGTTCCAGGGCAGAGGTAGGTGAGATGGCAAACCAGACCGGGAATGCGTGCGTCATGATCGGACGTATCAGAGTATTGTAAAGCAGCACCTTTGTGCGCTTTTGTAGTGGTCTGTTTGTCAGTAGGGGCATGTTTTACATTCTGTCACTTTGTGTTCCATGACGCTGTCCAGCTCAGTTAAGTACAGGATTTTCTGCACCTTCTTTTAAGGAAGGGCAACTGCGTGAAAGTTGTCAAATTGAAGACGACAAATGTCACTGATGTCAGTTGATTTGTTTGTTTGGCATGAAATTTGGCATTAGCTATTTTTGCCTAAAAATATTCGCATAGTATAAACAATTCTCCACATAAATTTGAGAGCTCAGGATATATGTCGAAATTTTCCAAAACTCTATTGTCATGAACTGATCCTGGATAGCCAACAAAGATGTCAATAATTTGCTTCCTTTCGTTACAGATAGCTTGCAAACATATACTTATAACTTTTTTTCTATTTATGGAATCGTCCTTGGCTCGCTTAGGAGGGTCAATCCTTATATGGGTACCGTCGATGGCACCTAAATAAAATATATTAAATTTATTTCGGTTAGATTAAATAATATTAACATTACCTATTATCCCCTGAATACCAGTTTTATTATACATCCATAAAGTAGTTCTATCTTTTTCTTCCTCTGTAGGCCACCGAATAACTGAATCTGAGAGATTGCTCAAAAAGCCAGGCGTGCGATTTATTATTCGGCATACTGTTCCCTAAGAAAGATTGAACCTATCTGCTATATCTCTGAAGGAGCACGCTTCATGTCCAGCGAACCACAAGAAGAGTGCTACATGTATTTCTGGAGGAAATGTTTTGGCCGCTTCCATTGCGATGTACTCATTCGATAATGCAAATTGTTGCACTAGGTATGCATTGATACAAATCTCGACTTACTCGATGGGTTATAAATTCTTTTTCAGTATAAGATGGAACTATAAGAAATCGCATTGCTGTCGTCCTTTCCAACGAAAAACAGTGGCAAATCTTCTTGATCATCGCTATTGCTGGTATCCGATGTTGTAATATCCGACAAACATAACATGATGCTACCGCCAGAATCTTCCAACATCTGGAGTATTAAAAAGTCTGAGGTATTCATTTCATTTTATTTATCAAAAGCAACTTTGAATCTCATTTTTCATTTGGATTTATTTATTTTGGAATTCAACAGCTGATATAGGAGCTGTCACATGAACCTGTACTTTTTTGTTCTCACTTGATCTGACAGTTTTTGCTCATGTGTGTGCTGATCTGATCGGTTCTGTTCTGATATTTTTTTTATTAAACACAGCTAGTTTTCGCTCATGTGTGCTGATCTGATCTGTTCTGTTCTGATCTTTTGTTCATTAAACAGCTATTATTTCGTTTGACCTCCACTTCTATTTGTTTACATTCGAGAACTGTCAGCTGTCAAAAAGGAAAAAGCAACAATTCTACATCTCATCTCTATTTGATGGTTTATTGTCTATAAAAAAAATATTTTCATAGTCCGTATCGTGACTGGTTAATAATTTGTTAGTTTGATTCTCACCAATATTAACCGCTATAAAATGAGTGAAAAAAAGAAATATAAAAAATCTGTAAGATTATCTCTAATTTAGCTGTAGTGCCGTTTTTAATTGATTTTCTTGTTGTATAGAAAGAAGAAATCGCTCGAGAATTCGATTTACCAGAGCGGAAGAGTAAAATCGCCACTATCATGAAGCAGGACGGCCAGGCTTATTGTATTTGCCGGTCTTCTGATTGTTCCAGGTTTATGATGTGAGCTAAACAAAAATAAATTACGGCGCCTATTTTCTAAATGTTTGCTTCTTTTTTTATTTAGTGGTTGTGATGGATGTGAAGAATGGTACCACGGTGATTGTATTAATATCACTGAAAAAGAAGCAAAACACATTAAACATTACTATTGCCAAAAATGTAAAGAGGATGATCCTAGTTTACAGACTGTGTTTCGAGTTGTACCTGTTGAGAAAACTGCCGTCCCGGCTGGTGCGATAGTAAATGAAATAGTTAAAAAGAAACCAAGGGAAAAAGCACCACAAGAACAGAAATCATTACGTTGTGGAACATGCGAGGGATGCAGGGCAACTAATTGTGGAACTTGCGAAAATTGTTTAATTAGAGTCGGCCATAAGCCACGTTGTGAGAGGAGACAATGTGTACAACAACAGCAGCTAAAGAAAGTCAAACCGAGGCAGATTAAGGATCGTACGAGAAAAAGGAAACGATCTCTTAGCCCGGAGATATTTATTAACCCAGACTTGGAAGGTCTTAGGCATTGCTATGGTCCAGGCTGCAAGAACAATGCTAAGCCCCAATCTAAATATTGTAGTGATGATTGTGGAGTGCTTTTGGCAACTAATCGAATATTTCAGGTAGGTTATATATAAAAAAATCACAGGTAGGTGATATATAAAAAAAACAGGAGTTGAATGCTATTTATATTGTTGTTACATACATATTATATGACCTAGGCAACTTTGGTTTTTTTGTTTGTAGGTACCCGAATTCCTAAGACTATTTATTTAAGAACATTTTGCAGGTACTCCCACAACGCGTTCAAGAATGGGGTCTTTCACGTTGCCGCGCTGAAGAAGAAAATAAAAAGCAACTTGATCAAGTGCGAGCAAAACAAGCCGTGGTCCGCTTCGCTCTTGCCGAATTAGATAAACGTCACAATGAACTTGACTTGATTGTAGAACGAGCGCGACATTGCACTCTCGACCCTAGGGCACAGGACAACTCTGATATCGAAGACGAGCAATCCATGTACTGCATTACATGCGGTCATGAAATTCATTCCCGTACTGCTATAAAACACATGGAGAAGTGTTTTAACAAATACGAGAGTCAAGCAAGTTTTGGTAGCATATTCAAAACTCGTATTGAAGGCAATTCCATGTTTTGCGATTTTTATAATCCGGCTAGTAAAACATACTGCAAACGACTACGTGTTCTCTGTCCAGAGCATTGTAAAGATGCAAAAGTTAGTGATAGCGATGTCTGTGGCTGTCCTCTAGTATCAAATGTTTTTAACCTTACTGGTGAGTTCTGCAGGGCACCGAAGAAAAATTGTTTTAAGCATTACGTTTGGGAGAAGATTCGTCGGGCCGAAATTGACTTAGAACGCGTGCGGCAGTGGTTAAAAATGGATGAATTACTGGAACAGGAAAGGCAGACTCGTGCAACAATGGCTTCAAGGGCAGGCGTTCTAGGTCTGATGTTACACTCAACGTATAATCATGAAGTTATGGAAGAACTCGTTCGTCAGCAACAAAAACAAATGCAACAAAAACAACAACTGCAGCATCACCATAATGGAAACAGTTTGTCACAACAACAGTATTATCAACAGCATACTGCTGCTGTAGCCAATCAAAGAATTCAAAATCAGGGGCCAATTTATTAGAAGGTTTCCGTACTTTATTAAAAGTGTTTTTTTAAATACTTAAATCCTGTTTTATATTAAGTAGCAATTTTAAATAGAGGCAGGTCACATGTCGGGATATCTATTTCATTATGATTGTGGACTAGTTTAAAAAGGCCTGTTCCAATTGCTGCAGGCATCCCCAAAATTATTCTTTCTGAAACACCATCGACAGCGTCTGTTTGGCCATAATATGCGGCATCGAATAGATGATCTGCGGTTTTTTCAAACTAAAAAAGATAATATAAATGTGTTATTTTCAATTATCAATGCTTTTATTCATTAATGTATTCTGTGTGTAAGTTTCAATTAAATCAATAACATTGAAATAAAGCTTAAACTCTAAATTCAGTCTGGGTCTTTCTTTTATTTGAAACCAAAGCATTATTTTTCATAGAGCTGAAACCCGAGAACTGTCAAGATTAAGCAAAAAAAGTTTGTTACATTATGGAGAACGCCAATCAGTCACCGGAATCTAAAACTATAGCCGCGAAAGAAGAAAATTGGGAATTCATTGAGGAGTAACTGTCGGTGTTCCTTAATCGATCAAAAATAGCTAATGAAGAACTTATCAAATTAAATACAGTGAAACAACTGTTTTAGTAAAGGTTCTTCGAATTAAACAGATGCACTCTCAATTTGTTCATGTTTTAACTCTCCTAATTTTTTCTGTTTACTTCACCTACGAAGCTCATCGCTTTTATTTGGATGGTATATCAATAATTGAATCCTGAAGTGTATATTAAGATTAAAGCGTAATAATTAAAAAAAATATGAATTGTAATTATTCTTAAAAAAATCGGTGTGCATTAGTGTTGCCTGAATGACTTGAGCGCGATGTCCAAGGAAATCAGAAAATCAACGACTTCATTGACGCCCGTGCCATAGTATAACTGCAGGCTCTGTCATAAACCGTTAATGCCTCATATTTATTTTTTATTTTGTTTTTAATATTTGGAAGGTTTTAGTTCGTAAGAGTATCTGAAGTAAATATCAAATTGTTTATTATTTGTGTTGTTTTTCTCGGTTGATTTAGCTTGGGATACATTCGTGTCCTTACCGCATCCCCCTTCGGTTGTAGCGGTTTAAACGAAGGAGTCCAATTGAGCGTTGGGATAATCGCGTGGCACCCACCCAAAAAAAAAAAAAAAATGGTCGACGATTGGTGCACAAGGATTGGGCTCTCAGTCAATCCTCTCAAAACTGAGGTTGTTCTCTTTACAAGAAGGAGGAAGCTTCCCGGTTTGACTCAACTAGTCATACTATGACTCTTCAATGAAGCAAAATATTTGAAAGTCATCCTGTATAGCATACTACTTTGGTCAAAGCATCCTGAGTTGGAAACTTCGTAATTGCTGTCGCTTTTCTGCATTGCAATGGAATTTTCGGCCAGACGTGGGTCTTATTGCCGAAAAGATTCCTATGAACACGGATACATTTAAGACAATTTCTAACGTATTCGTCGCAAGTTTGGTGAAATGAGCGGAAGATATGTCTCGGCTGCAAGCGGGCTTTCCCCAGCACGCCTGGCTCCGTCCTAGATGCAATATTGAACCTCATGATGTTTACATCATGGGTTGCACAATGATTCGAATGAATAGTCAAGTCGTTCGAATGTCTATTTTCGTTGGAATTATACCGGTTTTCCTCAAATAAATTTTCTATTCGATTGAATCTCAAAATACAAATTCTTCTAATTCGACAAACTTTCGTTTGAATTCGAATGTCAAAATCAGCATGGTTATCTCTCAGCAGAGAAGATCACTGATAAGTTGCGAAGACGCTGCGGAATACTTCCTCTGCTTTTACTCTTATCATGTGGCAGGTATTTGATGCTGATTTGCTGAAAAACTAAACTCCTCATCATTCAATTGCCTGCACCATAGAGACGAGAAAAATTAATTAAAAGTAGGTTGCCTTCCAAGCAGACTGAGACTAGCAGACTAAGTTTGAGTGATCTAGTGTACAAAATCTTACTCCACAAAAAAAAAATCAACAAATTGATTCTTTAAAACACGATATTATAAATTAGTCAGTAAATACTTACAGAAGCTAAGTTGAAAACACTCTCCCTCATCTTGGCTAAACCGTGTCGGGTAATTCCCAACACTTCACCGCGACTAGTCATTTGGCTGGCCAGCAGCATGATGTGTCGGTGATCCACAGTCATACCATGACCTTCCATCACATCAGTTATCTCAGTCATAATAGTCGTTCGGGCCGCTTCAATTCCTAAAGTATTGTAAACCTCCCAAATATTGTTGCTCTTAGTTTTTTTGCCCACTACACCATAAGTAGCCATAACATCTCGAAGACCAGCTCCTTCAATACAAAGTTTGTACGTATGGGGTGCTACGGTATCATCGACTGCAATTACCGCACGCGATATATTTATTAGACCTGCGACCACAACGTTCTGAATGGAGATAGTTAATCGTTGGAGCTCGGCATTCAAGGTGCTCCCATGTTTGCTACTGTCGATTCGAATAATCAGAATTGAAGTCCCGACGTTATCCACTAGTGCAGGCTTTAATCGAAGTTTGGAGGTACAAATGCTAGAAAAGGATATTTTTTTAATGTATGCAATGGTTAGATTCGATTTTTATCTACACACGAGTATCGAATAGTATCAGCATTTATTTCCAATCCCAGCACTTTTATACGATTTAAGTCAAGTTTGACGACAAGGAAACAATCGTTGGGCTTGTAGACTTCTTCAACGTAGGACGAGATCTGCGATAAAAAGATACTATTTATAAAATGGTTTATGTATAAAGCATGCATTACCTCTCCTAGAGTTGTTTTTTCTATACGGGCCTTGACTTTACGTGCGAATTCCATGTTACTGTTGTTTTCTATTTCAGCGGTAATAACTGGTGTAGAAATAGTTTTAGTGGCATTAATAATTTCTACTATACGTGGAACTCCCTGCGTAAAAAATACAACAATAACGGTGATTAAATATTGGAAATTGAACATTTAGAGTTTTTAGTTTGATATGATAACGCACTAGATTCTGATGCCTTAAAGAAAGGCCACGTATACCAAGATAAAGTCCTTTTTTCTTTTTAGAGCAGAGCAAATCAGCAAAAAAAGTTGGTGTTTCTTTTTTAGCTGACACATCAAAGCGTTCAGAGCTCAAATCGCACTCTATGAGCTCAGAATAAATTGACTTAGTAGGCGGCGCTGCAATGGTATTCTAAGACCATCACTTCAATAAACGGCTTAAAAAGTAATACAATTAATTAAAATATTTTTTTATTAAAAAATAAACATAATTGAGTTATATGACAGCTGAGCGCTCAAGTGTGTTTCATAAACAAATCAGAACGTTCTAAGCACGCTTGGTTCAGAGCATGCTATACGTATTCACGCTCTATTCAGTTCTTGCTCTGCTCCTGACTAAAAAAATAGCACATTCAATCGTCAAACAAATGCTCTCGAATTTACCTGAGTAATATTCATAGAAGCAACCCCAGCAAAATGGAACGTTTTCAAAGTCATCTGCGTCCCCGGTTCACCAATACTTTGTGCAGCTACAGCGCCAACTGCAGTGCCAGGTTCTGTAACCGAGCGATTGTATTTATCATTTACCCAACGCATGAACGTTCGTATTTGGCCCTCGCTGAATCGATCGATTTCCTTAGCCAAATTTCGATGACTCTTATATCGTTCTTGGATAAGGCCAATATGTTTGGCGATTTTCTCAATGAATGTTCTAAAAGTATTGGATTAAAATAAATTCTGTTTTTGTTAATGTGATATTACACTAGCATATAAATATAATATATATGGCAAGTTTGTCAGATTAATGTGGCAAAAAAAGTGTCATACAAACTTATATGGCAATATAATTAAAGCGACGATTAAATTATCGTATGTATGGTATAGTGTAATACCAAAACATATTCGTCGTCATATATATATGCAAGTTCTTAAAAATACTTTCTTTTATATGGCTTTAATTTGTCATACATGTTTCGACATTTTAATATTTGTGATTTTCGAATTTATTTGTTATTTTAATTTGTAGCTATTTATTTACAAATCCTTATTTGTGATATTTGTATATTCTTTGTTTATGTTTATTACAAACATAAATTACGTCATATTTGATATGACACCATTAGTCATATTTATCTTCTTTTTCCTTAACGACGAGGTTATGATCAGGATTAGAGGGATCATAACCCGCTTAAGTGATATTCTAAGCCAGTCGTGGCACGGAAAATTAGCCATATTTATGCTAGTGTAATACTACCTTGGAAATAAAATCAAATCTCCTCACAAAATATCATTTTTAAAGTCTTTCCTACTGTTTATGAACTCCTTTTCCCTTAAGATTTTCCTAGCAAAAGGTTCTATATCTACTGAGTTAAGAGATTCTTCTCCTCTAAAAGGATGGACGGCACGCAAGTGATTCAATTGACGAACAAAATCAACCGGTTTGTTTTTAACTTCCATAAAAATTGGATCCAAGCCATCGCCACCATATATAAGTTCAACGATTTCTCCTATTGCATTGCGAACGGATCCATCATAGTGAACAACCAAGTCTTCCAGACACTTAAAAAGAAACGAAAGTGTATTAGAAAAGAACCATTGAAAAATATTGAGAGCCTTACCTTAACTAATCTTCGCTGTAGGTAACCAGTCTCTGCAGTTTTCACTGCAGTATCCACCAAACCTTCACGACCAGCCATTGTGTGAAAGAAGAACTCAGTCGGTGTCAACCCAGAGAAAAAACTATTTTGGACGAAACCTCTTGCTGCAGGAATTTTCGCTAAGAAAAGAAAACCACTTTAGTTAGACGAGAAAAAAACTTAACATTAAACAAATACGAACAAAATTTTTCAAAATGCGGTAGCGCCCTGTCTTCAAAACCATTGGGCACTCGTTTCCCATTTATAGCTTGTTGACCGACACAGGCAATCATTTGGGATATGTTAATGTTTGAACCCTTTGAACCAGATAGTGCCATTATTAGTGCGCTATTAGTCGGATGCAGTTCACGAAAGCAGGCCTTGGCCGCTTGTTCTCGAATGCTTGACAACTCACGAAGCATTACAGCCTCGAGTGTCTGTTCCGGTGTACAACCAGGTTGACATTGTAGTGTGCCCTTTCTCATTTGAACGATGTAATCATCGCATGTACGGTAGCCATTCTCCAACAGTTTTTGCTTCTCTTCAAGCAATTTTGAGCTGGGAGTAACGTCGCTAATACCGAAGGAAAACCCACGATTTTGCAAGAAGAAAGATGTTAGCTAAAAAAAGAAAAATATCATTCATAAATTTCAATAATTAAGTAGTTAATTTAAGTGTCTATGATCCGAGGAATAGTTTTCTCTGAATTGTCGTGAATTGGGTGCGCATTTCTTTGAAATCATATATTATCTTAAAATGAATTGCTCCAAGTGTTCTCAAAAAATAGATCGCAACTGTCTAACAAAAATTAACTGTAGTTATTGCATGCATTTTTTTCATTATTTGTGTGAATATTACTCAACAAGATGCTGAATATTTTAATTCAAGTGGTAATCCTTTTCGATGTGATAAATGTGCAGTGCTTAGACGCCGCTCTTTACGTGCGCCTGTATCGGTTTTACCTATGCATGACTACAACAATGCACCGTCTACTAGTACCAAAAAATCGGGCAACAGTAATGCTCAATCAACAGCGAGTAGTTCGTCAACACTAATGGAAGGCAGCCAGAGCGAATGTACTCTTCAAATGATACACATAAAGCTCTCGAATTTGGAGGAAACATATTAGCGTTTTCTAAAAGAACTGAACGAGCTACGTACAGAAAATGCTCTACTGAAATCCAAGGTGGATAATCTGGAGAGTAAGTTAAATTGACAGCAACAGCGCCTATTAGGTACCTGCATCGAAATTGTTGGAGTGTCAACGTCAATGATCAAAATGATATCAGCAAGGCAAAGCAAATTTTCAACAAAGCTTTGTCCATCGATGTTACCGATAGCGAAATCAAAAATTGCTATATAAAGAAAGTGCAAACTAAAATAAATAAAAACGGTGAGCTCTCCACGTCTCCAAAATCAAAATCGATCATCTGCATGAAATTCTCCTCTCTTTCTACAAAGCAGCGAATAATGAACGCAGAGGACGAATAAAAGAAATCTTAACACGCATGTGACTGGTCTCTATGGTGTGGGCGACAATAGCAGCAACAACAGCAGCAGTAGCAAGGGAACCGATTCTCTTACAAAGTACACACACGCAGGCTCTATTCTTTAAGGGAAAACAAGGAAAAATGCAAAACGATGTTAAATATGTATGGTACAAAGATAACAAACTTCTTGTGATGGTGAGAAAGTCATCTTAATTAGATCTTTTAATGATCTTGAACTCATTTAGTGCACGTTCATCTTTTTCCATTCTCGTAAATGAATGATGTAAATGATTTTGTCGATCACTTATCCACCCAAGATCTTAGTAGTACCAACTGTGATAATTTGTTTGAAAATAATTAATACTGCGATGGTAAACTCTTGATTGTACACCAATGTTAGAAGCTTAAGTGAAAACTTTTCAGCTCTTGTAACTCATCTTGACTCTTTTAAGTGCATTCTAAACATTGTTTTTGTGACTGAAATCTAGATTTATGTTTTGAAAAAAAAAAACGATTACTCTTTGCCAGGGTTCAATTTTATTACCAAAATAAATGAAAGTTACGCTACAGGAGGTGTTGGTCGTTTCGTAAAAGAAGCATACAAAGTTCTCGAAGTTGTTTCTGTTGCCTTTTTGAGCGCTGATATTTTAAAAGTTTCCATTGAAATTAATCATGAAGCTTATGTTTTTTTATGTGTATATAGACTGCATATGTTTAACGTCTTGACATACATAGAAGAATTTTCAGGTCTTTTAGAAAAGGAGAAATCAAAAAATCTTATTATTGTTGGTGATTTTAATCTCAGTTTAGAACATAGTGAAACTATTTCTACTTATTTGGCTTTGCTAGCATCGAATGGCCTGGTTTGCTTTATTAATGAGCCCACTAAGGTTGCATCTGGTAGATGTTTAGACCACATATATGGACGCATTAAAGATGTTTTGATAGATTGTTGTGAGAAGTTTGTTCTGGACTTAATGATCACTGATCACTGTATGACAGGGCTTTTAGTAAACATCATTTATTATATGAGTTCATATATTTATGAGTTTTGGGAACATGTTTATTTATGCAGAGATGTTTCTAATCCCTTTAAAATCTTTATTGATTGCCTCAAGAAACATATTTTTAACTATTTTCCAGTATTGCCTTCAAAAAAGTGTACAAAAAGGCTTAAACCTTGGATCTCTGGGTATCTGTTGAATAAAGTAAGAGGTAAAAACAAACTCAGTGTTAAGTGCAAAAAGTACCCTCATAATTTGAGCTTAAAAAGAAAATATAAAAAATTGTGCGATGAACTAAATAAGGAGATTCCAATCTCTTGAGATACCTATTACCGTACTCAATTTAGTTCCGCTAAGGGAAACTTAAAAAATTAATGGCAATTGGTAAATAGCTTGCTAAACAGGTCTTCTTTTTCTAAGAAACCTGCTATTATTCGTGTTGATAACGTAGACATTTCCAAAAAACCTGTCATTGCTGACGCATTTAATTGCTATTTCGTAAATATAGCAAGTAGCTTACAACCATGTCCTGTCCTGCCACCTTGTACCTCATGTCCGTCCCTTTATTATGCAATTTTCCATGCCAAACTGCAATGTGGAATTGTTTGGTGTTTATTTGAATAAAATTCAGCCACTATTAATTCTGCAGAAATATATTTTACGGAAAATATGCCGTAAACCTAGCATACATCCTAGTTTTCCATTGTTCTACGACCTCAAAATTCTCCCAGTCCGACATTTGTACTGCTTTAAAGTGTTGAAGACTTTCTTTATAAAATCAAATCATAATTTATGTGGAAACTTTTCGAATATGGTATCTGTACCAAACTTCCGCACTACTGCATTTCGAATTTTTATTCAGTTTTATATTGTCGTTTATTTAATAAGCTTCCTTACTCCATAAAAATAATAACAATGCTTGGAATGCTTTTAAAACAAGTAAAACACTGGCTTCTAAATTTGACCTATAATATTTTTTTCTGATAATCTGAGCTAATTTCAGTTTTGATATTTTTTTTTGTCTTAAGTAATCAAATCCTTAAAAGTAATTTATTTTCTTTGTAGTATTTTTGATATGATTTAATGAATTCAGTCGAATTTGCCGTTCTAATAATTTTTGTGAAATATGATGCAAATTGTCTTTTAGAGTCACCCCAGCCAAATACCTATATTTGAATTATTTAAGCCCATTGAAGTGGCATTCAACACTATTTTTAGTACTTGTATACAAAAATACTGAATGTCGCACATATTTCTTTACTCCTACTTAACCCGAATTGTCCCCGTGTTGCCATATGGCAACACTAGAGGCACTTGCACCTGCGGAGTCTTATGGAAATAACTAAAGCATTTTCTAACGGTTTTATGTTTGTTGTGTATTACAAAGACTTGACTGGTGCCAGGGTTTGGCAATTCATTTCATTTTCGCGTTCGGTGTAGGAAGTCGGTGTTCCCAAAAAAATTTAAATATATAATTGTGAAAAAAAATCGGATATGGAGCACATGAAAAGGTAAGTGTATTGTTTTGTGTATGTTTAGTTTATGTATAACAACATTTATTTTCATAATTGTGTAGTGTTTGTGATGATTAATTAATGAATTCTGTTTATTTGTTATTCAAAAAAAAATACATGTATATGGTTTTTTATTTCATTTTTCATTTGCGTTGCCATATGGACACACGGGGACATTGTGTAGACAGATGTTGTTAATTGTGTTAAATATTATATCATCGTACCTGTTTCTTTGTATATCTTAACCATACATATTCTCATTAGTATATACTACATTCATACTGTCTTTGCATCTCACATTCACATATAAACTTAACACTGAATTATCTTTCTATTATATTCTTATTACTAGTCTTGAATAAACCGCCGTATGGTACACATTAAATATCGTGGTCGTTTTTTTCTTTTCACTAAATCGATAAAACCCAACAGGTTATGGGCCCAGGTTGCGCGTGCATTTTATAAATTTCATAGTGCAGTTTTACTAATCGGTGAATTGTATTCAACGATCACGAATTTGCGGAATAACTACATATATACAATTTTTGTCAAAAAAAAAAAAAAAAAAAAACGACATGAATTCCGCGAATACTTCTCATATCGAGAAATTAGGTGAAGACAATTACGAGTCGTGGAAGTTGCAGATGAATCGAACTCTTTTGGACATGGTGAGATGCATGTTGTTAGAGGCCAATCTTCCAAAATATTTATGGGCTGAAGCCGTAAATACAGCAGCATTCATTCGAAACAGATGCCCGGCTAGCTCAGTCGGTAGAGCATGAGACTTGGACGATCAAGGACGAAAAAGCTCAGGCGATGATTTTTCTCGGGGTAAAGGAGAGCCAAATGGGCTACATTAGAAAGACCACGACGTCCAACGAGGCGTGGACAGCTCTAGAAGAAGTGCACAAATCAAAAGGGCCAGCCAAAAAGATAGTTTTGTACAGGCACCTATTTCAGATGAAAAAAGGAAATGAAATCAGCATGAAGGAACATTTACGAAATTTTCAAAGCAGTGCAGATCAGTTAGAGGAAGTAGGAATTGCGATTCCAACGGAACTACTTTCCATCATGCTCCTCAACACCTTGCCACCCGAGTATGAAAATTTCTGTGTACCGATAGAGACAAGAGACATCATCCCCAACGTGAACTCGCTTAAAGTAAAGCTGATAGAAGAGGACGCCAGACAAAATCAAAACTCAGTTAGTAACGGCGAAGAGACGGTGAATACACATGCATTACTATCACAAGAAAGGAACCGAACGAAAAACAGACTACAGTCAACGGCAAACAAGAGTCAAAATTATTCGCAAAGAAGGCAAAGAGCATACACAAAATGTTTCTCGTGTGGTAAAACGGGACACATTGCAAGCGAATGCCGAACGAAAAACAATATAAAAAGAACACATGAAAAACATGAAAATGCAACAATAGTACTTAGTGCCGGCGTCGACGACGAATATATAAATTCTTGGTGTATTGATAGCGGTGCAAGTGCACACATGTGTAATAATAAAAATAAATTCTTGGAGTGGAACAGTTTCGACCCAATGCAAATCAAAACAGCTGGAAAGGAGACAATAGAAGCAAGTGGAAAAGGCACAGTGTTGATCGCGGTAAAATCTAAATTTGGGAAAACTATTCAGATTCAACTCCGCGACGTGATGTTCGTACCAAATTTAACGCATAATTTGCTGTCCATTTCACAAGCAACAAATAATGGATTTTCTTTTTCCTTTCAAGAGGATTCCTGTATTATTTACAAGGAAAACAAAACTGTTCTTTTCAGAGCACAAAGACGAGGAAAGCTTTACATTATTCAAGAAATGAAAGTGAGTACCAAAAGTGAAGGTGATGCATTGTCGTGTGCAGCATTGTACGATACAAATTTAATTCGCTGGCATCAGAGATTTGGCCACATAAATTTCACGCAACTTAAAATGCTGCAAAGATCTGGACAGGTATTAGGGATCACCGAACAATTTTCCGATAAACATGTGAAGTGTGCCGTGTGTGAAAAAGGAAAAATTTGTCAACAAACATTTAAGCCTTCGCGTAAATTTGCCAGTGAAATTTTGGAAATTGTACATTCCGATATATGTGGGCCGATGAATGTCAAATCGTTAGGAGGTGCGCAGTACTTCGTGACGTTTATTGACGACAAATCCCGATATGTCGAGGTGGTGATTTTAAAACAGAGAAGTGATGTTTTAATTGCATTTAAACATTTTAAACTGCGAGCTGAACGTGAGACCGGTAGGAAAATTAAATTCCTAAGAAGCGATAACGGGGCCGAATATCTTTCAGCGGATTTCAATACATTTTTGCGCGAAGAGGGTATTCAAAGACAGCTAACCGTTCCGTATACACCTCAGCAAAATGGGGTCGCCGAACGCTTCAATCGAACTCTTTTGGACATGGTGAGATGCATGTTGTTAGAGGCCAATCTTCCAAAATATTTATGGGCTGAAGCCGTAAATACAGCAGCATTCATTCGAAACAGATGCCCGACAAGTACACTCGGTAACAAAACGGCATTTGAAGTATGGAACGGCAAGAAACCCAACGTAAATTTCCTGCGAACATTTGGAAGCCAAGTTATAGCGCTGGACAAAACACCAGGAAGGAAGAAACTTGATCCGAAGGGCAAAGAATTTCGGTTAGTTGGATATTCCCAAGAGTCGAAGGCCTATAGACTTTGGGATGTCAAAACAAAGAAGGTGATACGCAGCAGGGATGTAAAATTCTTCGAGTACATTAATCCAGAAAACTATGGACTGGACGGCAGAAATTTTTTTTGAAGCAAAGCACCAGCAAGGGCTACTACCCGAATTCGAGAATGGACCCGAAGAGCTGAAATTGTCGGGAGGTGACGAGAAAGAGGATCACTACGAGAAGACATCGATCAAGGAAGAAAGTCAGGAATCATCAATCAACTCTTATTCTGAAGACGAAGACAAGTTCATGTCACCGAATGGCAGCGTAGATGAGGTCGTTGAACCCCGCGTAATGACTCTGCGATGTGGAAAGAAGATACTTTCGGAGGTAAATTTTGCTTTTAATGATATTAATGAATCTCTATCATTCAGAGAGGCTATGAGCAGTGAAGACAGTCAAAGGTGGATAGAGGCTATGAATTCCGAGCTACAATCCCTAAGCAGAAATAACACCTGGGTGCTGGTAAATCGTCCAAGGAACAAGACTGTCTTAACCAATAGATGGGTGTTTCGCATAAAGCGAAATGAGGACGGTTCAATCGATCGTTATAAAGCGAGGCTTGTTGCAAGAGGGTGCGAACAAAAGGCTGGCGTGGATTTTGATGAGGTTTTTGCTCCAGTTGCGCGGTATGAAACAATTCGTACACTTTTTGCTGTGTGCGCAAATTGGAAGCTACACTTGCACCAGATGGATGTTGTCACTGCATACGTCCAGGGAGAGCTGGATGACGAAATATACATGGAGCAACCACAACACCCCGAAAATAAAAATTCAGTACAGAAGGTATGCAAACTCCTTCGCCCGCTTTATGGTTTAAAACAAGCAGGTCGACAATGGCACAAGAAACTGGACGAGTTTTGGAAGAGTTTGGGACTGAAGCAAGCTGCATCTGATTCGTGTTTGTATCACAAGAAAGACAATGCCGGAACGACTATTGTGGTCGTATATGTAGACGACTTGTTGATTGCATCAGACAATTTGCAACGGTTGGAGGCAACGAAAGCATCTCTATCCAGAAAATTTGAAATGAAGGACTTGGGTAAGGTCCAAAATATTTTGGGACTAAAGGTAGTCAGAGAGGGAGACACTGGACAAATTGAAATAAGTC
Source organism: Portevinia maculata (assembly GCA_949715645.1). Lineage (NCBI taxonomy): Eukaryota > Metazoa > Arthropoda > Insecta > Diptera > Syrphidae > Portevinia > Portevinia maculata. The sequence goes on from OX454526.1 coordinate 144,549,132, forward strand.
AGCGAACGTATATCGAGAAATTACTTCAAGGTTTTGGAATGTCCGATGCTAAGCCAGTTTCAACTCCACTGGAAGGCAACCAGGGAGTTGCCTCAACGTCTAAGGAAGATGGTGGATCGATTCCATATAGGGAACTTATTGGGTCTCTTATTTATTTATCCAATGCTTCCCGTCCAGATATAAGTTTTGCAGCCAGCTTTCTGAGTAGATTCACATCAAATCCCGCAAAACAACACTGGATATCTGCGAAGAGAGTGTTGCGATACCTGAAGGGAAGTCTAGACTTCAAGCTGACCTATCGAAAAACAGACGAGGATCTTCATGCATACGTAGACGCTGACTGGGCTAACGACGTTGAAGACCGTCGATCTTGTTCGGGCTACTTACTCATTCTAGCAGGAGGACCAATCTGTTGGAAAAGTAAAAAACAAAAATCAGTAGCATTATCTACAATGGAAGCGGAGTATATGGCGCTATCTGAAGTTACAAAAGAAGTCATCCACATGAGAAGGTCTCTCAATGAATTTGGGTTCCGTAAGGTGACTGAGCCAACAATTATATTCTGCGACAATCAAAGCGCAATTCGTCTTTCTAAGGACGGTGTTCAACATTCAAAATCAAAACATATTGATATTCGTTATCATTTCTCTCGTGAGGCACAGTTGAATAAAGAAATTGAAGTTAAATACACGCAAACTTGCGAAATGATAGCAGATATCTTAACAAAGCCGTTAGATAAAACTAAACATTTAAATTGTATTACACTAATGACTTAATATCTTATTATTTTTTTATTATAATTCATCAAGTGTACGTTGATAGGAGGTGTGTTAAATATTATATCATAGTACCTTGTTTCTTTGTATATCTTAACCATACATATTCTCATTAGTATATACTACATTCACACTGTCTTTGCATCTCACATTCACATATAAACTTAACACTGAATTATCTTTCTATTATATTCTTATTACTAGTCTTGAATAAACCGCCGTATGGTACACATTAAATATCGTGGTCGTCTTTTTCTTTTCACTAAATCGATAAAACCCAACAAATTGTTTTGTGATATTTGTATTGTGTTTATAGGTATACTACTGTGTTTTTTATACGTTTTAGGAAACTAACGTTGAAAGAAGTGCTCGATTACATTGAAGAACTTGATGATATGAACGACGATGAGTCTGACAACGTTCGGGCTATTTTTATCGAACCTCCTGAAAATGAAGGGTATTTAAGTGGAGAAGATGATGCAGGAGATGAGTTGGCAGGTATTCCTGATGACCTTTGTCCCGGTCAGGTAAAAGCCGGTTGTGAAGTGGTTTTGACAAGTGGTCGACGTGTAAGGAATTTTGACGGTGGAAATGATGATGACGAGAGTTCGGATTCGGAAGATGTGTTGCAAGGTAATACGGTAATAATTCATTCTAACTTGTAAATAATGTAAAACGAAAATGCTGAATAAATGAATTTCTTACTTACTTACTTACTTATTAGGTAATACGGCTATAAATTTGCCTGCCAATTTGTTAAAAGGCGGAGATGAGCCTAGTTCTCCACCAACAACAAGCAAGGCTTCAAAAAAAAGACGGTACACCAAACCAGAATGCATCAATGTTTCAAGATGTAAGAAAGGCGCAAATAACTCAGGCCTTACATGGAATGTTAGTGACACATCAAGCACAACGATTCCCATATTTCCTGCTCCTAATTTTGAAGACTGTCGAAATTTAAAACCACATGAGCAGTTTCAAAAATTTTTTGATGGTGAATTGTTGCAGCATATCATTTATGAGTCAGCCAAATATGCTGTTTTTCGCAAAAAAATTAATCCCAAATTCACCATTCCTGAGTTACGGACGTTTATTGGGATCCTTTTGATCAGCGGGTACAACTACCATACTAGTCTTCGTAATATGTGGAGCAATGAAGACGATTTGCGAAACAATTTGGTGTGTAACAGCATGCGCAAGAATCGGTTCAACGAAAAATTGCAGTACATTCATTTTGAAGACAGTGAGCACTCTGGATCGAAGGAAAACCCTAATCCCGACAAAATGTGGAAACTACGGCCACTTACAGACCGTTTGAAGTCCAAAATGCTGAAGCACTTTCATCCGGAACACAACTTGCCATACGATGAAAGTATGATAGGTTACTTTGGAAGGCACGGCTGTAAGCAGTTCATCAGAGGAAAGCCGTTGCGGTTTGGCTACAAGGTATGGTCTTTGTGCACTCCATCAGGCTATTTGATAAACTTTGAGATATATCAGGGGAAAAATCCGCGTTCGATATCCGAGTATCAAAATAAATTTGGAAAATGTGCTGAACCGCTAATCAGTATGATTGACGATTTTTCGGAAGACGTTCAATCCCTGCCGTTTTCCTTTTATTTTGACAATTTGTTTACTGGGTTCCCAATGCTGATGTATCTCAAATCACGAGGTTTCAATGGTACCGGAACAATTCGCCAGAACCGCATACCAAGTAGCTATCCGCTTCCTCTGAAGAAAGAGCTCGAAAAAAAGAAACGTGGCTATTGCATATCAGCAACAATGGATGAAAGTGGAATTCGTCTTATAAAATGGGTTGACAACAATGTAGTGAGCGTAGCATCAACTGTGTTTGGCCAAGATCCAATGACAAATACTTCGCGCTACTGTAGAAAAAAGAAGAAGCTAAAGTGCTCCTCCCTCGCCCTTGTGCCGTTACCAATTACAACAAAAATATGTGTGGAGTTGATCGCTTGGACCAAAATGTTTCCCTATATAGAGTAGCATACAAAGGAAAGAAGTGGTGGAGCTCTATTTTTACGTGGTTGGTGGACGTGTGTATACAGAATGCTTGGCAACTACATCGGCTGGGACAGTCAAATATGCCTCAACTGGACTTTAGAAGACAAGTAGCTGTATATTACTGCAATCATTTTGGTGAGAAGCCACTGCGGCCGGGACCTACCATAAATCCTAAGCGCCATATCGATGAAAACTCTTGGCAAACCACTCTGCGTTACGATGCAATAGGTCACTACATCATGCCAATAGAAAAAAAAAGACGTTGCGCTGGCGATATTTGTAAGTCGATTGGTCGCACTGGTTGCGTAAAATGCAACGTAGGTCTTTGTGTGAAATGCTTTATTCCATACCATACAAAATAAAATAATAATATAAACTAAAGTTATGGTTCGTGCGTTTTTGTTTATAAGACTTCTACAGAAATATATTTTTTTTTTAATTCTCGACTATGTCCCCGTGATGCCATATGGCAACACCCTCAAACTGCTAAAATACGCAATAGATCGATATAAGAAAGGTTTATTCCGGGAATGTATGTTTTAATAACATTATCTATTAGGTTAAAATGAAAAAAATATAGAAAAAAAGTTCTGGGACAATTCGGGTTAATGTAATTAATGAATTTGTGAATTTACAATGAATTTTATAAGAAATAAAAAATGATATCTATCTATCTATCTAATAGTTGGAGTTTTCTTATTTTATAGAACCGCCATATTAAACGTTATAAGTAACACATTAAGCCTCCCGTACAGGGACGGGCTAAGAATATCACTAAAAACAGAGCTGGTTGTAAAAATGGGACTAATCACATCTAGGCAAATTTAACATCCAGTTGAGCCAAGCGAAGCATTTAACGCAGTTAACACCTTTCACTCTCCTGCAAGTCTTATCACAAAAGAAAGAAAGAGGAGTGAATGGCATTAGGGCTCGCTCGGGCATACACCCGAGTAAGAATACAATATTCGTTTGGTATTATGTACTGGAAAGAAAAAAAGAGAAAAATGAAATAATGAAATGACATTAAGGGTAGATATTCATGCAACGTCGTAAATTTAGCATTTTCGAAAAAAGTGAAAGTTACGACGCACGTTGCGTCAATCAGCTGTTGTATACGCGCATTTGTTTAATCTGTAGAGTGTAAACAACAAGAATCTCAGGAATGAGTATTATTATCACTAACAGTGAATGTGAGCGAGGAACAAAAAAAAAGTTTCGTGAATTTTTTTTATCTTTGGGAATTATTCCAAAATCGAGGCATGTCCCAGCAGTTTTCAAGCCAAACTTTAACGTTTTTCATATTTCTACGCAAAGTAATTTAGTGTCAATTTTTAAATACAAATTATTTTATTCAATAGAATTACTTTCAACGCCAAAAAAACAAGCCCGACCCTATTTTTAACTGTCCATTTTCCTTTATTTTCCCTTTACTCAGTATGTCTTTGGCTGCATTCAGTTTTTTAAACAGACTGCTCAGTCAATTTATTCTGAGCTCATAGGCAGGCTCTGAACAAACAAAATAAATACTGTTTCAAGGCTCTGCGGAGTCAGAGCTAAAAAAAGAAACACGAACTTTTCTTTGACAACTCCGCTCTGAACTAAAAAAGAAAAACTCTGAGTAAGACTCGAATCAAATGAGAGCACCAGTTTCGGATGAAGTGCGCTTCGATTCAAGGCATCGTCAGTACAAAACAGCCGTTAGGGAGATATGAATTTAATAAATTTAAGATACTTAGTTATAATGTTAAATTAATTTTGAATTTTTTAATTATATTAAGCAATTTTATATATTTTTTGCTATTCGAAACACACGTTTTGGAAGGTGAAGAAAGTAGATTTTCAAATTTGACTATGAATTGAAATGGGTATTTGCATTAAAGCAACCCACATATGATAGAGGAATCGGTGGTGGATCGAACGAGACTGAAGTAAAAGTGCTGCGTGTAAAACGTCTTGGACTGATATTTTCATGCTCAAGAGGGCATGTGCTATGTATAACGAAAATTTTATTCGGTTACGTCAAATATTAAAAAATGGGTTTGATCCTGGACTTTTGGTCTCGTCTGGTAAGAACTTCGCTGCGTGCAAAACGTCATGGACCAATATTTTCTTGTTTAAGCATATCTACTCTGTTGCTTAGGGCTATAACCAAGTGGTTACACTCATTATTACTATTGTGGAAAATGGCGCATATTCAACGCGCTGTCACAAACATTGGCTGTCACGATTTGCTGCCAGAATAATATTTTCGATACACTCTCTACTCAGGCTACACAGTATGCAAATATCTTTCGGTTAGCTCTCACCGAAAAATTACTTCGGGCTCTTAGTGCATATGCATTGCTCCACATTTCAAAACAACAACATTACATACATATTAACATGAAAATATAATCTTGTTTAGGACTTACCCTTGAAAGTCTCCACATGCACTTTGTTGAAAACAATTCTCCAAAATCTCTTAAAATTACATAGAAAATACAGTTCTTTGTACCAGAGCCCATTGTTCCTTTGTCCATTGAGCCACACAGTAGCTCTGAGTTTCTTATTATAACCCCTTAAAAGACAATACATCATTATAAATTGAACCATCAGATTAATCTAAAATTATGCTGACATGAATCCCTAACACACATGTCGTAGTTTTTCGTATAATTTCTCCCTTTTGTAATTAAATTCACTTTAACTGGGCAGCGTTGGTTCGGTCGCATCAATAAACTGAAGATTTGCTTTCCTGTCCATAATTTTCTTGGTTTGAGAATTGCTGGCGGTGGCATGTCAATGTGCATATTCGAATCAGGACCTGCCAACATACATGCAGCCAACTGCATCGCTTGCTCTTTCGTCAAAAACTCATCCTTTTGTGTAAGAAGATAGCCCCCTGTGATAAAATCCTGTGTTGCTGCAATTAAGATTTCTCCATTTTTGGGAGTAATCAAATTTGATTTGTTGCCCATAAGAATCAAAGCTTCAGCACGTGCTTCTTCTGTCTGCGGTAGGTGCAAATTCATTTCGTCACCATCGAAATCTGCATTGTAAGGCGTACAAGCACATTCATTGAAACGAAAAGTGCGCTGTGGCTGAACCTTTGCCTGATGACACATTATACTCATTTTATGCAAACTAGGTTGGCGATTGAATAGCACTATATCACCATCAGATAAATGCCGTTCTACAATATCGCCGGATTTTAGGTCTTGGGCAACTTTATCTCTATTACCATAAGCAAGATATTTTTTAATATTGGTGCCCCGCTGTTGCACATAGTTTGCTCCTGGATGTTTGTTAGTGCCATTTTTTACGAGTATCTTCATCTTCTGGATATTTGCTGGATTTACGCGCTCTGGATAAGTAAGGATTTTTGCTACTTTCTCTGGCACGCCAACTTGGTGAATCATTAGATTTGGATCGGGTGAAATAACTGTACGCCCCGAGAAATCAACTCGTTTTCCAGAGAGATTACCACGAAATCGACCTTGTTTTCCCTTAAGTCGTTGAACAATACCGCGAGTGGGTTTCTTTGGGACCATGTTAAGTGGGATCCCAGATATTTCACTATGGAAGTAAAGGGCTACGTGAAGCTGGAGAAAATCCCAGTCTTCTTGAATTAGTTCTATTTTCCCACCACTAGTCATGTGTTTGTGAATAACATCGTTAATCAGAAGTATTTCGCTTTGTTTCATAGTTAGATCGTCCTCGGTACTGAAACGAAAAATAGGCAAAGTATTAAATTGAAGCTAATATTATAAAAATGTTCTTTTTTTATTTATTACAAACACGCACTAAAGACATTTGTTGGGACCCTTATAATGTAATAGCTACACAGCGCGGGCGTTAAGGAAATTAGGGTGAGAAGAAAAGGAGAGATGCCGATGCACGTTAGTTTTGAATGTTTGTAATCTATAATGTGAAGGAAAAACAATGCGTGGATCAGTATTCCACATTCGTGTTGTAAGGCTGAGCATTTATTTGGTGGGTTGCAGACCTGAAACCGTCCAAAACAACTTGAATTGAACGGTCCGAAATGTAATTTCTAATCCATTGAAGAAGAGTATCATCTATTCCAAATGCACGCATTTTCCACAAGAGAGCTTGATTAGTTAGATATGTCATCAAATCACTAGTGGACCTGTTGCTGCGAAAACCATACTGCCGGTCATTAAGAAGTTTTCGCGATTCAAGATATTTCATAAGCTGACGTTTTATCAGCGTTTCCATGACCTTAGAAAGAAGGGACGTAAGTGCAATTGGTCGGTAGGAGGAGGGAGAAGAAGATTCGAAGATCTTCAGAGCGATAGGGGAAATACCATCTGGACCAGCGGATTTGTGTATGTCAAGATCTCGAAGTACTCTAGCCACTATACGAGTGCGGAAGTGGATTGGTCCCATGGTGTGCTATGTGGAGGGTTAGAAGACATTTCTTCGGCTGCTGATAAAAAACCAGGCTATCCACGAACTACGACGAACCGGTTTGAACAGGGGCACAATCATTTTTAAAAAAGCCGCTCAGAGAAGGAGAAATGCCCAAGAAATCCGTTCGCCAAAGTTCATCAAAAATGCTCTAAGGCTGCTTCTTGTGGGTTATGAGAAAATACTACACAGGTGGCAATAGTATTGTGAAGGACTTCAAAGAGATAAGATATATTTTCCAAGAGCCGTTTCTCCCAATGAAGAAGTACAAAAATTACTGTCGAAGAAGTTAGGAAGGCAGTCAAAGACTCTAAAAAACTAACAGCAGTTGGACCGGACGAGTTACCATTTGAGTTCTGGATCTTCCTTTGTACAAAGGAAAAGGCGATACGCGAGACTGTGATAATTACCGTTCAATCAAGCTGATGTCACACACCATGAAGACCTTTGAGCTGATATAAGATAGCCGAATGCGGAAAATAACACGGCTATCTGAGGACCAGTGTGGGTTTGGCGCAGGTAATCAATCACAAATGCAATCCAAAGTATAAGGATCTTGATGGAAAAACATCGTGATTCCTTAAAAGATTTACAGTTGATTTTGAAAAGGCATTTGATCGACAACCAAGGGATCTGTTATGAGTGGCGCTAAGACAACGAGGTGTTCCAGAAACCTGTATACAGATGATCATGGAGATGTATGAGGGAGTAAAGACAAGAGTATGATGCCCCACTGGAAACACCGAGAAGTTCGCTATCAAAGTTGATGTCCACTAAGGAAGCGTCTTAAGTCCCTTTATATTTATAACAGTCATTGATTATCTGCTTGAAGGCAAAGTGAGGGACCTCGAAATTCATCAGTTATTCTTTCCTGACAATGGAGCCATCATTAGCAAGGATCAAACGTCCCTGCAACGAGCACTTGATGTATAGGTGTACGATTTGGAGGGAATGGGTATCGTATTAGTTCTCTGATGCACTCCAACTTATTCCAGACATTTTTATGAATGGAAGAGTGATTCGTAAGTGCGAACATTTTAAATATCTGGGATCTATGATCAACAGCGAAGCAAGCTGTGATGACAACATTAAACATCGCGTGAGCGTGTGTGGGTGAAGTGGCGGGAAAGCTCAGTCATCTTCTGGGATCGAAAAATGATCCCCAAGCTGGAAGGAAGGCTCTACGCCACAGTTGTGCGCCCGGCGCTCACATACGGTTCACAATGTTGGACAGCGTACAAAAAGTACTATCATGTATTGTCATGTTCAAAGGAGTGATTCTACAAACCTTGCCAAAAAGGCAATATTACAATAGTATGCGGAAAACTCATTTAGCGATGAATATAGCCGGTGTTCCGATTTATTACAAACGTTAAATAACATTGCCGTTAATTTAAGAAACAATACGTGTAGCAGTGCTTCGCCACGTAAATCTTTACCCGAGAATTATGAACAAAAACTAGTGCGCCAATAGGGAGTAAATACAAGAGAGCGGAACGTACCATCTCGAATTGGGTGGAAAGATGTTCTATACCACGTTGGATATTATGTGGGGCTATTCCAGATAGGGAGTTCTGAAGAGTCTAAACCGTATACCGACTTTGTGAGTTCAACCGTATGGCCAATGATGTTGGCAGAGGTGGTCAAATTATTGAACGGCCATGTATTAAGTTTTGATGACGATGTTTACATTGCGTCAGACGATTTAAGGAAGGATTTCAAAAACTCGAGCACTTTCTACAAGATATACGTCTTGCAGGTCTAACACTTCGTCTCTCTCTAAGTGTTGCTTCATAGAGAGGAGGGTCAAAATCCTAGGACACATTCTTGATTTGGAGGGTGTTAGACCCGGAAATAATAAAGTCGATGCGATGCAGAAATTCCCCATTCAGAATAATGCGCCACAAGTTAGGTGCTTCTTAAGGGCTCACAGGATTTTTCAGGAAATTATTGCAAATTACGCGTACACTGCTACACCATTGCTGCGGCTGACAAGCAAGGACGCCGAATTTCGCTGGACTGCTAACTGAAATTAGGCCCCAAAACTAGAGCTGGAAAACTGAAATTTGGAGCGTATACTATGAAGTGAAAGAATTTTTAAAATTCACCTACAGACACACCACTATCTCAAAAATCAAATTTATCGAAAAAATCGAAATTCGAGACAAAAAGCTAAGATTTTGGTCAATGAATCAGCAGTAATAAGTGTTTTATTAGAGGAATGTTTTCAGCAACTCATTCGTCATTTTACCTCTAAGCCAAAAACAAATCTTCACTCAGTATTGCTTTATCAGTGAATGAAGAACTCAGTATAGTTTGTTAAGATTGAGAATCGGACCGCAGTTAAATAAGTTTAAAGTTGGAGGAACATTTTCGATTTGTACCGTGGTTACCGATGGCCAATTTGAGAATGGCGCAAAAATTCGTCTGAGATAAAAAATGGGTTTTATTAAAAAAAATTAAATAACTAAAAATGGAATAATATTCTAAAATATAAAATAATATAAACTTCGTTAGAAGTGATTAATTTTATTTTGACCTTTTAAATTTTATTTATTTTTTAACCAAGAAAATAAGTTTTTATCAATGTAAGTTCTGTTCACTCCTTGTTAGTATATTTCACCTGCATATTTTGTTATTATATGTTCTCATTTAATAAAGATCCTCTGAAGAAGACCGCGACCCCTGTCGAAACGTTAGAAGTAAATGAAATAACGAGTTTCATTGCAAGACCAACTTGACCAACAAACACGACGAGGATCAAGTGAGCTCAACGCAATTCAATTAAAAATGGAATGTTAATCTGGAACCCCAAAAGGGATATTTTTTCCAAAATGCCCGCACAGTATTTCTGTGTTAAAGGTTGCTCTACCAAGAGGTGCTTGGAACAGCTATGAAGGTTCTCAAACCCCAAAAAAGTATTTCCAAAATGTCTTTGTAAACCGTGTCTGTGTTAAAAATTATTTAAGCAATACGTTCTTGGAACAGTAAGGTCTTCAACACCAGAAAAAGGGATACTTTTCCATAATGTTCTTTGAAACAGCGCAGTATTTTTTAGATCAACGTTATTTTACCAGAAGTCTTTGGTACCAGAATAAAGGATATATCTCCAAAATGTTCATAGAAACTAAAATATTCCTGTGTTCAGGGTTATTTTACAAAAAAAATACTTGTAATTAAAAAAAGTAACCTAAAACCAAACAAATAAATGAAGTTTTTCCCAAAATATCATTGAAAACCGCGCCATTTGTAAAGGTGTTTGCCGCAGCAACAGGCCAGTCTATACAATTTGTTTTGATTTGTTGTACGGTTTACTTTGGTATTGTATTTTTTAGATTATCACCTCTATCAGTAAATCCAATGGAAATATATACCATCATTATTAGAACAATAAAAACATAGGAATCTCATCTTTTGATATACAGATGTCAAATTTGGCATCCCCAGAACAACTATTGCGGTTTCAATACCCCCATCGCCGGACTTAGTGGTAGAGATGGGTATTCATACTCACGTTCCAGCTTTAACCTCTGACAAAACTGATGGGCGAATGCAAACCGGGGGGACAAATATCCTAGTTACAATCAAATTAGCAGGATTTGCGCCTTCGGCCGTCATACCAAGAAGTGGTATATCGGATTTCGGAATATTTTTGAATAACTCCAGGACAGTTAAGGGATTTAGTTCTTCTAAGTGATTGTATGTAGTCATCATTTGATTCAACTCGCGATTACTTTCGGTAGCCGCCAACAATTCTTCCAGCGCATTTGTAATAATGAGATCTTGTTTTTTTCCTTTGAATGGATCATGTAGAATTTTCATTAATCCTGCGCCCTTTTTTACTCCACCATTCATAGCCTCACAATTAGGACACTTTGTTTGCTTCTTAGCTTTTACCAGAATTTGTGAATGTAATGACTTCTTTGCCAAATACGAGAAATTTGGATTTAATAATTTCTTCTCAAAAAGGCGCTTATCCGGTTGTTTTAGCATTACATGAGAACAAACTTTGCAAATTGTTTGTAAAATACAAATTGTAGAACGAAAATGACCAATGTGAAAAACAGGCAAGGCCAAGTCTAAATACCCAAAGTGTCCGATACACTCGTTGAGCCCTTGGCCGCAGGTTTCACAGGTCGCATCCTTTGAACTGATACCCTGTTTTGAAATAAAATTACAATAATAAAGAATTGATTTATATTTTAAGAAATGTCTTACCATTCTCTTGTCAAGTACCCCATATGAAACAGGTTGCCGTTGTCCCTGATAGAGATTCTTTGACACGATTCTTAAATGTGACTCCTGTTGAATCTCCTCTGGACTGCTAATGCAAAATTGCACATGAGAGCTAATAGAAAATACAATTTGTAATATTTAATCGAAAAAAACAAACAAAAGGTGCACATAAAGGCAAACAAGTACATTTTTTTAATAACATCAGCTTCACGAAACTGTTCCTTCGGCATATTGAAAATATACTTGGCAAAACTACTCAATAACAGATCTTGCAACTACACTGGTTCAGTTCAGATGACTACAATAACAAATGAGAACGATTACATAAGGTCCGTTCGCGAACTAATATGCAAATGTAAATTTATATAAACTTTCGTGCAAAACTACCCAAACGCATTCGCGTACTGAGAAAATGGTGAAAAGATGAACGAAAGAAAAATGTATTTTCGTTAATTTTTCTTCACACAGAATTTCAGCTGGTAAGAAAATGAAAACTGTCAAATGATGAAATCGTATGAGTTTGCCAGCAAAAAACAAAACAGCTGTTGCTGCTTTTCAAGCCAAACTAAGAAGTTTTTACACAAAAGCGTTCGCGTACTTTTCTTAGAAATGAGAGGATTCTCTCTCGATTTTGGAGATTTGACACTTTTCATTTTCCTACACATAAAGTACGCGAACGGACCTATAGCTAACTTTGACTAAATAGATAACTTTGAGAATTCACCAAGCTATCTCTTTCTGAAGTTCCGAATCCCTTTCTTAAACGTCAGAAGCAAATTGAATGATAAAATTGCAAAAATTTGCAGAAATCGTATGGAATAATCAATTTGATTGTTAATGAAGTGAATACTAAAGTGAAACCAGCAACTATTGAAGGGTAAAAAGTAGCAACTTATAGAGAAAAAACCTGACAAAGTATGTTAAAGCAAAAAAAAATAAAAACAGTGAACTTGTTCACAAAAAATTGAAGAATCTGTAAAAAGTAAAAATGTATGTTTAGAAAACTTTTTAACTTATTTGCTTCCAAACAAAAATATTTTTTTGCCACAGAGCGATTGTCACGGTTTCACTTTTATTTTTTGTACAGAATCTTAATATATTGTTAACTTTTTAGTATTCCAAAATAGTGTTTCGATACTCCTTCTTAGTTCTTCAAATTTGTTTTTGTTATAATTCGCTTTAATATAAACTTATTGGGTCGTATGAATAAAACGTAGCAATTGCTTTTACTTAGACTAAATGTCAAAATCGAAGCAATTGCTAACCTTCGTATGAATAAAAACTGATTTGAGTTAACTCCAACTTTTGACATCTTCGAAAAGCGGCGCCACCGACCTTCTACTCAGAATAGTATGAATAAAACGTGAAAGTCAAAGCAATTGCTACGAAAATTCCGAGTCTGCTATTCTGTTGACGCAGAGCATTTGCTAAATATTTTGTGCGCGCCTTTTTTTACAAAAACATTCTAGCCTTGTGAGTTGCGGTGTTTTTTTTATATAAATACCTACATAGTTAAAATAATTTTTGCTGGCGAAAGAACCAAAAATGGATGCGATAAGTTGGCACCTGTTTTACCTACTTGTTAACGTTCGTGAAAAAAAGGTATAAGCTAAGAAGAATTGGTAACGATAACAACCTTAAGCAGCTGTATCATTTCACGCGTCGAAATGTGGATTACTTGGCTAATACTTTTTTAGAAGAAAATCTGGAGACACGAGGTGGTGCTCTTTCAAATATCCAGAAAATAAAAAAAACTCCATGGTTTATAGTTTAACTAGTGAAAAATTAATATATTTAAGTTGGTGTCGGAGAGGATCTTGGCATTCATCAATCAACAGTTTCTTTGACTAATTGGTATGTGTGTCAAAAAATAGTCAAACAAGCCGATGATTGGATACAATTTCCGACTAATGAAGAAGAAATAAAACGACATCAAGCGATTTGGCAAACAAAATTCATGTTGTCCAGCTGCAATTGGTGCTATAGATTGCATTCATATTGCAATAAAAAAACCATCTATACATGGCGATGAACATGCATTTTAAAAGAAACTGCAAGGGAAGGACACATGCAGTGAAGTTCGAAATTTCCACCTTACTTTAGCAAATATAGTTTTTATTCATACCGATTTAAAGCATTTGCTAAGTGCTTTTACTTTGCTACCACCTTTTACTCAAAGCGAATGCTAGTTTTTATTCATACGACCCATTACGAGATATTCGCAACAAAAACATTTTTTGCCACAACTACACGATTCTCACTTTCTAAGTTTTACTTTTTGTACACAATCATATTAAAATGTTAACTTTTTAATATTCCAAAACGTGGTTTGCATACTCCTTCTTAGTTCCGGAACTTTTTTTTTGTTAAAATTTTCTTTGTTATAAACTTTTTTGAAAATATTCGCAAAGAACGTATTTCCCGCCATGCAAATTCGCCATTGTTTTCCTTAATTTCTTTCAGCTGTTTTATTTTGTGTTCGTTTGACACTGACGTTGTCGTGAGGAGGCCCTTCAAGCAAAAACACTGACCCAACTTTTCCCGTCATTTTTGGATCCGCCATATATGAGGCGTTCCACGCACACATTTGTAATTTGACTGTAGCTACATTGGCAATAAGAAGAAGAGCGAGAGTCGAGAATAGTTATTTGTAATGGCGATTCGTTCATGTGTCACTGACACTGTCTCTGGCTGCCGCTGCAGATATAATTTTCTTTAAAAGGTAAACTAAAATTAAATTTATTATTGCACACAATTATTTGCTTAATTAAACTTTGTTTGAATTTAGATTTATCAAAATAAAAAAAAAAAAAATAGCAACCGATGAAGGCGAGACTACCAATCGGGGTCCAAATTTCGATGATTTTAATGCTACCGGCACAAATTCATGCTGAAAGTAAGTAACATACATATGTATAGATAGATAGATCATTTATTTTGCAGAAGAAGGAGAAATGGTAGCAGGTATTTCAAATGAAAAAATGTATTGTTTTTAAGAAATAAAATAAACATGAACAAACATTTCTGATTTTTATTTTAGCGACACTCGATTCTCGTTTCTCTTCTTATCTAGCCTCGATTTGTACCTTTTTTTTGGATCAGTTTTGGATTCGTTTTTTGCTGAGCATAGCGGACTCAATCTGTCACAATACATACACATGTGAGTCCGCGGCTATTACAATTTCCATACTAATTGGATGCGTATGCGGAGCCGTATGCGGAGTACTCCATATGTCATTGACTCCGTTTGCGGACGTAAAACGGAGTCTCTTGCTTGAAGGGGGTCTATTGCTAGGCTTCGTATGAATAAAAACTGATTTGAGTTAACTCCAACTTTTGACATCTTCGAAAAGCGGCGCCACCGACCTTTTACTAAGATTGGTATGAATAAAACGTGAAGGCAAAGCAATTGCTACGAAAATTCCGATTCTGCTATTTTTATTGATTCAGAGCATTTGCTAAATATTTTGCGCGCGCCTTTTTTTACAAAAACATTCTAGCCTTGTGAGTTACATTGTTTTTTTTAAATTATTTTGTTTAACGACCTCGAATTGTAATAAATAATGTTTGTTTAACGGGCTGTAGGTCTTAATTTAAAAATACTCTTTTTTTTTGTATTTTAAATTATATATTTTGTCCAATATTTGGACTTTCTTTGAAAGTCATCTTCAGGGAACAACTTATTGTACAACATAAATAATTACATTTCACAAAAAAATGTTTGGTATGACGAACACAAACTCAGCCGGCTTCATAACTTTATGTTTTGTGTTCGTCATACCAAAAAATTTTTTGTGAAATGTAATTATTTATGTTGTACAATAAGTTGTTCCCTGAAGATGACTATATAGATTTTTTTATTTTATTAATGGTTTCAAAAACAAAAAACGATCACATCCCCTTAAAATGAACAATCTTATTTCATTTGGATCTTACTGAATTATTTTCACTTTCTCAAACTCAAACTTTTTCAATTTTCCATTCCCTTTCCTTCTTTCAGAAAGATCTGCATTCATGGCACCAATTCCTTCCAAAATGTATGAAGTTTCTTCATTGGTTAGATTATTCTGCTTTATTTTAAGCGAAACTTCTTTTAATGAAGCTATTTTTTTCGATTTGAGGCGAACTTTTTGATTAAGTGCTTTCATTTTTCTGTCTTTATCTTTAATCAACTTTCTTAAAATACATATTTTTGTTTTCATCTTTTTGCTTCTTGGTAAAGTATTTAAAGATGATACCCAATCAAAAGAAACCATTGCTCTTTTAAAAGTTATTCTCCGATTCTTCGTAAATTTTAAATACACATGTTAATAAATTTTAAATAATATATTAGCACTTGACTTACAACCAGAGCTGGATCATGAGTTGTTGCAACTGTTGGTGGGAAAATAGAAACGCACTCTGAGACTATTTCTTCTACTATAAGATTAGCGGTATCTTCTACAGCCGGTCTAACACAGCGATCCTTAAAATGTACTACTCTCGGCGCAATAATCGAAACTTCCTCCACACCATGGTGGTCCATATTACTGCAGCTTGAAATGTCTTGGCTAATGAAAAAAAGTTAAAAAGTAATGGCACACCATGTTTTAAACACACAACATTTACATGGTTTTGCACTTTGAAGACTTTGAACGAGGGAATCCATCACAACAACAAACAGAAAAAGGTACACACGAAGTGGAATAAGACATCACACAATCACTCAATCACTTTACTCTCACGAGGATCAACCAACAAGGAAGTTGACGTGAAAAGATCAAAACGCATAACACAAATTTTGATGTACACAACATTAGCAATAATACCTTTCATAGGCCGAGGTTCCATCGAGAGATGATACTGCAGACGGCATTTGTCTATTCCTCTTCACATTGAAAACAAAATCGCTGGCATTAAAGTGTTTCGAACACACAACACTACGAATCGTTATGTCTTCATTTTTAAGGTTCAGGGCAGATATCCAAAGATTTCTTTTGAATGCACACTGAGGAAACCTTAAACACGAACGGAAAAGTAAAAGCCATAAATAACTGGATAATTACTTGCGTCCCCTTTGCCCTACAACACCCATTTGTTTACGATTTAAAAAAAAAAAATTCGATGAATAAAACCTTTAGCAAAAACACTTCATTAAAAATTTGAAAATCCTCAGGTTACATCGCTGCCAATTATAACATCACTGTAAATTTGCATTACTGTTTATAACATCCTGAGTGTCACTGAGTTAAAGTGACATTAGTCCCCCATTTGTTTTGGCGCGATTTTCTACACATAGTTTTTTAGCATAGTTTTCGGTGACTCTGTGGGGGATTAATGTCAAAACTTTGTAAGAAAAATGCTTCACTCACACATACTGTGTGTGTGAAAAAGAGCTATTCCTTGTCTCTTTATTCAATGGTTAATGCTTTGTTCAAACTTTCGAACTTACTTTGGCAAAGTAAGATATTATTCATACCGATTTAAAGTATTTGCTAAGTGATTTTACTTTGCTACCACCTTTTACTCAAAGCAAATGCTAGTTTTTATTCATACGACCCATTAAAAGATATGTATTATCCGGAATCAACCGAAAAAAGTGACTGACTGCCGGCGGAAGCATACTTGCTTTTATCCTTCCTTAGTATTGAGCCTCTTGATTTGTGTTGCAATCTGAGTTGCAAAACTAATAATTAGGTTAAAAACTTTGTTGTCCTCTTTTTGGGAAAAAAGAATAGAAATAACAAGAAATACAGTGAGGACCTGAACCCTGATTATATTTTTATCTTTTTAAGTTTTTTTAAAACTGGATGATTCCGGATTTCGGCGTTAGAGACGGATGGAATGGCGTCCGACTAACGTGCCCTAGACCATATCCCCAAGCCTAGAATTTTACGCGCAGACGCATCTACTTCCTGCTTGAAAATAAAAAAGGATGCCAAGCTGAAGTTAAGTGGATCTAAGATGAAATCATCGCAGAACATTATCTGCAGTCCTGTTAAACTGGCCGCGGCAAAACAACTACTTACACTCATTGCGACTAAAAGCGACGAACACTCACCCAGCAATATGTACGAGATCACGGCAGATAATGCTACAGTGCTGCAAACTTCTGTCATTATTCCGTCAAGCAGTGAGGAGGATTGGAAAATTCCTCAGAAGCCCTATTCCGCGGCAGCCAATAGCCAAGTCTCCGAAATGGACACGAACACGTGTGATGAAAATAGATTCGCCATATTAGACAGCCTGGAAATTCATCCATCTAGGAATGCTACAAACCTTGCAAAGCATTCGCAAAACACACAGGTTCCGAACACCACCAGAGATTCCCTGAATCAATCTGGAGGAACAGCAACGACCACACCAACCAAAGTGACGGGAAGGAGCATTCCGGCGAGGGACACCCTAGCTCATCGAGGGTTAAGGCAAATAACGTAAGTGCACCGACAGGCAACAACACTGTAAGGGGTAAGTACTGTGCTCCCATTATTATGAAACATGTGAACATAAGAAAATTAGTGTCTGACTTGAAAGACAATTCGGGTTCATTCTCGTTTAAGGTGGTGAATCGGGGTAACATTAGTAAACTGTATGTTGACGACGGGGTAGTCCATCGGAAGCTGATGGAACGGGTAAGATGTTCGGACGAAGTGCAGGCTTATTCCTTCACTAGGAAGGAAGATAGAACTGTTAACATCATCCTTCGAGGCGGCTGATTACTCGGAAGCTGATATCCTGGAGGAGCTGGGTTCAACCAATTCAATACAATTAGTTTCTTGTCCGGCTCCTCCCGGGTACCAGCTCTGAAGAAATCCTCAAAATTCGTTACATCATGAATACAAGGATACATTGGGAGAAACCCAGATTGTCGTCGTTGCCAACAATTTGGACATCTGGCTAAGAATTGTGTCAACACATACAAATGTGTGAAATGCGTCAATAGCCACGAACCCGAAAGTTGTCCGGTCTCTAAAGAAGAGGGAAGTAGTGCCGCCTGTGTGAACTGTGGGGAGAACCATCCTCCAAACTTAAGAGGTTGCTTATCCTTTAAGGAATATAACCGGAGGCTCAAAAATCAATTGCTAACGGCAATCCGGTTTCCCCTCACGTGTCGTATGCCAGTCACTTTAACACAGTGGCTAACGCTAATAACCCGCTACTCAATAAATCGGATACAGCCCATATTCATAAGTCTGGGCACAGCACTCGTAACCAGTTCCTGGAACTCTCCAAAGACCTCTTTGGGATGGAGATAAATTCGCTCATACTTAAAATAGAGAATTTTATGTCAACCCTGGACAGCTTCGAGTCATCGCTACAAAAGAGAGTGGCTTACCAGGATTTAGTTAACCAGCTCTTGATCAGTGGTAAATAATGCTTTTACAATTCCTGCAATTTAACATTTCATCCTTAGTTCATAACTCCAGGAGGCTGGAATTACAAAAGGTCCTCCAGTCCAGTAACTCGTCTTTCGCCTTTATTCAGGAAACCCTGGCATAAGGTTGTTTTAGACTCTTTTAATGTTCTGAGGAACGACCAACTCCAAGGGTCGCAATAATTATTAAAAATAACGTTCCATATGAAATTGTAGACTGGAACTCCTCCCTCTTTCCCGGTATTTTCGTAAGTATCTGTTTCAAAATTAACAACACAAAAAAAACATTCTGATCGGGTCTGTCTTCCTTCCACCGAACTGCTCGCCGATCGCTCTCTCCAACGAGCTTATGAAACTGGAGACTCTATGCAACAAATACTATGGTGCTATCATTGGTGGAGACTTAAACGCAAGAAGTCCTAGCTGGGGTGACTCCTGGAGGAACCTGAACGGTAAAACGCTGGAGACATGGCTATAAGCCCACATCCCCTCTTTGCAGAACATTACATATTCTACTCCGACCTTTCCAATGAGTTTCTCGTTTTTGGACCACTTCTTGATTTCTAGCCATCTGGTAAATCGTGTAGATCAGAATTTCACTATTGCGACGATTCCGACGTTCTCTGACCATTTCCTCTCCTACTTAAAATTCAGATGAATGAAACCAGTATTTGCCTACAAGAAACTTCACAATCGAGGTCGTTTAAAGAAACGAACTGGGATGCATTCAGAGAGGAGCTGGATAGGTCCCTGTCTGTATGCCAGCCCCCCCATACGTTTTCGCTGTTCAACTCGGACATAGATAAGCATATCAATCAGTTCAATAATATCCTTCACGGAACCTTGGACTGTCATTCCTCCAGGGCAGACACTTCATTCAGAAAATATAAAAATCTTCCAAGAGATATTGAGGCCCTCTACACGATGAAGCACCAATGGCAGAGACGTCTGAAGAATATTTTTCAAAACTCTTTTAATCGGGTAAATTTAATGTACCGTGAGCTTTCCTCCTCAATTAAGCTATCGAATAAAATAATTCAAGATAAGGTCAAAATTTGGCTAAAGAATCAACTGAGTAACAGGATTTCCAAGATCATTCCAGGCCTCAGTGCCTTTAAAGAGGTGTTTAGGCTTGTGGGGAGAAAAAACAAATTTTCTTGTAACAAAGTGGTGGTCAACAATGTAACTTTCTCCAATGAACGCAGTATTGTTTCAGCCTTTGAAAAACACTTCACGGATCTGTACGCTTGGAAAACTCCAAACTTTAACCCCCGAAGCACAGAAGAAGCACTTTCAGCCTCTCGTCTTTTCAGAAGCACCCGTCCAGAGCGGATTTTTAACTTTGATGCAGAGAATACGGCCCTGTATCCCTCTGCTTCACAAATCTTCACCGATGTTGGAGAAGTTTCCAGCTTGATCAACCGCCTTAAACCAAAAAAATCAGCGGGTCCTGACGGAGTTTCGAATTTCACACTTAAAAAGCTACCCATCTCAGCTTTTAGTTTTATGACTATCTTGTTCAATAACAGCATCAATAACGGGCATTTTCCCTGCCCTTGAAAAGTTGCTAGAATTCTTCCCATCATTAAAAATCATAATAACTTCGACATAAATAATTTCAGACCAATCTCTCTACTCTCCAATGTTGGCAAGATATTGGGAAAAATAATGTTGATCAATATGTCCTCTCCGGAAGAAAACCCAATTGAATATATCCCGGACCATCAATTTGGATTTCGGAAAAGTCACTCAACAGTGCATGCGCTACTGAAACTTCATAACGATATCACTCTCAATCTCCGGGAAAAGCGGTGCACGGTTGCATGCTCCCTTGACGTCGAGAAAGCCTTCGACAGCGTATGGAGGGAAAGATTTTATTCCTCAATTTTCCACCTCATGTAGTCAATCTTTTGGATAGCTTTCTGGAGAACAGGTCCTTCTTCATCCAAGGCACTAGATCTAACACCTGCGCTAGTAATAGCGGCGTGCCCCAGGGCTCTATCCTTGGTCCGCCACTATATAAAATCTTCCTCCACGATTTTCCTCATACATTTTTAGAAAACAATCTGAACTCTACAGGCATATTATACGCTGATGATACAATAGTGTACTCCAGCCACAACTTCCCTAGCACTGCCCTCAAGAATCTAGAGAAACATGTTAAAGTCATAAATGATTTTTATAGGACCTGAGGGATTAAGATCAATAACCACAAATCGGTAATGATTTGCTTCCGTAATGCTAGCGGTAAGGGCCTCACTGGGGTACCGGGAGATAGCAACATTCTTGCACTTAGGATAGAAGGCAATGTCATTCAGGTGAAAAATAACTTAAAATACTTAGGAATCCAGTTTAACAACCTATTCAAGTTTAATAATCATGCCAGGGCAACGTTGGCCAAATCCCGGAAAGTATCTAATGTTTCAATGCCATTTCTTAAACACCGTATGTTATTGAAGTCCACACTCCTGTTCTATAAAATACTCGTCAGACCAATCCTGTCTTACGCATTCCCAATCTGGCTCTCAATCTCTCCCACGGTTGCTTTGGAAATAGAAATCCTGGAACGGAAAATTCTGAGACACTGCGCGGGGATGAACTACGAATCCCGCACAAAGCGTTTTTCCAATGCATATATTTACAGGGAAACAAACACCATTCCGTTTTTGAAATACTCATAAAATGTATTAAAAGAAAAACATCTCAAGCCTCAACTTCTCCGATAACGCACTGGTAGGAGAGATCTACAAGACAGCTCCATGTTGGACAACGAGACATATCTTTCCACAGTTGATGCCTCTATGCTGGATCTTGATGCTTCTCCGGATGGGATTCCACCGACGTTCTACTTGAAAGCCACTCAAGGACAGAACCGCGAATAATT
Source organism: Portevinia maculata (assembly GCA_949715645.1). NCBI lineage: Eukaryota > Metazoa > Arthropoda > Insecta > Diptera > Syrphidae > Portevinia > Portevinia maculata. Next base: position 144,570,814 of record OX454526.1, read on the forward strand.
GTAGTATTCGCTTTAATACCCTCTCACTCACATCTCCCCCTTCGGGGTAACTGAGAAACGATTCACCTCTTTATGCCTCGAATCGTAAATATAAATTACCTCGTCAGAGTAGTTATGATGGAAGGACAGTACTTACCCCAATGAATTCTTCTTTTTCTTTCTTTATTAGATCATTTTCTTTATATAAAAAAAACAAAAATAATAATCTTTAGCTTAAAATGAAATATTTTCTTTATTAATAAAAATAATTTTTATAATATTTATATAAGAATTTTTATTTTTTTTTTTTAGAGGAGAGAATACGTAATGTACCGTCATGTGGTAGGCCATCACCACTTGGTGTGTCCGACTCTCACGGACTAAACTCTCCCATCTGCTGCAAGCGAAGAAGGTATGTTTCGCGTCATCTTCTAGCGAGTCTCCGTACTGGCAGGCTGGACTGTTTGTTTTGCCGATTTTGTGGAGAAGGCATTGAAATATCCGTGTCCGGTGAGTAACTGGGTGACGTAGTAGTTGACCTCACCGTGTTTCCGGTCATTCCACTCAGCCACGTTCCTAATCAGACTTGCTGTCCATCGTCCTGTATTTTCCGAGCTCCAACGCTCTTGCAACTTCTGGTTCGTGAGCTCCTAAGCCTCCTAGGATGCCGCTTCCATTCCCATTTCCGCCTTTTTGTCGTAGACGTGCTTCCTTTCTGCCGCTAAGAGATCTATGGGAGTCACTCCTGCGACTACAAGGACGGCTGGTTCCGAAACCGTTCGGTAAGAGCTAGCTATAAGTAGAGCTCCGCATCTTTGTACTGCCGTACAGAAAGATTTAGTGCGTTGTTGCCATCAGCAACCTTCGTTCAGTCTGCTCAGTGCTGCAGATGTTTTTGAGGCTCTTTCCGCTGCTGCCTTTATTTGTTGCCAGTAGGTTAGCTTTGTGTCCAGCCTCAATCCCAAGTACTTTACAGCGGCGCTGCTTCTTATTTCTTCTGCCCCAATTCGGAAGTCAATTTGAGTGGGGATCCTCTTCTTCGTGAGAAGGACTATCTCAGTTTTCTCCATTGCTAGGCTGAGTCCGTGCTCTTCCATCCACGAATTGACTCGTCGCATGACCTGCTTGAGCTTTTGTTGCGCGTTAAGCGGCAATATCATCTGCGTACCCGACCAAACTGGCAACCTCCGGCATCTCCATGCAAAGGATGCTGTCTTATGAGATGTTCCAGAGATCTGGTCTTAAGATCGATCCCTGCACTGCGCCTGCTGCCACTTGCTTTCTTCGCGGGCCTTCTGTAGTCTCGTAGAGTAGCTCTCGATCCCTGATATAGTCCTTCACCATCCGCAGGATATATGCTGGGGCGTGGAACCTCCGTTCGAGCGCGTTCAATATGTCGATCTGAGTTGAAGGCGTTCCGTACGTCCAGGGTTGACAGCAAGACGATCTTCCTATAGTAGTGACTTCCCTGTTGGGCGATTTGTGCGGCGTTCACTACTTCCTTTACTGCTCCAATCGTAGAGCGGCCTCTCCGGAAGCCGTACTGCCTCTCTGACAGATCGCCTGACGCTTGCACTGCCGCTATGAGTCGTGGCTTAAGTAGCTTTTCCATGAGTTTCTCCGCGGTGTCTAGCATACACAGAGGCCTGTATGCCGATGGGGATTCCGGATCTCCCTTGCCTTTGCTGATAAGCACCAACCGTTGTTTCTTCCAGCTCTTGGGGAAGATGCCTTCCTCAAGCAGACTGTTAAACATGTTCAGCTGTAAAAGCGGACGTGTTTCGGCGGTCACTTTGAGGGCTTCTGTGGAAATTCTGTCGGGGCCGGGGGCTCTCCTATTTTGCAGGGACTGCACCGCTATGCTCAACTCTTCTCCGCTAAAAGCTGGAATTTCCTGTCGTTGGGCCAATGTGGTGTCGGGTGGCCTGACCAGCTGCGTTGGTAAGAGTGTGTCCACGATGCGCTCCATCTTTCCTTCACCGAGGACAGAGGTGCCATCTGTGCTCCGAGTTTCCGCTTTACGATCTTGTAGCCTAGTCCCCAAGGGTCGCTGTTGACGTCGCGGCGTTTCTTGCTCGAATTGATGGCCCTCTTGAGCTCAGATCTTTGGGCTCTGAACTCCGCTAGAGCATTTTCTATGGCTTCAGCATTTCTTCTTGTCCCCCTAGTGACTATGCGCCGGAGTTGGAGGCATGGCCGGCGTAGCGCAGCTATCTCCTCGGTCCACCAGTACACTGGGTCTCTGTTTCTGTTGGCACCGCTCGTTCGGGGCATTGAGGAGTCGCAAGCGAGCCGAATTAGTTGCATCGTGGCTTCCACTTTCCTTTCAGCAGGTCCTTGTTATTGGATCACGGCGTCTGCACCTTCCTCGATCACGCCCTTAAAAAGGTATGCGTTAAACCTGTTCAAGTTCCACCTAGGAGCCCGTGGTTGGTGACGATGATTCGGAACTCGTTGGTTACTCTCCAGATCGAAGACGATGTACTGGTGGTCACTACCTGTGTTGTAATGTTGCCTGGTCCTGGCGGCAACGTACGGTATGAACCCCTAACTGCCCTGTTAGGTCGATTACCCTCGCTTCGGCTAAAAAGCCAGTCAGCTCAAACCTCTGATGCACGTATGCTTCCTTGAGGTGGATAATCGACGAGACGGAGTTCCTCAGCTGAAAAGCTAGTCACAACAATTTATGGTTGTATGGCTCAGTCTCTCGTCTGGAGAAAGAGTGTTTTTTATTAACAAATTACCTTGCTTTTATATCCTAACTTAATTGCTAAGTAAGCTTAAATATTAATGTTTTAATTGCTAAGTCTGCTAAATATGTCGCTCACCTCACAAATATCGAATCGACATATTGGTATTTATTTTATTATTTATTTGTTATCTTTTTGCCAGTCACAAATACCGAACCCATAACGAACAATATAAATGTATTTGCCCAATCGGCATATTCGTTAATAGCCTCATGCTCGTTTCACAACCTCTTGTGGAAATGCGCACTCAGCATATCAACTACTTCCAAGCGCTTGACAGCATTTGGTATACCCAGTGCGTTAACCCTGCAGTGGATATGAAACTGCAATATGAGCGCTATTTGCCAACGCCGGCTATTTGCCGACCACCCGTAGTGCCTCTTGGCGAACACATATTTAAATAAATTGTTTTCAGGTGTTTGGTTACTTGATACACTACGGTGGGCTTTAAGGTAGTTGACACATGTCGTGTGTCTTCCAGGTTCCGTATTTGTAACTGGATGAACTCAATGAAGTGGCCGCTAGTGTGGCCCCTTCACACCACCCTTCCCGGGGGAAAAAGAAATTAAGACGTGTCTTGATTTCTTTTATCGCGCCGCTTTTATAAGCCAGGGATCTGTAATACTGAGTTCTAATACTAACGTTTAAAATGATTAATTATAGGGGTTATATGTTAGAGATGTGGTTCACATTAATGCTTATGTACTAGACAAATAAGGTTATAATGTTTATAATTAAAAATGGAATTATTAATAATTATTTTTATACTGATTAATAATTGTGCTTATATGTTAAAGAAAATGAATGCTTACGTACTAGGTAAATGAGGTTATAATGTTTATAATTAAAAATGGAATTATACATAATAATTATTTTTATACTGATTAATAATTGTGCTTATATGTTAAAGAAAATGTTTACATGAATGCTTACGTACTAGGTAAATGAGGTTATAATGTTTATAATTAAAAATGGAATTATACATAATAATTATTTTTATACTGATTAATAATTGTGCTTATATGTTAAAGAAAATGTTTACATGAATGCTTACGTACTAGGTAAATGAGGTTATAATGTTTATAATTACAATGTTTATAGAAAGGGGGAAAAAAAATTATTTTTAACTAGGCAAATTTGGTCCCCTCCCCCCTTTGTTTTTTTTTTTTTTTTTCTAAATTTTATTATTCTAGATCCTTAGTATATAAGTATAAAATGGTTTTAACCTGTTTTTATGTACTTTCATTCTTTTGTTTTCATATTTTATCTCGCAGTTTACCCCGTTTTGGGATATCACCTCGTAAGGGTATCTATCCTGGCGAGTGGAAACTAGCGAAAGTCCTGCCGATAGCCAAAAATGCTAAATGCAATGAGTTTAGACCCATCTCTATTTTACCATTCCTGTCCAAAGTTTTCGAACGCATATTGAAAAGACAGTTGAGCGAGTACCTTAAGAATTATAATCTCCTTACACCAAAGCAGAGTGGCTTTCGAGACAAGCACAGCTGTGTTACCGCTTTCTTAAATGTCATAGAGGATCTTCGGCAAGCACTGGACGAGGACAAAGTCAGCTTTCTTGTTCTTCTCGATTTCTCCAAGGCATTTGACACAGTGGTTCACAGTAGTCTTACAGAAAAGCTCCGTCGACAATACAACTTTTCGCCTGAAGCTGTAAAGCTTATTTCATCATATCTATCGAATAGAATGCAAGCAGTTGAAACAAGCCAGAGTTTGTCGGAATTTCTTCCAACCATTAGTGGTGTCCCACAAGGATCCATACTCGGCCCCTTACTGTTTTCCCTTTATGTTAATGAAATTCCCTCAATCATTAAGAACTGTTCGTCCCATTTGTATGCAGACGATGTACAACTGTACTACAGCTGCCGCCTTGGATTGATCGAAAATGGTGCTTGCAGAATGAATGAGGATCTTGAGAGGGTAGCAGGTTGGGCTCTACTTAATGGCCTCGCTATAAACCCGTCGAAGTCTAAGTGCTTGGTCATATCCAAAAAAATCCTTGACCTAACTTATTTTCCTCGGATTACATTAAATAATGTCGCTATAGAATATGTTGACACCGCTAGAAACCTAGGAATTATTTTCACCCGTAACCTCACATGGGACAAGCACATTAACTCTATTGTCGGGAAAACATATGGTGTGTTACGTACTCTCTGGGTGACTCAGTTGTATACTCCTTTAAAGACACGTCTAATGCTTGCGAAAAGCTTAATTTTACCTATCCTGGCCTCCGCCTGTGAAATTTTCTCCAGTTGTAATTACTTATGCAAGAGAAAGCTCAATGTTGCCTTTAATAGTACCATTCGATATATTTTTGAACTTCGAAGATACGATAGAGTATCGAATTTTTTTCCAATAGACTGGTCAACATGCCGCTTGAGAGTTATTTTCAGTTCCGCACCTTATTACTGTTTTCAAATATTCTGCTAACACACCAACCACCCTACCTGTTCGAACGAATTACAAGACTTTGCTCGGCCAGGTCCAACCAATTGATTCAACCCCGCCACGCTTTCCTGACATCTTAGCGCCAATTTTTTATTAATCCAACAAGATTTAAAAACCAAATTTGGCAAATTTGTTGGAAGGGAGGTCCCCTCCCCCCTTTGTTTTTTTTTTTTTTTCTAAATTTTATTATTCTAGATCCTTAGTATATAAGTATAAAATTGTTTTAACCTGTTTTTATGTACTTTCATTCTTTTGTTTTCATATTTTATCTCGCAGTTTACCCCGTTTTGGGATATCACCTCGTAAGGGTATCTATCCTGGCGAGTGGAAACTAGCGAAAGTCCTGCCGATAGCCAAAAATGCTAAATGCAATGAGCTTAGACCCATCTCTATTTTACCATTCCTGTCCAAAGTTTTCGAACGCATATTGAAAAGACAGTTGAGCGAGTACCTTAAGAATTATAATCTCCTTACACCAAAGCAGAGTGGCTTTCGAGACAAGCACAGCTGTGTTACCGCTTTCTTAAATGTCATAGAGGATCTTCGGCAAGCACTGGACGAGGACAAAGTCAGCTTTCTTGTTCTTCTCGATTTCTCCAAGGCATTTGACACAGTGGTTCACAGTAGTCTTACAGAAAAGCTCCGTCGACAATACAACTTTTCGCCTGAAGCTGTAAAGCTTATTTCATCATATCTATCGAATAGAATGCAAGCAGTTGAAACAAGCCAGAGTTTGTCGGAATTTCTTCCAACCATTAGTGGTGTCCCACAAGGATCCATACTCGGCCCCTTACTGTTTTCCCTTTATGTTAATGAAATTCCCTCAATCATTAAGAACTGTTCGTCCCATTTGTATGCAGACGATGTACAACTGTACTACAGCTGCCGCCTTGGGTTGATCGAAAATGGTGCTTGCAGAATGAATGAGGATCTTGAGAGGGTAGCAGGTTGGGCTCTACTTAATGGCCTCGCTATAAACCCGTCGAAGTCTAAGTGCTTGGTCATATCCAAAAAAATCCTTGACCTAACTTATTTTCCTCGGATTACATTAAATAATGTCGCTATAGAATATGTTGACACCGCTAGAAACCTAGGAATTATTTTCACCCGTAACCTCACATGGGACAAGCACATTAACTCTATTGTCGGGAAAACATATGGTGTGTTACGTACTCTCTGGGTGACTCAGTTGTATACTCCTTTAAAGACACGTCTAATGCTTGCGAAAAGCTTAATTTTACCTATCCTGGCCTCCGCCTGTGAAATTTTCTCCAGTTGTAATTACTTATGCAAGAGAAAGCTCAATGTTGCCTTTAATAGTACCATTCGATATATTTTTGGACTTCGAAGATACGATAGAGTATCGAATTTTTTTCCAATAGACTGGTCAACATGCCGCTTGAGAGTTATTTTCAGTTCCGCACCTTATTACTGTTTTCAAATATTCTGCTAACACACCAACCACCCTACCTGTTCGAACGAATTACAAGACTTTGCTCGGCCAGGTCCAACCAATTGATTCAACCCCGCCACGCTTTCCTGACATCTTAGCGCCAATTTTTTATTAATCCAACAAGATTTAAAAACCAAATTTGGCAAATTTGTTGGAAGGGAGGTCCCCACCCCCCTTTGTTTTTTTTTTTTTTTCTAAATTTTATTATTCTAGATCCTTAGTATATAAGTATAAAATTGTTTTAACCTGTTTTTATGTACTTTCATTCTTTTGTTTTCATATTTTATCTCGCAGTTTACCCCGTTTTGGGATATCACCTCGTAAGGGTATCTATCCTGGCGAGTGGAAACTAGCGAAAGTCCTGCCGATAGCCAAAAATGCTAAATGCAATGAGCTTAGACCCATCTCTATTTTACCATTCCTGTCCAAAGTTTTCGAACGCATATTGAAAAGACAGTTGAGCGAGTACCTTAAGAATTATAATCTCCTTACACCAAAGCAGAGTGGCTTTCGAGACAAGCACAGCTGTGTTACCGCTTTCTTAAATGTCATAGAGGATCTTCGGCAAGCACTGGACGAGGACAAAGTCAGCTTTCTTGTTCTTCTCGATTTCTCCAAGGCATTTGACACAGTGGTTCACAGTAGTCTTACAGAAAAGCTCCGTCGACAATACAACTTTTCGCCTGAAGCTGTAAAGCTTATTTCATCATATCTATCGAATAGAATGCAAGCAGTTGAAACAAGCCAGAGTTTGTCGGAATTTCTTCCAACCATTAGTGGTGTCCCACAAGGATCCATACTCGGCCCCTTACTGTTTTCCCTTTATGTTAATGAAATTCCCTCAATCATTAAGAACTGTTCGTCCCATTTGTATGCAGACGATGTACAACTGTACTACAGCTGCCGCCTTGGATTGATCGAAAATGGTGCTTGCAGAATGAATGAGGATCTTGAGAGGGTAGCAGGTTGGGCTCTACTTAATGGCCTCGCTATAAACCCGTCGAAGTCTAAGTGCTTGGTCATATCCAAAAAAATCCTTGACCTAACTTATTTTCCTCGGATTACATTAAATAATGTCGCTATAGAATATGTTGACACCGCTAGAAACCTAGGAATTATTTTCACCCGTAACCTCACATGGGACAAGCACATTAACTCTATTGTCGGGAAAACATATGGTGTGTTACGTACTCTCTGGGTGACTCAGTTGTATACTCCTTTAAAGACACGTCTAATGCTTGCGAAAAGCTTAATTTTACCTATCCTGGCCTCCGCCTGTGAAATTTTCTCCAGTTGTAATTACTTATGCAAGAGAAAGCTCAATGTTGCCTTTAATAGTACCATTCGATATATTTTTGGACTTCGAAGATACGATAGAGTATCGAATTTTTTTCCAATAGACTGGTCAACATGCCGCTTGAGAGTTATTTTCAGTTCCGCACCTTATTACTGTTTTCAAATATTCTGCTAACACACCAACCACCCTACCTGTTCGAACGAATTACAAGACTTTGCTCGGCCAGGTCCAACCAATTGATTCAACCCCGCCACGCTTTCCTGACATCTTAGCGCCAATTTTTTATTAATCCAACAAGATTTAAAAACCAAATTTGGCAAATTTGTTGGAAGGGAGGTCCCCACCCCCCTTTGTTTTTTTTTTTTTTTTTCTAAATTTTATTATTCTAGATCCTTAGTATATAAGTATAAAATTGTTTTAACCTGTTTTTATGTACTTTCATTCTTTTGTTTTCATATTTTATCTCGCAGTTTACCCCGTTTTGGGATATCACCTCGTAAGGGTATCTATCCTGGCGAGTGGAAACTAGCGAAAGTCCTGCCGATAGCCAAAAATGCTAAATGCAATGAGCTTAGACCCATCTCTATTTTACCATTCCTGTCCAAAGTTTTCGAACGCATATTGAAAAGACAGTTGAGCGAGTACCTTAAGAATTATAATCTCCTTACACCAAAGCAGAGTGGCTTTCGAGACAAGCACAGCTGTGTTACCACTTTCTTAAATGTCATAGAGGATCTTCGGCAAGCACTGGACGAGGACAAAGTCAGCTTTCTTGTTCTTCTCGATTTCTCCAAGGCATTTGACACAGTGGTTCACAGTAGTCTTACAGAAAAGCTCCGTCGACAATACAACTTTTCGCCTGAAGCTGTAAAGCTTATTTCATCATATCTATCGAATAGAATGCAAGCAGTTGAAACAAGCCAGAGTTTGTCGGAATTTCTTCCAACCATTAGTGGTGTCCCACAAGGATCCATACTCGGCCCCTTACTGTTTTCCCTTTATGTTAATGAAATTCCCTCAATCATTAAGAACTGTTCGTCCCATTTGTATGCAGACGATGTACAACTGTACTACAGCTGCCGCCTTGGATTGATCGAAAATGGTGCTTGCAGAATGAATGAGGATCTTGAGAGGGTAGCAGGTTGGGCTCTACTTAATGGCCTCGCTATAAACCCGTCGAAGTCTAAGTGCTTGGTCATATCCAAAAAAATCCTTGACCTAACTTATTTTCCTCGGATTACATTAAATAATGTCGCTATAGAATATGTTGACACCGCTAGAAACCTAGGAATTATTTTCACCCGTAACCTCACATGGGACAAGCACATTAACTCTATTGTCGGGAAAACATATGGTGTGTTACGTACTCTCTGGGTGACTCAGTTGTATACTCCTTTAAAGACACGTCTAATGCTTGCGAAAAGCTTAATTTTACCTATCCTGGCCTCCGCCTGTGAAATTTTCTCCAGTTGTAATTACTTATGCAAGAGAAAGCTCAATGTTGCCTTTAATAGTACCATTCGATATATTTTTGGACTTCGAAGATACGATAGAGTATCGAATTTTTTTCCAATAGACTGGTCAACATGCCGCTTGAGAGTTATTTTCAGTTCCGCACCTTATTACTGTTTTCAAATATTCTGCTAACACACCAACCACCCTACCTGTTCGAACGAATTACAAGACTTTGCTCGGCCAGGTCCAACCAATTGATTCAACCCCGCCACGCTTTCCTGACATCTTAGCGCCAATTTTTTATTAATCCAACAAGATTTAAAAACCAAATTTGGCAAATTTGTTGGAAGGGAGGTCCCCACCCCCCTTTGTTTTTTTTTTTTTTCTAAATTTTATTATTCTAGATCCTTAGTATATAAGTATAAAATTGTTTTAACCTGTTTTTATGTACTTTCATTCTTTTGTTTTCATATTTTATCTCGCAGTTTACCCCGTTTTGGGATATCACCTCGTAAGGGTATCTATCCTGGCGAGTGGAAACTAGCGAAAGTCCTGCCGATAGCCAAAAATGCTAAATGCAATGAGCTTAGACCCATCTCTATTTTACCATTCCTGTCCAAAGTTTTCGAACGCATATTGAAAAGACAGTTGAGCGAGTACCTTAAGAATTATAATCTCCTTACACCAAAGCAGAGTGGCTTTCGAGACAAGCACAGCTGTGTTACCGCTTTCTTAAATGTCATAGAGGATCTTCGGCAAGCACTGGACGAGGACAAAGTCAGCTTTCTTGTTCTTCTCGATTTCTCCAAGGCATTTGACACAGTGGTTCACAGTAGTCTTACAGAAAAGCTCCGTCGACAATACAACTTTTCGCCTGAAGCTGTAAAGCTTATTTCATCATATCTATCGAATAGAATGCAAGCAGTTGAAACAAGCCAGAGTTTGTCGGAATTTCTTCCAACCATTAGTGGTGTCCCACAAGGATCCATACTCGGCCCCTTACTGTTTTCCCTTTATGTTAATGAAATTCCCTCAATCATTAAGAACTGTTCGTCCCATTTGTATGCAGACGATGTACAACTGTACTACAGCTGCCGCCTTGGATTGATCGAAAATGGTGCTTGCAGAATGAATGAGGATCTTGAGAGGGTAGCAGGTTGGGCTCTACTTAATGGCCTCGCTATAAACCCGTCGAAGTCTAAGTGCTTGGTCATATCCAAAAAAATCCTTGACCTAACTTATTTTCCTCGGATTACATTAAATAATGTCGCTATAGAATATGTTGACACCGCTAGAAACCTAGGAATTATTTTCACCCGTAACCTCACATGGGACAAGCACATTAACTCTATTGTCGGGAAAACATATGGTGTGTTACGTACTCTCTGGGTGACTCAGTTGTATACTCCTTTAAAGACACGTCTAATGCTTGCGAAAAGCTTAATTTTACCTATCCTGGCCTCCGCCTGTGAAATTTTCTCCAGTTGTAATTACTTATGCAAGAGAAAGCTCAATGTTGCCTTTAATAGTACCATTCGATATATTTTTGGACTTCGAAGATACGATAGAGTATCGAATTTTTTTCCAATAGACTGGTCAACATGCCGCTTGAGAGTTATTTTCAGTTCCGCACCTTATTACTGTTTTCAAATATTCTGCTAACACACCAACCACCCTACCTGTTCGAACGAATTACAAGACTTTGCTCGGCCAGGTCCAACCAATTGATTCAACCCCGCCACGCTTTCCTGACATCTTAGCGCCAATTTTTTATTAATCCAACAAGATTTAAAAACCAAATTTGGTAAATTTGTTGGAAGGGAGGTCCCCTCCCCCCTTTGTTTTTTTTTTTTTTTTCTAAATTTTATTATTCTAGATCCTTAGTATATAAGTATAAAATTGTTTTAACCTGTTTTTATGTACTTTCATTCTTTTGTTTTCATATTTTATCTCGCAGTTTACCCCGTTTTGGGATATCACCTCGTAAGGGTATCTATCCTGGCGAGTGGAAACTAGCGAAAGTCCTGCCGATAGCCAAAAATGCTAAATGCAATGAGCTTAGACCCATCTCTATTTTACCATTCCTGTCCAAAGTTTTCGAACGCATATTGAAAAGACAGTTGAGCGAGTACCTTAAGAATTATAATCTCCTTACACCAAAGCAGAGTGGCTTTCGAGACAAGCACAGCTGTGTTACCGCTTTCTTAAATGTCATAGAGGATCTTCGGCAAGCACTGGACGAGGACAAAGTCAGCTTTCTTGTTCTTCTCGATTTCTCCAAGGCATTTGACACAGTGGTTCACAGTAGTCTTACAGAAAAGCTCCGTCGACAATACAACTTTTCGCCTGAAGCTGTAAAGCTTATTTCATCATATCTATCGAATAGAATGCAAGCAGTTGAAACAAGCCAGAGTTTGTCGGAATTTCTTCCAACCATTAGTGGTGTCCCACAAGGATCCATACTCGGCCCCTTACTGTTTTCCCTTTATGTTAATGAAATTCCCTCAATCATTAAGAACTGTTCGTCCCATTTGTATGCAGACGATGTACAACTGTACTACAGCTGCCGCCTTGGATTGATCGAAAATGGTGCTTGCAGAATGAATGAGGATCTTGAGAGGGTAGCAGGTTGGGCTCTACTTAATGGCCTCGCTATAAACCCGTCGAAGTCTAAGTGCTTGGTCATATCCAAAAAAATCCTTGACCTAACTTATTTTCCTCGGATTACATTAAATAATGTCGCTATAGAATATGTTGACACCGCTAGAAACCTAGGAATTATTTTCACCCGTAACCTCACATGGGACAAGCACATTAACTCTATTGTCGGGAAAACATATGGTGTGTTACGTACTCTCTGGGTGACTCAGTTGTATACTCCTTTAAAGACACGTCTAATGCTTGCGAAAAGCTTAATTTTACCTATCCTGGCCTCCGCCTGTGAAATTTTCTCCAGTTGTAATTACTTATGCAAGAGAAAGCTCAATGTTGCCTTTAATAGTACCATTCGATATATTTTTGGACTTCGAAGATACGATAGAGTATCGAATTTTTTTCCAATAGACTGGTCAACATGCCGCTTGAGAGTTATTTTCAGTTCCGCACCTTATTACTGTTTTCAAATATTCTGCTAACACACCAACCACCCTACCTGTTCGAACGAATTACAAGACTTTGCTCGGCCAGGTCCAACCAATTGATTCAACCCCGCCACGCTTTCCTGACATCTTAGCGCCAATTTTTTATTAATCCAACAAGATTTAAAAACCAAATTTGGCAAATTTGTTGGAAGGGAGGTCCCCACCCCCCTTTGTTTTTTTTTTTTTTTTCTAAATTTTATTATTCTAGATCCTTAGTATATAAGTATAAAATTGTTTTAACCTGTTTTTATGTACTTTCATTCTTTTGTTTTCATATTTTATCTCGCAGTTTACCCCGTTTTGGGATATCACCTCGTAAGGGTATCTATCCTGGCGAGTGGAAACTAGCGAAAGTCCTGCCGATAGCCAAAAATGCTAAATGCAATGAGCTTAGACCCATCTCTATTTTACCATTCCTGTCCAAAGTTTTCGAACGCATATTGAAAAGACAGTTGAGCGAGTACCTTAAGAATTATAATCTCCTTACACCAAAGCAGAGTGGCTTTCGAGACAAGCACAGCTGTGTTACCGCTTTCTTAAATGTCATAGAGGATCTTCGGCAAGCACTGGACGAGGACAAAGTCAGCTTTCTTGTTCTTCTCGATTTCTCCAAGGCATTTGACACAGTGGTTCACAGTAGTCTTACAGAAAAGCTCCGTCGACAATACAACTTTTCGCCTGAAGCTGTAAAGCTTATTTCATCATATCTATCGAATAGAATGCAAGCAGTTGAAACAAGCCAGAGTTTGTCGGAATTTCTTCCAACCATTAGTGGTGTCCCACAAGGATTCATACTCGGCCCCTTACTGTTTTCCCTTTATGTTAATGAAATTCCCTCAATCATTAAGAACTGTTCGTCCCATTTGTATGCAGACGATGTACAACTGTACTACAGCTGCCGCCTTGGATTGATCGAAAATGGTGCTTGCAGAATGAATGAGGATCTTGAGAGGGTAGCAGGTTGGGCTCTACTTAATGGCCTCGCTATAAACCCGTCGAAGTCTAAGTGCTTGGTCATATCCAAAAAAATCCTTGACCTAACTTATTTTCCTCGGATTACATTAAATAATGTCGCTATAGAATATGTTGACACCGCTAGAAACCTAGGAATTATTTTCACCCGTAACCTCACATGGGACAAGCACATTAACTCTATTGTCGGGAAAACATATGGTGTGTTACGTACTCTCTGGGTGACTCAGTTGTATACTCCTTTAAAGACACGTCTAATGCTTGCGAAAAGCTTAATTTTACCTATCCTGGCCTCCGCCTGTGAAATTTTCTCCAGTTGTAATTACTTATGCAAGAGAAAGCTCAATGTTGCCTTTAATAGTACCATTCGATATATTTTTGGACTTCGAAGATACGATAGAGTATCGAATTTTTCCAATAGACTGGTCAACATGCCGCTTGAGAGTTATTTTCAGTTCCGCACCTTATTACTGTTTTCAAATATTCTGCTAACACACCAACCACCCTACCTGTTCGAACGAATTACAAGACTTTGCTCGGCCAGGTCCAACCAATTGATTCAACCCCGCCACGCTTTCCTGACATCTTAGCGCCAATTTTTTATTAACGCTACTCGCCTTTGGAATTCTTTGCCGCACTATATCAAAAACACAAGTTATCCAACAAGATTTAAAAACCAATTAAGACACTTTTTTTCTGTTCCCTAAAGTATGTCTTCTCTCTCTAATGGACCTTCCAATTCTGTCCCATACTTTCAATCTTCATCCTTTTCTTTTTTTTCCCCTTTTTCTTTCTCTCCTATTATTTTTATTATTCTTTCTTTCTTCTTCTACATTTAAGTACTGTAGTTATTATTAAAAGAGTTTGTAAACTTTTAAATACAAATTTCACTTTATTACTTCACTCTTAACAATATTTCTTTAATCTTAATAACTACTTTGAAAAATTAAAAGTATAGCTTGATAAGATGCGCGATGACGCGTGACCAACGCCGTGTACCTCTCTACAGCAACTGCACTAACTCGTGTCTATTTTACTTGACGTTTTTATTTAATAGCTACTGCTTGGAATTTGGAAATACGGTATTACTTATTGTGGAACGCAATGAAGCGGGAAGTTTGAATTGTGGGGTGTATTTATTTGAATACGCTACATAATTGCCCTCCAAAAAAAAAAAAATATTGTTTCGGTATTCGAAAACATGTTTTTTTCTTTTTCTTTCTTCGTAACCTCTGCTATTTGTTTTGCTTCGACATGTATCAAGTTATATCATATGCCGGCTTAAGACGATCTATGGAAATCGTTTGGTTTTTTCCGTTTATGTCTAAAACAAAATGTTTTCGGCATCTTCTTATTATTTTAAAAGGACCTTGGTATGGTGGTTCCAGACCAAGTTTGACCCTATCTATTCTGATAAAAGCATAATCACACTTAAAGATATCGTCTGGCACGTAAGTTCGTGAGCTCGTTTGATTGCGAGGGCTTCTAAATGTTACCCGACGCATTTTATTACGCAGATTTTGAACCAACGTTGTAGTATCGGTAATTTGATTCGTTTCGTTTTGTATGAAAAACTCTCCCGGAACTTTAAGGGCTTGCCCGTATACTAGATCGGCTGGGGATGCGTTAAGATCTTCTTTATATGACGTTCGAATACCGAGTAGAACTAATGGAATATCGTCGCTCCATTTTCCGGTATTTCCCCTAGACTTTAGGGAATCTTTTAGTTGACGATGTACCCTCTCGATCATACCATTACTTTGTGGATGATAACTTGTGGTGTGGATCCTTTTGCTCCCCAATAATCGTGATAATTCTCTGAATAAGTTGGATTCGAATTGAACTCCCTGATCCGTTGTTATTTTCAAGGGACAACCGAAACGTGAAACGTATCCATTAATAAATGCTTTTGCAACCTCAGCAGCAGTGCTTGATCGAAGTGGATACGCTTCCGGCCACCTTGTGAGACGGTCTATAATTGTGAGTAAATATTGAAATCCGTTCGATGGAGGCAAGGGCCCTACTAAATCCAAGTGGATGTGTTCGAACCTCCCTGTGGGCTCATCGACATTCTCGAGAGGAGACTTGATATGCCTGTGTATTTTAGACTTCTGGCAGTTTAGACAGCCTTTAGCCCACAATCCCACATCTCTATTAATACCTGGCCAAAAATATCTTGCTGTACATAACTTCCTACTGGCCCGAGTTCCCGGATGTGAAACGTCGTGCAATTTGTGGAATGTGGATTTTCGAAGTTCTTTTGGCAGGTATGGGCGATTTTGCCCGGTAGATGTTTCGCACCAAATTTGTAGGTCCGTATTTGGCACAGGAATCTGTTCTAGTTTCCACCTGCTTTTATTATTTTCGGATAATAACTCTTGAAGTTCAATGTCCGTTTCTTGCTTCTTGTATAAATCATTGCCATCTAAACCAGAAAGTGATATACCGCAGCTTACATTGTCGCTAGGTCGTGACAGAAAGTCAGCGACAACGTTTGACTTGCCGGAGATATGGCGGATGTCACTCGTAAACTGGGCGATATATTCTAAATGCCTGGCTTGACGAGGGCTGTGGTCGGTTTTAGATGTTAAGGCCATAGTTAAGGGCTTGTGATCCGTAAATACGGCCACATCCCGACCTTCGATAAAGTGTTTAAACTGTTTTATAGCTAAATATATAGCTAACAGCTCTCTATCAAAAGTAGAATACCTAGTTTCGGCTGGTTGTAGTTTTTTTGAAAAGAAAGCTAAAGGTGTCCAACAATGCTTATTAGTGTCGAACTGTTGTAAAACGGCCCCCACAGCAATATCGGAAGAGTCTGTTGTGAGGTTAAATTTGGTACTCTCGATTGGGTGGGCGAGGAGCGTAGCAGAAGCTAGAGCTTTTTTTGCTTTTTCGAACCCAACATTACACTCTTCTGGCCAATAAAAATCATGTGGTTTTATTTTTCGATTGTTGTGTGTTCTATTTTTCGCCTTTTTGTCTTCGAATTTAGAAATATGAGCGTAAATTGGGGCAAGGTATTCTGCTAATCGGGGTATAAATCTATTGTAAAAATTTATCATCCCTATAAACTGCTGGGTTTGCTTAATATTAGTTGGTGGATGTAAAGATACAATAGCATCAACCCTTTCTTTAGCCGGGTATATTCCGTTCTTGTCTATTGTATGTGCTAAAAAGGTTAAACTTTCTACCCCGAAAACGCATTTGGACAGATTGATTTTAACGTCATATTCGCTGAGTTTTTTGAATAATAGCTTTAAATTCTCTTTATGCTCTATTTCGGAACGACTAGCTACCAATATATCATCGATATAAGGAAACACGAAACTAAGATCTTGAACTACTTGGTTAATGAATCGCTGAAATGTCTGTGCGGCGTTTCTTAACCCAAAAGGCATTCGCAAGTATTCAAATAAACCAAAGGGTGTAGTTATTGCTGTTTTGTGTATGTCGCTTTCTGCGACCGGTATGTGATGAAAAGCTCTCACCAGATCTACTTTGGAAAATATTGTGCATCCTCTCATGTGCATTGCAAAGTCCTGTATGTGTGGTAATGGGTAGCGGTCTGGTATTGTGGAGGCATTGAGACGTCGGTAGTCCCCGCATGGTCTCCAGTCATTGTTATCCTTCTTCTTTACTAAGTGTAAAGGAGAAGATGCCGGAGACGAAGAAGGCTGGCAAATTCCTACGCTGAGCATATAGTCGAATTCAGTTTTAGCTAACTTGAATTTTGCGATGTCTAGTCTACGTGGTTTTGCGAAAGGTAGTTGGCCAGTCGTGACTATTCGGTGCACTACGGTGTGCTTTATTGGTAATTTGTAATTAGGTTCAGATGTCAGGCTTGGAAAATGCTGTATTATGTTTCCATAATGGTTCGACAGTGCGAAATGTTTTGGAGTGGGAGTGTTCCAATATTTCTCAATCGTGCAGGCGGCTATTTGCGTTTTTTTATCTACCAGACGTTTTTCTCTTAAGTCAACTAAAAGGTTAAATTTCGATAAAAAATCCGCTCCAATTATAGGATGCGGGATGGAAGCAACGAAAAATGCGTGGGTGAAATCCCTTCGCAGCCCCAAATCGAGTTTTAATAGCTGAGTACCATACGTACGAATTGATGTACCATTGGCTGCCGATAAGCAAAAGTTTGCATCTACTCTATCGCGAGGGAAAAATGTTACGGGTACGGTAGAAACGTCTGCTCCAGTATCAATTAAAAACGGAAATTTTGTATTATTGCATTTTATGAAAAGGCGGCTAGAAGAAATCGTTTCAACGTGACTGTCTGTGGCCGCTTCACATGCAGTCAAAATTAGTTTTTTTGTTGATTTTCGTTTTCTCTGAAATTGCACGGTTTGCTGCAATTTCGAGCTTTTTTACCAAAGCGATAATGGAAATAACAAGTGGGATATTTCTGAACTTCGTTTGGATCACGCGTTTGCCTATTTTTTTAAAAAAAATTGTGTCGACTGCGGGAGTTACTTCGCGATCTATTGCCTGATCTAACTGATGAAACGGATAGTTGAAGTCTACTTAATGTATTCTCGATTGTTGTTAGTCTTTTCGCGATTGGGTCCTCAGAGACGGATGCTATACCTAAGGGCCTGCCAACTTCAAAGATTGTGTCTGCTGTTTTTAGCTGGTCATCGGTCTTAGCTTCTGGTGTCGCAGCTAGGATGGATTTTACGTACGCGGGCAGACCATTTAACCATATTCTTTTTAACAAATCATTTGTTACCGCTTTCGACCCGCCTGCGATTGTTTGCAAATTACGAAAATATTGTGAAGGGGTATTATCTCCGATCGCGACACCGTCCAATAATTTAGTTACCCTACGATTCTCACTCTCCGTGTGCCTTCCGACTACTGTTTCTTTAAGTGTTTTATACTTGTTATCCGCGGGTGGATTATTAATTAAATCAGTAATCGACATTAAAATATCCTCTGGTAAAGCTGTGAGCGTGTGATGGTATTTTAAGCCATCACTTCTTAAGTTATTAATGACAAATGTTGATTCTACTAAAGCAAACCATGTAGCAGGGCTGGCGTGACAGAAATTGGGCATTTTTACCCTAGCGATAGTATTTGCCGAATTAGCCGCCCCACCATTCACACTGCCCTTGTTCTCTTCATCACTCATTTTAGTAAATTAGATAATAGTTTCTCGAATTTACAATTTAAAATGTTACAACAAATATGTGTATATCTGTAGCTATTATATTAAGTAGTATATTTGAAGCAGGCTTACCAAATTCCAATAGAAACATTAAATTAAGTTGTAGTTTGGTACGCACATTTTTGTTTTATCTTGTTGGGCATAGGTTCGGATCTATTTGTTCTATTTGTATGTTCTATATATGGAAAACGAGTTATATAAGTATGTATGTTTATAATATTTTGTAATATAATAGGAAAAATACGATTTTATAAATACAAAGGTGAATTGCTATGATGATGTTTCTGCGTCGCTGCTGATGTCGCAACTGTTTTTCCGATACGAAGACTGCAATAGGTATTTGACATTTGCACTTTTATAACGGTCGCATGCAGTGTGCAATGGTGTGGTTTGAGTAGATGGTGTCGCTTGTGTAGTAGGTAGTAGATGATCGATGATGTACGGCTCAGAAGTACGGGGTTTGATTACCGCTAATACTGATGCTCTTTGGCGATTCTATGTCCAGTCCAGACTCGATGAATGCGTATAGATTTGTTGGTTAAATAATTTTGTGTTTTTTAGTATTTTATTTTTATTTCTTATTGAGGGGCGTTTTTTTGGCCACGCGCGTGTTTTTTTTTTTTTTCTTTTGTTCTAATATAATTCTGCAATTAATACTGTTGCCCTTTATAGTTTATAAGACGGACACGTAGGTAGGTGATATTTCGATGTTAATGGTGTTCGCTTTAGTCGGGGTCACCAATTGTAGTTATTATTAAAAGAGTTTGTAAACTTTTAAATACAAATTTCACTTTATTACTTCACTCTTAACAATATTTCTTTAATCTTAATAACTACTTTGAAAAATTAAAAGTATAGCTTGATAAGATGCGCGATGACGCGTGACCAACGCCGTGTACCTCTCTACAGCAACTGCACTAACTCGTGTCTATTTTACTTGACGTTTTTATTTAATAGCTACTGCTTGGAATTTGGAAATACGGTATTACTTATTGTGGAACGCAATGAAGCGGGAAGTTTGAATTGTGGGGTGTATTTATTTGAATACGCTACAGTACTTACTGCTGTTACTATTGTTCAGAACTATGTGGTCATACATTAAGCTCTCTTGTTAATTTTTATAGCTTATCACTAGTTTATAAGGTATTATATCTTAATGTGTATAGGCTCTTCTTAAATAATAAATAAATAAATAAATAAATTAATAAGGACCGATGTAGATTGGATCGAGTTTTTTCCTATTTTCGTTCTTGAGCAAAACTAAGCTACCTACATTGAAATCCGCGCGTTTCGTTTTACAATCGGTGTCATACCTGTTTTTCCTAATGTTCTTTTTGGCTATTAGAGTATCCCGGGCATCTCTATGAGCAACTTGAAATTTATTCTTTAAATCTATTACGTAGTCTTCGTAATTGTATACTGGGTCTACCTTATTTGTTACATTCGATGGTAGATTGCACTGTCTACCGAACACTAGTTCGAAAGGAGTGAAACCTGTTTCTGAATGTACTGAGGTGTTATAACAGAACACATACTAAGGTAACCAGCTATTCCAATCTGTGTAGTTGTCGGCTACGTAATTCCTAAGGTAAGCTCCTAGAACCTTGTGTGAATTTTCTAGGGCTCCTATGCTTTCGTGATGGTACGCGGTAGATTGTAGTTGTTCTATCTTTAATAATTTGCAAATGTCCTGAAATACTCTATTTAGGAATTCGGTGCCTTGGTCAGATGCTATTGTACCAGGGACTCCGTATTTTAAAATGAAACATTCCACTAGTCCCTTAGCTACCGTTGTAGCCTCTTTATTTGGAAGTGGAATAGCTTCTACGAATTTCGTTAGCTCGTCTTGTAAGGTTAGGATGTACTTCGAGCCATTCTCGGCTTCGTCTAGAGGGCCTACTAAATCTAAGAAATTTTTTTCGAATGACGATTCTGCGGTAGTTGTTATCGTCATAGGTTGCTTTCTAGGCTGGATGTGTTTATTTCTCTGTCATCTGGGACAGTGCTTAACGAATGTGGCCACATCGTTCTGCATGCCCGTCCAGAAATATTTCTTTTTTATATTGCGTAGCATGCGATTTATTCCAGCATGTCCGCTTGTGGGGAGCATATGATAGTCAGTTAGTAATAGTTTTCTGCTGCATGGGTCTGATACTTCAATTGTATTAGCAATTAGGTGTACATCTAATTTGCTACCTTTAAATAATTCTTGTAATTTTTTCTTTAAAATATTTATTTTAATTTTATGGCGGCCGCCTGCGAGTTTTCCTAACTCTTCTTTGGTTATATAAACCTTTCTAATAGCTAAATGCGGACCATATCCCTTGCACGTCCCTCAACAACATTTGTCAACGTCAAATGATGCTGATCGGGCTGTAGTGCTGGTCTCGGATCCTCTGTTGCTCATCGGTTCGCAAGTTTTCTGCACGTCCCTCGACAACATTTGGTCAAATGATGTGCTCTTCCATCCACGAATTGACTCGTCGCATGACCTGCTTGAGCTTTTGTTGCGCGTTAAGCGGCAATATCATCTGCGTACCCGACCAAACTGGCAACCTCCGGCATCTCCATGCAAAGGATGCTGTCGTATGAGATGTTCCAGAGATCTGGTCTTAAGATCGATCCCTGCACTGCGCCTGCTGTCACTTGCTTTCTTCGCGGGCCTTCTGTAGTCTCGTAGAGTAGCTCTCGATCCCTGATATAGTCCTTCACCATCCGCAGGATATATGCTGGGGCGTGGAACCTCCGTTCGAGCGCGTTCAATATGTCGATCTGAGTTGAAGGCGTTGCGTACGTCCAGGGTTGACAGCAAGACGATCTTCCTATAGTAGTGACTTCCCTGTTGGGCGATTTGTGCGGCGTTCACTACTTCCTTTACTGCTCCAATCGTAGAGCGGCCTCTCCGGAAGCCGTACTGCCTCTCTGACAGATCGCCTGACGCTTGCACTGCCGCTATGAGTCGTGGCTTAAGTAGCTTTTCCATGAGTTTCCCCGTGGTGTCTAGCATACACAGAGGCCTGTATGCCGATGGGGATTCCGGATCTCCCTTGCCTTTGCTGATAAGCACCAACCGTTGTTTCTTCCAGCTCTTGGGGAAGATGCCTTCCTCAAGCAGACTGTTAAACATGTTCAGCTGTAAAAGCGGACGTGTTTCGGCGGTCACTTTGAGGGCTTCTGTGGAAATTCTGTCGGGGCCGGGGGCTCTCCTATTTTGCAGGGACTGCACCGCTATGCTCAACTCTTCTCCGCTAAAAGCTGGAATTTCCTGTCGTTGGGCCAATGTGGTGTCGGGTGGCCTGACCAGCTGCGTTGGTAAGAGTGTGTCCACGATGCGCTCCATCTTTCCTTCACCGAGGACAGAGGTGCCATCTGTGCTCCGAGTTTCCGCTTTACGATCTTGTAGCCTAGTCCCCAAGGGTCGCTGTTGACGTCGCGGCGTTTCTTGCTCGAATTGATGGCCCTCTTGAGCTCAGATCTTTGGACTCTGAACTCCGCTAGAGCATTTTCTATGGGTTCAGCATTTCTTCTTGTCCCCCTAGTGACTATGCGCCGGAGTTGGAGGCATGGCCGGCGTAGCGCAGCTATCTCCTCGGTCCACCAGTACACTGGGTCTCTGTTTCTGTTGGCACCGCTCGTTCGGGGCATTGAGGAGTCGCAAGCGAGCCGAATTAGTTGCATCGTGGCTTCCACTTTCCTTTCAGCAGGTCCTTGTTATTGGATCACGGCGTCTGCACCTTCCTCGATCACACCCTTAAAAAGGTATGCGTTAAACCTGTTCAAGTTCCACCTAGGAGCCCGTGGTTGGTGACGATGCTTCGGAACTCGTTGGTTACTCTCCAGATCGAAGACGATGTACTGGTGGTCACTACCTGTGTTGTAATGTTGCCTGGTCCTGGCGGCAACGTACGGTATGAACCCCTAACTGCCCTGTTAGGTCGATTACCCTCGCTTCGGCTAAAAAGCCAGTCAGCTCAAACCTCTGATGCACGTATGAGTTCTTCAGCTGAAAAGCTAGTCATAACAATTTATTGTTGTATGGCTCAGTCTCTCGTCTGGAGAAAGAGTGTTTTTTATTAACAAATTACCTTGCTTTTATATCCTAACTTAATTGCTAAGTAAGCTTAAATATTAATGTCTTAATTGCTAAGTCTGCTAAATATGTCGCTCACCTCACAAATATCGAATCGACATATTGGTATTTATTTTATTATTTATTTGTTATCTTTTTGCCAGTCACAAATACCGAACCCATAACGAACAATATAAATGTATTTGCCCAATCGGCATATTCGTTAATAGCCTCATGCTCGTTTCACAACCTCTTGTGGAAATGCGCACTCAGCATATCAACTACTTCCAAGCGCTTGACAGCATTTGGTATACCCAGTGCGTTAACCCTGCAGTGGATATGAAACTGCAATATGAGCGCTATTTGCCAACGCCGGCTATTTGCCGACCACCCGTAGTGCCTCTTGGCGAACACATATTTAAATAAATTGTTTTCAGGTGTTTGGTTACTTGATACACTACGGTGGGCTTTAAGGTAGTTGACACATGTCGTGTGTCTTCCAGGTTCCGTATTTGTAACTGAATGAACTCAATGAAGTGGCCGCTAGTGTGGCCCCTTCACACCACCCTTCCCGGGGGAAAAAGAAATTAAGACGTGTCTTGATTTCTTTTATCGCGCCGCTTTTATAAGCCAGGGATCTGTAATACTGAGTTCTAATACTAACGTTTAAAATGATTAATTATAGGGGTTATATGTTAGAGATGTGGTTCACATTAATGCTTATGTACTAGACAAATAAGGTTATAATGTTTATAATTAAAAATGGAATTATTAATAATTATTTTTATACTGATTAATAATTGTGCTTATATGTTAAAGAAAATGAATGCTTACGTACTAGGTAAATGAGGTTATAATGTTTATAATTAAAAATGGAATTATACATAATAATTATTTTTATACTGATTAATAATTGTGCTTATATGTTAAAGAAAATGTTTACATGAATGCTTACGTACTAGGTAAATGAGGTTATAATGTTTATAATTAAAAATGGAATTATACATAATAATTATTTTTATACTGATTAATAATTGTGCTTATATGTTAAAGAAAATGTTTACATGAATGCTTACGTACTAGGTAAATGAGGTTATAATGTTTATAATTACAATGTTTATAGAAAGGGGGAAAAAAAATTATTTTTAACTAGGCAAATTTGTTGGAAGGGAGGTCCCCTCCCCCCTTTGTTTTTTTTTTTTTTCTAAATTTTATTATTCTAGATCCTTAGTATATAAGTATAAAATGGTTTTAACCTGTTTTTATGTACTTTCATTCTTTTGTTTTCATATTTTATCTCGCAGTTTACCCCGTTTTGGGATATCACCTCGTAAGGGTATCTATCCTGGCGAGTGGAAACTAGCGAAAGTCCTGCCGATAGCCAAAAATGCTAAATGCAATGAGTTTAGACCCATCTCTATTTTACCATTCCTGTCCAAAGTTTTCGAACGCATATTGAAAAGACAGTTGAGCGAGTACCTTAAGAATTATAATCTCCTTACACCAAAGCAGAGTGGCTTTCGAGACAAGCACAGCTGTGTTACCGCTTTCTTAAATGTCATAGAGGATCTTCGGCAAGCACTGGACGAGGACAAAGTCAGCTTTCTTGTTCTTCTCGATTTCTCCAAGGCATTTGACACAGTGGTTCACAGTAGTCTTACAGAAAAGCTCCGTCGACAATACAACTTTTCGCCTGAAGCTGTAAAGCTTATTTCATCATATCTATCGAATAGAATGCAAGCAGTTGAAACAAGCCAGAGTTTGTCGGAATTTCTTCCAACCATTAGTGGTGTCCCACAAGGATCCATACTCGGCCCCTTACTGTTTTCCCTTTATGTTAATGAAATTCCCTCAATCATTAAGAACTGTTCGTCCCATTTGTATGCAGACGATGTACAACTGTACTACAGCTGCCGCCTTGGATTGATCGAAAATGGTGCTTGCAGAATGAATGAGGATCTTGAGAGGGTAGCAGGTTGGGCTCTACTTAATGGCCTCGCTATAAACCCGTCGAAGTCTAAGTGCTTGGTCATATCCAAAAAAATCCTTGACCTAACTTATTTTCCTCGGATTACATTAAATAATGTCGCTATAGAATATGTTGACACCGCTAGAAACCTAGGAATTATTTTCACCCGTAACCTCACATGGGACAAGCACATTAACTCTATTGTCGGGAAAACATATGGTGTGTTACGTACTCTCTGGGTGACTCAGTTGTATACTCCTTTAAAGACACGTCTAATGCTTGCGAAAAGCTTAATTTTACCTATCCTGGCCTCCGCCTGTGAAATTTTCTCCAGTTGTAATTACTTATGCAAGAGAAAGCTCAATGTTGCCTTTAATAGTACCATTCGATATATTTTTGGACTTCGAAGATACGATAGAGTATCGAATTTTTCCAATAGACTGGTCAACATGCCGCTTGAGAGTTATTTTCAGTTCCGCACCTTATTACTGTTTTCAAATATTCTGCTAACACACAAACCACCCTACCTGTTCGAACGAATTACAAGACTTTGCTCGGCCAGGTCCAACCAATTGATTCAACCCCGCCACGCTTTCCTGACATCTTAGCGCCAATTTTTTATTAACGCTACTCGCCTTTGGAATTCTTTGCCGCACTATATCAAAAACACAAGTAATCCAACAAGATTTAAAAACCAATTAAGACACTTTTTTTCTGTTCCCTAAAGTATGTCTTCTCTCTCTAATGGACCTTCCAATTCTGTCCCATACTTTCAATCTTCATCCTTTTCTTTTTTTTCCCCTTTTTCTTTCTCTCCTATTATTTTTATTATTCTTTCTTTCTTCTTCTACATTTAAGTACTTACTGCTGTTACTATTGTTCAGAACTATGTGGTCATACATTAAGCTCTCTTGTTAATTTTTATAGCTTATCACTAGTTTATAAGGTATTATATCTTAATGTGTATAGGCTCTTCTTAAATAATAAATAAATAAATAAATAAATTAATAAGGACCGATGTAGATTGGATCGAGTTTTTTCCTATTTTCGTTCTTGAGCAAAACTAAGCTACCTACATTGAAATCCGCGCGTTTCGTTTTACAATCGGTGTCATACCTGTTTTTCCTAATGTTCTTTTTGGCTATTAGGGTATCCCGGGCATCTCTATGAGCAACTTGAAATTTATTCTTTAAATCTATTACGTAGTCTTCGTAATTGTATACTGGGTCTACCTTATTTGTTACATTCGATGGTAGATTGCACTGTCTACCGAACACTAGTTCGAAAGGAGTGAAACCTGTTTCTGAATGTACTGAGGTGTTATAACAGAACACATACTAAGGTAACCAGCTATTCCAATCTGTGTAGTTGTCGGCTACGTAATTCCTAAGGTAAGCTCCTAGAACCTTGTGTGAATTTTCTAGGGCTCCTATGCTTTCGTGATGGTACGCGGTAGATTGTAGTTGTTCTATCTTTAATAATTTGCAAATGTCCTGAAATACTCTATTTAGGAATTCGGTGCCTTGGTCAGATGCTATTGTACCAGGGACTCCGTATTTTAAAATGAAACATTCCACTAGTCCCTTAGCTACCGTTGTAGCCTCTTTATTTGGAAGTGGAATAGCTTCTACGAATTTCGTTAGCTCGTCTTGTAAGGTTAGGATGTACTTCGAGCCATTCTCGGCTTCGTCTAGAGGGCCTACTAAATCTAAGAAAATTTTTTCGAATGACGATTCTGCGGTAGTTGTTATCGTCATAGGTTGCTTTCTAGGCTGGATGTGTTTATTTCTCTGTCATCTGGGACAGTGCTTAACGAATGTGGCCACATCGTTCTGCATGCCCGTCCAGAAATATTTCTTTTTTATATTGCGTAGCATGCGATTTATTCCAGCATGTCCGCTTGTGGGGAGCATATGATAGTCAGTTAGTAATAGTTTTCTGCTGCATGGGTCTGATACTTCAATTGTATTAGCAATTAGGTGCACATCTAATTTGCTACCTTTAAATAATTCTTGTATTTTTTTCTTTAAAATATTTATTTTAATTTTATGGCGGCCGCCTGCGAGTTTTCCTAACTCTTCTTTGGTTATATAAACCTTTCTAATAGCTAAATGCGGACCATATCCCTTGCACGTCCCTCAACAACATTTGTCAACGTTAAATGATGCTGATCGGGCTGTAGTGCTGGTCTCGGATCCTCTGTTGCTCATCGGTTCGCAAGTTTTCTGCACGTCCCTCGACAACATTTGGTCAAATGATGTCGATCGGGCGGTAGTGCTTATTTTGGACCGGTTTAAGATCAAACAATTCCTTGATGGCACGTATCCTAGCACAAGGTTTTGACCTAATAATTTTTCAGTACCCGTAAAATTTTCCAAATCTTCTTCTTCGAAACTATTCACTATCTTTAACTCGACTATTTTTAGTCCACATTCTGGTGGTTTTAATAACTCTGTTATTCTATTCTTATTGGTTTCTTCCTTGTTTATAATTTTTATATTTTGATCAGTCTTTTGTTTCCGACTTTGAGCTCTTGTAGTTGTGCATATGTATAGTTCTTTGAAATCTTCGGAAGTCATTTTTATTCGGCTCAGAGCATCCGCGGTACTATTGTCTTTTCCTGGGGAATATTCCACATAGAAGTTATATTCTTCTAGTAGTAGCCTGAATTTAGTTAATCTACTTGAGGGTTCTTTTAGTGAGAACAAGTACACGAGGGATCTGTGGTCGGTTTGAATTTTGAAGCGTCGTCCGAACAGGTATGGTCTATAATGCTTTACAGCCCAGACTATGGCAAGTAACTCTTTTTCGATTGTGCTGTAATTTTTCTCTGCACTGTTAAGAGTTCTGCTACCATATGCCACTGGTCTGTCGTCGTAATTCGACAGGACGGCACCTAAAGCGAATCCTGAAGCATCTGTTCGAAGTACAAATTCCTTTTCAAAATTCGGGAATTGAAGAATTTTCGGGCTTATGAGAAAGTTTTTGAGTGCATTGAAAGATGTCATGCAGTCCTCATTAAAGCCAAATTCAACATTTTTCCGTAGCAATCTGTTTAGCGGAAGGGCTACCGTGGCAAAATTTGGTATGAATTTGCGGTAGTAATTGGCAAACGCCACGAACCTTCTGACTTCATCCGCGTCTCGTGGTATTGGAAAATTTTTTATAACCTCAGATTTTGATGGATCAGGTATTATACCCTTTTCCGAGATTATGTGCCCCAAATATAAGACCTCTTTCCTAAGAAACGAACATTTTCCGGGATGAATCTTTAAATTAACTTCTCTGAGTCTCTGGAAAACTTCGATTAGGTTTTTATTGTGTTGCTCAAGCGTTCTTCCAAACACAATGAAATCGTCAAGATATACAAAACACCGGGAATAGGTTAGGCCTGACATAGCAACAGACATCATTCTCGAAAATGTGCTGGGTGACGTTTTCAAACCCATTGGCAGACGTTTAAGCTGGTAGTGCCCATTTTCGGTTGAGAATGCGGTGTAAGGTCTGCTGTCTTCCGCTAATTCCATTTGGTAATACCCTGAGGTCTATGCAGGAGAAGTATGTTGCTCCTCCGACCATGTCAAAAATGTCAGTTATGTTGGGCAGTGGAAACTTATCGTCCTCGATTACTTCGTTTACTTTTCGGTAATCGATCACCAGTCTGAATTTTTGTAGTCCCGTGATGGGATCTTTCTTTTTGGGTACAATCAAGATAAGTGAGTTCCATGCCGAAACGGATGGCTCGATAATATCATCTGCCAACATATTTTGTACTTCTGTTTGTATATCATTTTTTTGTGAATGCGGTAGCCTATAGGGTTTGGAATATTTAGCGGTAGCTCCGTCTTTGAACGAGATGTGGGCCTGACCTATATGTGTGTATGTCAATTTGTCGTTCTTGAGATGGAAGATATCTTGGAATTTGGTACATATGAGCTCGAGTTCTGATCGTTCTTCTTTGTTCAATGTTTCAAAACTGATTTCAGCAAGTACTTGTTGTAGTCGGGTGGAGGGTGATCTCTCAGTGGTTTCACTTCTTAGAACGTAGTATTCAGATAATGGTTTGGATTGTGGTTCTATCCATTTTAATTTCACCTCGGATTCACGGGTATTTAGGATTTTTACCGGCATTTTTCCTTGCCTGGCCTGCGATATGGAGCTTGCCATAAATACGCCTTCACACAATTGTTGTGAGGAGAATACTCGTGCATCCGAATGTTGGCTGTCGACCCAGTATGTGGATTCGGACCTGGGCGAGAGTGAAATAGATACTACTTGGTCTTTGTTAACTATAGGTAAAGAAATTTGTCTATTGCTTATTGTTAATTTTAAAGTGAAATATTCTAAGTCTATTATTGCTGCGAAATCTTTAAGGAAATTAGCTCCAATAATACCGGCTACGGGTACTGGGAAGGAGTCGGGTACTACGTGAAACGTGTAGGCTGTAGGGAATTCTCCTAACAAGAGTGTGTTAGTACATGTTCCTAGCGTTGTTATGTCACCCGAGATTCCCATTATTGTTGTTTTGTTATTTCTGTTTATTGGGGACCCTGATTTAGTACAACCTGCTTAATTGTGCAGATCGATGCACCTGTATCTATTAAAAAAATTATATCTTTCCTGTTATTGTCTTTCATATGCACATATAGGCCGTTTGCTATCCCCCCTGCACAAATTGCGGTCGGCAGTTGTGGGGTTAGTGGTTCCCCCCCGAATGGTCGGCTTCCCTTTCGGTGGGTATTTCGTTTCCCTGATTTACCATATATGTTGCCTCTCTTCGGTTGCCCTGATTGTGGCGTGGTACGAACCTATTTTGACGGTTTTCTCCGTTATTACGGTTATCTACACTACTGTGGCTAACTGGTCGTGTCGTGTTTTGGTTATTGGTATTGTTACCATTACCTCTGGGGCGGGTTGCGAAATTGTTATTTCTGTTTTGGTTGTTATTGAACCGGGGGTAGTTATTTATTGGCTGATGGTAAGCTCTCGGACCGTATGTCGGTCGGTTTTGATATCTGGGGTTGGGTGGGAAATTGGAACGTTGGTTATATGCTTGATTATTAGGGTAGTTTGCATAGTTAGCATTTTGAAAATTTCGCCCTATATTTCCCTGGTTACGGAACTGATTTGGGTGCGGTGACACTCGTTGGTTATGGTTCGCGTAGTGCACCGTTTCTGGGGCTGAACTGTTGTCCGTTTCTATCTCCAGCAGGTGGTCGATAGCGTCCTGAAATTTGGTATGGCGGGCGCTGTCGAGAATGATCTTGTATCTTTCATGGACCCCCTGCTTGAGGAATGCTAACCCCCTGCGTTCGTTTGCTACTGTTAATATATTGCGAGCTGATTCTCCTAGTCCGCTTGTTTCTAACTCGGTCATTTTGGTTACGAGACATTCAACTTCGGACACAAACTCCCGCATTGGCCGATTTCGTTGGCGTAGCTTGTCGAGTTTGTGCTGGAGACTTTCTATAGTCTCTCTAGCTCCACATTTGGCTATGAGATTGGTTTTTAGTTCACCAAACGTTGCTGGATTGGCAGACCCAAGTTCTGTTAATGCTCTGCCTTGGATCTTGCATTTCATTAAGAACTTTATGAGTGTGGGTTTGGCCGTGTCGCTGAGAGTGTCATAGTAAAACTCGACACTATTCAGGAAATCCCTTATGTTCTCGGTTCGGCTGGTGCCAACTTCGCAGTTTAGTACTGGCAGTTTTTGTGCCGTACTGAAGTCGAATTCACTCATTTTGTTAGTTTTTGAAACTGACCAGGGTTTTTCGGTGTCGAAATTATCCTCTTCGTCCCCTTCTATGCTGTGGGTTACGATGTCTTCGGAATTAGTGCGATGATGTCTTGCCTCAGCGATTAGGCGCTTCAGGTATGCTCGCTCTAGTTCGGTTATCAGGTCTTGGTTTATTTGGGTAACTTGGGCGGAGAAATTCACCCAGAGCTGCCTAATTTCCTGGAGTTTTACCTCGGCCCCTTTAGGCTTCCGTTTGCGCTTAGGAGATTTGGCGAGGCTGGTGTAGCATGTTTTAAGGTGGCCTAACGCTATCTCTAGCTCAGCAAAACTCATCGGGAGGTTCTGAAAAAGAAAGGAATCCTATCAATTCGAAGGAACGTGGGTAGGAAAAGGAAAAAATGCCGAGTAAACGTGCTAGCTATTATAATGCGAACCTCTAGTACCGAGCTTCACTAACGAAAATAGTAGAAAGACCTTGACCCAATCTGCGGAAAGCTGTTTTTTTTTCTATAGTCGAAAACCATTCTAGTCTCATTACGTTTTTTTGTTTTTTTTTTTTTTGATATAATAATTATTTCATTTATTCTCTATGGCTATTATACTTATATATATATATATTTTTTTTTTTTGTATCTACTAATCTTTAAAATCCAATTAAAAAAATGTGTTATACCCGGGCTGGTCGGTTCTCCAGTCGGGTGATGACGTCCTCTATCAGCTTACGTTTGAAGTGCTGCAGCCCAAGGTAGGCGAGCCCAATGATGATGGCTGTTACAAACATCAGCCCTAGTATGGCCGCGGTATAATGCTCGGATGACGTCTGGTTTACAGCGGTTGCTATCTGGGGGCCCGTGTTGATAACTTCCTTACTTTCTCGGGTACCCATGGTTTTGTGGGTTGCGGGCTGCTACCCGTTGGTTTTTCTTCAGGTCTTGGAGCCCTTGAAGGAACTGATCTCGGGCGGTTGACGGTTGTCCCGGGATGTTCGCGAGTCTTTTAAGTTCGGATTTTTGCCTCTGGTTTTTAGCCCGGAGACCTCCTCGGGGCTTCTTGGGCAGTGGGATTGTCGACGGCGGAGGTGACTGTCGGCGTTTTCCCAATCGTCGGCGGTACTGCTCCAGCGTCAACGGCTGGGGTCCGGCTTGTTTCGAGGTGGGAGCGTAGTTTGGTACGCTATCGTCTATGTGTCCTTCGGGGACGTATTCCTCCACTGAGTTATAGGAGTTGTCCAGGGCATTGAACAGTGCGTCTAGCTCGACCTCGTCGTACGGCATTCGAGAGTTTAAAATTTTCTGTGACGAGGTGCGTCAAGTTAGGTACGTCGCTAGTTGTGGATACGACAAAACAAAAAAAATGGTCAGGCTGCTCCTGGCAGGATCGCCATGTAATGTTGCCTGGTCCTGGCGGCAACGTACGGTATGAACCCCTAATTGCCCTGTTAGGTCGATTACCCTCGCTTCGGCTAAAAAGCCAGTCAGCTCAAACCTCTGATGCACGTATGCTTCCTTGAGGTGGATAATCGACGAGACGGAGTTCCTCAGCTGAAAAGCTAGTCACAACAATTTATGGTTGTATGGCTCAGTCTCTCGTCTGGAGAAAGAGTGTTTTTTATTAACAAATTACCTTGCTTTTATATCCTAACTTAATTGCTAAGTAAGCTTAAATATTAATGTCTTAATTGCTAAGTCTGCTAAATATGTCGCTCACCTCACAAATATCGAATCGACATATTGGTATTTATTTTATTATTTATTTGTTATCTTTTTGCCAGTCACAAATACCGAACCCATAACGAACAATATAAATGTATTTGCCCAATCGGCATATTCGTTAATAGCCTCATGCTCGTTTCACAACCTCTTGTGGAAATGCGCACTCAGCATATCAACTACTTCCAAGCGCTTGACAGCATTTGGTATACCCAGTGCGTTAACCCTGCAGTGGATATGAAACTGCAATATGAGCGCTATTTGCCAACGCCGGCTATTTGCCGGCCACCCGTAGTGCCTCTTGGCGAACACATATTTAAATAAATTGTTTTCAGGTGTTTGGTTACTTGATACACTACGGTGGGCTTTAAGGTAGTTGACACATGTCGTGTGTCTTCCGGGTTCCGTATTTGTAACTGGATGAACTCAATGAAGTGGCCGCTAGTGTGGCCCCTTCACAGTGTAATCCTCGATTACTCTCCAGTTTTTGATTTTTGCGAATGTGGTGTTGGCCGCGAAGGTTACGTCTGGGATAGTTCCTCTGTGTCCAGGTCTCCTGAAAGTGGGGGTGTCTCCTGTGTTGACTACGTGAAATCCACGTGTCGCGGTCATCTCGAGTATTTGCCTTCCTCGAGAGTCAGTAGTTGGCATTCCCCACTCCTGTGCTCTGGCGTTGAGATCACCTGTGTAGTAATTATTGTAAGAGTTAAGCATGCAACTCACTGTCAAACCATATTTATATTCATGTACCTACATTAAATACACATCTAGTCATACACGTGGAAGATTAAGAATAAGAATAAAGAGAGCGTCAGTTTTATGATCGCATTCGAAGTAAACGGACGTGTTGTTATTTAATCCGCATCGTCTCTAGTGAAACAGCACCTACTACAAATTACTCAGAAGTGGGATTACAAAAAAAAAAGAAAAAAAGAACAAATAAAGTAATACCTTGCCACAAGTCAAATTGAGTGCAAAATAAAATTGGTATTACCGATTGTGTGTTTACCGCAAAGTTGGTTGTGTCGCCGCTTGTTCATTCACCGCGAAATTTTTTTTTGTCGCCGCTTGTTCAGTCACCGCGAATTTTTTTTTTATCCCGCTTGTTCAGCCACCGCGAATTTTTTTTTTTATTCTCTTCTTAATAAAAGACACAGTATTGAATTCAAACGAATTCATAGCAGCAGATGTGAGAGGAGAACATCCAAGTAACGGCGACGCAGAACAAGAGGCACAAGGCGTACGACTGCAAGAAAAGATCGAAAAACAGCCGCTAGACACTGCAGCTGGGGAAAAGAAAAACGTCATGATGAGAGAAAATGAACTGTTGCAACGGATCGCAAAATCAAATGATAGAAAAGAAACTAGTGCAGAAGGTGTTGAAAAACGATCGGACGGTACGACAGGAGAGTTTAACGTGGCGCAACAAATTGGATTGTGGAAGGAGATGTTGCCGGAATTTAGTGGAACGACACGTGTTGATGTGTGGCTGGCACAGTTAAGAAATGTCGAGGAGGTGTGCGGTGTGGAGAAAAAAATGTACACACACTTTTTGTGAGCAAAATGAGAGGCAAGGCTCAAGAATGGTTGTACGCACAACCTAATTTTTTAAAAGACGACATGGATAACCTGAGAGAGGGTTTAAAAGAAGTTTTTGGTACAAAACAAAACAAGATGGAGATAAGAAAAAGGTTCGAAAACCGAAAGTGGAAAGTAAGCGAAACTTTCAGTGAATATTTCTACGACAAAGTGAGACTGGCGACTGGATTGAAAATGAACGAAGAAGAATGGATTGAATACGCGATTGAGGGATCAAAGGCATGACTACTGCAAGCGTTCGGCAAAGTCAATCAGCGGAAGGTGCAAACAAGATCGACTGCTAGTACATTTAGCAACAGACAGACGGGATTGACAGCAGATAGAATGGCAAAAGATAGA
The DNA here is from genome assembly GCA_949715645.1 of Portevinia maculata. Lineage (NCBI taxonomy): Eukaryota > Metazoa > Arthropoda > Insecta > Diptera > Syrphidae > Portevinia > Portevinia maculata. The sequence continues at coordinate 144,604,927 of OX454526.1, forward strand.
CAAGTGGATGGACAAAGAGTTGCGGTCAGGTGCTATAATTGCAACTCGGTGGGACACGCGGCAAATGTGTGTTCTAGGCCAAAGAGGAAGTCAGCTCTACATCAGTTGTCAGAAGATGATGTGTGTTATGGTCGCATATGTTGATGCCTGAAAACAATAAAACATATTACCTTAGGTAGAAATGTTTAAAATAAAAATACCTGTGCTCGAGCTGCCGCGTCCCTTGTCTCCCCTAATCAATTGCTGCTGCCGAGCATGGACCAGGTTAGTAAAAATAACCGGGATGCCATTCCTGTCACAACCTTTAGTAAAAGAAAAGAAAATAGGATTAATGCATTAATAACACTTTGTTTAATCAGAAAAACTTATTCAATAAAGGCAGCAAGCACATAATGCCGGGATTTATCTTCCTTTTGTTTTGTTGACATGTCAGTTATTTGACAGCAATGGTTGGTTGGAAAATAAAGGAAAGTAATAGATTCCTGGAAAAAAGCTCTTTGGCCGAGGTTGTGGAATGCATTAGCAAATGTTTCAAAGAGTAGGACGTTGGGATGATTCGAAAAGGGTAGCATGATCTGGGTAGCGGGTCACTTAAAAACGGGTATGGATACATAGGGTTTTTGGAATAGTGGTAGTGGGTGGTGGTGGGAGAATGATGGGGCATTATTGTCTAGCTCTATTTAAAAGGGAATACCATCGCGCACTAGAAGTTAAAAGTAGCCACGACTAAACGTCTTTGGTTGTACCGGAGTGATATTATACATACATACATAGAACATATATTTAAAGGTGTCTTTCTAGAATTTTCGTTGTTTTTTTGAATTTCTTAACGTTTTTTTTTATTTGTAGTTAAGGAAATTAATTTAATCAAATAAGAAAAGACAACAATATTAGAGTCAGTGTTAATTGTTTTAAATTTTTATCTGGTGAGTCGTTAACAAATAATAAATAATAGTATATAATGAGACTATCGTCTCTTAGGTGAAATTCTTTGGTGAACAAAGAGGTCAATCGGCGGTCAAAGGCATTCCAAGCAAATAGATTAAGGAAGTCTTGGCCGCCGCATTTTTTTTGTTTTCTCCGATTGCTTTATGAAGACTCCGCTACAGTAACGTACCTTCATCACAGACCGAAGGCGTTAAGAAATCCACTATCCGCTATGAAGCGCTTCATCTATCGTGAAGATAAATTTATTTATTTATTTATTTTTTTATTTACATATTTCGTCTTACAAGTTTATATCTTATTTTAGACTACTTCTAATACTAATACAGAAATTCATATTTTATATATTTAATGATAGATTACAGAGCATTCATAATAGCAATTTTACAAAACGTTTTACTCATATTGAAATCAATTGAATTTTTATATAAATTATAATTGACACAAGCTTTAGTAATGGGATCATTCAGACCATAATTCGTTCTGTGCCGGGAAACATAAAAAAAATACAGTTCTCTAGGCCGAAGAATGCGATAAGGAGTGTATATATTAAACATTGATAATAAAAGGGAACAATCAATATGAGCGGTAATTATATCATGTGCAAAAAGGACTGAGTAATATGTCCTTCTTTTAGCAAGGGTTTTCAAACTCATAAGCGCACATCTTGCTTCATACGGAGGAGTATCATTATTCCAGTATATTTTTCTGAGAGCAAATTTTGTGAATCGTTTTTGAATTTATTCAATCCGAACTTCAGCGTTGCGGTAGTAGGGACTCCAAACAACGCAACCATATTCCAATATAGAACGAATCAATGAATTATAAAGGGATTTAAGTGTGTAGGGATCATTAAAGTCTTTAGAATTCCGACACAGAAAACCCAGCATACAATTAGCCTTGCTTATGATGTAATCAATGTGTAACGCAAAATGTAATTCCGGATCAAAGATAACACCTAGATCTTTTTGATCGGTTACTCTTTTAATTAATTTACCTTGTATACTGTAATCAAAGATTATCGAAGATTTTATTCTATTGAAAGTCATAACAGAGCATTTTTTAATATTAAAATATAACCCATTCAAAGTACACCAGTAATTAACTTGGTTAAGATCTGTTTGCAATTTAATCGCATCAGAAATCGAGTTTACAGATTTAAATATTATTAAATCATCAGCATATAAAAGGGAATTAGATTCAGATATAAAAGATGGTAAGTCATTTTGTAATGGTCACCTGAAAGCATAAAATAAATTAGAAAACAACATAAAATAAAACAAGACTACAAACTCGTCTCAATTTAAAACTTTGGGTGATCTGTCAAGTGTCACTCTGTGGTTTTAAAGTGTATCTGTCAATCCGGTCCAATTCGCCCATGTATTTTTGGCCTATCTAGTTCGAATTTATTCCGCAGTAGGTACACAAACCGTAGTAAAAGAAGGAAATTGTGAATCCACCATTTACATTAAAATAGCGGCTGCCGAAAAGTACATAGGAAATCGAATGATGAGTTGAATACGGGACAACTACCGAGAAAACGGTCTGGTGGATTAATTCAAATCAGAACTCCATCCGAGACACATCGAGGTGCATATCGTATAAGCACGGCAGTGAAACAGTGAGGTGAAGTCTGATTATAAAATCCTAAAAAGAAGGTAGTGAAAAAAAAATTGAAAAGAATTAATAAAGAAAACGACAAAGTCAGTATCTTTCGCTAAATTTTTATGTTTAAAATCAGTGTGAAGTGAGGTGAGTGGAAAACCTTTTTTTTTTCTTTTTTGCTTACCCATGTACCTATAATTTTTTTTGTACATTTTGCTTGTACATACTTGCCTGGTTGTGGTTTGAGTAATAATCGCGAGTTTTTTTTATTTTTTGAATTAGGCAACTCACCACATTTAGAGTCTGCAAGGCGATCACCGACCCAGTACAAACAATTAATTAGGAGTCGGGATCGCCCTTAATTTTGTTTAAATAAGAAAAAAAAAAAAAAAAAACAAAAAAATAAACTAAGCTGTGTCTCGAAATCGAACGCCAAACGAGAGGGGAGGATATATATATGTATTACATATCTTGCACACCCCCGTACGTTAAAACTAAGAGACAAAGAATCTTCGAAGCCGACCATTCACATAAGTCCTTAACAAATATAGATGGAGAAATTATCTCACGACATAGTGTATATAAGCTAACAATTGGTTTTCGTTTGCTATAAAGTTTTGTTCCAGTTTTTGTAAATTTAGCCTTTTTTGATAGTTTTAAGTAGTTATTAATCAAATAACTAGCTCATAAGCTAGTTGTAATAAATATAGTTTCGTTCCATTGATTTTTGTTTGTGAGTTAGTTCCATATTTATAGTTTTAAGATTTATTATTCAAATAACTAGCTCGCAAGTTAGTTGTAATTGAGTTTTTTTTTTCTTAAAATCCAAAAATAGTTTTGTAAGAATCGAGTTTTCTCCGTCGTCCCTTGTTTTTTTTTTATATGATTCCGCGTCGGCTATCGAACGATTAGGCCCCAACCACATAAAGTGAGCTCCCTTTCTGTAGGTACGTTTTTATAATTTTGGTTAGTGTCCAGCAGCACGGCGAATACTTACGTGCGTTCGGGTAGGACGGATAAACGAAGTTCATGTTAGTTTTTTTTTGTTAAATTTTTTGAATATACATTTTTTGTTTTTGTATTTTGTATAAAGCGATACTTATCCGAGTAATATTACAACGTAAGAATGCATTGAACATTAAAAGTATCACGCCTTTATGAGGAAAATTCGTCGTTTCTTTTTTTTGATTCTGTTGTGTTTGTAGTAGTCCAAATGACTTGCTGAAGGCGAGGTTTCAGGGGGTGCGGTAAGATGGTTTCCAATCAAGATGGCTTCAAGATGAACTGATCCAGAGGCAAAAGTAACCAGAAAAGGGAAGTTCCTAGTATAGCCATGGAACTTCAAGGTCGGGAGGGCAATGGCTCCGCTGCAAAAACATCCGCAGCGCCCTACAGAGTGGTGGACGTCCGTCCGTTTCCGGTACAAAAGCCAACGTAAGTACCTTTTATTCTTGGCATGTTAAATTTTTTTGTAATAGGTTTTGTGGAGTAGCGAGGACAAGGACCACCCCGTCCGGCGAGCTTAGCCGTGCTATGCAAGCATGCCACGCTCCTCGCTCTCTGCACTCTCTCCCACTCTCATCCACTATCCTATCCTAAGGTCCCGTCCACATCCTTACATCCTGGCACTTTTCAACTCCTAGCTCCCTCTATATCCCTAACTACAGGCTTATTACAAATGGCGCCCAACGTCTGTCTGTGCACGTCCTTCGTCCTTAATGTTGTCTTCCGTCCACAATTGTTCTTGTTGCCAGCACCAAAAAAAAAAAAAAAAAGCGTAAGTCTTCATTTGGCATGTTTTGAGTCATATTGAATTGCGACGACTATCTTTGGTGGTGACAACAGAAACAATTGGAACCTGTTCTAGTCCTTTGTAATCTTCTACTCTTTCTATTAAGTGTCTACATTTTACTTTCCTATCTCAGCATTTTACTTTTCCATTTTCATTAAAATTTTGTCTAATTCTTACATGGGTTTAGTGGCCTTGGCTGAACATTATTGCGTCAAGTCAAGTAGCATTAATCCATCTAGTAGTAGTTTTCTTATTATGCAAATCGGATCGCTTCAAGTCTTCCATCGGACGCCGTAGCGGCTGGAATGGAATTGCGGAAGCGTGAAGAGAAGCAAACTTGTGTGTCCTTGTACCTTTGTGTTTGCTCACTCCGCCACTCTGAAGGATTTATCACTTCGTCCGTCTGCAGTCTAAAATCGGAATCCGCTAAAAGATCAGATCATCGATTCAACGCCAACAACGAAGCCAAAGACAACCATCTGAAACACCCCTACCAACGATAGATTACAACACAAAACAAAACTTTTTTTGTAGTCGTACTTAAGACAATTTAATAAAAATTGGATATACCCTACCAGAAATTGATTTATACATACATATTAAATATAGTAATCATAATATATATACTGCTACAATTTCTTGCTACACTTTACAGCGTTTCCATACAATAAAAATAATAAATACATACATACATCTTATTAAGTTACAATCCGTGCGTTAGTCCTTAGTTTATTTCATTTGTTGTCATCTGTATGTCCTTACTGGTCCGCTTATTCATCTGCACCCATTTCCAGTATTGTAGCTACATAGCTCCAATACCATGAGTATATCTGCAAAGGAAAAGATTAATCAGCGAATAAGAAGAGAAAAAGAGGTAGATAGTAGGCGAATAGATACGCGTTCGACAACTAGATCATTGGCAGTAAAGACACCAATCGCCATGGCTAACGTGCAACGTTCTCCACCACACAAAAATACGTTTACTTCGGTAGACGAAGCAAGCGACTTAATACAAAACACAAATGTTCATCCAGTTAGGCATTCACCCAATTTCGATCAGGCAAACGAGCAGTTTCGAAGATCAGTACATGAGCAATTACCTGGCCAAGGGGCTATCCCAAAATCTAATAGCTCCCAAAGCTCAGGTACTCAGCATCCACACTCATCTGATGGGCCTCAAAGTTCATGGTCATCAACTCGAGCACCATCGTACAGTAGCCTAAGTGGAAATGGTGCTGTATCTCTTGAAGCCCAGAATGACAGTCTTCGGACTTTAACAAATATACCTCAGTACCCCATTCCATCTGGGAATAGTCATCCTGAGGTAACCGAAGACGTTCTCGTGCCAACGGATCTGAAGTCATACATAAACTTAGCCATCGTCAATGCCTTCACCTCATACGAGGGTTCTTTCAGGAATGAAATATCGAACGAGCTGAAAAAGGAGTTAAAGAGTAGTTTAATGGATTTTATGAAAGATATTAATCAGGTAATTCGACCGTTAAATGCTGAACGTCAGCCACTGCAACAAAACGCAGATACAGATAGCAGCGTTTACAGGCAGGCCTCAGAGCCAACACAGCCACATTCTAGCGATACGATCGCCAATCAATTCCATCACGAAGCGCCACCGTTTGTGCCTACAAGTAACAACGATCTGCAAAGAAATAAACATACTAATAATAGACAAAATAGACAAGCTAATCATTTTAATACTAATCATCAGAATTTCGTTCCTCTTCAAACACAAAGATATCCAGGATCGTCTAACGGCAATCAGGGTTATCCTTATCCTTCTACTGGGGCACCTATAAGAATAGACAAATGGGGTTTAAGTTTCGAAGGAAGACCGGAAATACTCACTGTCGAAGATTTTGTGTTTCGGCTTGAGACCCTTCAACACCATTATAAGTGTCCTTGGTTTGAGATCCTCCGAGATTTTCATTTGCTGCTGTCTGGTGCTGCTTATGAGTGGTACTGGCAGTTTCAAAGGAGCAATTACCGCCCTGATTGGCCCACGTTACGCGAAGCCCTGACGCGGCAATTTCGCAATTCAAAGTCCGATTTCGAGATCGTTCGTGATATAATGGATCGACGACAAGGAGCCTGGGAATCTTCAGACGATTTCTTTTCTGCAATTTTCAAACTGAAATCTCAACTTCAGACTCCCATACCGGAAAATGAATTGGTCAGAATTATGAAAAAGAATCTGAAGGAAAGTGTGGGAAGATTAGTGTTCCCAATGTCCATATTTACCCTAGAACACCTTAGGAGTATGTGCAGAGAGGCCGAAAATGCGTTTCCAAACAGGGATCCCAGACTTAATCGCGCACCAGCCAGACACCCAGTTCACGAGCTAAATTACGGCGAAGACGAGACAGTTGAGCTGGATGGCAATGTGGCGGCGATGAACATTTCTCGTTCAGGTCAAAGAATGATCCGGCCTCAGCTAGATCAAAGGTCCCAACAATGTTGGAATTGCAGACTACCTGGGCACACCTTTATAGACTGCCCAGCGGATGTGCGAAACATTTTCTGCTACAAATGCGGACAGGTGGGCGTCATAACTCCGAAATGTTCACGATGTAACCCGGAAAACCGGCGGTTGAACGCGATGCGAGCGGGGGAAACGCGTTCGACTCAAACCCCCGAATAACTGCATCGAGGGAGATTGAGACGCAAACTGAAAGTCTGTTGATCAAGCGTCCAATTTCGGTCGAAAAACCAATTAAGTTATTAGTTAGAGATAAGAGTGAAGACGTAGGCAAACCAAGCAAAAGAGTAGAGTTAAAACCGTTACATGTTAGGATAAGGCATTACTATACAGTGCGAGATAGAATTTTTAGAGGCAATCATCGGCCTTCACAACGAATATTGAAGGCCAGAAACAGGCATAAAATTAGGAAAGAAACACGAAATCGCATATCTTCCTCAGTAGTCGATACTGTTACTGACCCAAGACCATACGCAAAAGTCAAAATAGCGGATAAGGAGGTACTTGGCCTACTTGACAGTGGAGCCAGCATCAGTATCCTAGGCAAAGGTTGCATGCATTTCGTGACGTCATTGTCCCTACACGTACACCCATACAAGTCAGGAGTAAGAACTGCCGATGGCAAAAGCCAGTCCATTATTGGCAGAGTTCAAGCTCCAGTGGTATACAAAGACCGTTTACATGTCCTGTATTTGTATTTAGTCCCAGATCTTGAACAGGAGCTGTATTTAGGCGTAGACTTCTGGAAAGCATTTCAGATTGCACCTAGTGTAATCAGTTCAATCACACTGTCAAATGCCAATAGTTATCCAGACACACATGAACTTTCTGTTGAACAGCAATCTGAGTTAGAGACGGTCAAGCGGAAATTTATCTGTTATACACAGCATGGGCTCGGAAAGACGGAGCTGGAAGAACATGTCATCGACACCGGAGATGCGGCACCTGTGAAACAGCGTCACTACCCTGTGTCCCCAGCGGTACAAGCCCTTTTGTACGAAGAGGTCGACCGGATGATAAGTTTAGGCGTTGTGGAGGAGAGCGAGAGCGCATGGTGCTCACCAGTGGTCCTAATTCGCAAGCCCGGCAAAAACAGGCTGTGTCTGGATTCGCGAAAAGTGAACGCGATAACAAAAAAAGACGCATATCCTCTCCCCCACATCGACGGACTTCTCAGCCGGTTGCAAGACACCTACTTCATAAGTAGTGTGGACCTTAAAGACGCATTTTGGCAAATACCGCTGGAGAGACAGAGTCGTGAAAAGACAGCATTCACGGTACCAGGGAGACCCTTGTACCAGTTTACGGTCATGCCCTTTGGCCTTTGTAACGCCGCCCAAAGGATGTGCCGTTTAATGGACAAGGTGATCCCCTCCCGGTTAAAGGATAGAGTCTTCGTTTACCTGGATGATTTGCTCATCGTAGCTGCGGACTTCCAAACGCATATCGCACTACTTGACGAGGTCGCGCAATGTCTGCGTAAAGCAAATCTCACCATCAACTTGAACAAGTCCAAATTCTGCTTCAAGGAATTGAAGTATTTGGGATTCATAGTTGGTGGTGGGATGCTCAAGACGGATCCGGAAAAAGTTGCTGCAATCGCAGACTTTCCGATCCCGAAAACGCCAAGGCAGGTGCGTAGGCTGCTTGGTCTCGCAGGTTGGTATAGGAGGTTTATCCGGAATTTCTCCAGTTTGACTGCTCCCCTTACGGACATGCTGAAGAAAGGAAAGGAAAAGTTCAAAATCACGGATGAAGCCTTAGAAGCATTCCAAAAACTAAAGACGGCATTGACTACGGCCCCTGTATTGACACACCCTGATTTCACGAAGCCATTTTATATACAGTGCGATGCTTCAGATTCTGGAATAGGAGCCGTATTGTTTCAGAAAAACGGCGAAAATGAGGAATCACCAATCTCATATTTCTCGCAAAAACTCAATAGTTGCCAGCGAAACTACAGCGTGACCGAGAAGGAGTGTCTCGCTGCGGTTATGGCGGTGCAAAAATTCAGGCCATATGTCGAGGGAATGTCGTTTACAGTCATCACCGATCACTCTAGCCTACGTTGGCTAATGGGCCTCAAAGACTTAAATGGCAGACTGGCCCGGTGGAGCCTTAAGCTACAGGCATTTACCTTCGACATAGAGCACCGCAAAGGCACACTTAATGTGGTACCTGACACTCTTTCCCGAGTCTACGTTGACAGCATCGACTTGGATGAAATTGCCCCCCTGATTGACCTTGACTCTGACGAATTTCATTCCGAAGAGTATAAAAGTTTGATTGAGACCATACAAAATCACGCCGAAGAGTTACCCGACCTGAAAATAGAGGACGGATTTGTGTACAAACGCGCTTTCCGACCTGCAGGTGAAGATATTTTGTCAGAACATCAATGGCAACTCTGGATTCCCTCTGGTTTAACTGAGGAAATCATTGCCCGCGCACACAATCCCCCTCAGGCATCCCACGGAGGGATAGCCAAAACGCTTCAGCGAGTTCGACAGTATTGTTATTGGCCAAACATGACGGTCCAAATAAGAAAATATGTGTCTAAATGTGAAACCTGTAAACAGTGTAAATCGTCTACTCATACCCTACGTCCACCTATTTGTAACGATTTTTGTACAGATCGACCCTTTCAGAAGATCTATATAGACTTTTTAGGCCCGTACCCAAGATCTAAATCCGGAAATGCGTATGTTTTTGTGGTTCTTGATCACCTCTCGAAGTTTGTTTTGCTCAAACCATTAAGAAACGCTAACACCAGAAGTGTCGTTAACTTCCTTGTCGAACATGTTTTTAATATGTTTGGAGTGCCGCAAATCGTGCACTCTGACAATGGAAAACAATTTCTTGCAAAGGACTTTCAAAATTTATTAGCAAAATACGAGATCCGACATTTTAAAACAGCGAATTACTCGCCGCAATCCAACGCATCAGAACGGGTAAATAGAACACTACTTGCTGCTATTCGCACATACATAAAGAACGATCAACGAGATTGGGATGTTCATCTTAGCGACATCGCTTGTGCACTCCGAAGTTCCATCCATTCCTCTATCGGTGTGTCACCATATTTTGCCCTATTCGGCACTAATATGATGACCCACGGTAGCTGCTACAAGCTAGCACAGATGTTAAACGCGATTGACGACAGCGAGCTACTAACCATATCTCGACAATCGCGATTGCAGTGTGTGCGAGAGAAAATAAAAGAAAACATCCTGAAGGCAGGCGAAAAAAATGCAAACCTGTACAATACACGTTCTCGGAAGCTACGATTTCTACCTGGACAAGAGGTATATCGCAGGAATTTCGTACTTAGCGATACTTCTAAATACCTGTCGAGCAAACTGTGCCCTAAATACGTCAAATGCCGCGTAGTCAAACAAATAGGCAGAAATATGTATGAACTAGAGAAACTGTCAGGCAAGAAAATCGGAGTTTTCCATGCAAAGGACTTGAAGCAGTAAAATCTGCCTCCATGTCGCGTCCCTGTATGTCGGCATAAAGCCTTTTCAACCTGTGATATTTGCTTGCGTGCAGTCGTGGTATCTTGTTACATATTTATTAGTATAGTATAGAGTTATAAGGTTAGTGATATTTATCAATTTATGTATTTCCGGCTGCATTTATATACTTTTGTACATATTTATTTATTTATCTCCACCTGTATTCACTTTTGTACCTAACTTATTCACGACTAGTTTATTTATTTCATTATTTATTATATTTATTGCCTCTTCATTCATTTTCGTACCTACATATTTATTTATAATCCTGTTTATTGATCATGTCTATCTAGTGGTGTAATGTCGTACATCAGTTATTGCTATATCTATTTATTAGTTTTTTTCAAATGTTTATTTATTATTGTATCTTCATGTTAATTTATTTGATCATTTTGCAGATCTATTTATTCATCCTCGTTTCTATTTATTCATTTATTGATGTAGCCGTTATGTATATATGTTTATTAATTGACCAGTACATACAATCCAAGATCTATGTGGTTACCGACATCACTGAATTTTAGGTGATTTACTCGATCTAAATGATCTCTAGTCTTCCAACTCTGCTACAAGTAGCTATTAGAGATTTTAGAATTTCGGATGCCTTTCAGCGATTATGTACCCCAAAAGAATCATACACTCATGTTTATGCTGGTTTAGATGTTCAGAGTTTAATCTTACTTTGTTCTATTTACAAATTTATTTGGCTTTATGATACACATACACTTATTTCCTATTTATTTATTATTTAATTACTTTTGAAACTATCTTAAATCTAGTGTATGTTATGCCTATCAATCTACTAAGTATACATATCTACATACATGTGTAATAGTACGTACTCACAGACTTAAGCAGGTACAAAACGTCGACTCCAGATAAAATTAACCACTCATGGCACGTGCGGTAGGCTTGATGGCACACTAGAGTATCGCATTGACCTGAAATAAGAAGACGCAAAAACCTATCAATATTTATTTCTCTTATATAGATTCAATGAAGTACTTACGCAATTTCAAAAATGCCTTACGCATTACCCAAGCGCCCATCGACTGCTTGTATGGCAGGTAATCGATGTACGCCTTCCCATGAACCAGGCCGTCCCCGTGTTGTCCGTCTTCCTACTGATGATTTGCAAACATTTTTGTCAGGAATATAGAAATGTAAAGAGGTTATAGTACTTACACAAAACATGTAACACGGCGTCAATCTGCTTTTTCCACTGGAGGCGACCTAGGTGATGTTTGCGACAGCCCTCCACAGACAATTGTGCACCAAAACATCCATGAATACATGAAACAAAAGGAAGAAAAGGTTAGTTTCAAAGAAACTACATAAATAGCTGAACAGAAATGTATTCTTAATATTGCCCGGCCTACTTCAAAGTTTGGGTTCTTCCCCACATTTTTTGTTGTCGACACGTGCGATCCTAGTCCGGTCTAGCGGAGTGGGTTCTTCCCCACGTTTCGGGGCAGCAGGTGCCTCTTTCACCGCCCATGATGTCTGAGGACCTCCATCATCCTCGGAGATTTGTAATGGTCACCTGAAAGCATAAAATAAATTAGAAAACAACATAAAATAAAACAAGACTACAAACTCGTCTCAATTTAAAACTTTGGGTGATCTGTCAAGTGTCACTCTGTGGTTTTAAAGTGTATCTGTCAATCCGGTCCAATTCGCCCATGTATTTTTGGCCTATCTAGTTCGAATTTATTCCGCAGTAGGTACACAAACCGTAGTAAAAGAAGGAAATTGTGAATCCACCATTTACATTAAAATAGCGGCTGCCGAAAAGTACATAGGAAATCGAATGATGAGTTGAATACGGGACAACTACCGAGAAAACGGTCTGGTGGATTAATTCAAATCAGAACTCCATCCGAGACACATCGAGGTGCATATCGTATAAGCACGGCAGTGAAACAGTGAGGTGAAGTCTGATTATAAAATCCTAAAAAGAAGGTAGTGAAAAAAAAATTGAAAAGAATTAATAAAGAAAACGACAAAGTCAGTATCTTTCGCTAAATTTTTATGTTTAAAATCAGTGTGAAGTGAGGTGAGTGGAAAACCTTTTTTTTTTCTTTTTTGCTTACCCATGTACCTATAATTTTTTTTGTACATTTTGCTTGTACATACTTGCCTGGTTGTGGTTTGAGTAATAATCGCGAGTTTTTTTTATTTTTTGAATTAGGCAACTCACCACATTTAGAGTCTGCAAGGCGATCACCGACCCAGTACAAACAATTAATTAGGAGTCGGGATCGCCCTTAATTTTGTTTAAATAAGAAAAAAAAAAAAAAAAACAAAAAAATAAACTAAGCTGTGTCTCGAAATCGAACGCCAAACGAGAGGGGAGGATATATATATGTATTACATATCTTGCACACCCCCGTACGTTAAAACTAAGAGACAAAGAATCTTCGAAGCCGACCATTCACATAAGTCCTTAACAAATATAGATGGAGAAATTATCTCACGACATAGTGTATATAAGCTAACAATTGGTTTTCGTTTGCTATAAAGTTTTGTTCCAGTTTTTGTAAATTTAGCCTTTTTTGATAGTTTTAAGTAGTTATTAATCAAATAACTAGCTCATAAGCTAGTTGTAATAAATATAGTTTCGTTCCATTGATTTTTGTTTGTGAGTTAGTTCCATATTTATAGTTTTAAGATTTATTATTCAAATAACTAGCTCGCAAGTTAGTTGTAATTGAGTTTTTTTTTTCTTAAAATCCAAAAATAGTTTTGTAAGAATCGAGTTTTCTCCGTCGTCCCTTGTTTTTTTTTTATATGATTCCGCGTCGGCTATCGAACGATTAGGCCCCAACCACATAAAGTGAGCTCCCTTTCTGTAGGTACGTTTTTATAATTTTGGTTAGTGTCCAGCAGCACGGCGAATACTTACGTGCGTTCGGGTAGGACGGATAAACGAAGTTCATGTTAGTTTTTTTTTGTTAAATTTTTTGAATATACATTTTTTGTTTTTGTATTTTGTATAAAGCGATACTTATCCGAGTAATATTACAACGTAAGAATGCATTGAACATTAAAAGTATCACGCCTTTATGAGGAAAATTCGTCGTTTCTTTTTTTTGATTCTGTTGTGTTTGTAGTAGTCCAAATGACTTGCTGAAGGCGAGGTTTCAGGGGGTGCGGTAAGATGGTTTCCAATCAAGATGGCTTCAAGATGAACTGATCCAGAGGCAAAAGTAACCAGAAAAGGGAAGTTCCTAGTATAGCCATGGAACTTCAAGGTCGGGAGGGCAATGGCTCCGCTGCAAAAACATCCGCAGCGCCCTACAGAGTGGTGGACGTCCGTCCGTTTCCGGTACAAAAGCCAACGTAAGTACCTTTTATTCTTGGCATGTTAAATTTTTTTGTAATAGGTTTTGTGGAGTAGCGAGGACAAGGACCACCCCGTCCGGCGAGCTTAGCCGTGCTATGCAAGCATGCCACGCTCCTCGCTCTCTGCACTCTCTCCCACTCTCATCCACTATCCTATCCTAAGGTCCCGTCCACATCCTTACATCCTGGCACTTTTCAACTCCTAGCTCCCTCTATATCCCTAACTACAGGCTTATTACAATTTATAAAAAGAAGAAAGAGGAGCTGACCAATATGGCTTCCCTGAGGGACACCAGAGAGGTTTAAAATTTCATTAGACAGAGCGGATCCTATCTTCACATACTGTTTTCGATTTTGCAGATAACTGCCGATCCAATTTAAAACATTAGAATGGAATCCAAACATTTCAAGTTTCTTTAATAAAAGATTGTGTTGGACCCTGTCAAAAGCCTTCGAGAAATCTGTATAAATACAATCAACCTGAAGACGATTTTCAATTTTATGAAGACAATAATTTGTGAAGATAACTAAGTTGGTATTAGTTGATCTACCAGTCACGAAACCATGCTGGTTTTGAGAGATTTGATTACACACAGCGGCATATATCCGTTTCTTGACAACAGCTTCAAATATTTTCGGAATTAGTTGCAATTTAGCTATAGGTCTGTAATTGTCAATTAATCTTTTAGATCCAGATTTATGAATTGGGGTAATAAAAGAATGCTTCAAGCAATCAAGAAATTTACCTGACATTAGAGACTTGTTAAAAATAATCTTAACCGGTTGAACTAAACTACATTTGCATGCTTTAAAAAACAAAGGGGGGAAATTATCGGGCGCGATACTCGTACTCGAATCAAGCGATGATAATTCTAGAAGAATATCATCTTCGGTCAAAGAAATAGAACCTATGTCAGTAATTCGTTCGCAATTAGGTAATGAATTGCAATCAATGACGTCATTCACGAAATTTGATTGGAAAAATGATGCAAACATGTTACATATTTCATCAAGATTGTCACTATTGACTCCGTTATACGTCATAATAGAAGGTATACCAATTGATTTTCGCTTAGTGTTTATGAATGACCAAAAAGCTTTAGAATCGCGTTTAATATAGGTTTCCATTGATGAAACGTATTGTTTATAAAAAAATTTCTTTAAAAATTCATATTCTTTTCGCAAACGTAAGAATTCATTACGCGCATCTAAATTTAATTTACTCAACTTATAGGCTTTATTCATAACATTCTTCAATCTAGATAAACTGTTGTTATACCAACGAGGCTTATTATAACGAAATATTCGTTTAGTCGGCACAAACGTAGAAATCGTATAATCAATTATTTTTCTAAATTCCGTAAAAGCAGTATTTAAATTAACAGAGTGGAGAATGCTTTGCCAGTTTATGGAGCTTAAAAAATTATTTATAGCATTATAATCTGCTTTAGCAAAATCCAACCTGCCACTTTTTAAACCCACAGACAATGACTTTAAAACCGACAAGTTGAATGAAACTTCCAACGCATCATGGAAAATACTATTATTCAGTAAATTAAAATCAGCTAGGCTTACAGAAGCTTCGATTTCTTCGTTTATAAAAATTAAATCTAATACATTACCAATAGCGTTGCAAAATCCATTCAATTGGCGGAAATTCGTAGCAAGCATTGTGTCAATTACTTCAATTTCCTTCTCTTTTGAGACATTAAATGGAAGAACACATTTGTCATCTTCAGAATAAAGCCAAGCAACATCAGTTAAATTAAAATCACCTAATACAATTGCATATGATGAGCTATCTAAGCAATTAACAATATTAATTATATTTTTAATATGAGCTTTGTAAATTCCATTATCTGCATTCGGAGGAATATAAGAAACGAAAAAATATAAATGAATTAAGTCTGCATTTCCAGACAAATAAAAATCCACCCGCACACAAATTTGTTCAATCAGACCAGACGAATCAGATAGTGGAATTTCCATACTCTTGTAATATTTTCGAACAGCAAATAATACACCACCACCTCTATCAAAGCCGGTTTGAATAGAACATCTATCATTTCGGTACACCTCAAAGTCATTGACGTCGTTGTTATCAGTAAACAATTCGATGGACTTGATTTTCCCATGCAACCACGTTTCTGTCAATGCGATAATGTCATACGAACAATCAGCGGCGGCGAAGAAGAATTTAGCGATTTTGGTTCTCATTCCACCCACATTTTGGTAGTATAGAGAGAGAGAGCGAACAATACAAGGCAACGGATTATTGTTAGCAGCAGCGGTATCAGCAACAGCATGTATTACGCGAGTATGTTTAGATTTGGAATGCGCATTTCGTTTTTTGGAAGAAATTTGAATAAGCGTACTCGAATACCATTGAGCCACATATTTGAATTAAGAAATATGTCAATCAAATCTTCCGGCACGCCGAGTTTAAAGTTGATATGATTAAGTGCATTTTCATCGATACCTTCTTTAATCAGCTTGTGGCATTTCAGTTTAGACATGTCTACATTAAACGCAGATGAAACGTATTTAAGTATAGACTGACATGTCGTAGCAGGTTTGAATGACGATAAATGCAACCATTTGAGTTGAGTAACGATCTCCAGTTCTAAGCCTGTTGTAGAGTTGTTGTTGTTAGTTCCAACGATTGCTCTATCACGCTTATTAGAATGTTTTGGTTTTATTGTTTGCCAAACATTTGGAATATTTCCTAATAAAGCGGATGAGGGTATATTATTGGCAGAAACAGAAGCAGCAGTAGATATTCCAGCAGACCCAGAAGGGTCATCAGTAGCAGTTGTTGAAATAATTGTGACAGCATTAGATGCATCAGCAGTAGCTTTAGCAGAGGTTACAGCATCAGCCCGATCAGCGTCGTTTATGATCGAGATAATTGAGTCTGGGTCTGGCGGCAAAGCAGAGGCAGCATTGGCAGCGGATGATGAGTTTTTTTTAATTAACTTTGTATTAGCGGCAGCCGCGTCAATTCGGGGAGTGCGCGGACTATTAACAGATATGGGAGGTTGCAAGTTGGACACTTTGGCACGAGAGGGTGCATGGACCCTACCGGTTGTTTGCGATCGCGTAGCCACTTGAGATCTTGTGCAATTATTTGTTGAAGAACGTAAAACAAAATCTTTTAGTTCATTAAGTTCTTTATGCATTTGTTCGATTTTAGCAAATAATAAATCATTGTCAACTAAACTTAGGCGACATTTAGGGCACTGTAATGTAACCATTATAAGACACTTCGAAAGAATAGCAAAAAACTGTATGAATTAAACACAATAGCAGAAACACATCCAATCACCGTGACAGGCAGTTCATCACTGAATTAGTTTCTAATAAATAACCACCTATATACACGCAGCTACATGTACGACACACGATTTTTAATTAAACCTATGAACGTTACGCCACGAAACCGGAAATACAGATGCTATATGTTATATGGAAAATAGAACAAATAAATAATTTCATGTCTATATAAATTTACACTCAGATTTAAAAGGGAAGACACATAGTGATCATTTCTAATAGATTATAGCGTAATTTGGATTATTGTTTTTTTTTGTAATAAGTTAAGTTTCCGATGCGTCTTCTCTGTCAATCGTTCGCGATCTCGTTTAGAGTTAAAATGTTTGTACCCCTATAGAGAGCTCCTTATAGGTAGGCTTACCGTAATATTTAAGTGTAGGATATACCGCGTCAGGGAGAAAAGTCCTGAACTACCGTCCCCTTGTCTGCACGTATTGGAGACAAAACTTATCAATTAATATTTTCGGTGAATTGTAATTAATTGTATCTTAAGTTTTTTTTTTAATTTATTTATTCATGGTTGTCAAATTAAAACAAAATCATTAGTAATAAATATTATATACTTCTATGTTCAAATGAAGCGGAAGTCTTGTGTCTTTTTTTTTTTTGTTGAGCCAGAAAGGCTTAATGGAGGAATAATTTTATTTTTCAGGGGGTGGAGTAAGGTGCGCTAAAGCACTTTGGTGGATGGCTTGATCCGGCTCAGGCATCCGCCTCTTTGGGGAAGTTCTTATATGGCCAAGGAACTTCCAGGTAGGGTGGGTAACGGCCGCGCTGGTTCCATCGTCAGCGCCCTCTCAATGTGACAACGTCCGTCTGCTGTTAGTAAAAACAACCTGTAAGTCTTGGCACGATATATGTTTTTGTGCATAGGTACTCGTTGTTGTGCGTGGACAAGAATCCCCCCAGTCCGGCGAGCTCGGCCGAGCAACGCAAGCGTGCCATGCTCCTCGCACACAACACCTTCCATCCCATCACGATTCCCTTCCAATAGTCCCATCCCCATCCGGTCTCCTGTCATTTTCATATCCCAACCGTCCAAACTCCTGCAACCTACCTATAACAAATGGCGCCCAACGTAGTTAGTCCTTGTCTTCTGTCCTACACCACTCTTAGGCATTAAATGTCTCTGTTGCCAGTATCAGCGGGATCATAATTCTTCATTTGATGATTTTTTTGAAATATCATAATGAATTGCGATGAGCACACTGATGGTGGCATCAGAAACCTTTGATGCCTGTAACAGTCCTTTCCTCACCCTCTATATTGAAATACTTATCCTCTTTTCTGTAATTTTCACTTTTCTATCTAGTCTCACTTTCCTTTCCAACTATTTCTTGCAACTATACGGATTCAGTGGCCTTGTTAGATGTCGTATTTCCTATTTTCATTAAATGTGTTGCGACTCTACCTATCGTAAGTCTTCCAGCAAAGCCACTCAGGCAGATTGGAATTGCGACGATGGAAAAGATATGCAACGGTGTGTGTCCTTGTTCGCTTCCTTAAACCCTAATTTGTCACATTGAACGATAAAGCTTTTATAGTCCGTCCGCAGTCTCATTTTTCAGGATGCCAAAGCAGATCATGCCATTACAAGCCAACATGAGAAAGCCACCGAAGATAGACACCTGAAACACCCCCGTTCAGAAACTTGGTATAGCAAAAGCAAATCTTTGTTTATAGACAATTGTTTTTATTGTATTTGTTTTTAGATACCCTTTTTATCATTATTATTCAACAAACCTATTTATTTATTTAATTTATACATATTTCTATTTGTGTTTAATGGCATTAGGTGCTTCAATTAATAAACATACATATATGTATAAACATAACTTCAATTTTTTTTAAATTTTTGTCTAAAATACTTTCACTTTGTTTCGTAGCTAGTTCCATCAGATATTTTTTTTTGTTTTGCACTCACCTGTTAGATTGTTTTGGTATTTACTCTTTTGCTGGTCGGTAATCTTCGCTGTCGTTTACTCTATTATTCATTCAGTCGTTCCTTAGTTAAGATGAGTTCGACTGGAAAGAAGGGAGAAAAGCAACAGCTTGTTAAAGAAAGTCAAATAGATAGCAATAGGGTACATACGCGTTTACATTCGAAAGTTGATAGCAGTAGCACAATAATGCCTCCGGTTAAACGCACTCCACCACCTGCTAAGAAGCCGGTACAAGTTCAACCCGACCCAGAAAGCAACGCCTCTTGAGATACTATCCTTGCTCCCTCTTTCAGTAGTCTTAGTCATTACGGCGCTGCGTCCTTAGCCGCTCAAGATGCTAACACCGTAACGCTAACTGAGGGGTCTGAAAATGAAGAGTATGATGAGATTACAAAAATCAATCAAATAACAAAAGATACGAACCCAACTGATTTGAAATCCCTCATACATCTGGCAGTCAGAAAAACATTTGCGTCGTTCCAAACTTCTCTTAGGGATGAAATTTCCCATGATTTAAGGAGAGATATGAAAGAGAGCCTCCTAGAGATTATGCGAGAAATTAATTCAAGCAACAGGCCAACTCCTTCACACGAACAGTCCGTTCCACAGCAAACCGTTAGTACAGGTGCGGTACGCAAGCAACCCACTCAGCAGCCGTCTAACAATCGCTCTGCTCATTGCGAGCCACCTCAGCTGGATCCGACAGCTAGTGCATTTATTCCTGTAGACACACAGCGCAGAACGAACATAAATGGCTATAGATCTAATGGCAGATCCCAAATTTATTCGTACCATCAAAATCAGGCACCATATCGGCCTGCTTCCGGTGGACAGTATGTTGCTCCACACGTTCATTCCTTTGAGGTTAACTCCCACACCTCTATCACAGGGCCTATAAAAATAGATAAGTGGGGAATTAATTTCGAAGGGAAGCCAGAGTCTCTAGACGTTGAGGATTTTATTTTCCGGCTGGAGACACTCCAAAATAGCTACCGGTGTTCGTGGATGGAGATCCTGAGAGATTTTCATCTACTGCTATCAGGTGCTGCCTATGAATGGTACTGGCAATACCAGCGTTCCAACTATCGTCCGGACTGGCCGACACTGCGTGAGGCATTACTCCGACAGTTCAGAAACCTGAAATCGGATTTGGAGATAATGAGAGATATTATGGATCGTAGGCAAGGTACCTGGGAGTCCAGTGATGAATATTTCTCAGCGATCTCCAAACTCAAGTCACAGCTGAGAATGCAGATACCGGAAGTAGAGCTGATACAGATCCTGAAATGAAATTTGAATGAAAGGATAGGTAAATTGGTATATCCTATGAGCATATTTACCTTGGACCAGCTGAGGTATGCGTGCAAGGATGCTGAGAACGCGTTCCCAGTTAAGGAGCCACTGCTGCACTATAGAGCTCAGCCAAAGTACGCTGCGAATGAACTGGAACACACGGCTGAAGATAGTTACCAGTCAGACTATATTGCAACCATGCAAACTGTGGGTGCTGGGCCGAAATCAGTTCGGAAAGCAATCGATCCGAAATCATGGACTTGCTGGAACTGCCGTCTTAAAGGTCACTCCTTCATGGATTGTCCATCCCCAGCTCGTAATATTTTCTGCTACCGATGCGGACAGGAGGGGGTAATAACCCCCAAATGTAACCGTTGCAATCCGGAAAACCGAACATCGAACGAGACATCGTCGGGGGAGTCACGTTCGACACAAGTCCCCGAACACACTCAACAAGCGACCGCCAGGCGAGTGTAAATTCCTTCGATGATCACACGACAACACAAGGAAAGGGAGTTCAGATCACGATCTTGAAAAGAGAAAATAACAAAATGCCTTGACAAAGAAAGACGCATATCCGCTCCCTCATATCGACGGGCTACTCAGCCGGCTACAAGACACACATTTCATAAGTAGTATCGACCTCAAGGATGCTTTCTGGCAAATACCGCTGGAGACGCAGAGCAGAGAGAAAACTGCATTCACGGTGCCAGGGAGACCTTTGTACCAATTTACAGTCATGCCGTTTGGGTTGTGTAATGCAGCCCAAAGGATGTGCAGGCTGATGGACAAGGTGATCCCCTCACGACTGAAGGACCGCGTCTTCGTTTATTTGGATGATTTACTCATCATAGCTCCGGATTTCGAGACGCATGTTGCCCTGTTAGGCGAAGTAGCACAGTGCCTCCGGAAAGCAAATCTCACCATCAACTTAAGCAAATCCAAATTTTGTTTCAAGGAATTGAAATATTTGGGTTTCATAGTTGGTGGTGGAATGCTGAAAACTGATCCATCGAAGGTCGAGGCGATCGTCGATTTCCCGATCCCTAAAAATCCGAGGCAGGTGCGTCGGTTGCTTGGTCTAGCAGGGTGGTACAGGAGATTTATAAAGAATTTCTTCAGCTTGACTGCCCCAATAACGGATACGCTGAAGAAGAAAAATGGAAAATTTAGAATGTCTGATGAGGCCATAGAAGCACTAAACAACTTAAAAAAGCACTATCTACTGCACCGGTGTTGACTCATCCAGATTTCTCGAAATGTTTCTTCATCCAGTGCGATGCATCTGAGTCGGGAATAGGTGCGGTTTTGTTCCAGAAGAACGAAGATGGTGAGGAGTCTCCGATATCGTACTTCTCTCAAAAGATGAACGCATGCCAAAAGATCTACAGCGTTACAGAGAAGGAATATCTGGCAGCGGTTAAGGCGGTACAAAAATTTAGACCATATGTGGAAGGGATGGACTTTACCATCATAACTGACCACTCTAGCTTACGGTGGTTAATGAGTTTGAAGGACCTGAGCGGACGACTACCCAGGTGGAGTCTCAAACTTCAGGGTTTTACGTTTGACGTAGAACACCGAAAAGGGTCGTTAAATGTTGTACCCGATACTCTTTCTCGAGCTCACCTGGATAGTCTTGATATCCCAAAACTTGCGCCATGGATAGATCTGGATTCGATAGAGTTTAAGTCAGACGAATACAAAGAACTAATTACTACCGTAACTGAACACCAGAAGGAATTGCCTGACCTAAAGGTTGAAGACAATTTCGTATACATGCGTTCCTTGCCACACCCCGGAGACGAAACAACCGAACACTCCTGGAGGCTGTGGATCCCCTCAGCTTTAACTGAGGATATCATTTCTCGGGCTCATGATCCACCCCAGGCGTCTCACGGTGGTGTTGCAAGAACGCTGTATCGAATTCGTCAATACTTTTATTGGCCGAACATGACAGTGCAAATTCGACACTACGTGTCTAACTGTTCAATCTGTAAACAGTGTAAGTCTTCAAATAAAGTGCTCCGTCCACCAATCTCGTCTAGTTATAGTACCGACAGGCCGTTTCAGAAAATCTATATTGACTTCTTAGGTCCATATCCAAGATCCACGTCTGGAAATTGTTATGTCTTCGTCGTGTTAGATCACCTGTCGAAATTTGTTTTGTTGAAAGCGTTTCGAAATGCAAGTAGTATAAATGTCGTCAGATATCTCCGTAGTGATGTCTTCAATATGTTTGGTGTGCCCCAAATTATCCATTCCGATAATGGAAGGCAATTCGTCTCACAGAACTTTCAAGATCTGTTAAAAACATACGGGATAAGGCATTTCAAGACTATGCTCCACAGTCAAACGCGTCGGAGAGAGTCAATAGAACACTACTCGCCGCGATTCGTTCGTACCTCAAAGAAGACCACCGTAATTGGGATTGTCACCTAAGTGACATTGCTTGTGCACTAAGAAGCGCTGTCCATGCTTCAACGCATGTGTCTCCATACATGGCCCTCTTTGGGATAAATATGATGACACATGGCAGTGGCTACGAACTGGTAGAGAAACTAAACGCAGTAGAAGACGGTGAGCTAATGACTCTCTCCCGAGTCCCGACAATCCCGTTTGCAATGTTTGCGAAACAAAATAAAGGAGAACATATGCCAAGCCAACGAAAGAAGTGCAAAAACGTACAACACGCGCACTCGGAACATTCGTTTCATACCGGGGCAAGAAGTATTTAAAAGAAACTTCGTCCTAAGTGATACATCGAAATACCTTTCCGCAAAACTGTGCCCGAAATTTGTTAAATGCAGAGTGATAAAACCGGTCGGCAACAATATGTACGAGTTAGAAAACTTGGCAGGCAAAAGAATAGGACTGTTCCATGCAAAGGACATAAAACAGTAGGCATAAGTATTGAAACACTAATTATGTATGTTAAATGTATGTTATCACACTTATTTCTGGCCTTACGAGTGTCATATACGTATCATTTTATGTTTATGTCCATATTATATAAATTCTATGTTAACTTATTTCGTATTTTGTATCTTATTGATCTAGTTATTTATGCTGATATGTTTCATGTAGGTATACGGAGTAAAGTATGTGTTAGTTTATTGATTGCATGCTATTTATTTATTACCGTCGATTTATTTATTATCTATTTATTTGTGTGATGTTTCTGTTATAAACTAGTTTCAAAATACACTTAAATATCTGAATGTAGTAATTTATGTTTTCATTGACTGATTGACCTAGTTTTAAGTTAGATATCTAGCCTTACATGCCATGCATTTATTTATTAGTTCCTCTTATCTGTGATATTCACCTAGGATTAAGCTAATTTAGTATATTTATGTTAACCTATTCATTTTGATTATTTATTTATTTATTTATTTTGATAAGTCCTATTGTCCCTTACTTATTTTATTGACGATTTATCTTGATTTATTTATTTATTTGTAGCCCTGAATGTTATCTCTATTTGTTAATTTATTCGTAGGTTAAGATTAGACATTTATTATCATTAGTGTTACGTATACGTCCTAATACTACCAATTGCATCGGTACTAACCTATTCTTGCCCGGCTAAGCATAGCGTGTGTTCTTCACCACGTCCTAAGGTATAAGCACCCTCCTACTTCTGAACGACCCGTCCTCTGTCCCTGTTGTCGATGAACATCCACCAAATCCAGAGTTTTGTTATGGTCGCATATGTTGATGCCTGAAAACAATAAAACATATTACCTTAGGTAGAAATGTTTAAAAAAATACCTGTGCTCGAGCTGCCGCGTCCCTTGTCTCCCCTAATCAATTGCTGCTGCCGAGCATGGACCAGGTTAGTAAAAATAACCGGGATGCCATTCCTGTCACAACCTTTAGTAAAAGAAAAGAAAATAGGATTAATACATTAATAACACTTTGTTTAATCAGAAAAACTTATTCAATAAAAGGCGTTTTTCTTTTTTAGCTCCGAGCGGGGCACTGAGCTGTCAAAAATAGAACTGTGGTACTTTTTTAGCTCGGAGCGCTCTGAGCACAAAATTTGTATTTCTTTTTTATCTCTGAGCTAGCTCAGGGCTCGCTCGATGAGCTCGATTAAAAATGACCGAGCACATAGAGCGAAAAGCTGAGCGCGGCTGACTTCATTCATTATTTGTGCTTTTTCCATAGTTTATTTACTAGAAATTATAATTTAAATGGAACAATCCTTGACAAACACCAATTTCAGAAGCAATCCTGACTATTTTGAAAATTAATAGAAAAAAAATTATCTAATGACAGTTCAGTGCTCAATTCTGTTTCTTAATTAGCTCGGAGCGCTCAGGTTACGTTCAGCTCGGAGCGAGCTCTGATCGCTCGGGCCCCGCTCTGTTCCCTGCTCGGGGCCAAAAAAGAAAAACGCCTAAAGGCAGCAAGCACATAATGCCGGGATTTATCTTCCTTTTGTTTTGTTGACATGTCAGTTATTTGACAGCAATGGTTGGTTGGAAAATAAAGGAAAGTAATAGATTCCTGGAAAAAAGCTCTTTGGCCGAGGTTGTGGAATGCATTAGCAAATGTTTCAAAGAGTAGGACGTTGGGATGATTCGAAAAGGGTAGCATGATCTGGGTAGCGGGTCACTTAAAAACGGGTATGGATACATAGGGTTTTTGGAATAGTGGTAGTGGGTGGTGGTGGGAGAATGATGGGGCATTATTGTCTAGCTCTATTTAAAAGGGAATACCATCGCGCACTAGAAGTTAAAAGTAGCCACGACTAAACGTCTTTGGTTGTACCGGAGTGATATTATACATACATACATAGAACATATATTTAAAGGTGTCTTTCTAGAATTTTCGTTGTTTTTTTGAATTTCTTAACGTTTTTTTTTATTTGTAGTTAAGGAAATTAATTTAATCAAATAAGAAAAGACAACAATATTAGAGTCAGTGTTAATTGTTTTAAATTTTTAACTGGTGAGTCGTTAACAAATAATAAATAATAGTATATAATGAGACTATCGTCTCTTAGGTGAAATTCTTTGGTGAACAAAGAGGTCAATCGGCGGTCAAAGGCATTCCAAGCAAATAGATTAAGGAAGTCTTGGCCGCCGCATTTTTTTGTTTTCTCCGATTGCTTTATGAAGACTCCGCTATAGTAACGTACCTTCATCATAGACCGAAGGCGTTAAGAAATCCACTATCCGCTATGGAGCGCTTCATCTATCGTGAAGATAAATTAAATTAGTTTCTAATAAATAACCACCCATATACACGCAGCTACATGTACGACACACGATTTTTAATTAAACCTATGAACGTTACGCCACGAAACCGGCAATACAGATGCTATATGTTATATGGAAAATAGAACAAATAAATAATTTCATGTCTATATAAATTTACACTCAGATTTAAAAGTGAAGACACATAGTGATCATTTCTAATAGATTATAGCGTAATTTGGATTAGTGTTTTTTTTGTAATAAGTTAAGTTTCCGATGCGTCTTCTCTGTCAATCGTTCGCGATCTCGTTTAGAGTTAAAATTTTTGTACCCCCATAGAGAGCTGCTTATAGGTAGGCTTACCGTAATATTTAAGTGTAGGATATACCGCATCAGGGAGAAAAGTCCTGAACTACCGTCCCCTTGTCTGCACGTATTGGAGACAAAACTTATCAATTAATATTTTCGGTAAATTGTAATTAATTGTATCTTAAGTTTTTTTTTAATTTATTTATTCATGGTTGTCAAATTAAAGCAAAATCAATAGTAATAAATATTATATACTTCTATGTTCAAATGAAGCGGAAGTCTTGTGTCTTTTTTTTTTTTGTTGAGCCAGAAAGGCTTAATGGAGGAATAATTTTATTTTTCAGGGGGTGTAGTAAGGTGCGCTAAAGCACTTTGGTGGATGGCTTGATCCGGCTGAGGCATCCGCCTCTTTGGGGAAGTTCTTATATGGCTAAGGAACTTCCAGGTAGGGTGGGTAACGGCCGCGCTGGTTCCATCGTCAGCGCCCTCTCAATGTGACAACGTCCGTCTGCTATTAGTAAAAACAACCTGTAAGTCTTGGCACGATATATGTTTTTGTGCATAGGTACTCGTTGTTGTGCGTGGACCAGAATCCCCCCAGTCCGGCGAGCTCGGCCGAGCAACGCAAGCGTGCCATGCTCCTCGCACACAACACCTTCCATCCCATCACGATTCCCTTCCAATAGTCCCATCCCCATCCGGTCTCCTGTCATTTTCATATCCCAACCGTCCAAACTCCTACAACCTACCTATAACATATGTCCAGTGATTACGTAAGACGTTTGTATTTTAAGTTTACAATTGATAGTGATAGTATTCCCTTAGACTGCCTCATAGACTCCGGAAGTCCGATAAGTATGGTTAGAAGATCGTATATGCCGACTAAAATATCCATATCTAAATGTAAGAGAAAAAGAAAATATTTCGGTTTAAATAAAAGTTTGCTTAAAATATATGGAATGTTGTCGTGCGTAGTTTTTTATAAAAAAGTTGGTAAATCTTATGGTAATAGACGATGGATCGACGAGTTATGAGGCAATCTTGGGGAGGGATTTCCTAAAAAGTGGAAAATTTAAACTAATTTCACAATTTGAAAATAATATAACTTGCTCAAAGAAAATAGAAGATGATAGTGAACATTTTGGAAAACAGCTCATGTTAATCGACTGTAAAGATAATGATAGTTCAGAATTGGATTTAGATGTTGGTGAAGACGTATGTTATGTTCACAAAGAAAAACTTAAAACATTGTATAAGTCGAGTTATTTGTTTGCCGATCGCCCTACGGAACCGGTAGTTAAAACTAAAATGAATTTAACGCTGAATGATGTGAAACCGTTTCATTGTCGACCGCGTCGTTTGTCGTATGCCGAAAAAAAAGAAACTTAGTTCATTGCTAGACGAATATGTCGGTAAAGGGTATATTAGAAGAAGTGAATCTGAATACGTGTCGCCGATAGTATTAGTAAAGAAAAAGACAGGTGATCTTAGGATGTGCATAGATTTTCGTACGTTAAATAAAGCGACTGCAAAAGATAGTTACCCGATACCGGTGATCGACGATTTGCTAGACAAACTGGCAGATAAGAGCATTTTTTCTAATCTAGACCTCAAGAATGGGTTTTTTCACGTTTACATGCATGAAGACGCGGTAAAATATAAGTCGTTCATAACACCTTTAGGGCAATACGAATTTTTGAGAATGCCGTTTGGTTTGAAAAATGTGCCATCAACTTTTCAGAGACAGATTAACAAGATATTTGCAGACATGATTAGGAACGATGAAGTTGTAGTTTACCTAGACGATATAATGATAGCTACGATGACGTACGAAGATCATTTTAGAATACTCTCTGAAGTTTGGAGGAGGATGGTAGACAATAGATTGGAACTAAGGATAGATAAATGCAAGTTTCTACAGAAGAAAATAAAATATTTAGGTTTTACGATTACGGGAGCGGGTATACAGGCAGATGATAGGGGTATCGAAGCTATAAAAAATTTTCCGGTTCCACAAAAAACTCATGTGGTATAAAGTTTTTTGGGTTTGTGTTCTTATTTCCGTAGAATCGTTAGAGATTTTTCGACCATAACAAAACCACTGTACGATCTAACAAAAAAAGATAAGGAATTCAAGTTTGGTGACAAACAGTTAGAGGCCTTCGAAAACTTGAAAAACAAATTGATAGAAGCTCCGGTCTTGGCACTGTATAGTCCAAAGGACGAAACAGAACTTCATTGTGGCGCCATTGCACAGGGTTTTGGAGCGATTCTGCTACAAAGAAAGCAAGACGGAAAGTTGCATCCGATTTTTTATTTTTCAAAGCGAACGACAGA
This sequence comes from Portevinia maculata, assembly GCA_949715645.1. Lineage (NCBI taxonomy): Eukaryota > Metazoa > Arthropoda > Insecta > Diptera > Syrphidae > Portevinia > Portevinia maculata. Next base: position 144,633,048 of record OX454526.1, read on the forward strand.
TTACGAAGCAAAGTTGCATAGTTTTGAGTTAGAGGCGCTGGCAATAATAAGCGCTTTAAAACGTTTTAGGGTATATTTACAGGGTAAACAGTTCAAGATCGTAACTGATTGTAATTCATTGACCCTAACGCTAAACTCAATCCTAGAATTGCCAGATGGGCGTTAGAACTACAAAATTTTGATTACACTCTAGCACACAGGGCAGGTACTCGCATGCAACACGTCGACGCGTTAAGTAGATCGACAAATATTCTGACGATCGAAACGAATACTTTTGAGGAAAACCTAATAGTATGCCAAGGAAAAGACGGAAATATAGTTAAGGTCAAAGAGTTGTTAGAACGATCGAACCATAATTTATACGAGATGAGAAACGGAGTGGTATATAGAAAGAAAAATGATGGCAGTGTCGTGTTTTGTGTACCAACAGAGATGGAAAGTCACGTTTTGTATAAATATCATGACGATGTAGGTCATGTAGGAACAGATAAGGTGTTAGAATTAGTGTCAAAAAGTTACTGGTTTCCCAAAATGAGAGAGCAGATAGGATCGCAATTAAAAAATTGTTTGAAGTGTATTGCTTTTTCGGATAAACAGGGCCGTGAAGAGGGTTTCATTCACAACATACCTAAAGAAGAAAAACCGTTCGTGGTAGTACATGTAGATCATTATGGTCCAATAGACAATTCAAGGGCGGTTAAAAAGTATATACTAGTGGTAATAGATGCTTTTACAAAATTCGTGAGACTCTACCCGACCAAAACTACAAATACAAAAGAGGTAAATAAAGCATTAACGGACTATTTTAGAGCATATAGTAGACCGAAGTATGTTATATCAGATAGAGGTAGTTGCTTCACCTCTGCAGAGTTCAAGAATTTTTTGTCTGAAGAAGGTGTTCAACACATAAAGGTTGCGACGGGTTCCCCACAAGCGAACGGCCAAGTAAAGAGAGTTAACAGGAGCTTAGGACCAATGATAGCCAACTTAGTTAAACCAGAAGAAGGGGTATTTTGGGACCACGTATTAGAGGTAGTCGAACATACACTCAATAACACGGTGGGTAGGACTATAAAAGAACATCCGAGTGTAATGTTGTTTGGAGTGAATCAGAAAGGCAAGTGGTCGGATGAGCTTAAGGAAAGTCTAACACAGCTAGAATCGAGAAATGTACGCGATCTGGTGAAGACACGTAGCAAAGCAGCTTTAGAACAAAAGAAGTCGCAGGCATACAACAAACGATACGTAGATAAAAAACGGTGCAAGCCCACGCTATGATTACAAATTTTGACTCGCACCCGGGGGCGTCTAAAAAGCTGATACCAAAATTTAGAGGACCCTACCAGATCGAAAAAGTCCTACACAACGACAGATATCTACTTAAAGATGTTGACGATTTTTAACAGTCGCGAATACCTTACCAAGGAGTATGGGCGGTCGGCAATATGAAACCACGGCTGAACAAGAGTAAAGCGAATGATTGATTGTAAATTTGCAAGATCAGGTGATCTTAATGGTCAGGATGTCCGAATTGTAGTAATTATTGTAAGAGTTAAGCATGCAACTCACTGTCAAACCATATTTATATTCATGTACCTACATTATATACACATCTAGTCATACACGTGTAAGATTAAGAATAAGAATAAAGAGAGCGTCAGTTTTATGATCGCATTCGAAGTAAACGGACGTGTTGTTATTTAATCCGAATCGTCTCTAGTGAAACAGTACCTACTACACCTGCAACCAGGATCTCCCCTGTGGTGTCGACCAGGAAGTCCTCCAGATCGCCCAGTTTTTGCCGGAACGCGGCAATACTGTCGTTTCGGCGTTGTCGCACTTTACCCACGTGAAGCCTCTTTGTGTGCCTAGACTTTTCATGGGGAATTTGCTTGCATCCAAGACCCAGATTGCAGTGGTTCCAAGCGAGTCCGCTATCCAGTTTTTCTCTTTATTTCTATATTGCTCGCTGATGATGGCAACATCTACTTTCATTTGCTCCAGTAGTTTAATTAGCAGGTTGTCCGCGGTTTGGCTCCTGTGGATATTTCCCTGTAGAATTCTGGTCATTGTGGGGCCCTTTTCTTACCTGACCCTGGGACATGGTCCAGAGCGGATGGTGGAACTTGGAGGTTCGCGCATAGACAGCTCTATGGTGAATTCTTGCAGTCAATCTTCTTCTGGCCCTTTTCTCCGCAGTTGAAGCACAGCCCTTGCCCCTTTCTGTCTATGCCGCTACATTTTGCTTGTTGGTGGCCATAGCCGAAGCATTTATATGCTTTATTGTGTTCTTCGGCTGTTTGGTCATTTAGTTTTTTTGTAAAATGAAAGATTAATTCATTTACTTTCCCAACTTTTCGGCGGGGGTTGCCACCTTCCTCAGGGGAATCTTTATTACATACACAACAAATAAATAAATAAAAGTAAACATTAAGTCAACCAAACAACTATTGGTTATAGATAAAACTTACAAAATAAAGTTTAAAAAAGAAATTAAATAAAATAAAATAAAATAAAACCGTCAGCTATATTATCACTTCGACTTGTTGAAGTTTTGTCCTTGGCTGTGTGTCCGTTATTGTTTTGGTATGAGGGAGCAGTAGACAGCGGAGATGTTCTGTGTGTCCTGTTTCCTGTTCATGTTGTTTTTGTTGTTTAAGATATGCAGGGTTTCCAGGGTGAGGCGTTTTGATTTGTGTTTTTCTGTTTGTAAAATTTGTGTGTTGTCGAAGTCCGGTCTATGGTTTGTGTCAATGGTATGGCTGGCTAACGCTGTTTTGTTGGGGTTGCCTGATTTAATGTCGGATTTGTGATTTGATATACGCTGTTTGAGGAATTGCTGTGTCGTCCCAACGTAGCATAGATTACAAGGTTCATAATCTTTTCCTTTGCAATTAATTTTGTATACTACGTCGGTCCGTTTTCCTTTTTCCGTTCTTACTGTAAGCTTGGAGAACAGTGTCGCAAGAGTCTGATTGGACTTGTACGCCAAATTGATACCCTTAGTGGGGGCGATGATCTTTTTTAGACTCTCAGCAATTCTTGGGACATAGACTACTCCTCTGTATGTCCCAGATTCTCTCACGTTTCTCTTCTTGTGGAACTGTTCTGCGGCGGTGTCGGAGGAACAGGCTCCGAATAACCTCTCCGGGAAAACTGTTGTCCTTCAAAATGCGTGTGACAATTTTTTCGTTTGCGTTGTGGAACTTTTCGTCACTCAGTGCAAAGACCTTTCTGATTAGGTTGCCAGCAGTGTTAATTATGACATGTTTCGGTTGATTTGACCGAAAGTTGACTAATCTTCCCGATGCTGTTTTTTTCCGGTACCAATTGAAGGAGAGATGTTCGTTTTCGCGATGAACTTTGACATCCAAAAACGCTAACGACCTGTTTGTTTCTTTTTCCACAGTGAATTGAATTCTGGGGTTGAATGCATTGAGGCATAGCAGCAGAGTGTCGATGTTACGGTAATCAATGACCGCGAAGAGGTCGTCCACGTACTTAACAATAAGCCGTGGTTTCGTAGTCAGTTTGAAACATTCATCTAACAGATGGTCCAAAACTAGATCGGCTATGGTTGGAGAAATTGGATTGCCCATTGGTAAACCGTCGATCTGTCTATAAACCTTGTCCTTATGTTGCAGGTAGTTGCTTTCTTTAAGGCAAAAGTTTAAAATTTCCAGGAATTTATTTTGGCTCTCTCCATTGCAATGGTAATATTTCCTTTGTCAGCCGGGAGAATTAGGACATCTTTGTTTTTCTTGAGGAAAGTTAGTGTTTCTTTGTGGACTTTTGTTATATATTTGTCCAATTGACTACATTTGTTGTTTCGTTTGAAAGAGTTCAGCATGTTGCAATATTGAGCTCTTGCTATCTCCTGCTCTCTCTCACACTGAATGTTTCTTATGATCTCTTCTCCATCAGCAATTAATTGGAAGAGAGGGAAATTCTTCGTGTCAATGGGTATTGAAAATTTTTTCCCCATAGACAGTAGCCATCGGACCTCTAGAGGAAAATCGACAGGGCTCTTGTTTATGAAAAAAACAGCATCGGGAAGATTAGTCAACTTTCGGTCAAATCAACCGAAACATGTCATAATTAACACTGCTGGCAACCTAATCAGAAAGGTCTTTGCACTGAGTGACGAAAAGTTCCACAACGCAAACGAAAAAATTGTCACACGCATTTTGAAGGACAACAGTTTTCCCGGAGAGGTTATTCGGAGCCTGTTCCTCCGACACCGCCGCAGAACAGTTCCACAAGAAGAGAACGTGAGAGAATCTGGGACATACAGAGGAGTAGTCTATGTCCCAAGAATTGCTGAGAGTCTAAAAAAGATCATCGCCCCCACTAAGGGTATCAATTTGGCGTACAAGTCCAATCAGACTCTTGCGACACTGTTCTCCAAGCTTACAGTAAGAACGGAAAAAGGAAAACGGACCGACGTAGTATACAAAATTAATTGCAAAGGAAAAGATTATGAACCTTGTAATCTATGCTACGTTGGGACGACACAGCAATTCCTCAAACAGCGTATATCAAATCACAAATCCGACATTAAATCAGGCAACCCCAACAAAACAGCGTTAGCCAGCCATACCATTGACACAAACCATAGACCGGACTTCGACAACACACAAATTTTACAAACAGAAAAACACAAATCAAAACGCCTCACCCTGGAAACCCTGCATATCTTAAACAACAAAAACAACATGAACAGGAAACAGGACACACAGAACATCTCCGCTGTCTACTGCTCCCTCATACCAAAACAATAACGGACACACAGCCAAGGACAAAACTTCAACAAGTCGAAGTGATAATATAGCTGACGGTTTTATTTTATTTTATTTTATTTAATTTCTTTTTTAAACTTTATTTTGTAAGTTTTATCTATAACCAATAGTTGTTTGGTTGACTTAATGTTTACTTTTATTTATTTATTTGTTGTGTATGTAATAAAGATTCCCCTGAGGAAGGTGGCAACCCCCGCCGAAACGTTGGGAAAGTAAATGAATTAATCTTTCATTTTACAAAAAAACTAAATGACCAAACAGCCGAAGAACACAATAAAGCATTAAAATTTAATTTGGTCAACAAATCACACATCGAAGCATTTATAGCACCGTAAGACCTCTGTTCTGTGTCGGATTCGGCACTGGACCCATCCTATTTTATTTCTCGGGTTCTTTAGCATACCGTAGGCTGCTCGGGCGTTCATATGCACCATGGCCATCTTGAGGGATCTTCTGTTTTTAGCTGTGACTGACACCTGAATATCAGAGATGAGACCAGCAACTTTTTTTCTGACTGCTTCTTGGACTTCTTCGGCTGTAGTCAGTTCATCCAAGTCCCTGATCTCTAGGGCAATTTTCGGTTCAAGACTGCGGACCATTGCCTTATCCCCTAGAAGAACATCTCCAGTTTTCGTCCGCCGAACAGTTTTGATAATGGTTTCGGTATCATCTGGATTCGCCATACTCCGGATTTCCCTCAGGATATCGGTGAACTTCGCTGCTCCCTTTGGCTTAATGAGGATAGCTTCGGATCGAGATCTCGGTTGGTTCTTCTCTCTCTTCGCTTTTGCTTTCTTTTTATTTTCGCTTGCACCTTCTTTGGGTTTGTCCCGAGGTCTAACTTTTTGGGCGATTTGGTCTGGCCCGAGAGCCGCTGGTTTTTTCTTCTTGAGGACTTGAGCATAGCTCTCTTGCTCGCTATTTACCTTAGGAATAGGGGTTTCGCCTTTTTGTCCCTTTTGTCGCTCGCCTGCATTTATTGGAGAGTTCCTTATTCTTTTGTCGGTATCCTTTGCAAGTGGATATTTATATATATATTGTTGCATGTTTGCTTGAACTGTGTCATTCAGCATTAATTAGTCAACTACGCCATCTAGTAGAAAGTGGCCATATTACCGATTTTGGCAGCATTGGAATAGCAGTTTGAGTAGCTGTGGTATAACTTGGTATGTTGTTCTCGAACCTTCTGAACTTAACGAACCTTCTCAACGAATCTGGAAATTTCGAGAGGTGTCACTAGGAGATATAAATAGATGTCGCAGGAGCACCCAAGACATTCGAGTTGTGAACCGCGATAAAGAAGGGCGATAGATGACAGTAGTGAAAAGTATAGAGAATATTGAATAAGAGAAGTGATTGTTTATTTAAAGTGATTAATTGTGAAAGTGAATTGTTGAATTAAATAAGTGAATTATTAGAATAATAATCAAGAAGTAAAAGACATTGAAAGCGAACTAATAAAGATTAATTAAATAGAATTACGTTTTATCTTTTCGAATCCTAGCCTGTATGCAACAATATTATTAATTATAATATTAATTATATTTATAGATAAAATAATTTTAATATTCAATCCTATAAATAATGAAATAATTTCGATTACAAATATCAATTCGTATGTTTCAGAAAATTCATGAAATTCAAATAAATTATATAACTACCCAACAAATACAATTACAATTATGCTAATTAATTATCTCCTTATTTAAATAATATAATAGTAATTATTTCCATCTGATGTGTAACATATTGATAACTGTCACTGTACTTGATGACACACATATTTGCAAACTGTTTATTAACTCGAATCTTGTTTCTGTATCACGTCATATAAAAAGAATTTGTGTATACCGTCGTTTCGTTTCATATGGGAAGATAAGCGTTTTTGTATACTGTGTATACACTCGTTTCTCTTCTCCTCCTTTTAGTTGTAAGTTAGGTTAAGGAATAGTTGTATTTTATAGCACGCGACAGGTAGTCGCGACCCCAAAAGTATATATATCGCTCATGAGCATGAGCAGTCAAACTTCATAACAAAAGACAGCCGTCTGGCAATAAAAAATTAATGTAAATTTTTCAATCGAAAGAGCAGGCAATACTTTATAGCCGCAATTTTAGAAATATGTTATCGTGTGTTGAGGACAATTAATCCTTGTCGGCTTTGTTGGTCAAGTTGGTCCTGCAATGAAACTCGTTATTTAATTTACAAGTTATCGACATGTACTTTACTTTGTAATCTCTATCTAAAGTTTTAATAAATTCAATTCCGGAATCAACCGCACATATTCTGGTATGCAGATGTATAGAATACCGGCGCTAGTTGTCAAAAATTTATTTTGCTGTGTAAACAAACTCTCCTGGAGGTCAAATAAACGAAATAATTATCAGTAATAGGCGGGAGAATCATAGGAATCAGTAAAACTAAGTTTTTTTTTTTATTAAAAATCACTAGTTTCTCGATTTATTTGGAGGAAAATGGAATCATTTAAATATGCAAAGAAGTTGGATGCAGTAAATAGAGAGAACTGTATTGTAAAGTTCTCTTTATTTGCAAACTTTCAGGTGATGGCAAAGTAGGAGCTGTGGCTTCGTGGGAGTAAAGAGTTAAAGGCAGTCTTCTTAAAGATATAGGTAATCCAAATACCCAAAATATGATCAAGTGGATTTATAGTTCTTGAGTCAGCTTGATCTTTTAAGGGTATAGGGACTTCCATTTGACTGTCAAATTTTGTTTTTTTTTCTTTTTTTTTCCCCCTGACAAATGTCAGAAAAATACGGAGGGTAAACAAATTAAATCATTTAGCAGTAAAAGGCGGGACATTTGCAAAATAATTGAAAAATTTTACAATTAAAAGAAAATAATGGTGTTAAATTGTTGTGTGGTGGGTTGCCATAAGCACGCTGCACGTGACTTTGATGTTCGATTTTTCCGATTAATAGCAATGAGAACAAAAAACAAACTTCAAGATCTTTCCGTCGAGAGAAGAACGGCATGGAAAAATGCAATTAAAAGAAAGGATTTAAAAGAAAGTTCACTGAAATATATCGGAATATGTTCAGAACATTTTGTCACTGGTGTGTATTATATTGTGAAAAAGAAAAGAAAGTGTTACCAAATTATTAATGTGATTTTTAAATTATTGCAGGTGCTCCGGCACATCTGAAAAATCAGCTGCATCCCGACTGGGTTCTAAATTTAAAAATGGGATATACCCAACCTTCAAATGCTAATGCAAGCGTTAAACGCTTTCAAAGAACCCAAAACCAGCAGGAAAAAAAGCAGGTCATATTTAACAGCAACCCTCTCATTGCTAGTACTCAAAATGTGTTACCTGAAATCACAGCTATAATTGAATCCTATGAAACGACAGAATTAAGTGAATTGGATGTACTTAAGCTCGAAAACAAACAAAAAGACGAACTCATTCAACAGCTTGAGAGCAACTTAAAAGCAACAAATTGCTTTTCAAAAAAAGACGGAACTGCTACGCGTTAAGGGGATGAGTATTGATGACTTTAAAAATAATTATACTAAAGTTCTGTATTTCACAGGTCTTCCAAGTTTCACTTTGCTTAATCATCTATTTGATTATGTCTAAAGAGGATTTAACATCAAGTCTGCGAAAGAATATAAATAAATTTGATGCTTTCATGATGACTAAGCTAAGGCTGGATTTGCTATTTGTTACTTTTTCTAATAGGAATGGTCTATGTAAGTCGAGTACGGCAGCGACACAACTATACGAATTAAAAACAGTATAATTTAGGAATGTAAGGTATTCAATTTATTATTAAAAGTAGTAACAGTGTTTATAATAACAAGTGACAAAAATATATATGAGTATAAAAATACACAAAAAAAAAAACGGTCTTACTAGGTGATTATATTGCACGGTAAGCTTACTTTATTCAAGTTGCAATAAACTCTAAAACTTCATTTAAGTCAGTTATCCAATAATTGAGATCGCTTTGATTATCAGCTGAGAAAAAGCGTGTTGAAAGCGAATCATTTGACTCTAACTCTAAGCAAAATGATCGAGATCTTGCGCAAATTTCTCTTGATGCGAATTTTATGGGAAACGATTTACACTTACACGGTTCTATGGAGCAAATTGGCTCATTTATCGAAACATCATTTGGACATTTCCACACATTTACCCTAAGCGCTTCTAACTCGCACCATCGAAGGTTCCAACTATGCTTTTTGCTTACACCCTGAACATTTAAAAAACCTTCTTTGAATATTTTCTAAATAATAGCTCCGCCTCACTAGTTACATGCACTTTGCTGACAGAATTCGCTGTTCATGGTTTTGAATCGATAGAAAATTTACCAACATTCGCTGCGTGCAAGCAAAAGTATTTCTCACTTGCGTTCGAACAACTGTCTACCAAGTGGTAGGGCGCAAAATCACGTGGACGCATAACAAATGAGGCATGAGGACGCAATCGGGAGAGTACTTCATCGCTCGATCCTGAATCCAGGGACAACTAAAAATAATCAAACTCTTATTAGTATTGTGGATGGTACCTTAAGTGTTCAAACGCTAACCTTTGCATTCGATGGTGGATTTCTGCTAGTCCATTCTTTCCTCAGCCTCAACATGAATAGGTCACAGCGAATTTCTGATTCAGACTTTATGTTGTCGAATGAAATGTTACATTTGCTAAATAGAGCCTCTCCATTTCTGCATTCAGCTGACTGAGTAGATTTAACTTATCTACCCTTGGAGAACACTCCAATGTAGTAATAGTTAAAGAACAGTTCATGATCGTGGTTCGCCTTTATTGGCATACGTAATGACTTGAACGTTACAACTCCTTTTTGGCTTACCATCCTGAGAAGTAATGCTTGTACTGGGATTCTTACCATTCCGCTTAAGAGATGAAAATAACAAGAGCCGTTCTGGTTCGACCATTTCAGGAGACACTTCCAGTTCGGGAATCAGCCTACACAAGTCAGCCTACTTTTGTTTGCTGATTCCTTTTATCTTTTTCCCGCCTATCGCTGATAATTATTTTGTTTGTTTACCCTCCATTTTGTTGTTGTTTTTCGATTTGGCATCGATTTGACATCTGTCAAAAAAATGGAATGGTCTATTGTAGTGTGACTCAATACAGGCACAAAGTAAACAATGAAAACGATTGCGTAACATTGAATCGCTGCGCTTTGCTTCGAATACGGAAGGTGTCAAATGGCATCCAAGTAATAGCGACAGTGATTCATGCTATGCAGTAGTTCAACATGGTACATGTGTCTGTTATTGTTTTCATTTGCATTCATTGACCCAGGTAATAGAAATTAGGACAATTAATTGATTGTAATAATGAAATGTGAGCATGAATGTTTTATGAATAATGTAGGTTAAAAGAATTATGTTTATTCTTATGGTATGCATGTATGATTGTTAGCGATACGTATTGTGAGTTAGTTGTAAGTGATTTTTGTATAAAAGGGCGATATCGATTTGAATAAAATTAGTCTTAATCCAGCATTTTGACTCATTATACACAGCGGCACTCACATGCCATTTATTCATTAGCGAGCTGCGCTTTAAACAGCAAAATACCACAGCGAGCTGCGCTTAATACAGCATAGGGCGATAGGCCACATATTTGCTTATAGGAATATTATCATTCCTACACAAAACATTACAGTATAGGCCAAGATCCTTACGTAAAATTCGCCATAATGTGGTCTGGGAGAGGCAAAATTCTTGAGCAGGCCGTGAAATTGATTGATTTGGCTGGTTAGCGACGGACGCCTCAACCCTCTACGGTAGCATTATTCTACACACTTCGGGCAAAAAGTAGTCTCATTGGCACGGCAACATCAAGTAGCACATATTCTGACTCAAATTTTTTCACAAGACTATGAATTGCTTGTCTACTGGGATGAGAATTACGGCCGAAAATTGGCGTTAACGCTCTTAAAGTTGCTACCACCGACTCAGAATTTCGGTAGTAACTTTTAATTATTCGTAAACGTTGTTCCTTTCTGTACTTCACCATGGCGAAAATGTTGATTTTACTGAATATTTTGACATTAACAGTTCGGTAATCGGACCATTAACTTAGAATTACACGGTCGTTTACCCATTGCGAACTATATAGGGTGTCGAATACTATCACAAATCTACATCACAATCATAAGCATATATACCAACCTATACCAGGAGTAGAGGTTGGGATTACCGCTTTCAGTCCAATCCCATCCTGTTGTTCAAAATTCTTGGAGAGCGGCCAGTGTGTGGTAGAGGGTACTCCCATTCTGATAGCGTGTCTGCCTATAAGGCAATAGCCAGTGATAGCTCCAACTACCGATCCTATATTTTTCCTGCTTATGGAGAAGAGATTGGAAGTTATTCTTGTCGTAATTTGTCCATATGTGGTTGGACGACGAACATTTGCCGATGCTATTCCATCTATAGTTCGCTTCTACGTTCTACCAATCCATTTTCTGATAGTTTGAACTTTAACCATTGAATGGGCACGGCCCGTGTCTTTCTGTTGTCAGAGATGGTCTTGTGCTGTTCCTTTTCTGGCTAACTCGTTGCCAGAATGGCCCAGCCCAGTGAAATGAAGCATCTGTCAGCGATCTCTTTTAGAGATTCGCGGCATTATTTTACAAACTTAGATCTTGTAGTCGTTGTTCCTAGCGCTTTCGCATATTCCTTGCCGCAATCGATTATTGCGACTTAGTACTATTGGCAATGTTGTGGGCAAATTAGATGTTCGCGTGACCAATGTGTGAGCTTTGCCACATATGCGATTCTCTCAGTCTGAGGGCTGCTTTTGAAGCTACCACCTTCCCGAAGATATTGTTATATAAAGGCTAGGATGCGAAAAGATAAAACTGTATTCTATTTAATTGAAGATTAGTTCTCTTTCAATATTTTTGTTCTCTATTATTCTGAATTAACTTATTTCTTACAGCAATTCACTGAAGTATATCACAATTAATCAACAATAAAATCTCTTGTTCTTTTCTATATACTTTTCACTAATGTCATCTATCGCTTGAAATCGCACTATTTCATTGCTGTTCAAAATTACAATGGGCGCGTTCAATTTGCAAGGCAACTATTATTCCCTACTATTTTACCTTTCCCCATTGATCGAATAACTCATGTGACCATTGTTTGGCAAGTGGTAGAAATTTAATCAGTAGGGAACTTGCAGTTGCCTTGCAAATTGAACGCGACAAATGTCTTGTGTGCTCGTGCTATAATTTGGCGCGTTCAATTTGCAATCCAATTGCTAGTCCCTACTATTTTCCCATTCCTCTTTGATCGAATAACTCACGTGGCCATCGTTTGGCAAGTGATAGAGTTTAACTACTAGGGAACTCGCTGTTGCCTTGCGAGTTGAAAGCGCCCATTGTTCATAGCTATTCAAACTTCTTACTCTTTCAGTATCCACGCTACAATATCCCCCTTTTAAACCTTTTCGTCACGAACAAGCGCGTCAATATTACCACATGGACAACTGTTGTAATTTAGGTGACTGTTGTAATTTAGGTGACATGTATTTCGCCGATAAGGGTTGTATAGCCATATCAGATCCCCTTCCTGGAATCCTGTGGTGGTTGTTTTGGCATCGTACCTCGCGGTCGCTGAATATGCGAATCATATCCCTGGTTTTTCGATGAATGTTCCTGATGATTTCCCTAGCGAACGGCTTTGACCGAAAAGGATTTCGGATGGAGTATGCCCAGTAGTGTTATGCATTGCGCTTAGATAAGCAAATAGGAACATGGAGATGTACTTATTCCAATCCCGCTGGTAGTCGCCAACAACCTTAGAAAGGTGTTTGTTTAAGGTCCTGTTGAAGCGTTCCTAATTGTGGGTGAAGCGTTGTTGTTCTCGTCTTCTTAATCCCTAGTAGCTGCTATACTCCATTGTTACGCCGAATCTGCTAATCCAGATGTGGACAATCTGTTTTACCACGATTTTAGCTTCTTGGTTACGTAATAATGCTTCAGGCTATTTAGTGAAGTAGTCCATCCTCTTCTTCCCGTTCCTTTAATAGGGGCAAGGCTTAGATCAGGATTAAAAGGATCATGACCCTCCCACACAAGTGCATACCTACTGACCCGCCGGTGGGGTTCGCCGGTTCGACCTCAAAAAATAGCGGCAGGCATCCCGATTTTGAATCACTTAGTCGCTGAGGCCAATCAAAATAGTGAGTCGCATTAATGATGTTGTCTACCGGATTCAGCATGGAAGAGGCAAGGTGGAAGGTGCCCATTGGGATCATCTCCATCGTTGCCATGATGAAAATTTTGACGTTATTGTTGGATGTGGATGTTCAAACCGTGAGAATCAGTGCCATCTCTAGTCGAGAGCTATATAGTCGAGAGCTATATAACGAGATTTTGCACAGTTGCACAGTTTGAATAGCTATGAACAATTACAGCATATTTTCTCGAACACAAAACGTCAAGAATGTCATGGCACTTTTGAAAGGTGTCACTGGGATATATACGTAGGTATCGCGGGAGCATCCAATACATTGTGAGAGCCAACTTTTCTCTACACTTAGTCCACCCGCTACTCAGAAAACGGAATGGACTGAGTAGGAAGACAAAACCACTGGTATATCAGCAGTGGATCAGAAAAGATTTGACGTATGCCTGCCTAATATGGTACAGAATCTCACTGACAGCAATGGACAAGATCAAGACGTTCGAGAAGAAGATGTTTACGCATTTGAACCGGACTTAACAGGAACGAAGTGGCGAAGAAATTCACACCGACAAACAAGCTGTACGAGGAAGCAAATTGATTCCAATTGCTCAATATATGCTTCAGCTCTTTAGCGAAATCCTAAGGATCCTGGAAAATCATCCGAATCTAGAAGTTCAGCAACTCCTACAGTAGAACCCAGAGCCGAGTCACCAATATACACAGTTCGAGCCATCACAGACGACCAATATGAAGACATCGTCCACAATAAAAAAAAAACCATTCTAACAATGTGTACTAGATTAAGCAAACAGTTATATGACTTTGTATAAATTGTATAAATTGACAAAAGAAGATCGTTGGGTCTTTATTGTTCAGCCGACAAGTTGTAAATATAGTGATAAGTTTAGTTTTAAGAAAAGTTGTATAAAAGACAAATTGAAATATAAAAATGCTCTCTCTTTTTTTTTTTTTTGCAGTTTGACCTGCAATATTTTGGAAAAATCAACACGCAATGACACTGAATACATTGTTGTAAAAATCTCCAATGGAAATGTAAAATGCATTCTTGGCTTAGTCTATAGCCCCAACCGTAGTTGTTCTTTTGAATCATTATTTTCTACAATATAACAAGTCTCTGCATCCTACGAGCATATTATACTCTGCGGCGATTTTAATGCGGATTTGTTAAAAAATTATAGTAGATCTCGTCAACTCCTTGATGCTATTGCTTCGTGTGGCCTTGTGGTTGTCGATTCACTTGCGACTCTCTTTGGTCATGTTACGCAAGACCAACTGTCGTTTGAAGGAGTATCAGACCATGATCTCTTGTTCTATACATATGACATTGATTTCTCATCCAATCCCTTACAGAACTCCTTTCAATTTCGTGACTTTGCTTCAATTAACCATGATGACCTTCACCATCAAGCGCGCCTTCTTCCATGGCTTTCCAGCTACTCTTTATCGGATGTTAATGTAAAAGTAGAAAGCATTCAGAACCTCATCAACGATCTTTTTAATTTACATGTACCTATTAAGACTGTTACAGTGCGCAATAGTAAATGTCCATGGTTTACCACAGAGGTCCATACTGCTATAAAAACTCGTCGAAAACTTTATGCTAAATTTAAAAAGAATTCTACCAGTAACAATTGGGAGCTTTTTTGCAGAGCAAGGAAATACTCCTCTTGTGTCACCAGGAGAGCAAAAGAAAGATACTTTTTCTCCAAGCTAAGCCTTGACCAGCCATCTAAGAAACTTTGGGCAAATTTGCGTTCTATTGGGATAGGAAAAAGTCAAATACTTACTTAAATCCCAGATGCAGATGAGTTAAGTGATGCTTTTTCCCCCAAGCATAGTTGTAACTCTTCGTTTTCGCCTGAAAATCAACTTTTCTTCTTTTGATCAGCATTGATGGAATTTGAAGTAGTATCTGAATCGGATGTGATCTTAGATATTCATGCACTAAAATCTAACGCAATTGGTGAAGACGGAATAGATTAACGTTTTGTAAAAATAATACTTCCCCATTAACAGTTCATTAACACATTTGTTTAAATTTTGCATTACCTCTTCAACTTTTCCGGATTGTTAGAAAAAAGCAAAGATCATCCCCGTGCCCAAAAAGAATAACACCCAATTAGTCACTGATTTTCGTCCAATAAGTATCTTACCATATCTTTCTAAAATTTTTGAAAAGATTCTTGCGAAACAGATTTCCAACCATCTCAACCGGTTTAATTTATTATCGTCAGTGCAATCGCTAACTAATATGCAAACGTAAATTTATATAAACTTTCGTGCAAAACTACACAAACGCGTTCGCGTACTGAGAAAATGGTAAAAAGATGAACGAAAGAAAAATGTACTTTCGTTCATTTTTCTTCACACAGAATTTCAGCTGGTAAGAAAATGAAAACTGTCAAATGATGAAATCCTATGAGTTTGCCAGCAAAAAAAAAACAGCTGTTGCTTCTTTTCAAGCCAAACTAAGATGTTTTTTCAACTTTTTACACAAAAGCGTTCGCGTACTTTTCTTAGAAATGAGAGAATTCTCTCTCGATTTTGGAGATTTGACACTTTTCATTTTTGTACACATAAAGTACGCGAACGGACCTTATGCTATAGTCATCTATTGTAAATTAGATTCCCTCTCCAGCACAAATTACTTGTCTCTTTCAACGATATGGCTCGATATGCTTTTGGAGCAAGAAATATGACCATATATCTCATTACCATAAGCATGTCCTTGGATGTTCGTTTTTTATTTTTGGTATATTAGATGCTGTGTGTTTATACATAAATTAATACATACACAATCACCACCATATTTTTTTGAAAAATTAAAATTTGTTCAGTCGCCGAGAACTTTCAATTTTATCACGCCCTCCTCAAAATATTTGAACTCGTCTCGCCTCTTTTTTGTTCATTTTACCAGACTTTGGAATTCACTGCCTACCACCATTAAACAAGTAATAGGAGCTAATCAATGTAAAAGTGCACTATGTATTTGCGCATTTCTCATCATTGTAATCTATTGTTGCATGTTTGCTCAAACTGTGACATTCAGCATCAATTAGTCAACTTTCACCGCCATCTAGTAGAGAGCCATATAACCGATATTTGGTAGCATTTGAAAAGCAATTTGAGTGGCTATGGAATACTTAGTACATCTGTGTTCACGAACCTTCTGAACTCAACGAATCTGGAAATTTCGCGAGGGGTCACTAGGAGATATAAATAGATATCGCAGGAGCACCCAAGACATTCTAGTTTTGAACCGCGATAAAGAAGTGCGATAAATGACAGTAGTGAAAAGTATAGAGAAAAAGTGGAAGTATTGAAATGATTGTTTATTTAAAGTGATTAATTGTGAAAGTGAATTGTTGGATTAAATAAGTCAATTATTAAAATAATAATCAAGATTTAAAAGACATTGAAAGAGAATTAATAAAGATTAATTAAATAGAATTACGTTTTATCTTTTCGAATCCTAGCCTGGATGTAACATTGGTGTCAGAAAGGGATAAAACGTATTCAGTGTGAAATTAAAGTGAAGTGAATTAGTTAAAAAAAAGGAAAACAAAAATGGGCCGCACATCGAAACTACTACAGCTCAGTATACCGCAGTTAAAAACTGAACTAGAAAAGCAGAATCTCTCCACAGCTGGAGGAAAAAGTGATCTGGTGCTTCGACTGCAGGAAGCTGTCGAAAACGAAGGAGAAAACCCCAAGTCCGTTTTGTTTGACGTAGCAGAAGAACAAGTAAGTACAGGCGTTGATATGACTGCTATGATGGAATTACTTCTGGCCAAGTTTGATGAACAGCAGAATTCCCAAGAACAACAAACAAATTCTCTAGATTCCAAATTGCAGTCTAAATTTGATGAACAGAAGAATTCTCTAGATTCCAAATTGGAATCAATGGACTCTAAATTTGATGAACAGAAGAATTCTCTAGATTCCAAATTGCAATCAATGGACTCTAGGTTAGGTTAGGTTAGGTTTATGTGGCTGTCGGCAGAAGCCGACACACTTAGACCAATTTAGGTCCATTGCGATACCACGTATGTATATCTACCTCAACTCTGTAGATGGGACTGGCCAACGACACGCGGTTGTTCTCAAACGGTCCCCCATCTACGTACTAACCGCGCCCAACGTCGTTTAATTGCGGTGATCTGACGAGAACCGATTAACTCGACGTGGTATGGTCGTTGGTTGGACTCTAAATTCGAAGAACAAAAGAATTCCATAGTTGCCGCCCAAAAGAGCGCTGTGGAAGATTTTAAAAATGTTCTCGAAGGAAAACTCGAAGAAATTGACCAAATTCCATCAGATGTTTTGCAAGCATGAGACAAACTTCGAGAACTTGGCTAAAGAACTCGAGAAAGTGAAGAAGCAGAAGGCTCGAGAATATTCTGCGGACTGCCCGAGAAGGAAAGAGATGCAGCCTCCTGTTTTCGATGGTCAAACATCATGGCCAATTTATAAGAAATAGTTTGAAGCAGCTGCAATGACGAACAGCTGGGACAACGAGGAAAAGTCGATTGCGCTAACGCTCGCACTAAGAGGTACAGATGCGGAGTTACTCCAAACCGTCTCAGAAGAGAAGCAACACAACTACGACGCCCTGGTCAAGGCTATAGAGATGCGCTTCGGTGATGAGCATATGCAGCAAGTGTACAGGGTCCAGCTACGCAGTAGAGTCCAGAAGAGGGGAGAAACACTTCAACAGCTGCAAGCAGATATCGAACGTCTGGCACATTTGTCATATCCTAATGCTGGTGAGGTTCTAATCAATGAAATGGCTGTGGAGGCGTTTATCCAAGCCATTGAAGATAGACAACTGCAAATGGCCATAAGAATGGCCTTGACAATGCAAGCTGCTGATCAGGCATCGCATGTGTTCCACCGCGTAATGGAAATGACAGCAATTGAATGATCATGTCAAAGAGCAGACATCGTAGACCGGAACAGAGATAACAGAGGTCAAATGTGCTGCTGTAACTGCAACAAAATAGGGCACTTACAGAGAGAGTGCAGAGCTCCACACAGACAAGGCAGTTGTCCACACTTCGGGCCTACGAGGCGCAACGAAGAAGCATCTGGCAGGGATAACATCCATCCTGCAGATACAGCTTCGCAGAACCAGCAGTCAGGAAAAGTGTAAGGACCAGCTTCGCGGGGCAGAAGTTGGGATCGATGACACCAGGACCACAATTAAAGTCTTCCAAACCAAACGAGGAAATCAGAGTCTAACAGTGGAAGCCTATATCGGTCAAAATTAGTGCGTGGCAACCTTCGACACCGGTGCCACCCTTTGCATTATAAGGAGGGACATCCTCCGTCAGTCTTGGTTGCACAACACCAGTAGTTACTGTCTGAAAACAGCAACAGGAGCGACAGCGAAAGTGTATGGAGAGGTCATACTAACAATAAATTTGGCAGGACTAGCATTCTCCCACGCTTTCCTAGTAGCCGAACACCGCATCCCTGAGGACAGTCAATAGTAAAGACGAGGTCCTACCACCTTCTTCAGAGACACTGATTTGGACAAAGCTGGAAGGTGATCCTGCGGCCCACCGATTCTTTCTAGTTGAGCCAGAAGATAACCACTGCCGAAACTGCGTGGTCGGAAAAATGCTTGCCGAGCCGAAGAACAATATGGTTCCAGTACGATTTCTTAATGCGGAACACAAAAGCGTCAAATTGAAGCAAAGTGAGGTGGTTGGAAAGTGTGTACCGGTTACTGCCATCACGAAACTATCACAGGAAGGTGTTGCGTAGCCTCGTTTACCAATGGGAATGACTGAGGTGAAAAGAACTTTATTCCAGCACTGCGATCTGAATCAGGAGCAGCAAGCCGTGGCAGGGAACCTCATCAACGAGTTTGCTGGTATATTCGCTTCGCGGGACTGCGAGTATGGCCGAACACATCGATTCGTCAGCCTCCCAGACGATTACCATTGGCTAAGCAGACGGAGGTTGCAAAGATGGTGTCGACGATGGAGAAGGAAGGAGTGATCAAATGCTCTAAAAGTCCATGGGCATCTCCAATTGTTCTAGTCAAAAAGAAAGATGGCAGCACTCGGTTCTTTGTAGACTATCGCCAACTGAATAATGTCACCAAAAAGGATAGCTACCCTCTACCAAGGATTGACGATACGCTGGATACACTGTCCGGAGCCCGATGGTTTTCCACTCTAGATCTGAAGAGTGGCTACTGGCAAGTGCAGATCCATCAGGGAGACCGTGAGAAAACGGCTTTCACAGCAGGAAACGGACTGTGGCAATTCACAGTAATGCCATTTGGACTGTGCAACGCGGCGGCAAGGTTTGAGCGTCTAATGGAGCGTGTTTTGTTGGGGCTAACATGGAAAACGTGTTTGGTCTACTTGGACGATGTCATCGTGGTTGGAAAAACGTTTGAAGAACATCGAGATAACTTGAAGGAAGTGTTCCAGAGACTACGAAGTGCACAATTAAAGCTTAACGCGAAAAAGTGTGATCTCTTTAGATCTGAGGTTAAATATCTGGATCACATCATCTCGTCCGAGGGAGTAAGGACTGACCCAGAGAAGGTCGATGCGGTGAAAAATTGGCCCGTTCCCAAAGACAAACACCAACTGAGAAGCTTCCTGGGACTTGCAACTTACTATAGACGGTTTGTGAAGGACTTTGCAAGGATCGCAAAGAGCTTGCATCAACTGACGGAATAGGGAAAACCATTCAAATGGTCAGGTGAATGCGAAACGAGTTTCAAGAGTCTCAAACACCAATTGTGTGATGCTTCAATTCTAGCGTACCCTACTCCAGGAAAAACATTTATTCTAGATGCCGACGCTAGTAAAGTGGGTCGGAGCCGTTCTTTCGCAGATCCATAATGGCCAAGAGGGAGTAGTTTCCTACTTCAGTAAAGCGCTATCCAAGCCGGAGAGAAACTATTGCGTAACCAGGCGGGAACTCCTGGCTTTGATCGTAGCAACAAAGCACTTCCACAAGTACTTATATGGGCAGAAATTCATCCTGCGTACAGATCATGCGTCTCTAAAGTGTCTGCTGCAGTTTAAGAACCCTGAAGGACAAGTCGCGAGGTCGATTGAACGGCTGCAGATGTATGACTACGAGATACAGCACCGAAAGGGAACTTTTCACTCCAACGCAGATGCCCTCTCCCGGCGACCCTGCAAGGCTGATCGTAAACATTGCGTACGCCAGGAGGAAAAAGATAAAGTATCAGTCCAACGGTTGAGAGCTGAGGCCATTAGCGGCTGGAGTGCACGGGAGATCCGAAATGCTCAACAGGAAGATCCGGATATCAAGCCGATTCTCGCCTGGAAGGAACATGAGGGCAAGTCGGACTGGCAGCAGATCTCCAATAAGAGTCCGGAACTGAAGGCATACTTGGCACAATGGGACTCACTTCATGTTTAGGATTGCATTTTGAGAAGAAAATGGGAAAGTTCGGATGGAACATCAGCCGTGATGCAGCTTGTGGTAGCTTGTGTGTATCGAAAGTCAACGAAGTGCTTAGGGAACTGCATGATGGAGCGTCCGGAGGTCACTTGGGAGTAAATAAGACACGCGGAAAAGTGCGAGAACACTTTTACTGGATCCACGCAAGAGACGATGTCGAAAACTGATGCCGAAAATGCGCCACTTGCGCAGCCAGTAAAGGCCCGAGAGTAAAAACCCAAGGCAAGAAGCATCAATTCAACGTTGGAGCACCCTTTAAAAGGATTGCAGTTGACATCGCAGGACCGTTTCCAGAAACCAAGAGTGGAAACCGCTATATCCTTGTAGTGATGGACTACTTCACTAAATGGCCTGAAGCATTTGCTATACCGAACCAAGAAGTTAATACCGTGGTAGAGCAGATTGTCCACAACTGGGTAAGCAGATTTGGAATTGCACTTGAACCAAGGTCGAAACTTCGAGTCGAAGATATTTCAAGGAGTATGCCAGCTACTGGGGATTAAGAAGACAAGAACAACCCCGCTTCATCCACAATCGGACGGAATGGTGGAACGCTTCAATAGAACCTTAAACGAACACCTTTTTAAGGTTGTTGGAGACTGCCACCGGGACTGGGATAAGCAGATCCCCATGTTCCTATTAGCTTATCGAAGCGCAGTTCATAACACAACAGGACATACTCCATCCGAAATCCTTTTTGGTCGAACCATCCGGTTACCTAGTGAATTGATGTTTGGATCTCCGACTGATGAAGCAACGAATGAAGATGATTATGTTGCGGATCTCAGAGAAATCATCAGAAACATTCATCGGAAAACTAGAGATAAGATTCGGATATCCAGCGACCGCATGAAGACGAGGTACGATACAAAAGCAACCACCACAGGATTCCAGGAAGGAGATTTGGTATGGCTATACATCTAACCCTCATCGCCGAAAAGGCATGTCACCTAAACTACAGCAGGATTGGGAAGGACCCTATAAGATAGTGAAGCGCATCAACGATGTTGTTTACCGGATCCAGCGAGGAAAAGGCAAGCTGAAAGTTGTCCATGTTGTAATACTCTGCTGAAATTAAAAAATTGTAATACTCTGCCGAAATTAATAAAAGAACCTTTCTTTTGAACGTCCGATTTTATTCACGTCTATATCACGACTGAACTGGTCTCACTCAAAATTGTGTGTACATCTCGCATCGGTAATCCCTTTTCTTGTTTCTTTTCTTCTTTATTCACTCTTTTTCATTACATTCCTTTAATCTTGCTACAATGTGGATCGTCTCCATCGCTACCATGGTGAAAATATAGACGTGATTGTTCGGGACGAACAAGTTTAAGAGGGGGATATTGTTGCATGCTTGCTCAAACTGTGACATTCAGCATCAATTAGTCAACTTGCACCGCCATCTAGTAGAGAGCCATATAACCGATATTTGGTAGCATTTGGAAAGCAGTTTGAGTGACTATGGAATACTTAGTATATCTGTGTTCTCGAACCTTCTGAACTCAACGAATCTGGAAATTTCGAAAGGTGCCACTAGGAGATATAAATAGATGTCTCAGGAGCACCCAAGACATTCTAGTTTTGAACCGCGATAAAGAAGTGTGATAGATGACAGTGGTGAAAAGTATAGAGAAAAAGTGGAAGTATTGAATAAGAGAAAAGTGATTGTTTATTTAAAGTAATTAATTGCGAAAGTGAATTGTTGAATTAAATAAGTAAGTTATTAGAATGATAATTATAAGAACTAAAGGGCATTGAAAGAGAACTAATAAAGATTAATTAAAGAGAAATACGTTTTATCTTTTCGAATCCTAGCCTGGATGTAAAAATATCAACAGGGAGGTAGTTAAGAACAGTTCCTAGGGCTACCGTCGGTGTGGACCTTAAGGCCCCTGTTTTGCAGATGCAGGCTGACCTTCGGACTCGTTCCAGGGCGCTCACGAGGTAGTTCTTCAATACCGCAGGCCACCAAGTTACGATACTATAAGTAAGAATTGGTCTGACAACCAACTACATCCAATAGACTATCCTAGGCTTCAGACCCCATCTGGAGCCTAGGGCTTTCTTGCACGAGTTAATGGCTATCGTCGCATTCCTTATGTGGTTTTGTACATTCAGTTTGTAACATTTCCGAGATATCTAGCTTGGTTAGAAAATTTAAATCGCTCGTTCTTAAGTCCAGGGAGCGTTAAGGCAAACTACATTCGGCAAAAAGTAAAGTGTGTGCACGAAAATGTTTTTTCTCTTTTCACACCATTTGGAATCTGTAGTTTTCTTTCAACTTTTCAAAAAATAACTTACTTGAAAGTTATATATACCACTAACTTTCAAGTAACACACTTTTTCAAAGCTCAGAACAAACTAATACACTAACAAAATAGCTTGCGGTAGTTCATGATTTCATCGTTAGATGGGTCTGATGCAAGAAATATCGAAACCAACAACCCATTAACATCCCATAAAACGTCACAAACTTCGGATATAATTTTTTTATGTTTGATTTGCCTACCCGAAAATCAAATGCCAGAGAATTGTATGTAGCTAGATGCCTGAAATGTGTTATGAAAAACTAATTTGATATGCTTGCATTTTTATTTGACTTTGGTACCC
Organism: Portevinia maculata; assembly: GCA_949715645.1. Taxonomy (NCBI): domain Eukaryota; kingdom Metazoa; phylum Arthropoda; class Insecta; order Diptera; family Syrphidae; genus Portevinia; species Portevinia maculata. The sequence continues at coordinate 144,656,127 of OX454526.1, forward strand.
CAATGCGATAAACAATCGCAATGCTTCTGGTAATCCCTTCCGATTACTACAATTCGTAAGGTGCGGTTTGACAAGATTTAACAAGTAATTAAATTGTTTGATTTTCATTCTTGTGTAGCAGAAGAACTTTTCTTCGTCGCACCGCATTATTTCTTCCAATAAATTCTGGTAATCACCCTGGACTTCTCTATTTTCGTTTATTGGGTGAACCCACCATCGGCGATTTATTTTTGCCCGATCATCGACTTCCTGGACAATTTGAACGATGTTCATGACATCGTTGGCCAGTTTTTCTAATGCCTGAAGCTAAAGAAAACATTTATGGGAATTGTTGATGATAAGTTTTACCTGAGTTCATTACTTACTTGATTTGAAGTTGAATACATTTTGTTGCACTTGAAAGACTTTTTGTTTACTTCCTCTTATAAATATGTAGTAAGTACAATTGTTTGCTTTATTTATGTTTTTGCAGAGCTTTCGAATGTCAAAGAATAGCTTTTTGGGTTAATATTTGACTACCAGGAGCAGATGCGTATGTGTGTGAGCTTTCACTTTTCTATTTTCGTCCACACACTTTACTTTTTGCCGAGTGTAGTTTGGCCTTTATCGGAGTTTTTGGTGGGCTCAAATTGAGATCAACCATCTTGGACCATGAAGATAATGTTCTGAGGGCTGATTTCTATAAGTTCTCTGATAGTACATATAGGTAAATTTTCCCAATATGGTTATTGCAGTTATTGTTGAGAGCACAGAAAAACAGCTGCCGATCTCCGCATGAACCGGCCTGCTGTCCAGCATGTTCTTGAACGAAGCGCAGAGACAGTTACTCATATTCGGTCTAATGAGTGCGTTTATGACGGCTTCTGTCCTAACATTGTTTCTATATCTTAAAACGATATCATCGTGTATTATTTGTTTCAGAGCGATTTTTAGATAGTTCTAACTACCGAGTGCAGGGCCGTTCCCATTGGAAAACCCTATCGCGTTGACACCTTGAAAGGGAGTTGGTTTTCAGGTTAGAGCGAATGTAGTTTCCTACAAGTCTTTGCAATGCTCTTAGGAGAAATGAGATTCGACTGATGTCCTCCGGGAGCAGTTTGATGCTTTACCGCATTTTGGTATAAAGGCCACTTTAACTCTTTTCCAAGCTGTGAGAGTAAAGCTGAATTTAAAGCAGCTATTAAAAATCACCAAGAGCTAGGGTGTCAAGTTTTCGATACCCTTCTGTAACTCTTTCAGTGCCACTCCATCTAGTCCGGCTGATTTGTATGGGAGAAAGCTGATCACCGCCCACACCAGCTGGCAGATACGTTGCGTTCCGGTACTGTTTGGGCCCTGTGATGGTGTACTTTTTTTTATATTAAGCGTGCGCTAAAGGGATTTTGTTATTTTTCTATATTTGGTACAGTACCCTTATAATGTTGCCACAGAGTGGGCATTTTTGTTGCTGCAAGCAGCCACCCAGCAAATGATTCATTGCCTGTGTTTAGGTGCTGCTTACTACATGAAAGAATAGGAGGATAGGACAGAAGTTTTGGTGAGCTAGGGTTTTTTTTCTCCACAGGTGGCGCCTTCATTGCTAAAGGGAGATTTGAATTGATGCGTGTATTTAATTTTTTAAAGCATGACCCTGGTCGGGACTCGAACACACGACCTGCCAATCACTTTGTGAATACACTACCATCGCACCATTGCCACCTGTACTGCAGGAAGATTGATATCTACTTTGTTTCCTGGGAAGTGGGTATCCAGCAGTAGAACCATGGTCTCTTCGCTGGTTGAAGTCCACAACCCTAGCACGTAATTAAGATATTTAACCGTTTGTTAAATTTTTTAATAAATAGGTAATAAAAAGTTCTTCATAAAATAAACGTTGACTAATGTTGTTTCAGATTTGGCTTTTCCGATTATGCTCAGATCTCAGTTTGTTCGTGCCTAATCGAAAATAAAACCAGACTAATTTTTTTCATTATTAGTAGATATTAGTGTGACAATTGACAGCCCGCTTGTTGTTCACAAACAAATTAATAGAACGGCTTATATAACCATATTCATTATTGTTAAATTATTTTAATTAAACAAACCGAAATTTTATCAAGAAATTGTTTTTATTTTTTAAATTTTTTTCACATTTTCAGCAACCAGCGAAATTAATTCTACAGACTGCATTTTTCGGTTTCGGGACTCTCATCTGTTCCACCAACAAAATGAAACATTTATCATTCTTCATTTGTTTTATTTTCCTTAGATTGAAGCAGAAAAAAAACTACATTACTCGTCGGGTAATTTATTTTCCAAAACAAGCACAAACAAGAATATATTATTGTTTTTTTTTCTTTCCGAAGGAAACAAAATTACACTTGCATGTAAATTGAATAAAACTAATCTAAATCTAATCTAACTTAGATTTTTCTTCACTTATTTTATTTTCCACACAACAATATAAAACACAGGTATTTATTGGAACAAATTTTATTTCCAAAAATAAAAATAAATTGTTGGAGAAATTTCGCGCTGCAGCAAGCAGAAACAAAAATATATTATCGTTTTTTTCTTTTCGACGGAAACCCAAAATTACACGTATATTATTGTTCATTAATTTTATTTTCCACAAAACAATTTAAAACACTGGTATTTACTGTTAAAAAGATTTTTCTTTACAAAAAAAACGTGTCGAATTGTTTATCGATAAACTTCAAAGTGGAAATCGAGATTTCTGATGATCTGAGATCAAAAAGGGTAACCTAGATTAAAAAAACAAAAGACCTTGCCACGTCGAATCAATCGGTTCTCGTTCGATCACCGCAATTAAATGACGTAGGGCGTGGTTGTTACTTAAATGGTGGACCACTTGGGAATACCGCGTGTTGTTGGCACCTCCTGCGAACGTCTGACAAACATCCAAGAGTAACAAATTGACATAAGAAAGTTTCTCAAATCTGCCGTTCGGATTCGGCGTAAAACTGTAGGTGCCTCAACTTCGCATGAAAGTGGTTGGAGAAGCTAGGTTCTATGCCCTGTATGGGCCGTTAAGGACTAATATGTGCATAATCGAAAACGACGATAAGAAAAGGTATGCAAATTGGAGATCGTTGTGTAGTTAATCCTCCTCACGAGAACGTCAGTGTCAAATGAACACAAAAAAAAAAAAACAGCTGAGTGAAATGAAGGAAAACAATGACGAATTTGAATGGCGGGAAATACGTTCTGCGCGAATATTTACTAAAAAGTTTATAACAAGGCCAATTTTAACAAAAAAAAGTTCCGGAACTAAGAAGCACGTTTTGGAATATTAAAAAGTTAACATTATAATATGATTGTGTACAAAAAATAAAACTGGAAAAGTGAGAATCGCGTAGTTGCGGCAAAAAATGTTTTTGTTGCGAATATCTGGTAATAATTTTATATTAAAGCGAATTATAACAAAAACAAATTTCCAGAACTAAGCAGGAGTATCGAAACACTATTTTGGAATACTAAAAAGTTAACAATATATTAATATTCTATACAAAAAATAAAAGTGAAACCGTGACAATCGCGTTGTGGCAAACAAATATTTTTGTTTGGAAGCAAATAAGTTAAAAAGTTTTCTAAACATACATTTTTACTTTTTACAGATTCTTCAATTTTTTGTGAACATGTTCACTATTTTTATTACTTTTTTTGCCTTAACATACTGTTACATCCAGGCTAGGATTCGAAAAGATAAAACGTAATTCTATTTAATTAATCTTTATTAGTTCTCTTTCAATTTAATTCTTGATTATTATTCTAATAATTCACTTATTTAATTCAACAATTCACTTTCACAATTAATCACTTTAAATAAACAATCACTTTTCTCTTATTCAATATTCTCTATACTTTTCACTACTGTCATCTATCGCCCTTCTTTATCGCGGTTCACAACTCGAATGTCTTGGGTGCTCCTGCGACATCTATTTATATCTCCTAGTGACACCTCTCGAAATTTCCAGATTCGTTGAGTATAGAAGGTTCGAGAACAACATAACATCTATTTATATCTCCTAGTGACACCTCTCGAAATTTCCAGATTCGTTGAGTGTACTAGTTATTCCACAGCTACTCAAACTGCTTTCAAATGCTGCCAAAATCGGTAATATGGCTACTTTCTACTAGATGGCGCAACTTGACTAATGGATGATCAATGACACAGTTTGAGCAAACATGCAACAATATCCCCCTCTTAAACTTGTTCGTCCCGAACAAGCACGTCAATATTTTCGCCATGGTAGCGATGGAGACGATCCACATGGACAACTTTCAGATTGCCTCTTCCTCGCTGGATCCGGTAGACAACATCGTTGATGCGCTTCACTATCTTATAGGGTCCTTCCCAATCCTGCTGTAGTTTAGGTGACATGCCTTTTCGGCGATGAGGGTTGTATAGCCATACCAGATCTCCTTCCTGGAATCCTGTGGTGGCTGCTTTTGTGTCGTACCTCGTCTTCATGCGGTCGCTGGATATCCGAATCTTATCTCTAGTTTTCCGATGAATGTTTCTGATGATTTCTCTGAGATCCGCAACAAAATCATCTTCATTCGTTGCTTCATCAGTCGGAGATCCAAACATCAATTCACTAGGTAACCGGATGGTTCGACCAAAAAGGATTTCGGATGGAGTATGACCTGTTGTGTTATGAACTGCGCTCCGATAAGCTAATAGGAACATGGGTGATGATGATCTCCTTGTCCCAGTCCCGCCAACGACCTTAGAAAGGTGTTCGTTTAAGGTTCTATTGAAGCGTTCCACCATTCCGTCCGATTGTGGATGAAGCGGGGTTGTTCTTGTCTTCTTAATCCCTAGTAGCTGGCATACTCCTTGAAAGATCTTGGACTCGAAGTTTCGACCTTGGTCCGACTGCAATTCCATTGGTACGCCAAATCTGCTTACCCAGTTGTGGGCAATCTGCTCTACCACGGTTTTAGCTTCTTGGTTAGGTATAGCAAATGCTTCAGGCCATTTAGTGAAGTAGTCCATCACTACGAGGATATAGCGGTTTCCACTGTTGGTTTCTGGAAATGGTCCTGCGATGTCAACTGCAATCCTTTCAAAGGGCGCTCCAACGTTGTATTGATGCATCTTGCCTTGCATTTTTACCCTCGGGCCTTTACTGGCTGCGCAAGTGGCGAATTTTCGGCACCAGTTTTCGACATCGTCTCTTGCGTGGATCCAGTAAAAGTGTTCTCGCACTTTTTCGAGTGTCTTATTTACTCCCAAGTGACCTCCGGACACTCCATCATGCAGTTCCCTAAGCACTTCGTAGACTTTCGTTCTGGGTACCACAAGTTGCATCACGGCTGATGTTCCATCCGAACTTTCGCAGTTTCTTTTAAAAATGCCATCCTGAACATGAAGTGAGTCCCATTGTGCCAAGTATGCCTTCAGTTCCGGACTCCTATTGGAGATCTGCTGCCAGTCCGGCTTGCCTTCATGTTCCTTCTAGGCGAGAATCGGCTCGATATCCGCATCTTCCTGTTGAGCATTCCGGATCTCCCGTGCACTCCAGCCGCTAATGGGCTCAGCTCTCAACCGTTGGACTGATACTTTATCTTTTTCCTCCTGGCGTACGCAATGTTTACAATCAGCCTTGCAGGGCCGCCGGGAGAGGGCATCTGCGTTGGAGTGAAGAGTTCCCTTTCGGTGCTGTATCTCGTAGTCATACATCTGCAGCCGTTCGATCGACCTCGCGACTTGTCCTTCAGGGTTCTTAAACTGCAGCAGCCACTTTAGAGACGCATGATCTGTACGCAGGATGAATTTCTGCCCATATAAGTACTTGTGGAAGTGATTTGTTGCCATAATCAAAGCCAGGAGTTCCCGCCTGGTTACGCAATAGTTCCTCTCCGGCTTGGATAGCACTTTACTGAAGTAGGAAACTACTCTCTCTTGGCCATCATGGATCTGCGAAAGAACGGCTCCGATCCCAACATTACTAGCGTCGGCATCTACAATAAATGTTTTTCCTGGAGTAGGGTACGCTAGAATTGAAGCATCACACAGTTGGTGTTTGAGACTCTTAAAACTCGTTTCGCATTCACCTGACCATTTGAATGGTTTTCCCTTTTACGTCAGTTGATGCAAGCTCTTTGTGATCCTTGCAAAGTCCTTCACAAACCGTCTGTAGTACGTTGCAAGTCCCAGGAAGCTCCTCAGTTGGTGTTCGTTTTTGGGAACGGGCCAATCTTTTACCGCATTGACCTTCTCTGGGTCAGTCCTTACTCCCTCGGACGAGATGATGTGCCCCAGATATTTAACCTCAGATCTAAAGAGATCACACTTTTTCGGGTTAAGCTTTAATTGTGCACTTCGTAGTCTCTGGAACACTTCCTTCAAGTCATCTCGATGTTCTTCAAACGTTTTTCCAACCACGATGACATCGTCCAAGTAGACCAAACACGTTTTCCATGTTAGCCCCAACAAAACACGCTCCATTAGACGCTCAAAGGTTGCCGGCACGTTACACAATCCAAATGGCATTACTGTGAATTGCCAGAGCCCGTTTCCTGCTGTGAAAGCCGTTTTCTCGCGGTCTTCCGGATAGATCTGCACTTGCCAGTAGCCACTCTTCAAATCTAGAGTGGAAAACCATCGGGCTCCGGACAGTGTATCCAGCGTATCGTCAATCCTTGGTAGAGGGTAGCTATCCTTTTTGGTGACATTATTCAGTTGGCGATAGTCTACAAAGAACCGAGTGCTGCCATCTTTCTTTTTGACTAGGACAATTGGAGATGCCCATGGGTCTGGGAGGCTGACGAATCGGTCCTGCATCTCCAGTGTCTATCCGGTTTTGTACAAGGTGTGTTCGGCCATACTCGCAGTCCCGCGAAGTGAATATATCAGCAAACTCATTGATGAAGTTCCCTGCCATGGCTTGCTGCTCCTGATTCAGATCGCAGTGCTGGAATAAAGTTCTTTTCACCTCGGTCATTCCCATTGGTGAACGAGGCTTCGCAACACCTTCCTGTGATAGTTTCGTGATGGCAGTAACCGGTACACACTTTCCAACCACTTCACCTTGCTTCAATTTGACGCTTTTGTATTCCGCATTAAGAACTCGTACGGGAACCATATTGTTCTTCGGCTCAACAAACATTTTTCCAACCACGCAATTTCGGCAGTGGTTGTCTTCTGGCTCAACTAGAAAGAATCGGTGGGCCCCAGGATCACCTTCCAGCTTTGTCCAAATCAGTGTCTCTGAAGAAGGTGGTAGGACCTCGTCCTTACTAACGACTGTCCTCATGGATGCGGCGTTCTCGTTCCCGTACACCATCGGAATCTCTACGTTTCGATACTTGCGTACTTGCATACCAATGTCCAATACAACATCATGCGCCTTCATGAAATCGATTCCAACGATGCATTCGTCACATATATCAGCTACTAGGAAATCGTGGGAGAATGCTAATCCTGCCAAATTTATTGTTAGTATGACCTCTCCATACACTTTCGCTGTAGCTCCTGTTGCTGTTTTCAGACAGTAATTGCTGGTGTTGTGCAGCCAAGACTGACGGACGATGTCCCTCCTTATAATGGAAGCGGTGGCGCCGGTGTCGATGGTTGATACACACTTATTTTGTCCGATATAGGCTCCCACTGTTAGACTCTGGTTTCCTCGTTTGGTTTGGGAGACTTGAATTGTGGTCCTGGAGTCGTCGATTCCGGAAACCAACTTCTGCCCCGCGAAGCTGGTCCTTACACGTTTCCCGACTGCTGGTTCTGCGAAGCTATATCTGCAGGATGGTTGCTATCCCTGCCAGATGCTTCTTCGTTGCCCCTCCTTGGCCCGAAATGTGGACAACTGCCTCGTCTGGGTGGAGCTCTGCACTATCTCTGTAGGTGCCCTATTTTGTTGCAGTTCCAGCAGCGCATTTGACCTCTGTTATCTCTGCTCCGGTCTACGATGTCTGCTCTTTGACATGAGCATTCAACGGCTGTCATTTCCCTTACGCGGGGGAACACATGCGATGCCTGATCAGCAGCTTGCATTGTCAAGGCAAATGCTAGGGCCTCAGCGAGAGTTCTCTTTCCAGAAATTCTTACGGCCATTTGCAGTTGTCTATCTTCAATGGCTTGTATAAACGCCTCCACAGCCATTTCATTGATGAGAACCTCACCAGCATTAGGATATGGAAAATGTGCCAGACGTTCGATATCTGCTTGCAGCTGTTGAAGTGTTTCTTCCCGCTTCTAGACTCTACTGCGTAGCTGGACCCTGTACACTTGCTGCATATGCTCATCACCGAAGCGCATCTCTATAGCCTTGACCAGGGCGTCGTAGTTGTGTTGCTTCTCTTCTGAGACAGTTTCGAGTAACTCCGCAGCTGTACTTCTTAGTGCGAGCCTTAGCGCAATCGACTTTTCCTCGTTGTCCCAGCTGTTCGCCATTGCAGCTGCTTGAAACTGTTTCTTATAAATTGGCCATGATGTTTGACAATCGAAAACAGGAGGCTGCATCTCTTTCCTTCTCGGGCAGTCCGCAGAATTTTCTCGAGCCTTCTGCTTCTTCACTTTCTCGAGCTCTTTAGCCAAGTTCTCGAAGTTTGTTTCATGCTTGCAAAACGTCTGATAGATTTCGTCGAATTTGGTTTCAACCTTCTCGAACTTGTGCTCGATTTCTTCGAGTTTTCCTTCGAGAACATTTTTAAAATCTTCCACAGCGCTCTTTTGGGCGGCAACTATGGAATTCTTTTGTTCTTCGAATTGATTGCAATTTGGAATCTAGAGAATTCTTCTGTTCATCAAATTTCGAGTATATTGATTCCAATTTGGAATCTAGAGAATTTGCCTGTTGTTCTAGGGAATTCTTCTGTTCCTCAAACTTAGCCAGAAGTAATTCCATCATAGTAGCAGTCATATCAACGCCTGTACTTACTTGTTCTTCTGCTACGTCAAACAAAACGAACTTGGGATTTTCTCCTTCGTTTTCAACAGCTTCCTGCAGTCGAAGCACCAGATCACTTTTTACTCCAGCTGTGGAGAGATTCCGCTTTTCTAGTTCAGCTTTTAACTGCGGTATACTGAGCTGAAGCAATTTCAATGTGCGGCCCATTATTGTTTTCCTTTTTTTTTTTTAACTAATTCACTTCACTTTAATTTCAGACTAAATACGTTTTATCCCACTTCTGACACCAATGTTACATCTAGGCTAGAATTCGAAAAGATAAAACGTAATTCTATTTAATTAATCTTTATTAGTTCTCTTTCAATTTAATTCTTGATTATTATTCTATTAATTCACTTATTTAATTCAACAATTCACTTTCACAATTAATCACTTTAAATAAACAATCACTTTTCTCCTATTCAATATTCTCTATACTTTTCACTACTGTCATCTATCGCCCTTCTTTATCGCGTTTCACAACTCGAATGTCTTGGGTGCTCCTGCGACATCTATTTATATCTCCTAGTGACACCTCTCGAAATTTCCAGATTCGTTGAGTATAGAAGGTTCGAGAACAACATAACATCTATTTATATCTCCTAGTGACACCTCTCGAAATTTCCAGATTCGTTGAGTGTACTAGTTATTCCACAGCTACTCAAACTGCTTTCAAATGCTGCCAAAATCGGTAATATGGCTACTTCCTACTAGATGGCGCAACTCGACTAATTGATGCTCAATGACACAGTTTGAGCAAACATGCAACAATACTTTGTCAGGTTTTTTTCTCTATAAGTTGTTACTTTTTACCCTTCAATAGTTGCTGGTTTCACTTTAATATTAACTTCATTAACAATCAAATTGATTATTCCATACGATTTGTGCAAATTTCTGCAATTTTATCATTCAATTTGCTTCTGACGCTTAAGAAAGGGATTCGGCACTTTAGAAAGAAATAGCTTGGTGAAAAGATCTATTGTATGAAACTCTTTTGTTATTGCAATAAACCATAATCCAACATACAATTTGGTTAAAAGATTCGCTAAAAATGCTGTCAGTTATTTTTGCATTCACCCGCAATCGTTTCAAATTTATCAACTCGTTAAATCATCAGTGAGTTAAGTTTTGAACGAGCGGATAAACTCTCAAAATAATTATTAAACATAGGGACGGGCTACAGTCCGCTTGGCGAACTGCTGGATACCCTATTCTTATTCCTACCCCTCAAAAATGGGTGTGACAAAAGTCTATGTATGGTTGAATTGTTAAGAACGCTCTACATATTTTGTTATTTAATATTTAAAGGATTTTATAGAAAAAAACGAAGCTTTTTTTAAAAAAAAACGCTCCCTAGCTCAAACTTTGGATTTTCAAAAAAAGTTGATTTTAAATAGTGGGCGTAAAGCATAAAGGGCCCATAGAGAGTATATATTATAAATTTCAGCTCCCTAGCTCAAAATTTGGTTTTACAATAAAATTGTTTTATTTAATTGTGGGCGTGTCAGCGGGCGGATTTTGAAAATATTATCTCCCGAGCAGGTTTAGGAGTCATAGATCATATATACAAAAATTCAGCTTTCTAGTTAAAAATTCGATTTTTTGGAAAAAAATGTTTTTTTTGAGTTTGTGGGCGTGTCTGTGGGCGGATTTCAAAAATTCGTAAACTTGATTATTTCGGGACCCTAGAGAGTATATGGTTAAAATTGCAGCTCTCTAGGCCGAGTTTAAAGGCCTAATTTTTGCCGACAGACGGACGGACGGACATGGTTAGATCGACATAACTATCGATGCTGATCCTAAATATAGTAACTTTTAGGGGTCTACGGGCAATATTAAGGTATGTTACAAACTATGCGTTAAAATTAATATACTCTTAGAATAGGGTATAATAAGAGTTTGAGCTTAACAAACAGTGAATTAGGGTTAACTACGGTGGAATATAACGAACAAATTTAAATATGTCATCTTACATACATATCCAAATAGTGAAGTGCACCCTAGCTTCGTTGCAGTTCCGCTTTCGGCACACCTCCCGGAAGTGTTGACAAGACATAGCATTTCCTCAGTACAAATCTTAGAGGGTAGTTTTCATTTATTTTCGGTTGTAAATAAAATTTTATTAATAAAAAACATGAATTGTGTGGAAATCCATTACTGAATAAATAATGGAAATTGGTTCAGTCAAATCGCTTTTAATATAAGTAATCTACCTTGATTTCTGAACACAAACCCCCACTGGATGACCTTTTGCGATGGGAATTTCTTTAGTTGTGCAAAATAAGGTATCTACGAGTTAGGTACTGCTTTTTGAGAAAAAAAGTATTGAACAATGTTCCCGCGTTAACCCTAAAACTGTGCCACACCTTCCAAAACTGTGCCTAACCATGTTCATTAAAGGAATTGATTGCATTTGATTAAAGTTCTGTTTTTGTGATTACAGCTAGACTTAAGTGAACGACTTAGAGTAAGTTAAGTGTTGTAAGGCAAAATTAAATAAAATCAAATTGAAATCAGTGAAAAGTTTGTTGACACAGTTGAACCTATAAGGTAAGACTGCATGCCAATTGTGCATTCAAATGACCACAGCCAAATGACCAGATTATCTGTCAAATGCCCAAAAGTTCAGCGCTGTCAGGGTAGTATATTAGACTACGTGACCACAATGAACATTTTGGTAATTTTTGCCCTGCTGGTCATTAAAGGCATTTGTTGTTATATTTTCAGAGTGAGTTGTGGTAACGCCGTACATGTTACAGCGAAACTTAATTTTTTAACAAAATAAATAAAATATATAATCGGAAACAGGTATTACTTATACCTAGATATTACACAACAAATACTAAACAATGCACATAAAAATAACAATAAAACCACTAATAAACAGTGAACAAAAGCACAATAAAAATGTAATTAAAAAATATTATTATTATCATGCAAAATTTTTATTATTGAAGTATTAAATAATTGCACTCTTGGAAAAGATGTCAATTTTCAGATGACAAAAATGACAGCAATGCCATAACCAAATTTCAATAAATTGCATATGGTCATTAGGTCATTATACTGGCATTCGTGCTTATTTTACGATTGCACTGCTTGCAATTTTGTCATTTTTATCTGTCAAAATCAGCATGATCATTTGTAGTCATTTGGTCATTAGGTCATTTGAGATATGCCGATTACACTGCATGACCCTATTTTGACAGCGAGAACAGTCAAAAATGGTCATTAAATGCCAACTTGGCATACAGTCTAATCTTACTTAGTGTATAAATTGTTACAGTTCGCGCTCGCCAATATTGTAACCATTGTCTCAAAAACTATTATATTAATTCTAGATTATTTACTACTCTTTAACATCCACGATTGACAAGCAAACTGCGCATGCAACTGTAAAAAAGGTACCTGAAATTAAAATGAAAGTAAATGAAATCATTATGAACAAAGGAAATATTAAAATCGAAATCGATGGTTTTGTTTACCGGTGCCGTGAAATAAAGTAGATGGAAATAATGTCGATCGACTTTATTTCCATAAGAAATCGGAAGTAATGTCGAAATTCACCATTTTCTATTCTCGACTTTATTTCCAATTATGTAGTAGTACAAAAGAGTAGAATAAGATTTCGGAGATCGACTTTAATCTACTTGAGATACACTCCTCGCCACTTGAATAGGACCCCGTACGTCTGTTTTCTATCAATCATCAACCAAACCGGCAAAATGCGGGGTCAAAATTTGCGCCAATTGAATAGGACACCTTAATAAAAAAATATTTTAGAGATTTCTGATTCTTTTTATTACAAAAATAACTTAAATTTAAGATAATTGGAGTATTTTAAATTAAATTTTTTTTTTATAGTGTGTTGAGCCACCTTGCTGTTCCCAAACTTCGCACATCCGGTTTGTATACAAATTAGCCATATAATTCAGTGAAATCGAACTCCAAGCTAATTCGATGGCTTGGGTTGTTTCGGGTATACATGTCCTGATTCGTATACTTGACATGTCAACCATCCCCAAACATTTTCAATGATATTTGAATCCGGAGAATAGGTCGGTCAGCTTCATAGCTCCAGATTTTGGCTCTGTACATAGGTTTTAACAACCCGAGCTGTATGTATTGGCGCATTATCATGTTGATAAATCCACGGCAGAGGTCCAAAAAGGGTATAAAAGTATGGAAAGGCTTTTTCAATATGCCATTGTACGACAATGCATTCATTGTGGTTGACATAAATTGTACTTGGCAGGTTCCATAATATGAAATGGCCCCCACACCATCACACCTCCAACTCTGCTATGCAGCCGGTCCAAATAATGTGTTTCTTTGCGGAGGTCATGAAAATTGTAGCTATAGCCATCGGGGCCTTCAAAATTAATTTTGTTTTCATCGCAGAAGACTACTCTATGTCACTCCGAAATCCAGGTCAAATGTGCGCGACAAAAACTGATTTTTCAGTCTTTTTAGATGCTAAGCTTTCGAAATAACACGACGCATAGTTGTAAGACATGCCTTGACACCGCATTTATCCCTGATTTTTACAAAAGAGTCGCGAGAATTTGACGCTTTGCTTAAAATAAGTTGCCTTTCCGCATTAGTAAGCACGCTGTGTGTGCGGCCTTTCATTTTTTTTCCATATTCATACTCATTAGTTAAAAATGTGGATATAGCAATAGATAAGCCAGCTTCCTTGTAAGCTTTGATTTGTTCTTTTTCCGCCTCGGTTAATGCTTTTCCTCGACCAATTTTAGTTTTTTTTTTTAATTGAATAGTCCAAATTAACAAAAAAAATCGATCAACGAAGAAAATAAGTCCGTGTGCCAAAGATAACGATCAAACTAAATGTATGTCCTATTCAAGTGGCTGAAATTTCCGACCCCGCATTTTGCCGGTTTTCGGTTATTAATATTTTGTTAAAACTTAAAGCTTTAGCCTTGAATCTTCCTTTTGATCAAATAACAGCAATTAAATTAACTTTAATTTACAAAAAAAAACAAGTCTCTAGCATGCTTGGTTTGGGAGCAATGAAGGATAGAAAACAGTCGAAAGGGGTGCCCTATTCAAGTGGCGAGGAGTGTATCGCAACTCATCCCATAATTCAATTCGGCCTTTGATAAAGTGAAATAAGACCGAACATGGAAATTCGGCGTTATTTCGCTTTCATAAAGTGAAAGAACGCGGAATTTTGGAATTCGGCGTTATTTCACGGCACCTTATTTACCATTGGAATTTTTACCATTTTTTATAACGTTTTGTTTGTTAAATATTGATTTTTTGTTGTTAATTTACCGAAAAAAAAAATTGCTGAATAAACTAAATATGTAATGCGTTTTCTTTAAATTTAAACTCTTTAAATATGTAAGAAAAAAAAACTCGAATTAACTTTTTTTTCGAGATATCGTCTTTCGAGATTTTTGCATTCTAGATTAAATATTTGTTTTTTTCGAGATTTTTTGCATTCAAGATTTTTGTCATTGGAGATTACGATAAGATCACATGTAACTTCAAACGTTAGAAAACACACAGAACGCGACCGCGACCTATTTGCATCATTGCGTTGGCTGCAGTGTGTTTTAGCTGTCATAAATTATGTCAGATTTCAATCGCTCTCGTCTTCTGGCTTCTGCATAAGTTGCCTCTTATTTCCTTTTCTTCCATATTCTTTGTAAAGTGTGTGATTGTTTCAATAAATAAACAAAAATAAATTCGCGAAAGAAATAGCCTCAATTTGACATTGCCTAATCAAGTTCGTTTCTCAAATGAACTAATTGAATTTTCTGCCTATTGGCTCGTGGGAGACACTTTCATGTAGCTTGTCGCGAATATTTCGGACGCTCCCGAGAATATTAAGAAAAAAAAACAAAACTAACTACGAAAGTGCATTTTTTCTCTTATTGTCTGTGGTCGCCGACAAATACGAGATACGTGGCGAACGCCAAATGAACAATTTTTATACGTACCTATATAGTGTTTAGCTCCATCGGTTCACATAAAAATCTGAATATATCGACGACCACAGTAAATTATTTTACACCGCGCGTATCTAATACTCTAATCTATAAAAGATTCTAATCAAGTGAAATTTAAAACTACTGTATAAGTTTTTGGAGACGAAAAAATGACTGAAATTGCTGGCAAAGTAGTGCCAGAAAAGGCTGACCCAGAAATGAAGGGCTGGCTGCTCAAGTGGACCAACTATTTAAAAGGTTACCAGCGAAGATGGTTCGTGTTATCCAACGGGGTTCTTTCCTATTACAGGTATGAATTCGAAGGCTTGTAAACAGTTGTTTTTTTGTTCATGATGTTTCGTTTGTTTTCGCAATCATCGCAAAAGAAAATCCAATTCTAGAAATCAGGCGGAAATGTCGCACACCTGTCGAGGCACAATTTCTTTACATGGGGCCCTAATACACACCGTGGATTCGTGTACATTCGTCATCTCAAATGGAGGAACGCAGACATTTCACATAAAGGCGGCCAATGAGGTAGAGCGTCAGAGTTGGGTTACGGCCTTGGAGTTAGCTAAAGCTAAAGCCATGTATGTTTCCTTTAAATTGATTTTTTGATCTGACTTACTTCAAATATTGTGCTTATAGACGCGCTATGGAAAGTGACGAGGACGAGGATGACACAATCTTGCTCGTTGCACCGAGCCAAGAGATAAACGTTTCTGTGAAAGAATTGTCAGAAAGGTAAGTGAAATGCGACGTTAACGGTGGTGTCGTCATCAGACTATTTCCAATGTTAATGGTGTATGTGTTCAGTTGTAGCCATACATAGGTACACAAGAAACATGACCTTTGCGCCGGTGTTGATATGCAGTAGTTTCGATCAAGTTCATAATTGCAAACTTTGTTGCCCAAAGCATACAACAAATATTCGTTGATACATTTCTCAACACAAACAAAAGCTGCATGGATGCGGCATTTATACATTACCAACACCAAGGTCATATAATGTAAATATTTTGTCTTCAATGGAAGAAATTCCGTCCCCTGGTCGTTTTTGTTTGTGCTTTGCGGGGTGGGGGGGGGGGGGGGGGGGGGGGGGGGGGGCAGTTATACATTAGGGGGGATACATGGAAGGGGGTCGATTTTCTATTATTAAAATAGGAATAATTACAGTTAACACCATCTTTTCTTACTGTCATTGATATCTTTCGTTTATTTTAAAGTGTCAATTACGCACATACATGTTTATCAAGTGACTTGATCAAAGTGAACAAATTTAGAATTTCAATCTTGTCTGTATCAGAACACAACAGCAGAATTGAGACAAGTCTGATCAAATCAGAACAGAAATGTACAACTTCGAGTCATATACGATCCTGTCTCAGCTGTGAAATTTCAAATAGATGATCATCAGTGTTTTCTTGCGAACTTCGGGTTTTCAGTGAGCATTGTACTACAGATAATCACGTCTATCACAGAATCCGTCGTACTCGGAATTTCGGCACGAACCCCGAAAGTACTATCACAGAATCCGTCGTAGGGGAAATGTTTGCTACGAATTTCGAAATTCGTAGAAAGTGGTATCACTGAATCCGATTGAATCAGAATTTTGTCATTTACATCTACGAACTATTTGATTTTTCGTATTGCGCAGACAAAAAAGAATCAAAATGCAAAAACCGTAAGTTTGTTTCAGAATTATGGAAAAATAATCATTTATTTTCATATTATTATATTTAAAGGTCGGAATTTAAACAAATAGATTGCAGTTCAAGAGAATGGTGGAGTTGCAAATCTAAGAAAATTTGATTTAGGAGCATTTGAAAGAAGTGCTTAGATAAATATACCTACCAACATGGCATTTATACTATAATATCCTTTTCTGTTTTTCTACAAATATTTTTCTTCAGCCGGTGGGATAATTTTGATATGAATTCTATCGATGCACATAACAACACCCGGAAATCTGCTCTTTGAGTAGAAGTCTAATTTTCAGACTGGACAGAGCCTTCTTTCCAAAATATCCAGCAGCATTTTTAACGTGCCTAAAAATGAAGACTGTGCCATTCCAACTAAGTGGTCTTTACCAACGCCGTGATGGTATTCGTCTTCGCCCATAAACCTTAATAAGGCTACAAGCCGACTTAAAGGAGTGATTGAAGTAGATAAAAAAGTAGGACCAAGTTCCTGTTCTAGTTCCTTCAATACATACTTGAATGTTCGTTTGTTGAGTCGAACATTTTTTTAAAATCTGTTAACTTGAATTTAGTTTGAAATAAAACAAAATGTTCTGCAACAACTTGCACTTCATCCTCGAGGTCAAACGGATTGCATGCATCCCTCAGTATCTTACGCTACATTTTTATTTCTTTTATGCACCTAATATTCTCCTCCTCACTAGTAAAAATTGCAAATGCAACAGAATCCATTTCTAACCCTTTTTTTGTTCAAAATACACAAAACAACGATTTATAATTTATTTATTTCTTCAATCTCGCATACTTTGATGTTAAGCTGCTGATTTCGAAATTTCGAATATGACTTAATAGTGCCTTTTGTCGTTACATTCGGTTTCTATGATATACATTTTTTCGTATTCGTAACATAGATCCGAATTCGTAACTTTATTACGAGGGATTCTGTGATAGACGTGAATAAAGTTACATACCTACAGGGATATCGCATGCAGAGTAAAAAATATGTCACTTTTTCCGGCGAATGGGATTTACTACTACGTCCCAGTTTGATTAAACTCGTTCGAATCGTGCATAATACATGATGTTCTTTCAAATTTGGTAGGAACAAGAAATTGTTTGTTGCTTTTGCTTATTACCCTTTGTGTTTTGTTTTTCATTATTTCATTTTTTGTTTTCATGTAGGTACCTAGTGTGTTTGTTTTTGTTTTTCAAAATCTGATTGTGATTCAATTGTAGGCATTTCTTGTTCAGGATTATTTCCTTATTTTTAAGAACAGTGAGAGGGGATTAGCAGGAAAGTATATCTTGCAATAGCAACTTGGGATACCTACTGCTTTTAAGTCTTGGGGTGTTGCTTTATAGTGAGGTCCCGGTACCTGCCACTCTTGGGGTGGAGGTTTATAGGAGGCTACGTGCCTCTCACTCTGGCTGAGTTGGTTCAATTTCGTGATTGTTTTGCATTTGTTTTCCTGACAAAATTTGAATTTTTTTATTTTTACTGGTAATTATTTTTTGGATTTTCCAGGCACAATGTTTTCGCAAGAGAATAAGAAGTGCAAAGTATAGAATTTCTATGCGATGCTCAAAGCATTGGTTTTGCTCATCAACCCAGTTTGAGTCCCTAAGGTTTGTTATTCTCGTGCATTCCAATGCCATTCTCTCCCTTATATTTCTAATATGCGGACGATTTCTAAAAATTGTATGGTATACTTTGAAATGGAGCTTACAAATATTGAAAAAATCATCAGTTAATGCTTAGAGACTTCCAAAATCACTATTTTGGTTATTTTGTTATTTTGCTCATCCCTTTTTAAAAATAATTTTGAACAATTTGCACACTTTTTTTTAACATCCTGTAAAATAACGTATTACCGTCGTTTTATAATGAAATTCCATTTGTAATTTTGATTTCATTTATCATTTTTTCGAACAAAGTATTATCAAATACAGTTTTCTCGCGTGCTTCAGGTAACACAAAAGTTCTTGATGTGTGCGGTTGAGTCTGGGAAGTATATAAATTTAAGAATTCTACATCGTCATAGTCACAATTACTATGAAGAGAGAAAGCCATTAGATTTGAGGACAGAATTTTTGACATTAAAACATTTAATTCGTACACAGAGTATTTTTTGTTATTACCACCTTTACTGGCAAATAGAAAATAATTTTCCCCAATATCTTGATGAGTTCCCTTTGTAAGTAAATACTCAACTTTCCCGAATAAACCATCACTTATATCTTCACTAAGTAATAAAACCCCGTCTATTGTCTGTACCATTCCATTCCTTTTACACAAAAGTTAACTGGAAGATTAATAGACTCTTGCATTGATCTTAAGTAAGACAAGAATTGTTCAAGCTCATTATAAGCTGGATTTCGGATCTGAACTCCACGCTTCCAAATATTTTTATCGTAATGAGACCCACTATCCATACAGTCGAAAGCATTTTCATTTTTAATGTAAACGCTTGTGTTGCTAGAGCTTTTTTTTGGCAATTAAAGTGATGAGCAGTTTGTATTGATGCTGCCGTTGTTAACCCCCCTTCTTAATGTCTCCGTTACCAAGCAAACACTCATACTTTCAAATGCATTTGGAGCTATGTGTGAAATTGTAAATTTTAAGTATGTTTTAGCAACATTATCTCTTTCTAAATTGAATATTTCTCTGAAAACATCTAAGGAAGAAATTTATAAGCGTTCTAAGATCTGTAAAAAATGTTTTGGGAAAGTTCTCTTTTGGCAACAATATATTTTTTGAACTTGGAGATTCCCACCAATATACAACAAACAATTTTTGAATGCTCTGAAATATCAAGTACTTGAATTTGCGATGATAAACTGGTTGATATTTTGCTAGTTAGTTTTGCGCGTTATGCGTTTTAGTTCTAGAGCGAAGTTTTCTTCCCAAGCTTTGAATTTTAAGTCTGCAATTCATATATTTTTTTTTTTAAATTCAGAATTTGTTTTCTCCTCTTGTGCGCATTTTTCTAATAATTTATTGCATCTAACGCAAGAAATATTTAAACTACTAGAGGTCCTTCTCCATTTTGGTAGCAGGAAAGATTTTTTAACCTTTAGTCAAAATTTAAATTACAATTTAGATTTAAGGAGGGAACAGCGTCCCTTTTAAGCATTTTTCTGCCAATAAAAACCGAAGAAAAATGATTTTGACAAACAAAATATTTGCGATCCCTCTTAAAATTGAATGCCTGCCTCCACAAATTATTCAAAATTTCGTTTTTTTCATTTGAAGGACATACAAAAAATTTTAGATCACGGAAATTTCTTTTCGATTTTTTACAAATCGAACAAGAAACGTCAGACTTCCTTTTACGTGTATCACACATTGCTAAATATTTAAAAAGTATACCGCTAAAATAAAATCGCTCAGTCATAAACCAAAAACATAGGACGGGCTACAGTCCGCTTGGGTGAACTGTTGGATACCCTATTTTTATTCCTATCCCTCATAAGTGGGCGTGACAAAAGTCCAAGTATGGTTGAATTGTTAAGAACGCTCTACATATTTTGTTATATAACATTTAAAGGATTTTATCGAAAAAACGATTTTTTGTAAAAAAACGCTCCCTAGCTCACACTTTGGTTTCCCAATAAGTAGGCGGATTTAAAAAAAATTACTCATGAGCATAAAGGGCATAGAGAGTGTATATTATATATTTCAGCTTCCTAGCTCAAACTTTGGATTTTCAAAAAAAGTTTTTTTTTTAATTTCTGGGCGTGTCAGTGGCGGGTTTTGAAAATATTTACACATGTGCATAAAGGGCCCATAGAAGTATATATTATAAATTTCAGCTTTCTAGCTCAAACTTTGACTTTTCAATAAAATTGTTTTATTTAATAGTGGGCAGATTTTAAAAATTTTATCTCCCGATCAGTTTTAGGAGTCATAGATCATATATGGGTGGGTGGCAACAGGTGCAGTAGTAGTGTATTCGCTTACTGAATGGAAGGTCGTGCGTTCGAATCCCGGCCAAGTCCATTACTTTATATCGAATACATGAAATCGTAATCTCCCTAAGCATCTTAGACACCACCCGTGGAGAAAAACCCTACAACTGCACCCAAACACTTCTTTCCTATCTCTCTATTCTTTCTAAGAAAAGCATGCAATGAAATGCGATAGTGCTGCTTACTGTTAAACACAAATGCTTACGCTGTGTTACGCACTATAAGGGTACTGTAACAACAGAAAAAATCCCTTTAGCGTAAGCAAATTATACAAGAAAAAAAAATATATATAAAAAATTGAGAACAGGCAACAGTCTGTTGATTTGGGAGTAGAGTATATCATGCTTGATATAAATGACAGTAGTAATAAGTGCATTGTGTCCTGTGTCTACAGCAATAATCGAAGCTGTTCTTTTGCACTTTTTTTCATGGCTCTATCTAATTACTCAGCATTATATGAGCACATAATTGTATGTGGTGAATTTAATGCAGATCTGCTCCGAAGTGACTCTCGTTCCCTTCAATTGAGGGATTTAGTTTCCTCTGTTGGACTGGAAATAATTAATAAATATGCAACACGATTCGCTAAAAACTGCACACCTAGTCTTCTCGACCTTACCATTGTTTCTGATCCGTCTTTGGTTCTTCTCTTAGACCAGATTTCGTTGGATCTTGTCTCGGATCATGATCTTCTTTTTTGTACGTATGACATTAATTTTTCTCAACCTGCTGTACATTTGTCTTTTACGTTTAAAGATTATCGTTCTATTGACCCTACCGCCCTCGAAGTTGCCACCCTTTCAGCGCCCTGGATGAGTTGCCGAACAAGTCCTGATCCAAATGTAAAATGCAATGTTTTCCAAAGTCTTGTAGTTCTGATTTTTAATCAGTGTGTACCAACTAAAACCGTAAAAATACGCAATGACAACTGCCCTTGGTTTACTTCGGATGTAGTCGATGCAATGAAAGCTCGTAATAATTTGTATAGTAAATGGAAGCACAAACCAAATAACTTTAACTGGCGTGCATATAAAATTGCGCGTAATAATACAACAGCTATTATTCGTTCTGCAAAGTCAAATTTTTATGCCTCAAAGTTCAACATTTCACTATCTCCGAGAAAACTATGGGCAAATTTACGAAAAATTGGTGTTTCCGATAGTAGGAATGATGCAAAGTGTAATTTTGATCCTGATGTGCTCAATGATTTTTTTCCTTGACTCTGGTACTAGTATAGTAAACTTCGATTTGGGTGTAAACTCTGTGGAGTCGGTTCCAACTTTCGATGACTTTGAGGTGGTAACAGAAAATGATGTCACGGCTTGTGTAACTGCCATCAAGTCTAACTCTTCTGGTGAGGATGGTATACCAATCCGTTTTATCAAACTAATTTTACCCCACATTGTTACTCATTTAACTCATATTATTAACCACTGTATAACAACTTCGACCTTTCCCCATCCGTGGAAAATAGCAAGGGGTTTACCAATCGCAAAAAAAGTCAATCCGATCTCTGTTGGCGATTTTAGGCCAATTAGTATTTTACCGTGCTTATCTAAGGTCTTTGAGAAACTGATAGCAACCCAAATACAAAAACACCTGTCGCTTCATCGGTTGCTTGACCCACACCAGTCCGGTTTTCGGGCCAACCATAGTTGCTCTACGGCAATGGTCAACATTATTGATGAAATAAGACAAGATTTTGAAAAAGGATACGTCACTATTCTATGCTTGCTAGACTTTTCGAAAACATTTGACAAGGTAAATCATGATGTCCTCTGCTGGAAGTTAAAAAATCTGTTTGGTTTTAGTGACAGGGCTGGGCAACTCATTCGTAGCTTCCTTTCTGGCAGGCTGCAACGAGTTCTTTCTGGTGAAAAACTCTCTGCATTCAAACCTGTTTATCAAGGGGTACCTCAGGGATCGATACTAGGACCGATTTTGTTTTGTTTATTTATAAATGACTTACCGTCCGTATGTAAACATGCAGCTGTGCACCTCTATGCAGATGATGTGCAGCTTCATTTAGCTCTACCAATGAATGATTTAAATGTCCTTGGTTCCCGACTGAACGAGGATCTAGAGAAAATCCACAATTGGGCTGAGGTGAATGGTCTATCACTCAATCCAGCTAAATCGCAGTTCATTCCGATCTCCAATAAAAAAATTGACACCAATAATATACCTGATTTATGGCTCTCGAACTGTAAGCTGAATTCTGCAGTAACAGCTACTAGTCTGTGCTATGTAATCAACAGAAATTTATGCGGATACAATCACACCAATGTCGTGATTGGACGTATCTATGGATGTCTTCGCAAGCTTTGGCTTAGTGCTAGCTTCACACCGACCGAAGTTCGACGAAGGCTGGTCTTAACCTTAATCTTGCCCATGATAACTTACGCTGAGGTGGTTTATTGCTCCCTCGACTCTTTATCCCAGAGGAAGCTTCAAGTAGCCTTCAATGATGCTGTGCGATACATTCATGGCATTCGTAGGTACGATCATATTTCCGAACACTCCAGAAGCCTACTTGGTTGCACTCTTTAACAATACATCAATGCGAGAAACTGTGTATTCTTACATAAAATCATTAAAAATAAATCACCTTCGTACTTATTCAATAAACTTAACTTTTCTCGATCTGAAAGGACTTTTAACATAAATCTACCTTACTATCGTTATTTAAACTCGTCTCGTTTGTTTTTTATTTACACTGTTAAATTATGGAACTCATTGCCCTCACGAATTAAGACAATCTGTAGTACTCCTAACTTTAAAAATGCAATCCTCGTCTACTTCTCCACAACCTCATCACGTCAATAAATTCCTTTTGCCGATCTCTCCCATTTCGCCCCATTTCTTTTTCTATTTATACCCATTCCCTTCTATTTTCCATCTATTTCTTCCGTTGCCGGTTATGTTATATTATTTTTAGCTTTAAGCAGTTATCAAAATCTCTCTGACTGTAAAGTACTAAGTACTATAAAAGATACAAATCTTAATGTACAAACCACTTTGTTTAATAACAATAAATTGAAAATTGAAACAGGTCCTCCGGTGATTTGATGACGTATCTAACCGAAAAGTGGAACCAAACTCTTCACCAAGGTGGTGAAAGTAAGATCGTTGCGCTTGATATTTCAAAGGCATTTGACAGAGTTTGGCATCAAGCTCTCTTGTCGAAAATGCCTGTATTTGGAATCGATGATAATCTTCTTCAATGGATTAGAAATTAACTTTCGGACCCGTTAAATTCAAGTTGTCTTGGACGGTTTTAAGTCTGCAACTCACCAAATAAATGCTGGTGTTCCCCAAGGCTCTGTTCTGTCCCCGACTCTCTTTCTTATTTTTATAAATGATCTCCTGTCCGTTACTTCTAATCCAATCCATTCCTTTGCTGATGGCAGTACCCTCAGCTTTTCATATTCGTTTCTTGGGTCACGCCCCGGATGTGGAATTGGAACGGCAACGTATATTATGCTCATTAAATTCCGATCTTAACAACATAGGTCAGTGGGGTACAACCAATAGAGTGGAATTTAATGCTTCCAAAACACAATACTGTCTCCTGTCATTAAAGCCAAACGCACACACTGCCATTATCCACGAATGGCACTTGCATCGCTGAAACCGGAAGACTTTCCATTCTCGGTATGTGTGTCAATGACAACCTTCGTTGGAATGACCACATATTCGATGTTGCCAAGAACGATGCGAAATGTCTAGGCTTCCTTAAGCGATGTAAGAAATATTTTAGCCCTTCTGATCTGGCTACAATTTATAAGGCGTTTATTCCCCCGAAATTCGAGTACAACGCTCATATCTGGTCTGGTGCACAAATAACTTATTTGGAGCTACTTGACAGGATCCAAAAACCAGCAATAAAACTCATTGGCGACCGAGACATCGCGAGATCGATTGACTCTCTTAGTCATCGTCGTAATGTCTCCTGTCTTTCGCTATTTTATCGGTATTTTCACCATAAGTGGAAATACCCGCCATGCAAGGAATGCTCACCAGTTCACCCTCAAGCCTGTGTTCGGACGTACAGTCAAGTTAAAGGAATCTTTCCTCAGCCGTACAACACGAATGTGGAATACTCTTCCACGCATTGTTTTTCCTTCACGTTATAACCTACAAACATTCAAAACCAACGTGCATCGGCAACTCTCCTTTTCTTCTAATCCTAATTACCTAACGCCCGCGTTGTGTAGCCAATACATGATAAGGGTACGAAAAAAAAATCCATTTAGTGCGTGTAAATTATAAAAAAAAAATTATTGAACAAAAGCGACGTTGGCGTCTTTTTCAATAAATATAGTACAAATGTTTATGTACGATGTGCCTCCTCAATAAATATATATACACACACACATCACAGTATAGTGATCCAGATAAACACCAGTGTAGTACTGACTGTGTAGTAATTCGTATGTGTTCGTTTGCAAGATCGATTGAGACGTAAAACAAAATAGAGAGTTGCAGTAAAACGAAATATGAAAAAAATGTGTGTATATCGAAGTTACAACACACTGGAGGATGGTTGATATCCACGACTATACAACCTAAAATGGTTTCATACCGAATTGATGCAACAGCCCTTAGGTTTGAGAATTTTATTGTCGTTGAAAAAGTGGCCATTTTTTTTACTCTGCATGCGATATCTATGTAACTTTATTACATATCTGTGATTGAACCGTATTTGGTCTAAAGTCGATTTGATCACAATTTGAACTTGTTTCATGTTATTTTTTTTATTTATTTATTTATATTTATAAATTCGGTCTACTTAAACACAGTAAGATACAATATTTATAATATAGTGATAAGCGCAGTAATAAACAAATTGTGGAACTACAAAGAAAAAATAGTGAAACCTGAACAAATACATTTATTACGATTATTATCAAACTTCGTTACTTTTAATTTTTAATTTACTTGTTTGCTCGCTTCTTGCTGTTTTTTGATGTACGAGTAAATACACAATACATGTTCATTATTATGCTGATCTAAATTAAAGGAAAAAGGAAGAGGAAAAAAGGAATAATTGGCATTTGAGCTCAATTCGTCTCTAGTTAAGAGGAAGAGAAGTGTTTTTTCATTTCATTTTTCAATCTCGTGGCATTATTAATTTCTCTAATCGCGCGCGGTAGAAAATTCCAAAGGCTGATACTATTTATGTAAAATTGACGTTCGGAGGTAAGAGATGAATAGCATGGATATATGATATGACCAGACCTGATTGAGGTGGTCCTTTGTATTCCTTCATAGAGATAGTGTGGTGAGTGTGTGAGCAAGACGTCAGAGAATGGAGCTAATGTGCAAAATTTGAGAAGATTGTCAAATGGCATTTTTAATAGCTGTATAGAAAAATTAGGAACGCGGTCACGTCTTCGCAGATTAAATATATAGCGTATTGCACTATTATAGGCGACCTTTAGTCTACGCTTGCTTTCGTAGTTGCATGTGCAGTATATTTCACAGCCAAACGTAAGAGTGGGTATTATCAATGGTGAAAACCAGCATGTAACGAGTTTTTATTGGGGTGAAATATTGGATCGCCCTCAGCGAACTTAGAGCTGCATAGGTTTTGCCCACTATTGAATTTATGTGGTTATCCCACGTGAGACTACGGTTGAACGTTATACCTAGGTTTTTTGCTGTCTCAACGAACATTCTTCAATTTTTTTTATAACGAAATACGATATATTATGCAAAACAAATAAAACAGTTGACACATCTCAAAACTAGGTGCAGAAAATCTTGTGCTAAGCTAATCTGCACAGCTTCATGGAACACTTTGGAGCAAGATTTTTAGTCATGGAACACACAATCCTATACTTTTCTGATCTCTGATGTACTTTTTTGTGCTCCTCACGTTCATTAAACTCACATATTGAAAAGGTTCGGAAGTTAAATGAATTTATTAGCCCGCAACTATCCATACTCATTCGGTCACAGTGGATAAATAGTAAAAAGGAAAATTGATTTTGAATGTCAATATCAGATAAATTGCACAGGAATAATAAATTCGAGACTTGCTTTCATGAATATACGTCTAAAGACTCATTTCAATTTCACCGAAAATCAGCTGCTTCACAAAAGAGTGGAATCAATGCCGTCCGTAGTTGAACATTGTGTATAATACCAATTGGTTTATACAATTTTTTGAACTCGGACGACACGATGATAAAGTTACGTGAAGCACATTGATGACGATCTCGGCCACTGTTATTGCTTGGACCATAATCGTCATAGAAGTTACGGAAGGACCCCCTGTACATGTTAAGAGAGGGCAAAACAAAAATACAAGAATAGGGGGTTAGAATTTACCTTCCCCACTAATTTTTTTAAATTTTTGTGGGAGCAAAACCCCCATTTATTGGGCTTAATTCAAGCTATAATCATGACTTAAAGCTGTTATATATAGGTTACATATCCGAAACCCTACCAGAACTATTCCATATTCGCCACTCAGGGGTAGGGTTACATTTTATTCATCTTGGTTTTCTTTTCTCTTGATTTCCCACGGAAACCAAGCGCATTCACCTCGAACTTGACACACGCGCAGTTTTTTTATAAGTTCATAATGCACACGCCGCCGTAACTGAATCCGCGATTGACATCGTTCCCACAGTAGAATAAAAGCGGAGTCAACTAAGTGGAGTTAACTTTAAGAATAAATATATTATTATATATATATGTATATTTATTTCGTTTTAATATATAAGGCTTACTACCGCACAGATTACAATTCAGAGATATGATATTACTACGTATCTTTCTACTGAAATATTATCTGATATTTTTTTAAAATTTATGCTTATACAAGAAACATTTTTATTCTGGAGGAAATAACGGGCAAAACCCCCAATTTGATACAAAAAAAAAATGCTTATCACATAAAATAATTCACAAGTTAAAAAAAGAACCAGCAATGAAGTTATTTTACAAGGAAATCATGTTCAGTCTATTTATATGATCACTTAAATTAGGTATAATATGTACATAAAAAAAAAACTGATGTAATTCAAATAATAATAAATTAACAAATAAATAAATTATGTAATTACTCAAAAAATAAAATAAACGATAACAAAAAAAAAATAAATTGTCAAAAATCAACAAAAAATAAATAAATAAATAAATAAACAACATAATAACAGAGGAAAAAAAATAACAAGTAAAAATAGAAAAACAAAAAGTAATAAATTAATTAATAGGCAACATTTAGATTATGAAAGAATAAGTTAAATTAGAAACAAAATAACAAAATAAATAAGAGCGCTACAAAAGTTTTTTTTTTTAAATAAAACAAAAACTGTTTTGGATATCAATGAAATTCTTTATTCCTGTGAAAGTACGTTCGATGCCATTGTGTATGGAACTCGATTTCTTTTGCATGGCCACCACGGGCACGCTTGCAGAAGTCCAGACGCTGAACCCAATTTTCGACGGTTTTCAAGCATAAATCGGCCGATACTGCTGCAATTTCACGTTCGATATTCGTACGAAGTTCATCAATCGTCGCTGGCTTGTTGGCATAGACCATAGACTTGACGTAGCCCCACAGGAAATAGTCTAACGGCGTCAAATCGGAGGACATTTGTTTTCAACAGGACGGCGCCACAAGCCACACAGCGAATGCCACAATCAATTTATTGGAAACCAAGTTTGGAAACCGTGTTATCTCACGAAATGGTCCAGTCGCTTGGCCGCCTCGGTCGTGCGATTTGACGCCGTTAGACTATTTCCTGTGGGGCTACATCAAGTCTATGGTCTATGCCAACAAGCCAGCGACGATTGATGAACTTCGTACGAATATCGAACGTGAAATTGCAGCAGTATCGGCCGATTTATGCTTGAAAACCGTCGAAAATTAGGTTCAGCGTCTGGACTTCTGCAAGCGTGCCCGTGGTGGTGCTCTTTTGTAGCGCTCTTATTGAAAAACCCTTTATGTACATATTTTTGAATATAAATAAATAAATAAATAACTTTTATAAATTAATTAGTCCATTGAACAAAAACGAATGGAAAGTGATAAGAGAGAAATCCGAGGTACTAAGAAGAAACATGTAGTTGATTTATTAATCGATTATCCGAGTAATCACATCGCATTCTAAATGTGTTAGTGAGTTTTCGTATTCTATCAGAGATCAATTCAATATTGCTGCGAATATGTAGATCCGATGTAGAAGGATGCCAGGGCAAATTCATCATCATTTTTAACACTTTATTCTGGGATATTTGCAGCTTTTTTATATGGAAATCTGCAGAATCACCCCAAACTTGACATCCGTACAAAAGAATTGCTTGAAAAATAACCTTGCATATTATTATTTTATTTTCCCTTGAAAATAGGGACTTTCGGTTAATAAATGGGTATAGCATTTTGATAGCAATATTAATTTTCTTCAGAGTTTGTGATGTGTGTTCCTTAAACGTCAACTTTGCGTCTAAATGAATACCTAGATATTTTATGGAGTGCTCCCACGAAATTTGCTGGCCATTCACTAACAATTGATTAGCGGGAAGAAAACAAGGTTTCCTTTTTCGAGTGAAAAATATGGCTTGCATTTTCCCGCGTTTAATTTGATTTTCCATTTTGTATAGTACTGTTCTAATATTTTCGTTGCGTTTTCTAGGTTCGATTGAACATTTATACCACATTCATGTGACGAAAATATAGCAGTATCATCAGCAAATATTGCTGCTTCACAGTTCGGTAAACTTGGGATATCTGAGGTGTATAAGTTGCATAATATCGGACCCAGTACTGAGCCTTGAGGTACACCAGCATAAAAACTAATTAAAGAAGAAGTACTTTTATTAACACAGACTTTAAAACAGCGATTGGACAAAAAACTTTGAACTATTTTACAGATAAATTGGGGAAAATTAAGAGTAATTAATTTATATACCAGGCCATTGTGCCACACCGAGTCGAATGCCTTTTCTATGTCAAGTAGGATCATACCCGTTGATTTTCCTATTTCTCGGTTTCTTTTAACGATATTGCATATGCGTAGTACCTGATGGGTAGTGCTATGAAAACGCCTTAAACCGAACTGCACCTCAGGTAATAATTTGCCCTCATAAACTATTTTCTCAATTTTTTCCTTCAAGACCCTTTCGCATATTTTGCTAAGACTACTTAGTAAGCTTATTGGTCGGTAGCTCTCCGGACTATCAAAAGGTTTTTCTGCTTTTGGAATAGGTATAACGTTGGCTATTTTCCAGGGATATGGAAAATATTGCATTTTAAGGCAAGCGTTTATAACAAAGGCTAAAAACTTTACCCCTATTTTTGGTAGTTTTTTAAGATAAATATTTCTAATATTATCAGGTCCACCTGTCTTTTTAACATTCAATTCGTTTATAAAAAAATTCATATCCGTTTCAGATATAAGTTCAACAGGTGGTAATTCCAAATTTGATATATTAAGGACCTGCACAGAGTTGTTAACAATTAAGTCCGTATTTGAATCTCCCAAGTGTTGCGATACCTTATGATTTTGAGAAAAGGTAAAACCAAGCACATTTGCTTTGTCAACATCTGCAATGTATGTGTTTGTAGCCGTTTTAAGGCAAGGAATTTGTTTGTTTTTATTCTTAACTAGCTTCATTATGTTCCAAAATGGTTTGGAAGCTTTGTCTAAGGTATTAAGTTTATTATTCCACACTTGGTTTCGCTGACTTTGAATAAGTTTGGCAATTAATTTGTTGAGATATGCAACATGGTTTCGAGAAACAGGTTCTCGATATCTTTGCCAATTTCGTCTGTGCATGTTTCTCAATCTAATAATTTTAAGAATCTAAGTGGCGCATTCGGTAGGATTTCTCTAATACGTGAGAAATCCATTTAACAAACTTACACGGACAATTTTACATTTAGTGCAAATCGTAATTAGTGCGTACCGAATCAAACTAAAATTGGTATCGGACCCCTTAAATATACGGGATACAAAACACGAATAAAATAACCGGTGAAACTGAACCTGGTAATTAGGGGTTACTACAGTGAAAACTAAAAATCAGTAAAATTCCCTTGTGTACCAAATCCTTGACTAACTCACACAGTGAATAAAGGGAACCATCTCCAAAATTTCACTCAAACAAAAAACAGATAAGTTTTGGAAAAAAATTAATCCAAAAAGAAGAGATGGATGCTCTTGAAACATTAGTAAACATAAACCAGATATCAAATACAAACCGACAAAGCAGAGCAACAACGCTGATGAAGGAAATCAGCTACATGAAGGAGTATGATGGTGATAGCAACCAACTCACTCCCCGTGGGTGGCGACGGTGTAAAAGTTAGTGTGTTGGCTTGTGACCCGTGCGGTGCAGGTTCAATCCCCATGGGGAACAACAACATACGCCACCCATTCACATGGCTCTACACCAAAATGAGGATTTCTGCCTGGTAGTACAATGGACCGTTACCGAGTCTGAGTGCTCTGGGATTTGGATTTCCTTTTTTTTTTTTAAAAAAAAAAAACCAACTCACCCAATTCCTGAACGTACTGGAAACCCACTTAAGGGCAGTAGATGAGTTCAGCAGAAGCAGCGTATGGCATGCGATTTTCCAATCCAAGATCACCGGAGGGCAAAGGAACTATTATTAAATAATCCAACACAATCCTGGGAAGAAGCAAGGAACCTTTTAAAGCAACACTTCAGGCCAGCGTGTAATTATGAGGACATTTCACGAAAGATAAATAACCTCACAGTAAGTTCAAGATATGAATTGAATGATAAGATAGAAGATATCATTAAATAAATAAACACATTTTCAACTTATGAAAATAACCCCGTAGAAACAAAATAGACTTTTTATATATTATTAGTGAATAAAATCAAACAAATAGTGGCAGGCAATTTGTCTAGAGATATCAGAAATGAATTCGACATTCATAAAATCAAAGAAATTTTGTATTCGTATGTGGGGTACGATAGTGGTAATATAGAAAGGGAATCTGTAGCCCAGGATAGGCGAAGTATACCAAATAGAAGTAACAACCATTATCAGAACAATAGGAATTTAGGAAGTAACAATTATTTTCAGAACGGTACGAATTTAGCAAGTAACAATAATTTTCAGAACGGTAGGAATTTAGGAAGTAATATTTATCATAGGGCAAATTCAGGACAATATAGACACAATAGCCTTCACCAACAAACGTTAGGACAATTTCGACAAAATAAGAATTTCCAACAGACGCAACATAGACACAATAACCAGTACGAATAACCGTCAGGACGATACCAACAAAACAATCACTTTCAAAACGGACAAAATGGATACAACAATCATTACCAACAGAGACAACCCGTCTTTAATCCATCAGGTCAGTTTAGGAATAGCTGTCAAGAACCACAACCAATTTAGGTAGGACAAATAGCTCAAAATAATCAGGTAAACAGTCGCGAAGAAGAGATACATAATATAGACCCAGAGTTTTTTCTACAATGAGCCTCGGAGGCAACATTTTTTTAGACTTAACGATCAACGGAAAGAAATATAAAGGTCTGATCGATACAGGCTCGACTATGAGCATCATAAATTCCAACTCAATGGATTACAGTAGATTTAAAATCTATGAGAAAGTCAACATGAAACTTTAAACCATTAATAATACTACAACAGAAATAATAAATAGAATAGTAACTAGTATACCCGAAGAATTTAACTATAGCCCAAAAGGGGCCACAAGGTGGTATAAAAGAGACCTAGGCAGTAAACCATTCATATGATATTCTCTCTAAATTCGCAGTTTGACTTTTTTAAAAGCTGTCTTAGATGAAGGAGAAGCACTAAATATTTTAAACGGGGAAAAAGGATGGGATGTTTTATACAACTTCACCGTAGCCGCACTTAAATATAGAAAACGAATCTTAGAGGGAGATTTTTAATATTTTTTTTCTTTTTTTTGTTAATAGTATTACCTTATTTAATTTTGTTTGGAAATAAATTTGAGACTTAATTATATTGTCAACCTGGTAGACGGCCTTAGGCCAAACCAATTAGGCTTAGTTAAACTTACCATTGTTAAATATTTATTTGAAATAAAAGTCTTATAAAATCTAAAATCTAAAAAATCTTCTCCTTGGGATGGACTTGTTAAGTAAGATTGTCAAGACTCTCGATTTTGACAAGAAAATACTTACATTGACAAACAAATCAAGAATTCGATTATATTCCTATAAAGACAAAGAAACGTTTGATTGCTTTGAACTAAGAGGGGATGGAAAGAAAATAGATTTGAGTCACTTAAACGCAGAGCAAAGAAAAGGGATGCAAATATTGCTAGCGCAATTCAAGCATGATATATCAAGAGGGCGATCAGTTAACTGACACAGATGCGATAATGCATGAAATTAAAACAACAAGCGACCAACCAATTAACGCCAAACTCTATAGATTACCTCCAAAGCACGAGGAAGATGTTAGGCGACAGGTAAATGAAATGGAAATCCAGTGAATTCTTAGAAAATCTAATAGCGTCACCTATCGTGGTGGTAGCAAAGAAAGTAGATAATTCGGGGCAGCAGAAATTTCGTCTATGCGTAGACTATAGAAAGTTAAATGATATTACAGTCGATGACAAGTACCCTTTACCAAAAATCGACAGCATACTACTTTCAGAGAGACTACTTAAGGTTCATCCCGCCGATATAGCAAAAACTGCATTCGTGGCGCCCAATGGACTCTATGAACATCTTAGAATGCCGTTTGGGTTAAAGAACGCACCGGCAACCTTTCAAAGGGATAACGAGATATTAAGAGACTATGTGAATAAAATTTGTGTTGTCTACCTAGATGACATTTTAATTTTTTCCACTAGCTTAAAATAACATTTGCAGTCGTTAAAACTGATTTTCCAAAATCTTGCTGAAAATAATTGAAAATTCAATTCCACAAATGTTCATTCATGAAAAGGGATACTGAATTTCTAGGGCATGTATTGAAAGCACAAGGGATGAAGCCCAATCCCAACAAAATTAAATGTATTCAGGAATACCAATTACCCAAAACAGAAACACAGTTGAAAGGATTTCTGGGAGCTACCGGGTACTACAAACAATTTGTTAAAGACTATTCGAATATTTGGGTAAGCTATATGATTATGTACTTAAAGAAAGATAGGAAAATTAACATCAGCGACCCCGAATATATTCAAACACTCAAATTAAATATTAGCAGACACCCAATATCAATATTCCCAAACTTTAAGAAACCATTCACACTATTCACAGACACAAGCAACTATGCCATAGGGGCTGTCTTCATGTAAGATGGCCAACCAGTGTGCTACGCGTCTAAGTCACTAAACGATCGCGAAAAGATTTATTCCGTGACTGATAAGGAGTTCTTGGCGATCGTTTGGGCAGTAACTTATTACAGGCCCTATTTATGGGGAAAATTCTAAATCATCACCGACCATTTACCGATCAAATACTTAGACAAAAAATTTCCAGGGAAAGAATTAAGTCAAAGAAACCAGCGGTGGCTTTTAAAACTACAGGAGTACCAGTATGAAATAGAATATCCAAAAGGGAAACAAAACAAAATAGCGGATTTCTTAAGCAGAATCACACAGGAAAATAATGAAAATAATATCTCTAATCAATCAGTAAATAACCTCTCAGACAATGCAACATTACATTCCGAAGAGGAACAGCGATTAGACCACATTCCCATCAAAGAAACTATAGTTAATAAGTATGAAACCCAGCTAATACTATCCAATAGTGCAGATAAAGAAATAGAAATCCTACACGGAAGAAGAAATGTTTCTATCGATATGACTAAGGGAAAAGACTATTGGACAGACGTGCTGAGGAGATTCATAAAACCAGGCCTCATCGGAATATACATTGAACTCTCATATCATGAGTTCAATAAAATACAGAAACTAGAACCTTTCGGACAGGACAAACACATAAAGGCATCATTAAGAGCAAAGGAAATAAAGACGTTAGAAGAGGTACATAAGCAAATCCCGTTGTACCATACACAGGAATGCGCCGATAGTGGAATAATAGAAACCTATCACAGCTTAAAGAACGAAATATATTTCCCTCGCCTAATTAAGGAAATTACTAGAATAATTAACAACTGCAGGACATATTTAGAGACCAAATATGAACGCAAACCAATAAAGCTTAAATACGAACTTAGTCAAACACCAAGCAGGCCCAATGAAACCATTCATATGGACATATATTACTTTAGGAAACATCCGTTTTTAACCCTAATTGATAAACTCACCAAGAAAGCATATGCATATTTCCTACCAAACAAAAACTGGACTAAAAAGATAGAAACGCTTGAGGAACATTTCTCCAAATTTGGTAAACCATCACAAATTATAATAGACAATGAATTCAAATCAGAGCATTTAAAAGAATTTCTAAGAGAACAAGAAGTCCAGCTCCACTTGACCAAACATTCTAACATTCCACTGTAACATTCCACTGTTGAAAAGACACCTGAAGATGTTATGTTCGCGGACCTCGCAAGTTTAGTTAAAAATATACAGACCCAAAAAGAAAGACGAACCCATAAACTCAATCAGAATAGGAAAAGTTACTAGGAAAAGAGAAAAATTATACCCGTTATGAACTATAAAAGAAACTATTACAAAAATGAACCTAGGTATCGATTTAAAAAAATGGATAGGGAACATCATATAAATATTAAAAGACCACGAAAATTTGCAGATGACAACATTACTATGCACCCTTCTGACAGTGCGACATAATCATAAACATTATCGACTTACGAGTAACTATCAATTCCATACAGGACTGGAATCGGCTAAGGTGATAGTTGATTGTCGCTTTTTGATTGCCGTTTTTGATTATCAACTCTTCTTTGCTCTGCGTAAAGCGATCACCAAAAAATGATTGATTATTTGCAGCACTTAGAGTTTTAAACGTCACTTCCTTGCCGACGCTGTCATTCCGAGCAGCTGATGTGTGTTTATTTTTCATGATTTATATTTCAAATATGATTTTGTTGAGTCCTTAGGCAAAAACTTTATCATAAATGGACAAAGTATTGACTGCATTCAGCCACCGTACTTTGACCCATTGGTGCAGCCCAGTCAGCCCCAACTTGTCTTTGATAGCCACCACCCCCAAGAAGATTTTAAGTTGCAGCCAATTGAAGGATGGGTGGAACATGCGTTGACCTTATTCCAGTTGGTAAATCAAGCAGTCCCAAAACAAACACAAACGCTTCTTTTGATAAGCGAAAGTTTTTTAAAAATCTAAAATACACAATAATAAATGATAGCAATCAACAATGAATATTTATAATTCTATGAATTCTTTCATCGGGTTTGAAAGTTCCAAGATATTTGCTTTATTTCTCATTTTTCTTCTTAATAGTTGGACATTTGTGTAATTATTTTCTTCATTTGTGTAGAAAAGTTCTAATGAAGTAAAAATTGCACTTCACGAATTTTCCAATTTCACTTTTTTATTTGAATTTATTTAATATATGTATATTCTTTTTTCACTAAAGCATTTAATTTATTTGGAGTTGAAGCCGAGGTGCATACCTATGAAAATAACAAAATGTATGAAAGCGACACCTAAATAGCTGTCACATGAAATTGATGGCAAAAAGGTGATTGTCAATTTGACAATCACCTTACGTGGACGTAAAGGTATGATTTTGATTGTCAACTATCAACTATCACCTTAGCCGATTCCACCCCAGGAAAGTATTACAAAATTGCGAATATGTGACAATTTTATATTTAGAAAACTCATAGAAAGTATTCAAGCTAAGATACTTGCAATAGAACCAGGGAAAACAAAAAGACAAAGGCGGGGACTTATAAACGTTATAGGGACAGCACAAAAATGGGTATTCGAGACTATTGAATATAAAGACAGACAGGAGATAACAGAACATATAAAAACAATACAACAAAACGATGTTAACGCAAGCTACAACTTAAATAAACTGATTGAAATCAACTCTCATTTCAATGACACAATTACGGACCTTAAAAACATTCCAGAGACATACAGGAAACAAATAGCTCAAGCCAATGAAGAATTAACAGAAAACGAAAAGCTTATTATCCAACAGAAATTAATAAATAGATCATATACTAAAATTAAGAATTCTTGAAGAGAAACTTAACCAAATATTGGATAGTATAGCATTAGTTAAGCAGGGACTTGTTCATCCAAGTATGATGACAGCATCAGAAATAAGAGAAACAGGGTTAGACATCTATAAGTTAAAAAACGGGAAAGTGGGATTGTTAAAATATGACAGAGATAGATTGATAATAATAGCTATTAAAATACCAAATACTTATAAACTTGTTGATTTTAAGCTTTCAACAGCTTACCCACAGAAACTAACGAAAAAGTCATAATAGAAGACCAATATGTTATAGAAATAAACCAGACTAAATATAAATTCAATGATAATACTTTGTATGAAAATGAACTAGTACCAATTAAGAATTGTATCACAAATAATAATTGTAAGCTAAGAGAAAATAAAGTAGTTGAAATAAAGACAGTAGATGATTACACTATATGTAATTTGCAAAAATATGAATAATGAAGAACTAATAAATAATTGTGATGACCGGAAAATAATGTTAAACGGAAATTACTTAGTTATTATCAGAAATTTTTCAATTCAGATATTAAACCAAACTTTTACTAATTCAAACATAAAATTTGTTGACAGATTCGTCTACAGTGACGATATAAAATATAACTTTACTAAGCATTTAAGTTTGGAAGAAATTGTAATACAAAATTTTAAAAATTTAGAAAATATAAGAATACTTAAGTTTCATAAAAATATTAATTATATTACTAGCTCAGCTTTTATTTTAATTCTCGCGATATTCATTTTCATCACGTCTACAAGAAATAAAAGAGTTCAAGTTTAAATTAAAAAAATTAAAAAAAGAAATTCCTAAAATTCAGGAGAATTTTAAAATTAAGGAGAGAGAGGTTACATTTCCGAAACCCTCCCGGAACCACTCCATATTCGCCATTCCGGAGTAGGGTTACATTTTATTCATCGTTTTCTTTTCTCTTGATTTCCCACGGAAACCAAGCGCATTCACCTCGTTATTGACACACGCGCAGTTTTTTTTATAAGTTCATAATGCACACGCCGCCGTAGCTGAATCCGCGATTGACTTCGTTCCCACAGTAGAATAAAAGCTAAGTCAACTAAGTGCAGTTAACTTTAAAAATAAATTAAGAATGTTCAAGTGAGTTAGTAAGGAACCCGTGTACCGGTAGCATCGAAGAAATAAAAGTTTGTTTTTCTAAATTCAATCAAAGTTTGTTTGTTTTTTTAATTCAATACAAGAATTAAAATCTAAGTTATATAAGAAAAAAAATTGACATAACACAACTTGTATACCCAATACCCAGCATTCTAAACAAACTCCCGCAGATCTTAACACATAGAAACAAGCTATCGAAAAAAGAATTTAAACTATTTTTCCTAGAAGAAATAACTTAGTGTATACTAAATGATTTCTGCATAAGCTGCCTGGACTAAGAGGCGGTGGAGAATATTCTCCGCTTTCTCTGTGTTAGTGTTTTTGTATTCGTGTGATCCAGGAGTTTCTAGGGCGGTCGCGCTCCATTTCTTCGGCGTGATGGCTTATTCGATAAAGCTTTGTTACTCCTTCTGTCATGCAAAACATCTTTATCTTTGCTGCCGGTAATTTGCCCTCAGCTAGAGAACCATTGTCCATCAATTGTCTACCCAGACATGACTTTCCAAACTTGTTTGAAACAAGAAGAAAATAGCAACACTACAATGCTCTGTCAGAAAGACTGGGTGATGAGTCCCAGAAGTCTTTCATGACCCCATCAGAATTATAACGTACGGCGGATGAATTCAATAGATTGAATAAACGATTTCAGCCTGGTGGCGGATGAACCTTCTACGGTTTCAATCCCGAAATTCCAATATTCTGAAAATCGAGAATCCCGAATGTGAAATTGAAAAATTTGTTGCCTAAAAAAAAGGAAGATTTACTCAACATATTAAGCAAAATAACAATCCTAAACTAATTAAAACATAATAAAACAGTTCAAAATGTTTACCAAAATCCCTGAAAATAATGGATGTTGCAATTCTGGATTTTTGGGATTTGCGCAAATTTTTCTTCTATATACAATTTATACATATATGAAAACCAATTGCCGTGCGTTAGTCTCGCAATAACTGGAGAGCAGGTCGACCAATTTGGATGATCCTTTTTTTTGTGTTGTTCGTCTCAATACTGATGTTGTTTAAAAAAAGAAAAATCGGAAAACCCAAAGGAAATACCTGAAAATCGAAAAAATCGATTACGTTTTTTATAGGAGTCTTATGTATAAAAATTAATGTTTTTGTTATTGTATTTTATTTGTTTGCGCATCGTTCATCCAATTGAGGTGATACTTTGTAGAGTTGTTGGTGGCACTTGCACGAAAGTTTCTGGCGCATGGATCAATCAACGTACAATTGAAAGAAGTTAAAATCTTCTTAACCTTCTTCTTGTTGGCTCGAGAGTGTTTCTTGGAAGTTTGGTCAAAATCGGTTAAGCTGTTTAGTTTGCAGTTTTGGTTTTTTATTTTAACAATATGTATTTTTTTTAATATCATTTTTCGGGATCTCGTTTTCGAGATTTATTTTTTCGGGATATTGGATGTTCGGGATTTTAGCTTTTCGGGATGGGGTTTTTTTCATATTTCGTCCGACGCCCACCCTCTACGGCAACTCTCGAAATCGATTACTGGCTTCGGCATATCCAGCCCGTTGTCCTAGGGTCAAAACCAGGGCCTGACCCGCTAATGTTGGGTGTGCCATCGGAATAACTTCTCCAGCACATACAAAAATACATGAGAGAGACACGAGCATACTCGGATAATGCATACGCTCAAATGGCAACCAGACCCTGAACTCCAACAGACTCCGATCTGAGACTATGTACCTGGAACGACGTTGTACATCCCAGGTACTACATAAAAACTAACTTGTGTCTGTCCTCGACTGGTATAAGGCAAATATTGCCGCGATCCAAGAGTTACGATGGATAGGATCAAGTACGCTGAAAAGAAAAATATGCTAAATTTATTACAGCTGCCATAAAAGATTACATATAAATGTGCGGATTCGTCGTCGGAAGTCGATATTTCAAGCCAATACGTACCTATTGCTGTGATCAGCATCACAGCTACATTTCAAAACATTAGCCTAATATGTGCATCGTCGGTAGTAATTTCTTCTTAGTTGATGGTCCTGGAGCACCGCTTTCATATTCAGAGTCTGTGTCACTTCCTGCCATAATTTGTTATTATTCACCCGAAAATTCACAAAATATGAACTTTAAAATGAATTTACAATTTTATTCACTTTAAACGTAGAATATTTAATGTAATGCTCCTACAGTGTAATACAGACAATAGGCCTACACTGTGTCTTAGATATACGAAACGAAACTGGCTATGAGAGAAAGAAAAGAAAATGTGTGCTCGCACCTCTTTCTCTTGCCCCTACAGTAATATACGAAACGTAACTCTCTCTCTTTCTATCTTCACTAACTTATATCTCCCTATCAACTTCCGTTCGCCTCGCCCGATCACACTTTTCGTAACGCTCGCGTCGCGCATTCACCAGCTTACTCCCCAATTCAAGCGTTCGTAAAGTAGTTTTACTTCAATAAACATAAATAACTTCGTATAGCCCAGTAATTTTAGGTTTATCTGCGAAAAAATTCCTAGTGAGCTGAATTTGTGTATACATCTTTATTACGGCGTTGTAATGAAGATGTGATCGGCATTGATATCGTGCCGGCTGAAAATGTTATAAAGGTCAAAAGGTCACAAAATTCAGTTTTCGCCAATATCTCGCGATCTTGTGCTCGGAGGTCAATAGAGGTCAAATTAAAATTGTTTGTCGAGAAATTATCTACATAAATTGCTCTGTAAAATTAACCGTTTTTGGAGTAGAGCGCTGAGAAAGCGACTACATTATGACGACGCACACGGTAATTGTGACAGTCTCGCGTATCGCCCTTTCTTTTGTACAAAGGAAGAAGAAAAGTTTCCCTCTACCACCATGAACCATGAGACATTTGGATACGATGTCTACAATATTTTTCCAGAATTCAGAGGGTATCTCGTCCGGTCCAACTACTTTTCGTTTTTTGGTGTCTTTGACCGCCATCCTAACTTCTTCGACAGTAATTTCGTGTACTTTTTCATTGTTAGGAACGGCTCTTCGAAAATATATCCAATTAAATTGTTCATTTCGAAGTCCTTCACAATAATGCTGCCACCTGTGTAGTATTTTTTCGTCATCCACAAGAAACTTCCCTGAGCATTGTTGATGAGCTTTGACGAACGGATTTCCTGGGCACCATCCATCGTTGAGCGGCTATTTTGAAAATGGTCGAGCTTTTTCATCTCCATTACTATTGGAGCACTTTGACCAAGCTTTGAATGCCGTTTTCTTGTCACCAATGGATACCTTATCAGCTTCATATCAGAGGCAGGTCTAGGAAACAATTGAGGTTTTCGCGAAACAAGCCCACAAGCCTGTTCAAGAGAATGAGAATACTTGTTGACTCAGGCTTTGAAACAAGTACATATTTTAGATCCAAGGATATGCCATCCAAAATGGCAAATTAAGCTTAACACCCCTATTAAATTTTACCAAAAAACACACCCATTCATAAAATAGTTAGAAGTCCTTTATTCGAAGAACTCAGAGCAGTTAACAAAACTCTGTTTTTTTCAATAAAATCCTTTAAATGTTGAATAACAAAATATCTTGATGCTTGTTAACAAATCTTCCACACTTAGATTTTTGTTATGCCTACTTTATTAGGGGTAGGAATAGGAATAGGGTATCCAACAGTTCGCCCAAGCGGATAAATTGTCTGAGTCAAAGAGATGTCCAGTTTTTTAAAC
This sequence comes from Portevinia maculata, assembly GCA_949715645.1. Classification (NCBI taxonomy): domain Eukaryota; kingdom Metazoa; phylum Arthropoda; class Insecta; order Diptera; family Syrphidae; genus Portevinia; species Portevinia maculata. The sequence continues at coordinate 144,697,629 of OX454526.1, forward strand.
CCTTTTACCCGCGAAGCCCAGGTATTTCCGAGATTTTGATTTGCGACATTTTGATAACGCGAAATTTCGATAATGCGAAATATTGATAATGCGAGATTTTGGTATGCGAGATTTTAAAATGCGGTCAGTCGTAATAACCCGTTGTAAGTACCCAATGTTTTCCTAAATAAAGTTAAAGAGAAAAAAAAAAGTTAAAGTTGTTTTTAGTCGAACCGAGAAGGTTAAGACATAACAACAGCGCAAACTCGGCCCATCTGCCATTGGTTTGAAGGCCTGTTGTCATCGCATCGGGTATTAACCAAGGCATCTGGTTCCAAAACCTTGAGTGCTGCCTCTTTCCACTTAGCTCTATGTTGCACCTTCAGCAGGTAATCTTTTTGCCTTCGGTCCCAAAAGTGCTGACTCAGCAACGATATGCGTTCTCAACGCTCGATACCAGAAATGCTCTTCGGCTCCTCTAGGATGGGTTCGGGTACAGCATATTGAGAACCAATTGAGAATTGATTTAATTTGAATTATGAAGAACTCCCTTTGAAATCTTCAAATTCGCGCTGTGCCCTAACATAGTTCAAAGCATTGTCGCAGTAGATGCGCTGCGGCATGCCAGGACGTGCGTCAAATCGTTAACGCTATAATAAATGCCTTCGATGGTAAATCACCTACTGCCTCCAAGTGGACTGCGTGACATCCGAAGCAAACTAATACAGCAACATAAAATTTCGTTAGATAACGCCCTCGAACTTCAGTTACGTTGTGCGGTCCGCAGAAGTCAATCCCTGCATGAGAAACGGCCTGGTCAACAATACTCTATTATTTTGAAGGTTTCCCATTATCTCGCTAAGCAAACTTGGTTGATATATGAAACAGTGGACAAACTGCTTTACAACCGTTAACGCTAGTGTGTCCTACAATTATTCACATAGAATTTTTGCCTGATGATTGCAACCAACTCTTATGGTCTGGCGTGAAAGTGTTTGACATGCAAATATTTGACATATAACTAAACAAATCCATTTTTTGCTGGCAACTAGGTAGGATGTTTCGTGTCGATTGGTAATTCGGCGCTCTTCAAGCATCCTCCAACTCTCAGCAGAACGCTTGCAAGTTGCGAATCGCAAATAAACCGAGATGACGGGTAAATGATATAAAAATAATCTTCAAGTTTTTCCACCAAAGAAAAATAGATTAATCTGACGTTTTGCTCTCTAGATCTCATTTTTATACCCCATTTGTACAATCAGCAGAAGTCTGATTGCTGGATGGGAGAATTTACGTTCCTCGACACGGATTGTAGGAAAATTCTCACCCAACGAAGGGGGTATGGAATGGATGGCAGGCGATTTTCCGGATACTCTTGAATGACGGCAATGAGTTTCACAAGGTCAACGATACTTCGCAACTCGACCAGAGACAATGACTAGCAGCAATGAGAATAATAAGAAGAGAGAGTGTCCGACAATTTCGGTTGTACAAAAAAATGAGCGTTAGCCGCAATGCTTTATTGATCTTTATATACATCTCAATTGGTACAATTGTAACTGGATTTACAAGCGAAAATATGGCTGATGTTTGAAAGATAGGCGGCAATTTTAAATAGTTCAATTAGCTTTTAGTACAATTCATGTTGCAAACAAAAAGGGTTTTAACCTTTGATAAATTTTATACAATTCAAAATAATGTAGTTAGAATACACGATGATTTATGCGAAGTGCCCCAACATTCCGCCCTCTTTGAAAGGTCCCTTTCAAGCAGGAAGAACGGCATGCTTGCGGAGTGGACGTCTTATAACTCCTTTTGCCCTCCGGATGTCAGCAACTCTTACCTTGCCATCTTTACCAGGAATAGTTTTCATGACTCTACCAAGCAGCCACTTCTGGGGAGGAAGGTTATCCTCATGCACAATGACTATTGCGTCGACTTGCAGATTTTGTTGATGTGTTGACCACTTCGACCTTTGTTGAAGTTCGTTGGCGTATTCTTCAGACCAGCGCTTCCAAAAATGCGTCTTTACGGCGTTTATGCGACGCCATCGTTGGAGGTAACTAAAGTCGGATACATCGTCTGGTGGTTCCGGAATGGCCTATAGCGCTGCTCCGATGAGAAGGTGGCCAGGAGTCAAAGCTTCCAAATCATTGGGATCCGTTGATAGTGGGGATATTGGCCGAGAATTCATCACTGCTTCGATTTCGACTAGCGCCGTCGAAAGCTCCTCAAATGTCAGCTTGGCGTTATGAAGACTTCGGTACAGGAAGACTTTTGCAACCTTGGCGGCGGCCTCCCAGAGTCCACGAAAATGTGGAGTCATAGGTGGGATAAAACGAAAATTAATGCGGTCATTAGTACAAAAGTGATTAATGGTATATAGTGATTTTTCTTGAAACAACATTTTTCGAAATTCTCTAAGTTTTGAGTCGCCACCCACAAAATTTGTTGCATTGTCGCAAAATATTTCAAATGGTAGACCTCGACGACCAATCATACGCTTCAGCGCCGCAATGAACGCGTCTGCAGACATATCTGATACAAAGCAGACAAAGACGTCTTGTAGGGAACTTTGCCACGAATCCTATAGAATGTATAAATTGGTCCACAAAAATCCACGCCACAACGAGAGAAAGGACGAGACGAAACCACTCTTTCAGCAGGTAGATCACCCATGACCTGCTGCAGTAGCTTCGGGCGGTATATAGTACAATGTATGCACTTCCTGACTGCTTTTCTGGCGATATCTCTTGCATTAACGATCCAGAATCGTTGTCTAATTAGTTCAAGTAGAGTCTTGGGCCCTGCATGAAAATTGGATATATGCAAATCCCTAACCATCGCAAGAACGAAATTCGACTTCTTTGGAAGAAGTAATGGATATTTCTGCCAACGACCAACGACCATACCACGTCGAGTTAATCGGTTCTCGTCAGATCACCGTAATTAAACGACGTTGGGCGCGGTTAGTACGTAGATGGGGGACCGTTTGAGAACAACCGCGTGTCGTTGGCCAGTCCCATATACAGAGTTGAGGTAGATAATATACGTGGCATCACAATGGACCTAAATTGGTCTAAGTGTGTCGGCTTATGCCGACAGCCACATAAACCTAACCTAACCTAACCTTCTGCTCCTCTGGAATGTTCGCATTCTTCAGTCTAACCCCTACTTTTAACAGTTGAATCCCAGTTGACTCATCAATGAACCATGAACGGGTTAAGACATTTGATGGCTCCTTTTAGCTGCCTTCCATGAAGAATCAGGTCCACTTCCTCTGCAAAGGAATAAGTTTGGATGATCCATACAATTTGGGAAGAGCCGAATCGAGTTCCATGGGGGTAAGTGATCCGACGATTACAACAGAACTCTTCTTCATCCTATTGATAAGCCGTAACACGTATGCGAAAATGCGTATTATTTTTGTGGAAGAGTTGTATTTGTTTATGATCTCCAATAGATATGGTGCACCTTCTTGATGTTTTTTTATTGAGCAATGCGATTTTTCTCTTTTCTAGCATAAGAAATTCCTTCGATAGTTCTTCATTCAAATTAAAGGGCAATTTTTCAGGGCCTTCCAACAAAAACGCGGGTCCAGAAAACCATATCGAATCCCAGAGCCCTTGGACCGTACAGCCTCGTGACACAATGTCAGCGGGGTTTTCTTTTGTAGGTACATGTCTCCAGACAATGTCCTGCGTACGTTCTTGGATCTCCACTACTCGATTTCCTACGAAAGTAGTGAGTTTTGATGAATGCGTAGAGATCCAATGCAACACAATACTAGAGCCTGTCCAAAAGAAGATGTTTGAGTACGACTTATTGAAGATTGGTTCAATTTTTTAACTACAATTTGGAGAGAAGATGCGCACCACACAGCTCGAGTCTCGGGAGTTGCTTCTTTTTTGCAGGTGCTACTCTAGACTTCGCCACCAAGAGTTTGACAACTACAGTCCCTGAAGTGTCGGTGCTTCTGGTGTAGATGCAACAACCATATGCGTGCAAAGACGCGTCGCAGAATCCATGGATTTGTACGTCCTTTTTATTTGCGGATAATACAAATCGTGGAACAGAAAGGTGTTTCAGGGAATATAAATCCGACATGAATTGACGCCACTCCGTCTCAATATAATGCTGAACTGTCGCATCCCAGTCTATTTTTTCAAACCAGACTTTCTGAAGAAGGATTTTCGCAATAATAATTATAGGGCTTAGTAACCCCATTGGATCTTTTCGTACATTTGGAATATATACGACTATTTTGGTATGTAAACGAAAACTCCTCGCAATTGGGATCCCAAGTGATCCCCAAAAGTGCTCGTAAGATTTGAACCTGCTATAATTATATTTTTGTTGTTCGGGTTCTTTTGTTGAATATTTAACCCATTGCTATGCCATTTTGACTGTTCGAGCCTTGCTGACTTTAAGATTGCAACCACTTCCTTCTGCATCTGAAGCAATTCATCGAGATCATCAGCTCCAGTGAGCATGTCATCGACATAAAAATCTGAGCGCAATATCTTCGATCCTAATTTCTTATCTGCGAATTTATCAGCAAGATAAACGAGCGAGCGGATAGCTAGGAATGGTGCCGAAGTTGTACCATAGGTTACAGTATTCAGCTTAAATGTTTGTATGGGTGATTGCTCGCTTTCTCTCCACAAAATGTATTGGTATTTACAATGGGACGGATGCGTCTGTATCTGTCTACATTTTAACTATGTCTGCAGTCAAGGCGTATCTATGCAAACAAAATCGCAGTAAAATCAGAAACAAGTCATCCTGAACAGTCGGACCAGCCATGAGGATTTCATTAAGAGATACCTGTGATGACGTGCGACATGAGGCATCAAATACGACTCTTAGTTTAGTTGAGACGCTACCTTTCGTAAGAACAGCTACGTCATAAGAATTTCCTAAGCATGCAGGATCCTTTTTAAAGTGGAGTTGAACCATAAGCCTTCCACTAGGTAGTTCTTCGATAGTTTTTCGAAAGTGTGCTTCACATTCTGCCTGCTCTTCAGTCCATTTGCACATGCGTACGTCCACTGCTTCCATCTCCCAAAACCTTTCCACGAATGCTTCCAAAGGGTCCTCCATTGAACTGATACAACACATCTGCTTTTCGGTTTGTAGCTGGCTCCTGTATCTCCCCGATACAATCTACCCTAAGTGCGTATTTTGCAACGAGGGTAGTTCCGGTCCGAGCTCATTTTGAATCAGGTTGGTATCCTGTTATTGTGGGCGTAACTAGAAATTCCAATTAAACCTCAAAGTTATTGAGCTTTGAGCGAATGGTAGTTTGAGTAGAGAACCTAATCTTGGTTTCGGTTGACCCGATTCCAACTATATCCATATTCCTTCGTTGCCTATGCAAATTTAGAGAGTTGGCAAAGCGCTCCTTTATAAAATTTACCTGGGAACCGGAATCCAATAACACTCGCCCTAATTGAAAACTTCCACAGCTATCCTTGACCAAAACCAACGCAGTAGCAAGAATCACCTGTGCCGTCCTGTTATCGGATTCCTTTTCTACCGCAGAATGTGCAGCTGCGGTACTAGTAGATGGTTGATTGTTCTCACAGGGCTCTGCAGGCCTTTGTTGTATCCGATTCAATAAACTATGGTGTGCTTGCTTACATGTCTTACACCGATATGTTGATGGGCATTTAGACACCGTGTGACCCTTACCTAAACAATTAAGACAAAGAGCTAGCTTCTTAACGTTAGTAAAGCGATCGGATACTGAGAGTCTGCTAAAAGTAGAACAACTGCTGATCAGATGGTTGGTTTCTTTACAGAATGCGCACGATCTTTGCATAACTGTTAAAGAGGTTTGTGGACGTTGGTCATGAGATGACCTAGTTTTATTTAGCCATTTTCTGTTATGATCTGAGCGAAGCTGCTGTCCATCACGTGTTTCAAGGTATTGACACCGTTTATTCAAATCCTCAGCACACGCATCCCAACTTGGAAGTGTTTTAAAATCGCACTGCTCATCCCACTTGGCTCGAGTATCTTCGTTAACCTTGGACATTGCTATGTAGATAATCACAGCGTTACATATATCTACATGAGTTCCAATTGACTGTAGGGAACTGAACAATGCAGAGACGTTGTCAACTAAACTACGTAAAAGCGATGCAGACGGCTTTGAAACCTTTGGCAATTCAAAAAGTTGAGATATATTTTCCAAAAATATAAGGCAATTATTATCATAACGATCTTTGAGTCGAGCGAGTGCTTTAGGATAGTTGACCTCTGTAACCTGAAAGGCTTTTATTGTACCGAGTGCTTGACCACTTAAGCACGTGAGTAAATAATTAAATCTTTCGATTGTTGACAAACTCGGGTCATTGTCAACGAGTTTAGTATAAGAGTTGATAAAGTTCTTAAACTCTGAATACTTGCCACTGAATTTAGGCAGGCTTAGTTTTTGCAAATGGTTCACCGATTGTGGAACCGAGAAAGTAGTTTCCAAAGTATTACTTTTTGTTGTACCTAGAGCAGATAGTATCTTCGTTTTTGTCGAAATGTACAGTTCTTGTAGCTCGCTTTTTACAGTACATATCTGTAGGTGTTAAACGTTCAATTTGCGTTTGATATGCCAAAAGTTGCTTAAAATGGGATTCGACTATTCCTTAGCGACATTCTAATTCTGTTGGTGACAGTTCATCCTTTATACTATTCCTTATTCTTGTAATGCTTCCTTTGGTTGAAGAACGCATTTGCTTTAACTCATCCATCGATGGTTCTGCCATGCTAAACTGTTCGCAAGTAGCCAAATATTAACAGATAGTGAAGACTGGTCGAACTCAACAGCTTTCTACAAACACTAACAAATTATCCAAACGATGTTGTTAGTGTCGAGCGAAGACTAATTTTTGCAAGCAATCATATTTGTGAATGGGTAAGCTTTGTATGTAGTGTAAAAGTTTGCAAAATTGCGGCAATACGACTTAATTCAATTCGGTTTATTCCAATTTAAAAACCAATGCGAATATTCACTGCGAGAATAATGAACATGAAGAAAGTAGCGAAACTGGGCGATACGATCTAGATCGATGTGGAATGCATTCACTTTTATATTAAAACTAAAATGTAAGCATCGATTTATTTGATCCAATGCTGCTTGATGCTGCAGCAACAAACCAAAAGTAAAGATGATTGTGTTCGTATTGTTTGTGTGATTAATAAATTCCACCGACGAGAAATGTTGATGTTGTTGAAAGATATCAACGATACAAAATATTTCTAAACCGCAATATAATGCAATATCCAATATGTCGACTGAAATAAATGCTAACACGACGAAGCTTCTCAACAAAAAGTGTGGAACTTGTTGCCAGTAGAATCGGCGAAACTTGTTTCCAGCGACGAAGCTTAGACGACCTCCAATGGTGAAAAGTCGATGCAACCAACGAACGTATGTGTTGGAGTTGCAACCAACCGCGATGAAGTGAATATATATCAATTGTGTGAAACCTGTTGTAACCGAACTAAAGAGGATTGAGTGAGTTGTATTCCTTTGCTGGAATAAACGGAAACGATCGAACGATTGTGTGGATGAAGGGGAGAAAGCGCTAAGAGCAGAAATGATACTTGTGTGAGCGAAGCCCTCTTGCGAATAATCGATGAAAGAAAATAGATAAAATTGTGGAACGTAACAATTGCTTACCCACGATCACTGTGACGATAAGCGCTTTTATTATAATGAATCTTATATTGATCTCAAATAATTTTGATTTGGATTTTGATTTTGTATGTTGTTTCAGCAAATATAATAATGATTTTTGTTAAAAATTATAATATTTCGCATGCAATATTTTTCCACGTATGTCGAATGTGCGTTTTCTGTTATTTTGATAAACTTGATTTGTTCTTTTCGACGTTAATCAAAATTTTAATTGGTTTTTATTTAACGACACATTCCACTATTTGGAGTTTTACGAACCTACCTGTTCAGGGATGAATACTTATTGTTCCCTATCCTTTCCGCACCTGATGAATCTGGTGAAACTTCCGATTCCGATCTTCTGCTAAACTTCCTTTGGTGGATTTTCTCTGCTCTTGTTCCGACTTTTCTCCTGTTGGTACTCTTCCTTTGCCTCCTCCGCGACACCGATTACCGAACGCGACTCACTTTTTCACAATGTTTTTCCTTTTTTGTCTATTATGATCTATGTTCACTTTTAAATAGTTTTTTTTTTCTTTTTGTAAGTTGATTTCTGTCACTTTGTTTGTACGAAGTCACTTACAAGGGTTTTTTAAAATCCGAAAAATGCCATACGTGGGCGCCAAAAATGTACAATCAGCGAAAGTCTGATTGCTGGATGGGAAAATTTACGTTCCTCGACACGGATTGTAGGAAAATTCGCACCCAACGAAGGGGGTATGGATTGCAGGCGATTTTCCAGATACTCTTGATTGACCGCAATGAGTTTCACAAGGTCAACGATACTTCGCGACTCGACCAGAGACAATGTGTAAATTCAGAAACGTCAAACATTTGCGCAGTGATGCGGCATCACTGCTTATTTGCGATGCTGATGCGATGCTGATGCGATGCAAAGTTTAAGCTGATGCGTTGCTGATTGAATATGGCGTTTGAGTTTTATAACGCATTGTTTAAATCAAACATTTAAAATGGAAGTTTTGCTAATAAAAGTTTTAGTCGATAACTTTGATCGTAAAGACGATAAATTTAGTTTTAATATGTGTGAAGCAAGAAGAAAGTATTCGAAACGCATACGGGCTTTAATTAGCAGATTTAAAAGAAGAAAAATTCCTAAGATTAGGGACTATTTCAAAGTTCTAGAAGAATATCCAGACGATGTATTTCAAAATCATTTTAGAATGTGCCACTCCACCTTCGATGTAAGTCCACTAATGATTTAACTTTTCTAAATGAAAACCAAACCATGTTTCTAGGATTTTCGAAAATCATTAAATCCTTTTTGGACACCTTCTTATACATCTTCTTATAGTATCTATCAATTAAAATGTTTGTTTACTTACTTTTCTTCCTCTTCCGACATTTTTCTTGCTTTTTTCCGGCGAATCAACAGCGCATCAGGTATTTCTGTGATGCTTTTTTTCGTTATGTTTGCGCATCAGTTTGATCAACTTTGCAATAATGAACACTTGACGTTGAAAGTGATGCCAATAGTTGCGTTAATGAACATTTTGCAAAGCATCATGAGCATCAATGCCAGTGATGCGTTACTGAATTTACACAATGACTAGCAACAACGAGAATAGTAAGAAGACGAGAGAGTCCGACAATTTCGGTTGTACAAAAAAATGAGCTTTAGCCGCAATGCTTTATTGATCTTTATATACATTTCAATTGGTATAATTGTAACTGGATTTACAAGCGAAAATATGGCCGATGTTCGAAAGATAGGTGGCAATTTTAAATAGTTCAATTAGCTTTTAGTACAATTCATGTTGCAAACAATAAGGGTTTTAACCTTTGATACAAATTTTATACAATTCAAAATAATGTAGTTAGAATACACGATGATTTATGCGAAGTGCCCCAACACTATTCGATATATCTTTGACGTTAGGCAAAAAGGTCTTAAGTCAGAAACTGCAGTTTTTCGTTAAACCAAATTTAAAATATTTTAATTATTTGCAAACCGGGATTAAATTTGTTTGAAAAACAAATTATGGTATAAAATCTCTGGAATGAAGACCTATATAATACGTTAATACATTTGCCAAATTCATTAGTATTTACCGATTTTTTGATGACTTAAGTCCTTAGGATCCTCTCATTATGTTTTATTTGTAAAAGTTTTGTTTCTCTGTAAGACTTAAGTCAGGAAATAAAACATTGTCATTATGTTATAAAATAGGAAATTGTTTAATTAATCAGAAGCTTATAAAATATAAAGTTAATAACAATAACAAAAACAAAATAAATGTTTATGTTGGTTCTGCTTCTTCTTCTTCATCTACTAAATCTGGATCATCATTTATTGCGGAGTTAGAAATTGGTAAATTTTTATAAAAGTCGTGAAACACAGGTGGCACTAAGCTTAAAAGAGAGCACAAATCGCTTTTTTTCTCCACAGATATCGGGACTAAAGTTTTGCACTTTGCTTGGAGTGGATAATCTTTGAGACATCTGTTTGTTCCTCTTTTAAGAAAGCTTAAAATCTTGAATTCTTCGGCGTGGTTTAAGTTGTTTTTATATCTCACTAAGCCATTTTTATGGTATTGGAGCCATTGCACACTATGCCAAGAAAACTGCTCATTTACAGTATTTTTTTTCTGCATACCAAAACTGTCTTCAACAGAGCGGCAAAATCAAGGAATTCCTCTTGCTGCATTTCATGTACCTGGAACTTCTTTTTTAGGCCTGTTGTTCGTACTAGCTGATACCAATCGTGGGGGTGGTAAACAGGTGTTTTTGTTTTGTTTTTCAATCATGGAATGATCCACGTCACATTCCATATGGGTATGACCCGGAACAAGGAACTTGTGGTTTATGGTTAAATTGGGGAACTTAACTTGAGCCATTAAAGACATTGCCGACACATGACTGTTCTTATTTTGTCCCCCGCATGTGTCGAAGTAAAATGTTACCTCAGAAATGCAATCAGGCAGGTTCTTCAGATGAGCATATAGGCAGGAAGCTATTTCATTTCCCCCTCTCGCAGCTAGAGCTTCATGCCACATGTAGTGCGTTGAATCCCCGGTAGCATTATCGTAAACAGTAAGGTTATAGGTCCATAGCTGCCTTTTATAAAATGCTACCGAAGATCCAACAAACGGTGTTGGCAAGCATTGCTGAAGATCGAAGCTGAAGCATTTCATTTGCGCGCTATCTTGTGCTGCTAGCGTATCGGTTTTTTTTAGCATCATATGCTGCATTAGCCTGCTCCTGGTGGACTTGGAGATCGTTTTCTGCTTCCTGTTTTTCATCCTGATTAGCAGCAACTTGAACGCGCATGTGAAGGGTGTCGCACTTGTAGCAGGTGTCCACTTTTGGCTTTTTAAAGGCGAGTTTTAATTTATGGAACTCCCTTTCATAAATTGAACGACCAACAAAACTCCCTCGTCCTTCTTTGTACAAGTCGTACATAATGCGCAAGTTTAAATAGGAATGTAAAAACTTTTTCTCATTTGTACGTCTGGTGTAGTAACTTTCATAGCTTGGAAACGTTTTTATGTGAGCCAGGACTTCATTAAGCTCCTCTTCAGACTTTTTGTTTTTCGAAGATTTCTTACCTCTTTGGTCGTCCACTGTAATGCCGGATGTGTTAAGCATCTTATTTTTGACGGCGTTTGATATGAACCTTTCTTTTTCATCCAAAGTTCTGCTGAAGCAACCCTTGCAGACAGACACTCTTGCACCGTTTACTTCAAGAAAGTATTCAAAGGTTACTTCCCTGCTTTTTGAACTGCCAGCTTTCCTTTTGCGAGAAACTTGTTTTTCCTTAACATTCACGAGATTTGCGATGAAGGTAACCCTTTTGTCGTGGGTGCCAAGCGACCAGTACTCGTCAAAAATAACTTTCCTAATGTCCCCTTCAAGAAAAGAACTGCATTTTTTCCTGCATTGCTTTAAATTTTGTAATTCCCTTGCTTGAACAACTTTTCCGGTTACACTCACGTAACTTTTCCCGCTATGAATGTGTTTATTACGTTCTTTCCTTATGCGACTGGACCACTTCTTCCCATTATTTTCCATGCTCTGAACTGGAGTCTCTTCATTTACATGAGTTGAACAAGTTGCGACTTCATTCATTTCGCTATCACTGGTTTCTTCTTCTGGGATAAAATCCTCATCCATAACGCTATCATCGGAATCGAAAATGTTTGGCATATCAGCAAGTAACGATGGAGCTAGCTAAGACTTAGGTGAAGCTGTTTTTTCAGCAGCAGAGGCAAATTCAACATTTTCTGATAAAAAGTTTATTGAATTCTTAATACGAGGGCGGGTCAATAAGTCCGTGACTTTTGGAATAAAACACAGATTTTTTGATAAAAAAATAATTTTATTTTTCAACGTAGTTTCCCTTGAGCTCTATAAACTTTGTCCAACGCTTCTCCAATTTTTTTATCCCTTCCAAAAAAAATGATTTTTCGAGGTCCTCAAAATAGGCCTTTATTTGCGAGATGACTTCATCATTGGAGTCAAATCTTTTTCCACCAAGCCATTTCTTCAGGTTTGGGAACAAGAAGTAGTCGCTTGGAGCCAAATCTGGAGAATAGGGTGGATGAGGGAGCAATTCATAGCCCAATTCATGTTTTTTTGCCATGGCAACTGCACATGTGTGCACCCTTGCATTGTCTTGGTGGAAAAGAACTTTTTTCTTGGCCAAATGAGGTCGGTTTTTTTTTTGAAATCGTCATTGAATCGGTCCAATAAGTTGGCATAATATTCCCCATTGATTGTTCTTCCCTTTTGAAGGTAGTCAATGTGGATTATCCCGCGTGCATCCCAAAAAACAGTCGCCATAACTTTATTGGCTGACAAACCCACCTTGGCCTTCTTTGGCGCCGATTCACCCTTAGAAACCAACTGTTTTGACTGTTGTTTGGTCTCTGGTGTGTTGTGATGAATCCATGTTTGGTCCACGGTTACAAAACGGCGCAAAAACCCCACCATATTGCGATTAAACAACGCCAAACCTTCCTGTGAAGTTGTTACACGATTGCGTTTGTGGTCGACTGTGAGCAAACGCGGCACCCATCTTGCGGAAAGCTTTCTCATGCCCAAGTGATCATTCAAAATTAAAACCACTGAGCCATTCGAGATCCCTACGGCTTCCACAATCTCTCGCACTTTCAATCTTCGGTCGGCCAACACCATATCGTGAATTTTTTGATTGTTTCGGGTGTAGAGACCTCAACTGGGCGTCCAGGACGTTCGGCATCTTCAGTGCTTGTACGGCCACAACGAAATTCAGTAAACCACTTTTTTACCATTGAAATCGATGGTGCAGAGTCCCCATAGTATTTTTCAAGCTTAGCCTTGGTCTCGGTAATGGTTTTTTTCGCAAGAAATAATGCTTACTAAGCACACGAAATTCACTTTTTTCCATTTTCTCCTCAAATTAGTGAGTAGTCTGATAAAAATAGCTGTCAAACACAAACTAACTGACGCAGTAAGTTTAAATTTTGACAGGAGTCAACTGACAGATGCCTGTTGACAGGAGCAGTGTTGCCGTTTCAGTAAAGAGGTCAGAAATTCAAAAAGTCACGGACTTATTGACCCGCCCTCGTATTACTCTCTATTAAAAAATATAACACACTTACTAAGTTTTAGAGAATTTGCTAAAGCTAAATATAATATATATTTACTCCTTTCACTCATTATAATGCACAAAACTTAATAATTGTTTTTATAATAATCAAGTACAGTACATAACGCTTATAAGAAACTCAGAAATTGCACGATACTTGTTTCTTATAACCGAGTTTTTCTTATATCCTCAGAACGGGTATAAGAAACAAGTTTCTTATACGGATATAAGAAACAAGTTTCTTGTACGGAAACAAAAATACACCGTCCAACAAAAAATTCTATTTTTAAAAAGTAGTAAATAAATAAAAATATTTTATTTAACAGAAAAAAAAACGATAACACAAAATTTACAGCTCCTTAATTAAAAGTATTATTTGTATGTACTTCAGTGTTCATACAAACGAATAAATAAGATTAAAATTTCTTAGTTAAGTTTTTAACTCAAAAATAATCATTAATTGTTGTTTGAGTCAATGCTTCCTCACACTTGTTGAAAAGAATATCTTCGATGTTATGAATGTAATCATCATCACTATCTACTTTTCAAAACCTGGCAAAAATTTTATCTCAATATTTTTCGGCTCAAAATCGAACTTATGGCATGAGGCATTATCAACTAAGAGTCGAATTTTTATCTTTTTCATGGCATCATCAAGCTCTTTGATAATTTCAATCCAAAGAGTACTTGTAATCCAACCCCTTTTATTAAACTTGTAAGCGATTGGAATTACTTGGTCTGTGCCGGTAGCATTACTATGAAGAGCAATGTTACTCCATCTTTGGGTATTTTTTGCGCCTGTATATCTTGCCCATTTGTTACATGGGTACCAGTAGGAAGCTCCTTAAAGAACAATCCAGTCTCGTTTGCGTTGTAAACATTTGCTTAACCATTTTTTTGTAATATGTCTGGTATAACGAAGTCTACAAAATTATTTGCGGCTTCAGCATCGGCTGAACCGCATTCTCCATGGAGCCTTCTGAAAGATACATTGTTTCGAACCATTTGTTCATAGTTTTATCTAGAAGTTCGTATTTTCCATCTCTGTTTCTTTTTCTGTTTAAGTTCTTGCATTTGTATTTTTTTTCTTCAAATTATTTTGCGTTTTTTACCTACTATTTTAGACAATGTGCTTTTTGTAATTTTATATTTTTCGCAGATTGCATTTCGATTTCTTCCCGATTTAATTTCCAAGATTACGAGTATCAATTTAGTTTTCAGTTAAATATTATTTCGCGACATTTCCAGCAAAGGTAAGCACAACAGATTAGAACACAACAAAAAACAAATTCAAATGTCAGATGGAACACTGAACTTAATTTCTCTACAATAATGTGAAATTGCCCATAAATGACATTTACAATTTTTGATTTGAATTTTTCTTAAGGGTCTCTAATTTTATAAGGTTCGTACGTTTTTTTTTATTAAGTTTCCTAAATCCAACCAACTTTATATGGAAAATGGTTAGTTCGTGGTTGGAGAAATGTTTCTTTTATCAGTGTTTTTCTTGTAAATGTGTTTCCTATAAACACACAATTTAACATTAAAATATACGGGAAAGTATACGGTGCTTTTGTTTAGGTTTCTTTTAAGCGAGGTTTTCTTATAAGCGTGTTTCTTATAAGCGTTAAATACTGTAGTAATGTCATTAACAAAACAAAAGCGCTAGGTTTGTTTTGTTTTTTGATTTGTTTGCTAAATGTGTTGTAACAAAAAAGCGCTGGGCAACTCGATTTTGAATGTTTTTCTAAATGTTATGTAACGAAAAAAAAAATAAGAATATACATAAGTATATCTACACTATTCACCTATTTGATTATACCGTTCGGTATAAAAGACTTAAGTTGACTTAAGTCCTTAGAAGAATCTTTAATGTTTCAGAGACATCGGTCACAAAGACTTAAATGAACTTAAGACGTTAATACCAAACCACATATGCATTTTTCTGACTTATTGCCTAAAGACTAAATTATTACGATGGGAAGCAGTTGTGCCAGTGTACCAAACGAAAGAGAAAACAAAATTGAGTTAAACCCAATCAAAAACCCAAAATGCAATTTTTTGACTTAAGACCTTTTTGCCTAACGTTAAAGATATATTCTAGGTTATATTAATTTTGACTCATAGTTTGTAACATACCTTAATATTGTCCGTATACCCCTAAAAGTTACTATTCGTAATCGGCATCTATAGTAATGTCTCTAGGCATGTCCATCCGTTGCCTTCTCGAAACCGCTCCTGCTGTCCAATCCACTAACGCTGAGGGGAAGTGAGTTCCATAGTCTTACAGAATATACAAAAAATGTTTTTGAGTTGATCTGAATTCAGGATTTGGCGATATAATTTTTTTTCTGAGTTAGCAAATTGGTGTCTCTCAAAAAGGTATTGTTGACTTTTTTTGAATTTTAAGTCGAACAGAAACATTACTTTATAGTTGAGATAGTTTTGCAATCGCATTTTGAATACACTGTTCGTGTATTCAGAGACATGATCATATCTTCGTAGGCTATAAACAAATCGCACCATGTTATTAAATGCAAGTTCAAACTTTCACTTACTTGAGCTTTCCAGGTCGCAGAAAACGGGATGCGCGTAAAACAGAATTGGTTTCAAAAGCAGTGCTGCCATATTCTTGAGAGCGAGTTATCATACAATTTGCTCGTTTCTATCCTACCAGAGAAAAAATTATCATACGCTACGCAAGGAATTGTCTCGTTTTTAAAGGGATGCGTCCATAAACTACGCAAACAAAATTCGTTGCTATCGGGCAGGTCCAATGAATGTCAAAAAATGTTGTGTTGTTGTTTACAAGGTTCTCTCATCTAGGAGAGAAATTTCCCATCAAGAAATACATTTTTCTGAATGTGATATCTTAAGGTTTACTAGGAACTAATACATATCTTTGACACATGATAAAGTTATTTTTTTTTATTTCTTATTTAGTTAATAGTAATTTTTTATGATTTTTTAAGAAAAATACATTGAAATAAAAACAAATATATATAGAAACATAGGGACGGGCTACAGTCCGTTTGGGTGAACTTTTGGATACCCTATTCTTATTCCTATCCCTCCTAAGTGGATGTGACAAAAGTCTTAGTATGGTTGAATTGTTAAGAACGCTCTACATATTTTGTTATATAACATTTAAAGGATTTTATCAAAAAAAAAATGTTTTATTATGTTTTATTTAATTGTGGGCGTGTCAGTAGGCGGATTTAAAAAGAATTAACACATGAGCATAAAGGGCCGCCTAGAGAGTATATATTATAAATTTCAGCTCCCTAGCTCAAACTTTGGATTTGCAAAAAAAGTTGATTTTAAATTGTGGCGGATTTTGAAAATATTAACACATGAGCATAAAGTGCCGCCTAGAGAGTATATAAAAATATTAACACATGAGCATAAAGTGCCGCCTAGAGAGTATATATTATAAATTTCAGCTCCCTAGCTCAAACTTTGGATTTGCAAAAAAAGTTGATTTTAAATTGTGGGCGTGTCAGTATGCGGATTTTGAAAATATTTTCACATGAGCTTAAAGGGCTCCTAGAGAGTATATATTAAAAATTTCAGCTCCCTAGCTCAAATTTTGGCTTTTCAATAAAATTGTTGTATTTATTTGTGGGCGTGCCAGTGGGCGGATTTTGAAAATTTTATAACCCTAGCAGTTTTAGGAGTCATAGATCATATAATTTCTGCTTTCAATAATTTCAGCTTTCTAGCTCAAAATTCGATTTTTTCCAAAATTTTGTTTTTTTTGAGTTTGTGGGCGTGTCTGTGGGCGGATTTCAAAAATTCGTAAACTTGATTATTTCGGGACCCTAGATAGTATATGGTTAAAATTTCAGCTCTCTAGGCCCAGTTTAAAGGGCTAATTTGTATGTTACAAACTATTCGTCAAAATTCATATACCCTGAGAATAGGGTATAAAAACGAAAATGAATTTACATATGCATCAATGTAATTAAATTCGTCCGTTTGGTGAATTTTACATATGTGTTTTTAAATAACCAAGGAATTCTGGTTCGGCGTCCGTCTGAATTTGCTCCAGCTACATATTTGCATTTGTTAGAGATTGAGATGTAGAGGAAAAAACACCACGAGTTTGATAGTTCAGCGTATAATTTCAGAGTGAGTTAAATTTGTATGTACATAGTAGCAGTAAGTTAGAATATCAGCAATATAAGAGTTTTAAGTGTTACCATTAAGTTAAGTGGAGTAAAGTAAGCAGTAAGAATATATAGTAGTAATTTAATTTGTACTTTTAACAATGTAGATTTCAATACACCTCCTCAAATTAAATTTTACTATTAAATCCTAACATGTTAACAAAATGCGAATGTTTAATTCTATTCAAATTTTTCGTTAATATATCAGCAACCATATTATTAGTTGAAACGTACTTTAAGTTAACAAAACCCTTTTCATATATTTTTCTTACAAAATGAACTATAATATCTATTTGTTTACTTCTCGCATGGTAAACATGATTCTGTACCAGCTGTTGTGCGCTTAATTTGTCTCCATATAACACAATCGGATTCGAAGCGAGATAACCAAATCCCATGTCATCTAGCAGGTTTCGTAGGTACAGAAGCTCTTTAGATGCAGATGAGAGGGCCATGTACTCTGCTTCAGTACTGCTGAGTGCCACTGTAGATTGTTTTCTGGACTCCCATGAAACCGCACATCCAGCAAGCATAAATACGAAGCCCGTAAAAGATCGTCTATCATTAGAATCTCCACCCCAATCAGCATCAGCATATCCAACCAATTTAGCAGAAGAACGTCTGAAAACAAGTTTAAAGTTTATTGTTTTATTTAAATATCTAAGCAGGTGTTTTGCTGCATTAAGATTCTCCTTGTGAGGGTTCATATTGAATTGTGATAACTTTATCACAGAGTGTGATATATCAGGCCGTGTTGTCAGACTAATAAAGTTCAACGACCCACTGAGTGATTGAAACACTTTTGTGTCCACCTTCGCACAGTTTGGACATTTTGTGCATTTTTCCAATTTCGATCCCGGATCTAAAGGAGTACTTGCAGGTTTACATTCCAGCATTCGAAAATTAGCTAAAATGTCTGCAATCATTTTGTGTTGTCCCAATTTGATTGAACCTCTCTCGCCGTTTCTCTCAAACTCCATTCCCAACAAGTAATTGATAGGTCCTTTGTCCTCTAGTTTAAACTCCGCAGCGAGTTTTATTTTGACATCATTTAAGTCGTTCCTATCTTTGAAAGCAAGGATTATGTCATCAACATAGACAACCAAAATATTAACAGTATATTTTGATTTAAAATGTAAACGCAATTGTCGTAAGATGACCGCACAAATCCAGTTTTCAGCAGAACACTGTTTAGTTTCTGGTTCCACTGTCTACCGGATTGTTTGAGTCCGTATAAGGCTTTTTTCAGCTTACACACTTTTCCTGGGTGTGTTTTACTCACAAAATTTTCAGGTTGTTCCATATATATATTCCGATCCAGATCACTATGGAGATATGCAGAGGTGACATCCATTTGATGTAACAGCAGCCCCAACTGCACGGCCAAAGCAACTACTAGCCTTATTGTAGAATACCTAGTGACTGGAGAGAAAGTTTCAGTAAAATCCTGGCCATACTTTTGACTGCAGCCCTTTGCTACAAGCCTTGCCTTGTATCTTTCAATTTTACCAGCTTTATCTTTCTTAATATTACAAACCCACTTTGCTTTTATAGCTTTGCGATCAGCTGGTAAATCAACAAGATCCCATCTCGGAATCTTGACTTTGAAGTGCTTCCTTTACGGAATTTGGTATATTCTGGCAGCTTTTGCCATTATTTACCATGAAACTTCATGAGTTCGATTTTTTTCTTTTCAAATTAACTCTGTTTCTTATTTTACCACTTCTTAAAATGCTAACACTAACCTGGTTATTATTTTCATTGTGTATAGCATCGTTAGAATTTTCCTCTAATTTTTGAATTCAGCCTTTTCACCTTCGTCTTCCTTTCATGATTCGATTAGTATGAAATCGGAGTCTGTAAGACACATTTTCGATGGATTCTCAATAAATTTAACATCGCGGCTAGTATGAAGCTTACCCGTCTTACACTCATACAATCTGTAGGCTTTGGCCTCATCAGAGTACCCCACCATTAAACATTCTATGCCTCTGGGGCAAAACTTTGAATTACCTGGTTTCTTGATCAGCATAAACGCCTTGCACCCAAAATCCGAAGATAGGAAACATTTGGCTTATATCCAAACCAGGCCTTAAATGGTGTTTGATGATCTAATAATTTCGTTGGCGACCGGTTTCTAAGATAAACAGAAGTGTTTATTGCTTCAGCCCAAAAACCTTGCTTGTGTCCAGATGTAATCAGTATACAACGCGCCATTTCCACCAGCGTTCTGTTTGCCCTCTCTGCGCACCCCTTCTGCTGTGGAGTATATGGGGAGGTTAGTTGGTGTTTTATACCATTACATTCTAAATAGTTTTTAAAATCTTTATTAACGTATTCTTTTCCGTTGTCACTCCTTCAAATTTTAATTTTGTTACCAGTCTGTTTCTCTGCCATTACCTTAAACGTCTTAAAATAGTTTAGGGTCTCACTTTTCTGACGCAAAAAATACACGAAGATCATACGGGAGTGATCATCTATGAATGTCAGAAAATATTTCGCACCTCCATTCGAAACATTCCTTATCGGGCCACAAATATCAGTATGAATAATTGAAAGCACAGACTTACTTCGATTCTCCGACGGCCCAAATGGTAAACGTGATATTTTTCCTTTCATACAGATTTCGCATTTGATTGCAGTTTTATTGATTTTTTGGGAGCTCACCCCACGAACCATATTTTTGTTGAACAAATTATGCAAGCACTGTCCATTCAGATGGCCATACCTTTGGTGCCATAGTGCAAACACTTTGTCCCATCCGCCATCTCCAACAGAATTTTCAGCACCTCCAGCATCTACCTCGTTTCTAGCAGCCCCCGCATCACCATCATCTCTAGCACCAGCAGCAAGTGCATTAAACTGCGCTTCTTTAAAAACATAATCGTTATTTATTTTGGACTACTTTATTTTCAGCACTAGTTGCTTTACTTACTGAAATAAAATTCATTTGTAGGTCAGGCACAAACAAGACATCTTTTAATGTGATCTTATTATTCGCAGTAAGATTTATATTACCGATCCCCGCTGAATTGATATACTTCCCACCAGCCAGTTCGATTTTCTCCACGTGGACCTTATAGCAAGACATTTTTTTTCTGTTGCAGCATAAATGACTCGTCGACCCACTGTCTAAGATCCATGTACTCTCATCAAATTCTTTTACACATAATGAATTTAACAATGCAAACGCTGATGTACCCGCACTTGAAGAATGTTGTTGCTTTTCGTGACAATTTGAAGCCATATGGCCCTGGCGCTTGCATCGAAAGCACCTGCCTTTGAAGAATCCCCTCTCCGATGAACCTGCTCTAATAAGTTGAGCATGTTGTTGGTGCGCAGAAATTTTCTGTGCATACTTATTTTTTTTTGTTTTTTTAAAAATAATGCTCGTTCTACGGAATTCTCATTTAATTCATTCTCTCCGCGGCGATGACCTTCCTCGAGCAGTTTAACCTTCAAATTTTCGACCGATGGTAGCTGGTCGCGCGACTCTATTGCAATGATGAAATTTTCATATGCGCTGGGCAAACTAGACAATAAATTTATCGCTAAGAGTTCATCCTGAAGCTCGATGTGCAGTTCCTTGATTTTGTCTGCTAAATCGAAGAAACAATTAATATGATGCTGAACATTGTTACCTTCCATTTTTAATTGAAGAAGCTGCTTGAACAGCGTTACTTTCCTCGCCGATCCTTTGGGTTGATGAATTTTTTCTAAAATTGTCCAAGCTTCTGACGACGTCTTGCAATTCTTTATGCTATTTATCTGCGAAGGTTTTACGCACAAAAAAATGGTAGCTAAAGCCTTTTCATCTTTTGTGCACCATAGTGTGGATTCCTCTATTTTATCTGGTTCTGGCTTCACAGAACCACCGGAGACATAGCTCCATAAATCGTTGTGTATTAGAACACTTAACTTATACTTTCCACGAATCATAATTATGTTCGCTTAATTTCTCAATTTGATATATAGAATTCGACATCTTATTTTAATAAAACGCGGGAAAACGTAGGCCCATAACCTTTGTTAGAGATTGATATGTAGAGGAAAAAACACCACGAGTTTGATAGTTCAGCGTATAATTTCAGAGTGAGTTAAATTTGTATGAACATAGTCGCAGTAAGTTAGAATATCAGCAATATAAGAGTTTTAAGTGTTACCATTAAGTTAAGTAGACTAAGGTAGTAAGAATATATAGTAGTAATTTAATTTGTACTTATTTCAATAGCATTATCTAAATTCTGAACAAATAAAGGGTCTTTCATTAGCGATTTGACAACTTCAAACTTTCAGTGTGAACGACCATTCCCGTTTACAATAACTCCACAAGCAAAAATCGTCGATTACCGAACTGTCAATGTCAAAATATTCAGTAAAATTAATATTTTCATCATGGTGAAGTACACTAAGAAACAACGTTTACAAATAATAAAAATTTACTACCGAAATTAAGAGTCGGTGGTCGCGACTTTAAGAGAGTTAACGCGAATTTTCGGCGTTAATTCTCGTCCATGTAGACAAGCAATTCACAGTCTAGTGAAAAAAATTGAGTCAGAATATTCGCTGCTTGATGTTGCCGTGCCAGTGAGACTACGTTTTGACCGAAGTGTGGAGAATATTGCTACCGTAGAGGCGTCCGCCACAACCCAGACAAATCAGTCAATTTCACTGCGTTCTCAAGAATAGGGCCTCTCACAGACCACATTATGGCGAATTTTACGTAAGGATCTTGGCCCTCACCCCTACAAGATCAAGCTGACTCAAGAACTAACACCACTTGATATGAAGCGACGTACGTTCTCGAATTGGGCTCTGGACTTGATGGAAGAAAATGAAGAATTTCATCGCAAAATCATGAAGCACATTTTTGGTTAAACGGCTTCGTCAATAAGCAAAATATGCATTATTGGACAGGTGAGAACTCTCATGTGCTTCATGAAACAGCACTTCATCCGCAAAAAGTCACTGTTTGGTGCGGTTTTCATGCCGGTGGCGTCATTGGGCGGTTTTTTTGTCCATACCAATTACCGTCACGTTACGGTAAATGGTATTCGCTACAGAGACATGTTGGAACGTTATTTATTTGAGGAATCGCATGAATTGGACATCAGTGATATGTCGTTCCAACAAGACGTCGCCACAAGCCACACAGCGGGTGCATCAATTGAGTTATTGAAGTCTCAGTTCGGTGAACGTGTTATCTCGAGAAACGGACCCGTCTATTGCCCGCCGAGATCATGTGATTTAACGCCTCTAGACTTTTTTTCATGGGGCTACATTAAATCATTGGTCTCTGCCAACAAGCCGTTAGACGAGCTCAGAGCCAATATTGAACGAGAAAAAGCGGCCGTATCGGTCGAGATGTGCGGCCGAGTCAACGAAAATTGGGTTCAACGTATCGACCGCTGCATTCGTTCCCGTGTTGGATATATGAAGAAAGTCGAATTCCATTCATAAATGTTTTGATAGTAATTTAAGCCAATAGCATTTTTTTTTGAGATATCTCAAGTAGTTTGCATTTTATTTAAAAAAATGAGTTATCAAGTCCTTAATGAAAGGCCCGTTATATGTATTTAAATTGGAAAAAAAACTGTTTTGAATATACATATATCATTTATGTAAATACTTACAATTTTGAATAGCACTATAACAAATATTTATTTTTCACTGTCACTTAATGGTTTGAGACGACTTTATTTTATGTTTAGTTTTCGATGATTTGATTGCTTAATGCTACAGTTACATTACAATTATGACAGCTGACAGAACAATCAACGGTAAACCTAAAAATGATTTTTCATAGCAACGAATGAACGAATACACAATGTGTTTGCACTGAAATAGAGTGAGTGTGTGGGTGTGTGTGTGATAGATGTGTGGAGGCCCTGCCTGAGTTGCTGACAAAAACGAAAGTACTAGATTACATGTGATGCCAAATAACTATTTTAGAAAAGCGAGTAGTAGTTTCTTAACGTTGCCTTAGTGAAACGATTTTTTTTCAAATTATGAAAACTATCATACATTTGGCGTATGATAACGATTTCCAATCTTACATCATACACAACCTACAATTATCTTACATGCAGCATAATTACCATACGCTTGGGAGACATGACCCTGAGAGATGGAGAACCTGAAGTCCACCATAAATCTTCCCTACAGCTTGTATTATGTGGTCATTCCAAGTAAGCGTTTGATTCAGAATCACCCCTAGATTTTTAACAGATCTGCAGTAATCCAAAGCAGCACCATTTACCTCAATTGTTGGGAAGTACGATGTGTCAACAACGCTGCGGGATATAACAATTGCTTGGCTCTTTTTTGAGTTTAGCCTAAGTCCGTTTTTTTTTTGACCATTGGAGATACCGCTATTAAATTCTCATTAATTCGCGCTGTTGCATCTTCGACTAAACCTAGAGGATAGCTAAAATGAGTTTGCACATCGTCCGCATACATTTGGATCTTGCAATGCTTAAAGACTTGTGGTAGGTCATTATTGAACATTGTGAAGAACAATGGTCCAAGGATAGAACCCTGGGAAACTCTTGCATTAGTCGCTAGGAAATTGGACATATTTCCATTAACAGACACTGCCTGGGTTCTACAGGTAAGATAGCTTTTTATCAATTTCAGTGCCGTCCACTCAAAATTATAGTAGTTCTTTAGCTTATATAAAGGTATCTTGTGGGGAACTATGTCAAATGCCTTCGAAAAATCCAATAGCACTAACGACGATACGCATTCTTTGTCCATCTACAATTCTCCATACACAATTCCTCTAATAAAATTAATACTGCAGTTCTACAGCTATGGTGTGCTCTAAGTCCTGATTGACAAGCGGTGAGTAATTTTTGCTTAATTTTTCGAATACCTTCGATAGAAATGAAGGATTGCGATAGGCCGATACTCTTTGATGTTACTTTTAGCATTTTTTAAGAGTGGAACTCTTTTTTAAATTTTCCACTTTGTAGGGTAGGTTGACTTAGTAAGAATGCTATTATACATATAAGTAATATACGGTAATATATGTGCGATAATAGTTCTTAAAAATTTAGGGTGTATTAGATCCAAGCCAATTGCATCGGATTTGATTGCGGAATCAGCTTTCCATACTTCACCCATATTTACGCTATTAAAACAGAAACTGGTACCGTGCCTAAAACTGATTGCAGGCAATCCATAGATATAATGGAGGCACTAGCAAACATTTGATTCAATTCGTTAAGATCAGAATCTATGGGATCGGTTGATTTTTACTTGCTGATGCCCATTCTCTTTATGTTATTCCATATCTTTTTCGTAGAAAAACCAGGTTTGAATTTTCTTGCAAAGAATTTCGACTTCGACTTTTTTAATTCTAAATTAACCAAATTACTTAGTTTTGTTTTTAAAATACAGCTAAAAGACAGGTAGTCTAAATCTTTTCCACCTTTTATACTTTTATAAGCAGCATCTCTTTTTGAAGATACGAATTGTATTTTATCGTTGAACAACTCGATTTTTATTATTATTAATAACAATATGTTTTATTGGAACGTGTTATTCAAACAGATTATTTATCGAAAGTGTGAGAAAATGTACTTGTTCATCAACAGATGGCATGTAATACTCTGCCATTCGGTTGAAAGTACACCATTTAGCAAAGCATTCTGATCAATCCCTTTGAAATCTCGAAAAAAACATTATATAATCAAAATTAAGATTTTTTAAAATCCGCACACAATCTCAAATTTATCGAAAGAATCGAATTTTGAGCTATAGAGCTTGCTTTTTGAAATCCGCCTTTTGCCACTCCCATTTTATGAACGATAGAAATAGGAATAGAATATCCCAATTGAGAGCCTGAATGACGTTTTAACAGAGAAAAAAGCATATAGTTTTATTATACGTCGAACAAAGCGAATAAAGTTCAAATTTTAAATATATTATCTGTAGGATCCTTAAAAATCCTCGGGAGTTAAAATTTTTGAAATCCGCCTTTTGCCACTCCCATTTTATGAACGATAGAAATAGGAATAGGATATCCCAATTGAGAGTCTGAATGACGTTTTAACAGAGAAAAAAGCATAGTTTTATTATACGTCGAACAAAGCGAATAAAGTATACTAGGGGTCGCCCCATCGTCGAAATTCGACCAATTTATTCTATAAGTTGAAAAAAAACAATGTCGACTGTTATACATATTAATCGGAAAATGAAATTTTTCGACATTGCATTCTCTGATTTCACATGATAGAAAATTTTTCCGGCATTTTCAAGTAACTTCAAGCATTTTCAAGTACAGTACAGCCTCGCTAGTCCGGACACATAAAGTTTCGGCTGTGTCCGGAATAGCGAAATGTCCGGACTATAGAGACAAAATAAAATAGACAACCGAAAGCTTTTCAAACACCTTTTATTTAATATAATTTAAATATGTATACATATATGTATGTACGCACAATGTACGCTTTTCAAAAATATTTAAAGAGTAGGAAAGTACGCGTTTATTTTTGGTTGGAGCGCTTTATCTAAAAACATCTTTTCAGCTTTTTCGCGTAACCTCTTTAGAAGAAGGATATCCATTTGAGATGCATTATTTTGTTCAGCCCACTGAATGCCCCTGGCGAATAATTTCCTTGCTTCATCTTTTGAAATTTTCCCAACTTCTTTGTTTACATTTTCATTTTCTTCACTGTCTTCTTCGTCAGTTTCATCAACATTTTGTTGGATTTGTAAAGCGGACTGAATAATGTCTTTATCAGAAAAGTCGTAGCATTGTTCATTTTGACCAGTTGCCCATTTATTTATTTCATCTGTAGATGTGCTACCATTTGGATCAATGATTCTAATTATGCCATGAATTCTATTTAAATCAGCAAGCGAGGAGTCAGAGTCAATTTGTTGCCGTAACTGTGCAAGTGGTATAAGGTCTTCATTATCCCATTGGGATGCCAATTCTGGCCATAACATTGACCAACTTTTTTTAATATTTTTCTCTCCAATACCTCTCCAAGCTGAATCCAAAAAGAAAACCGCATCTCGCAAATTGAATTTTTTTAAGACTGCTGCAATGTTTTTATCATCTTCCAATAGAATGTGGGTCAACAGCTGCTTTCTATATGCTACCTTTATATTCTGGATTCAATTTTGATCCATCGGCTGCAATACTGCCGTACAATTAGGCGGTAAAAATAAGACTCTGAAGTTGGGATCAAAGTTTATTTCGTCCTCTTTAGGATGTGATGGGGCATTATCCAAAATCAAAAGCGCTTTCAATGTTAATCTCTGTCAAAAACTTTTTCACACATGGAATAAAATTGTTCTTAAACCAATCAAAAAAAATGGTTGTCGACATCCAGCCTTTTTTAGTAGCTTTATATGCCACTGGAAGATTAATGTTCTTGAAGGCCCTCGGATTAACTGATTTTCCGATCACTAAGAGGGGTAACTTGTGAGTTCCTGCAGCGTTAGAACATGGCATAAAAGTAACGCGATCTTTGGATATTTTTCTGCCAGGAGCAGATTTTTCATTCGCATGAACCCATGTCGTTCCCGGAAGAACCCTCCAAAAGGCAGCTGACTCATCAGCATTATAAATCTGTTCTTCAATTAAGTTTATTTCTTGAATCACTTTTAAAAATTTAGCTTGAAAAGGCTTAACAGCAGCAACGTTGCTGGATACTTTTTTTCCACAAATCTTTAGACATCGAATTCCATGCCACAATTTAAATTTTTCCAACCAACCTGAACTTGCTGCAAAATCTTCCTTTCCTGTCATCTCTTTGTAAAAGAATTTGGCCTTGGTTTGAATCATGTCTGTAGAAATTGGCACATGATGATTTCTTTGTTGGATAAACCATGTCAGCAAAGCTTCTTCTACCGCTGGATGTTCACCTTGTCTAATCATCTTTCTCTTTCCTGGAAACCAATTGTAAAATATCCTTGAAAAGTGGGTACATATTCTTAGAACTAGAGCTGTGTCAATCGTTCAAATTTAATGATCGAATCGTTCAAGTATTGGTTGAAAAAATGATTCGGTCATTTCAATCAATCATTCAATCAATCAATGACAGATGGGACATGGGAGTATTGTATTGCTCCATTCAATTGCAATAAAATCAAAAACCCCAATCATCATTCGTTCAATTTAGTTTCGATAGAGACAGATACATTCGAATGGATTGTGAGAGTGAATACACTCAATAACAACAAACTGCTGATTGTATATATAGATACAAAAACGCCTTTGAATAATTAGGAAATGGAGGTTATTGCACAGAAGCGATATTTTTGTAGAACAAATATGTGTTGGTAAAACGAAATAAGCCGAAATAAATAAAAATATTTTGATATATTAACACATTTATTGGTGCAGTAGATAAGAAATCAGTAATAAAGAAATGAGTTAGTCAGAACAGAACAAAAGTATTGACTCGATGAACGATTGACTTCGGGCATTGTGATTGCAATCACCAATACTTTATTGTGATTGGGTCAAAAAGATCGAATCAATCACGATTGACACACCTCTACTTAGAACATAAATGTTCAGCTTACCTGATCCTTGAAATATGTTAGATACATACTGACAAGGCTCGCAATGAAATGCAACAGAACATGAAATATCAACAAACACAAACATGAACTTGTAATGAGTAAAATTGCAACGGTAAAAATGTCTAGACTCAAGAGCCGAATACAAGCGACAAAACTAGTAGGGGAATTCCCGTAATTGTATGAACAAATATATTTCCATAGAACAGAGTCGAATTATATACGCATTTTAATACTCTGTCCGGACTGTAGAGGTAAAATTTTGAAAGTGTCCGAAATATAGAGGTGTCAAGGCTTTTCAGGTAACTTCAAGTAACTTCAAGCATTCTCAAGTAACTTCAAGTATTTTCAAGCATTTTCAAGTGACTTCAAGTAACTTCAAGCATTTTCAAGTACCTTGAAGCATTTTCAAGTACCTTCAAGCATTTTCAAGTAACTTCAAGCATGTCCAAGTACCTTCAAGTATGTTTAAGCATTATTAAATGCATAACATGCACAGCAATGTTGTTGTCGGTAACTTCAAGTATTTTCAAGCATTTTCATGTAACTTCAAGCATTTTCAAGTAACTTCAAGCATTTTTAAGTAACTTCAATTATTTTCAAGTAACTTCAAGCATGTCCAAGTAACTTCAAGTATGT
Organism: Portevinia maculata; assembly: GCA_949715645.1. NCBI lineage: Eukaryota > Metazoa > Arthropoda > Insecta > Diptera > Syrphidae > Portevinia > Portevinia maculata. The sequence continues at coordinate 144,726,220 of OX454526.1, forward strand.
TTAAGCATTATCAAGTAACTTCAAGTTTTCAAGCATTTTCATGTCACTTCAAGCATTTTCAGGTAACTTCAAGTAACTTCAAGCATTTTCATCTGTGATATTTTCAATAGTGATGTCGTTTATGTTATTTATTTTTGCTTATTTATTGAAATTTGTGTTTTGTGCTGTTACAATATCAAATTTAATTAAATATGTAAAATAATGTTTAAATAAAAGAAAACAAAAACCCCTGAGGAAGTTGGCAAAAAACCGACGAAACGTAGGGTGCAAGGATGGATTAAAGTGTTTTAATTGCATCAGAAACAAAAAAGACCATTAAGCCGGAAAAAAGGTAAACAAAGGCATTTTCAAGTAACTTCAAGTATTTTCAAGCATTTTCAAGTAACTTCAAGTAACTTCAAGCATTTTCAAGTAACTTCAAGCATGTCCAAGTAACTTCAAGTATGTTCAAGCATTATAAAATGCATAACATGCACAGCAATGTTGTTGTTGGTAACTTCAAGTATTTTCAAGCATTTTTAAGTAACTTCAAGCATTTTCAAGTAACTTCATGATATAAAATTTTTCCGTTCCGATTGGCAGATTATTGCCTCACACAGCAATGTTGTTGTTGTACTTTCATCCAATTCGCTTCATTTTACCTGCTGTAATTCATAATGTGTTATACAGGGTGTCCCTTAATTTGTTGGCAATATTTTAGGGCATGATTTATGGGTATATTCTAAGGAAAAAATTGTTCTACAGTAAGGGCCTATCTCTAATTTTTATATCATTTATTGAATATTTGAGAAAAGGCTTACTTGGGTGTACCCTGACCCATGTTAACGGTAATTGCGCTGTTAGTACCAATTATAGAAATTTCGTTTTGGCCTCTATTTTTAGGAGAAATATAAGCCTTTGTAATTGCATTTAAATAAATTTTATATCTTAACTCAGTCTTAGATATCCAATTTTTAACCGGTTCCATTTTTCCTGCCCATGCTAATTTTTTGACTTTCGGTTCAATTTTCTCCAGAAAATGCGTAATAAACATAACGTTTTAATATTTTTTTTGAATGAAGGTAACAATAATAAAAATAAAAGCTTACGACAAGTTTGTAGAAAAACCAATAGATTTTATGATACTTGGGAAAACATGTAACAGGTAAAATTAAAAAAAAGATTGTTGGCTCATTTGTAACAGCTTCCAGTATTCTCTGATCAATCGAAGTTCTTCTTACTTGTGGAGCTCCCGCGATAGGTCGTGTATTTGAAACTGATCCCGTTTCTCGAAGCCTTCGATATCTATTTTAAAATACATTTCTACTACCAAGTCGTCTGTTTGGATAAAGTTCATGGTATCTTTGACGCGCATTATTTGAAATTCAATTGCACAGCCGATAAACGTAGATAATGTCTCCGTATTCTTCGTTTGTAAATGAAGACATTTTAAAAAACCTTTATTATCAACTAACGGCTTGCCTTGGCGTTTAAGATTAAACTGATGAATTCATTTTGATTTTAAATCTTTTATACAATTTTTTTTTTAGATAAGCCCTGACAGGTACTCAAATAAACCAACGGAAAACCGCTCTTATTGTCAACTGTTGTTAGAATTGTAGGTACAAAATCAGAAACCCCTTTTTTACCTGCTGCAGGATTTCCTAAGTATCATAACATCTATGGATTTTTCCTGTTAAAGTACACAGATTAAAACAAAAATTACCTAAACCGGAAAAAAATCGTTTTTATTCATAACTTTTGCAACTCAAAGCAATAAAACCTTTTTTCCCATTTTTACCTCTTCCATGTTTTCCCAAGTATCATAAAATCTATGGGTTTTTCTACAAACTTGTCGTAATTTTTGTATTGTGCACTTCTATGTATTGTCCCCTACCCAAATATATATAGTGTTGGCATATCTATGTGACGTATAATAGCAATTAATATATATAGATTATCAAGCAACTTCAAGTATTTTCAAGCATTTTCAAGTGACTTCAAGTAACTTCAAGCATTTTCAAGTAACTTCAAGCATTTTCAAGTAACTTAAAGTAACTTCGAGCATTTTCAGGTAACTTCAAGTAATTTGAAGCATTTTCAAGTAACTTCAAGTATTTTCAAGCATTTTCAAGTAACTTCAAGTAACTTCAAGCATTTTCAAGTACCTTCAAGCATTTTCAAGTAACTTCAAGCATGTGCAAGTAACTTCAAGTATGTTCAAGCATTATCAAATGCATATCATGCGCAGCAATGTTGTTGTTGGTGACTTCAAGTAACTTCAAGTATTTTCAAGCATTTTGAAGTAACTTCAAGCATTTTCAAGTAACTTCATGATATCAAATTTTTCCGTTCCGATTGGCCGATTATTGCCTCAGACAGACATGTTGTTGTTGTTGTAATTTCATCCAATTCGCTCCATTTTAGCCGGTGTACTGTAATTCATAATGTGTGTTATGTATGTGGATAATTTTTTTATTGTGCACTTCTATATATTGTCCCCTACCTTTGTATATAGACTATAGTATTATCATAACAGCGAGTTTTTTATTTTGGCCTCACGTTAGTAGATGGCGTTTGGAAGGTTTGTGTCTTAAATTCTGCTGTCACCATTTTTTTTACACACTTTGAAAACGAAGAAAGAAAACCAAATAAACTGCTTTATCTCTCTTTATCGAACCTTTCGTAATTGCATTCCCATGTATGTTGTATTTTTTTTCTTTGTAAGAAGGAGCATAGGCATTTTTGTTGTTTAGCAGCACAGGTAGCATGTAGGATTTGCAAGTAAGTTAATTTGTTTGGATAATGGATCTCGTATTATCGATTCTCTGGGCATGCCATATGATTTTCATTTGTATGGAAGTGTAAGTATGTATTTATTTTTCTGTGTATGATGATTTGCAATGCTGCCTTCGCTTCGGCAAGTAGTATGTTTGATGAGAGGGAGATGATGGAAAAATAAGAAATCTGACTTCTTCGTCTACGAGTAGAATGTATGATGGAAGAGGCGATTTGTTTGAAAGGAATAATTGAATAGAATTTGATTTCGGTATTTTTCATCAAATGAGATACCTATTATGAGTTTGTCGCATTTTAGACTCTTACTGTTTCGGCTATGTCGAAAAAGGTACCGATTTCTATTTTTTTTTTGTAATTGATTTAGAAATATTCTATCTAATTTATAAAGCAATGATATAATTTATTTTTTTTGTCAGTATTGTGCCATGCCGCACCACCACTTCTTTGTCAATAGGTACTATACGATGAATATTTATATGGATAGTAAGAATTTTCATTGTTTTGCGTGGAGCTAGATTGCTAAATTCGATGAACGACATATTTTAAAGGAGTATTGCGCAAGTTTATTTATCTTAAGTCAACATTTGAAATTGTTGGTATATATTTTAAAGTCCATGTACCTTTTCAATGAAGCATTGAGGAGGGTCACTTGTTGGTATTTTTTGCTTAATGGAGGTTGCTTGATTGTTTCTCTTTTGCATTAAACATGTTCTAACAATAGATATACTTCGAGGCATTAAGAACGTCACTACAAAGATTATGCTGGCTAGCTCTAGAGCTTTTAGCTAAGCTCCAGCAATTGTATGTTGTTGAGTATGACTTTCATTAGTATTGTCCCGGTATACCTATTCACAGTTTTAATTGTAATCCGCGTTGCGACTATTGGATATCAGAAAGAGTTGAACTGCTTTTTGTAATCATATTGGTCTAATTTTATTCGTGAAAGGATAAGTTGTCTGTGAATATATTTTTAATATATTTCAATCCTAATTCTTTTATAGTATATTCCATTGTCTGGTAGTTATTACACTGGACTACGTTGCTACTATGTTACCTATAGTTGCCGATTATATACAGTCTTGTTTGCATTGTGTGCATTGATTTGCACAGTCCGTCTGTTTACCGAGATAGATATCTTGGTCTTAAGCATATTGTATTTAATCTTATCAAATCTAATATCTAATTTAATATCGAATTTAGCACCGACCAAATTATGCATGTATTACTTTTATTTTTTAATACAGATTTATTAAAAGATATTGAAAGTTAACAACTTTTGAAGTTGTATTTAAAATCCGAAATTTCCTATTATGAATAATAGTGTTCCAAATACACGTTCTAGAGGAAGACCAAGTAGTTTGAGAAATTCGTCCACTTTTCGAAATATAACTCCCCGTTCAGGGGCAATGGAAACCAGGCCCATAGTTAGTCGTACTCCACCTGGGGCTAGCGTAGGCTTAGGCCAGGATAAGATTTTACCACAACTGGAAGATAACCCTCCTGCAGCAATGCAATCCGGTCAGGCAAGTAACAACAATAGTGATGATAATAATGAGCGACGAGATATTAGTTTGTAAAATCGAAAAGTGGCAAATTTCATTTGACGGGTCCGAAAATATCCACGATATTCTTTTTAAAGTGGAAACCCTTAAGGATCGTTCGCAATGTAGCTGCACACACACTATAACTTGTCTTATCTTTTTTTATCTCTGTCTCAATTAATATTTTTTTCACATGCAAATATGGTTTATAAACCATTTGGGAATCCTCATTGCTGAAATGCGAATCTCCTCCACCGATGTGAACACAGGCACCAATTGTATTGAATACAAAGAATCAAGTTACAGGTGACTGTGATGGTCATGAATATCCATTTTTCACTTGCAAATATGAATTATAAAGAAAATCATTTGAGAATCCTCACAGCTGAAATGCGACTCTCCTTCAACGATCATACATACATACCAATTGTATTAAAAACCAGAAAACATAACCTACCCCAAACTTCCATCAGAGTTCAAAGCAAACAAATAATATGGCATAAGTCTACCCGATAATAATTCCTTCACCTTTCCGCCCTACCGTCAAACCACCAACGATACCTGTGTCATCTTCCTTCTCATATACCTCGTCATGAAGGAGAACAAAAAATCAGCTGTTTGCGCACCAATTAAAAATATTCTGCTGATACTTCCATCAGAGCCAACAAATAAAATAAAATAAAATACGATAAATCTACCCGATGAGAATGTCCGCTACGTCAAACATCAGCCACCAACGGCATCGGTAGTCCCTACCTGAATGATCTTCATTCTCATATACCCATTCAGGAGATTGGACGAAAACAAAAATAAACCCACATAATGTGCATAAACTATCACCATTTGCTTTGGCCCGGAGCGTATAGGTGGCATATCGTCGTATACACGAAGTGAGAATACTATATTTAATTTAATTTAATTTAATTTAATTTCATCAATAGAGTACATTTCTCTTATAGACTGAATAACAATATGATTTGTTGAATATTAATAGATAATTCATATACATATAGACGAAAAAGAAGAAAAAAATAAATAAATAAATAAAGAAAAAGAAAGAACAATAAACAATAAGATTTCCATAGCAGCTTGCAATAGGCTCATTACGAGAAAAAATGGTAGTAAGAAGATCTTCACGAAAGTTAAAATAACTGCGAAGACGACGAGAGCACAGAGGGAAATTGATCATACTAAGCAATTCAGGACACTGTGTTTGATAATGAATTAATTCTCTTATAAACATGACCGAGAAATATTTACGTCGAATACGAAGGGAGTTCAAGTTTATCAAAGAACATCTAGTTTCATAAATAGGTGTGTAAATTCTCCAATTTAATTTGAATATTACGAACCTAGTAAAATTTCTTTGAACCCTTTCAATCCTTTTACAGTAAATATCGTAATACGGGTTCCATATTACACTGCAATATTCGAGGTGGGGTCTAACTAAAGATATGTAGAGGGATTTTAGAGTGTAAGGATTAGTAAAATCTTTAGAATTACGTTTGACGAATCCTAACATGGAGTTGGCTTTGGAGATAATGTAATCAATGTGGTCTTTTAATGTAAGGCGCGAGTCCAGAATAATGCATAAGTCTTTCTTAAGGTAAGATTAGACTGTATGCCGAGTTGGCATTCAAATGACCACAGCTAAATGACAAGATTATCTGCCAAATGACCAAAAAATCAGCGCTGTCAAGGTAGTATATTAGACTACGTGACCACAATGACCATTTTGGTAATTTTTGCCCTGCTGCTCATTAAAGGCATTTGTTGATATATTTTCAGAGTGAGTTGTGGTAACGCCGTACATGTTAAAGCGAAACTTAATTTTTCAACAAAATAAATAAAACAGATAATCGGAAACATTAAAGTAATATCTAGGTATTACACAACAAATACTAAACCATGCACATAAAAATAACAAGAAAACCACTAATTAGCACTGAACAAAAGTACAATAAAAATATAATTATTAAAACAATTTACATCAAATGTTATCCAAAAATATTGTTATTATTATGCAAAAATGTTATTATTGAAGTATTAAATAACTGCACGCTTGGAAAAGATGACAATTTTCAGATGACAAAAATGACAGCAATGCCATAACCAAATTTCAATAAATTGCATATGGACCTAATGACCATTATACTGGCATTCGTGTTTATTTTCCGATTACACTGCATGCAATTTTGTCATTTTTATCTGTCAAAATCAGCATGGTCATTTGTGGTCATTTGGTCATTTGTGGTCATTTGGTCATTAGGTCATTTGAGATATGCCGATTACACTGCATGACCCTATTTTGACAGCGAGAACTGTCAACAATGGTCTTTAAATGCCAACGTGGCATACAGTCTAATCTTACCTTTAGAATACACTCTTTCAAGTTCTGTATATTTTATGGAGTATCTATACGGAATAGGTACCTTCGATCTAGTAAGAGTGAAGCACTGGCATTTAGAAATATTCAACAATAGATTGTTCAGGTCACACCACTCAGCAACCGCAGCAACATCGGCTTGCAGTAATTCACAGTCATATTTAGAATTTATAGAACGAAATAATTTAAGGTCGTCCGCAAACAGTAGACATTCGGAATGTTTTATCACACTGCGTAGATCATTAATAAATAAGAGGAATAAAAGAGGTCCTAGGTGACTGCCTTGTGGAACCCCGATGTCACCTTTATATGCACTGAAAGAACATCATCAATTTTTACTAACTGAGTGCGATTCATTAAATAAGATTCCATCCATAACAAAATATTGGAGGAAAATCCAAGAGAAGATAATTTTTGAACAAGTGTGCTATGACAGACTTTGTCGAAGCTTTCGCGAAATCAGTAAAAATCGCATCCGTTTGACAGCCACGACTGAAATTCTTTATAACGAAATTGCAAAAAAGAGCTAAGTTAGTAGTAGTGGATCTACCAGATATAAACCATTATTGGTGATCCGATACCACAGTACGGATTGAGAATGTAATTTTATTGCAAACAATCTTCTCAAATAATTTGGGGATTGCAGATATCTTGCATATAGGCCTATAATTGCAGACCTTCTGCTTAGGACCAGATTTATGGATTGGTATTATATGCGAAAGTTTCCAAGCATTCAGAAACATACCGGAGGCGATAGACTTTCTGAAGACAATACATAGAGGTTTAGAGAGAATTCTAGCGCAATTTTTTAAAAAAATGGGGGCAATCCCATCGGGACCCTCATTTTTACTAGCTGTAAGACTAAGTAGAGCTTCCTCAACATCAGTCCTGTAGATACTAACATCAGTAATGTCAATAATTGGGTGGATATTTGAGATGTTGAAGGGAACGACATTAACCCGAATCTGCCCAGAACTTTTTTTTCAATTTTTTTAAAAATATTTGATTTACATGCGCTATAGAATATAAGGATCACATATTTTTTTATTTTTTTTGTTCCCACCCCCTTCCTAGCCCAAAATAAGGGGTGTGACCATATGGTCACACTGGGCATGATTAACCGAAAATACATTTGTACGCGGAAAAATAAAACATCTTTAAAATATTTTTTTTTTTATTATTCCTCTTTTGTGTGGAAACTTGCAAAACATTTTATACACAGCCCGATATTGCATTTCGAACACTCAGTGCGTCCAATCGAGGTGCAAAAGTCACCACCACATCGCCTTCTTTTTTCGCAATGCCGAACAAAATGCTGCATTCCATTGTAACGCAGTGTTTTTTCAGCTGTCTCCTCCACTTTCCTCTTTCCTGTGAAATGAATTTCTTATATTTTAGGCTTGCATTTAAGTTCTTATGTATTAATATGCAGAATTGTGAACTTATAATGAATGCCTTTGCAATTTATAAAAAATAAATATATAAGTAACAAAATTATACTTACGAGGCCCAACCGTTTTTGGTTTTTCTCCAAAGCGTTTGCAGTAATATACTGCAATATTTCGCCTAAACTCCAACTGCGGCATATCAGGATAAACTAGACGATGTAATTGCCAAGCATTTTGAATAGAAGCATCGACCAACCAAGTGAAAATGCTGTTCCACCACTTCTTTCCTCGAATCCCAATTCGGTATAGGCCAATATTTTGATCCATGCGATCCACCCCACACATGTGTTTGTTGTATTCACCTACAACACGCGGACGCGGAATGCTAACCTTCTTCTTTTCCTCACTGGAATAACGCTGCGTATTCGAAATTGGATGCATTCCGTAAGAAGTCGACGCAATATTCACGACAGCATTATCGTTCCACTTGGTTAGCACAATATTGGTCTCCTTCATCCTGATTGATTTTGAAAAACCTCTAGGCATCTTCTTCAAGTTTTTTTTGTGTTCGATTGGGCAACTTTTGGGGATTCGATTCTCTCGAATTGTTCCTGTTGCTGAATAGCCGCGAGACTTCAAATATGCCAGTAGTGGAAAAGATGTAAAGAGGTTGTCAAAATAAAAGCAAAAAGGCAAGCTTTGGATTTCTGGCGAAAAGTCGTCTATCATATTTACAAGTGGTGCTGCGCATTTGCCGAATTTTTCCTCATAACTTCCGTTTGATCTTGGATTTTCGCCTTGATATATTTCAAAATTGATTAAATAGCCGGATGTAGTGCACAGAGACCAAACTTTGTAGCCGAATCGTAATGGCTTGCCTTTAATAAATTGCTTGCATCCATGGTGTCCGAAATACGAGATCATGCTCTCATCAAACGATAACTGTTGTTCTGGATGAAAGTGCTTGATCATATTTGCTTTCAAATGGTCAGTCAACGGCCGCAATTTCCACATTTTGTCACCATCGTTTACCTTTTTCCCACTATCTTCAAAATGCAGAAACTGCGAGAGTTGTTGGAACCTATTTCTTCGCATAGCAGAATACACCATTTCGTTGCGCATATCATCATCGACATTCCAAAAAGATCTAAAGCTGTTGCGGCCATTATACCCACTTACAATAAGGATGCCAATATACGTTTTAAGCTCAGCGATGGTGATTTGCGGATTTGGCTTGTCGAGAAAGATAGCATATTTTTTTGATTCATCCGCAATATGTTCCAAAAGCTCATCGTCAATGAATTTCTCAAACTGCTCATGAGGTTTAATATCCTTGCAGTCTTCGCAATTTGCTGACCCCCTTCGAGATAGGGGTCAGAATTTACCCGAGGTAGGCATACCGGTCGTAAAAGGCGACTAAAATCCACCCTTCGGGATAGGGATCAGAATCTACCCGAGGTAGGCATGCCGATCGTAAGAGGCGACCAAAATCCACCCTCAGTATACCGAGTGCATAGAGTATACAAAAAATGCAATGATTAAAACAAAAAGATATAATACCCCAGGTGGCAGCCCAGTTCTACTGGAAAATCCACACTCTTCGGAGGCAGGCTCTACGGATTCTGGGGAGAGCCATTTATTGCAATCATCCGACCCTTTTAAAAATAGTAAAAGGGTAACTAGATCACCACCAACGGGATCTGTGCCAGAAGCAAAAACTAATCGAAGTCCTACGACACCAAACGATTTTGGACGCCTTTCGAGGGACTCAACGAAATGCAAAAGCTTCGAGGACGAAAACAAGGAACTCCGCACTAAGCTTAACCAAATTGAACAGCTTTACCAAGAGCTAAAAAAAGAGCTAGATCAGCTGAAAGCTGAGAACAAAGCACTTGTTGAATCTCAACCTAAAAAACAGCCAGAAGCCAAATCATACCGCTCAGCTAGCCGCGATTATCATACAGACGAAGAAGAGCTAGGGCGCGAAACGGATTGGATCACTAAGAGGAGACCGAACAAAAAACGGAAAGCCGGCTCCTCACCAGAAGTCGTTGTGCTAAAAGATAGACAACCCAAAAAGGCAAATGCCAACGAAATAGAAACGCTAAGGAAAAAACCTCAAAATAAGGTATACCTTCCACCTCCAATTAACGTTGTCGGAGTTTCAGACTACAGCAAGCTAAGTAGCCTTCTTAAGGAAATAGCAAAGTCCACATTCAAAGTAACATCTCTGAATAATAATGTGTGGAAAATAAATGTAAGCGATCCTGAGAGCTATCGCGCAGTTTCTCAAAAACTGAATACTGAGAAGGTACAATGGTACACTTATGAAAACAATTCTGAAAGGCCACACCGAGTTGTAGCCAGAGGGCTCCACTCTTCGTGCCGCAAAGAAGATTTTTTGCAAGATCTTAAAACTAAAGGTTTCAAAATTATCGACGCGGTTAATATACTTAAAAAAGAAAAGCAAAAAACGGAACAAGACGAGGAAATTGTTGTCAAACGCGGACTTCCGCTATTCATGCTTAGTTTCGAAAAGTCTGAAAACATGGAAAAAATATACAACATTAAAACTATCCTAAACATAGTGGTTAAAATTGAACCGATGCGCCAAAGGACTCGTCAGATTCCTCAGTGTAAGCGTTGCCAAGGCTACAATCACACGCACACGTATTGCCAAAAAAGAGCCGCGTTGCGTAAAATGTGCCGGTAAACATTTATCGAAGGAATGCGCTCTAAGTAGACAAGACCTACCAACATGCATAAATTGCAATGGAAAACATCCGGCAAATTATCGCGGATGCGAAGTGGCTAAGGAACTTCAAAATAGGCGCGACAAAATAAAGAAAACTACGCTACCAATCGCAAATAAAACCAATAACAAACCTGAAAGGGGCAACAATAAAACCAATGAAGGACGAAAAAAGGCTAAAGAAATGGTCAAAACACAACACCCAAGAGAAGGAAAATTGTTTAGAAAAAAGTCACCGAAAGCTGTTCCACAAACATACGCTGAAGCTGCGTTGCAAGGACGCGAACAAACAAATAAAACATCTGATCCAGTCTCCCAAGTTTTCTCTGCAATTCTTGCCAGGCTAGAAGAACAGAGCCAAATTAATAAACGTATGTTTGAAAAACTCGACAAGCTCGAAAATCAATTTCGAAGTACACGTGCAATAATATAAATATGACGGATTTAGTTAAATTAGTGACATGGAATGCGAACGGCCTTCTGCATAAGATGGACGAGCTCGAGATATTCATTCATAAATATGAAATTGATATTTGTTTGATTTCGGAAACCCATCTGACGAAAGAAACCAGCACAAACATTCGAGGATACATTGCCTATCACGCATATCACCCTTCGGAAAGGGCGAGAGGCGGGGCATCCTTGTTGATCAAAAATACCATTGAACACTCAGTCAGTGGAACAATCGAGCTTGACAAACTGCAATTATGCACGGTGAGCGTAAAAATTAAACACATAAAATATGATTTTGCAGCTATCTATTGCCCCCCACGTGCAACGATGGAAAGAAGCGATTTTATAAGTATCTTTGACTCACTTGGACGAAATTTCGTCATCGGAGGTGACTTTAACGCAAAACATACCTTCTGGGGATCGAGATGCATTTCAGTAAAAGGTAGAGTTCTTTACGAAGCCGGTATGGAATTGGGGGTAGACTTTCATTCCTCAGGTAAACCGACGTACTGGCCCTCGGATACGGCAAAAACACCAGACCTCATCGATTTCTTCATCACGAAAGGTTTGTCGGGAAACTCTATTGTAGTTGAGGAATGCTTCGATCTTTCTTCTGATCATTCACCGGTCATTTTGACAATTAACGGCTGTCTACGAAAAAAAGAAGGTCCGCCCAGACTAACTAACATGAAAACAAACTGGGAATCCTTTAAAAAATACTGTGAAAGTAAAATCGATCTCAAAGTGTCTCTTCGAACACCCCACGAACTTGAAGACGAAGTCGATCAATTTATTAACATCATACAATGCTCAGCCTGGAAAAATACTCCCCATAAACGGAAAATAACCACAAATTGCGAAATAACATATCCCTTGGAAATCACGCAATTGTTAAAGAAGAAAAGGGGAGCGCGCAAAAGATGGCAACAATCTCGCGCTCCACAGGATAAAACCACTCTTAACTACCTTTGTAGTAAACTTAAGAGAGAAATTCGAGACTTTAAAAATCGTCAAATTTCTACATATCTTGGAAGCCTAACTGCGGATAAAAGTACAAATTACTCGCTCTGGAAAGCCATGAAAGGCATTAAAAAACCAAAAACGCAAGCGCCACCCATCAGGAAAATCAATGGAGAATGGGCGAAGAGTGACAAGGAAAAAGCCGAAATATTTGCAGAACATTTGGAAGAAACATTTAAACCATTTGATGGTCAAGCGTTGCTCGAATTTCCTGTCCTAACCGTGGCACCTGACAATTATAGAATAAAAAGTGTATCGCTAGCCGAACTACGCTTCGAAATAGAGAAACTAAAATTAAACAAAGCTCCTGGATATGACTTAATCACAGGACAGGTCCTTAAAGAGTTACCTAGGAAAGCTTTAATAAAGTTTGCATATCTTATAAATGCATCGTTCAGGTTATTGTACGTTCCACGACAATGGAAGGTAGCTGAAGTTATAATGGTTCCAAAGCCCGGTAAACCACTGAATGACAAAAAATCATATAGGCCAATATCTCTCTTACCGATAATGTCGAAGGTATTCGAAAAACTTTTGTTAAAGCGCCTACATCCGATTATCGAAGAACGTCGATTAATACCTGACCACCAATTCGGATTCAGGATTAAGCACTCTACAATCGACCAGGTTTACAGAATAACCAATGTAATTGAAAAAGCCCTAGAGGAGAAAAAAATATGTTCTAGTGTTTTTCTCGACGTCTCTCAGGCCTTTGATAAAGTATGGCATACAGGGTTGAAACATAAGCTAAGACAAGCTTTTCCGAAACAGTTATCTGATATCCTTAGTTGTTACTTATCAGACAGACTCTTTCGTGTAAAACACGGAAATGATTACTCTGAATTTAAAGAAATCGCGGCAGGAGTTCCCCAAGGAAGCGTTCTTGGACCGATCCTATTTCTAATATACACTAGTGATATTCCTCAAGAAGAAGGCACAACAGTAGCCACATTTGCAGACGATACAGCTATATTAGCGGTCAGTAATACCGTTGAATCAGCAACTAATAAACTCCAACGTTCTATTGACAAAATTTGTGATTGGACAAAGACTTGGCGTATTGCTCTCAACGAGGCCAAATCAACGCACGTGAATTTTACTTATAAAAAGGTAGACAACTTACCCATTTTCATTGATTCGGTACGAATTCCGTACGCAAACGAGGCAAAATATTTGGGTATGACACTCGATGCGAAATTAAAATGGAAACCGCACGTCAAGAAGAAACGCGAAGAGCTCGCCATTCGATGTAAACAAATGCACTGGCTGCTTGGTAGATTTTCCCAACTCAGCATGCAGAACAAGCTGCTTTTATACAAGCAAGTACTAAAACCGGTTTGGACATACGGTATACAACTTTGGGGTTGTACCAAATCCAGTAATATCAAAATTTTACAAACTTTTCAAAACAAAGTGCTAAGAAAAATAGTAAATGCACCATGGTTTATCAGAAACACTGATATCCACAGAGACCTAACTATGGCTACCGTCGAAGATGAAATAAAACATTTTGCCTGCAAACAACAGACACGCCTTCACGGTCATTGCAATATCACCATGCTACAAATTCGAGACGATACTAACCTAGTGCGCCGACTACAAAGGATAAAACCATTTGAATTAGCGCAATAATATGTAACCGCGTGCTTATGGCGGTATTAGCAGGTGCCTCCACTGGGAAGCTGCCTGCCAAACGCGTAATTTACAGTTTAAATAAAACTACTAGATAGGAATAACCTAGTTGTAGTATGCAGGTTTCGAAGGGAGGTGGTTTTTGTTTTCTTATCTTAAGTGAGAAAGAGTCGCATGTACGATTTTCCACCTACCCCTATTATTCGTCCGAGCCTAGTTCTGGTTCCAAGTCTCGTGCTTTTAACCAGGATAGGTAACTCTCAGCTTGCTGAGAGTAACGTTAATATTACTATGGCTTGGGAGTAATATTAGAAACTCTATAAAAAAAAAAAAAAAAAAAAAAAATTTGCTGACGGAAAAATAGGGATCATTGCAACCTCAGAGTCCCTGATCCACGTAAATGTGGTATTCTTATTTGATAAAGGAAGCTTTATATCAGTTTTTGTGGCCGTTACTTTTCTCAGGTAGCTTTTTTTGGGATCAAATCTAGAAGTCGATGGCTCAGTTGATACAATTGACTGATCGATTAAACTGACCTCTAAATGTGTAGCTGAGTCTTCGACAATGTCAGCTAAGATGGAATCGCTGCATTCTATCCCATCTACCTCATCGTCATCACAACTTTGGGCATTAGTGTCATCCAAAGTAGTGATGCGTCTACCATTTTGCATAACCAGCTCACAAGACACACACATCATCTGGTATACCAACGTCATCCTCATCCGCGTCATCTTCTCCGCTAATTGCGCCACTTTCCACTTCGGGTGGTAACAAATATAGCACAAGAACTGAATCACTATTATCCGCATTGCACACTTCATTTATGAAATCAAAAGCTTCTTGTGTACTTAAAGGTCTAGAATTAATCAAAAAATACACACATACAAATTTACGAAGATAATAATATGATTTTAGAAGAATTTCACTGAATAAAAATTTGCACATAGAAAAACATAGTATACATATAGTACAGCCCAGCGTGACCATATGGTCACACACAAGAATATGGCTAAAAAAACATGTTAAATCATACGAAAACACAGATTTTAAACTATCTGCATAAAACTACAATATATATCTTTACAACATATATATAATTTAAAAGTTAACAACACTTATTAACAATATCACCTGTATACTTACTTTTTGTAGTCGCTATTTTTCACACTTTTTGCCATTTCAAAATTTTCACAAATTTAAACTGCCTACTAGTTTCACAAGCAAACGTCAACTGATGACTTATATGGTTCAACACGTGTAAGCACAAATTACAAATTGGAGTAAATGAGGAAAATTTAAAAAAAACCGTTAGGTTGATGCCGTTAGCCCATGCAAAACGATGCACACAGGTGGTGTTGCCATATGGTCACGCTGGGCAGATTCGGGTTAACTGGGGAATAGACAGACTTAAAAAAAGAAGCGAAGAAGTTGCACAAGGTTTTTTTATCATCAGATGAGGTGTCTAAGTAGAACATTTGTCTTTCTCTTGGAGTTTATAAACTTCCAAAAATACTTACTATTGGACTTTAGATTAGTTTCTGCGGAAATAATATATGATTGATATAGAAACTTATTTAAGATGTTATATTCACGTTCGCAACGCAGATACCATGACTTAAGTAACGGATTAGCTATATTTGCTCTGAAACGTTAGTAAGCCTTATTCTTTTTATTTTTTGATTTCTTAAGCTCTTGTTAAACCAGGGAGGGTTCGAGTTACGGTTTATATGCTTTTTGGCCACAAAAAGACTAATTACATTCTGAAGAACTGAACAAAATGATTCATACATCACATTTAAGTCATGAGATGATAAAACGGAATCCCAATATACATTTTGTAGAAAAATGCTCATTGCATCGAAGTCAGCCTTATCATAATCATTATATACTTGAATACTCTTGGAAGTTAATTGGTATTGTAGTGCTGAAAATTCAGCCATAATAGCACTGTGGTGCATAGAATGATCAAAGATGGGAGAAGCAGGAACGTCGATTTTAACAACAAACTTTTTGTCAACAAATACGAGATCAAGCATACGATTTAAGTTGTTAGTAATATGGTTAATTTGAATACAGTCATATTGACTGAAAAAGTCCGTAAATAATACTTCAATATCTGTTGATACGTTAAAAGGTACAAAGTGGTTATCATCATCATCAAACTTCCAACTGATATTTCCCAAATTAAAGTCACCGGTGAATAAAACATGTTGCGAGTTCGTTATGTTCTCAAAAATATAACGCACATTATTTAAATGGAGATTAAACAATTCTATGGGACTACGAGGTGGTAGATAGCTTACAATAACAAAAAGGTCAAAGTTGCCTTCAAATGAAATTTTTACAATTAGCTGGTAAATGTCATAATTAGGTGGAGGAATTAAGTTATTCGATGGCAGTTCGAGTTGGCTACATGAGTAAGAATTGCGAACTGCTATTAAAACACCACCTCCTCTCATAAATCCTGTGGTGTTAGACACCGATCTTTACGAAAAACATTAAAGTAGGTACTTAGTATTTAAAAGTTCTGAGGTAAATGACTACTAGTTAACCAAGTTTCGGTAAATATTAATAAATCGTAGACTGATGATGATGATGATACAAATAACTTATTCATTTTAGATCTCATACCACCAACATTTTGATAGTACAGGGAGTAGTTACATATAGTTCTTGGAGGTTCAGGTTCAATTAATAGTTTTTTGGATGTGTTCATAAAGATGCAGGATCAGGTCTGGAAACGTTAGGTGGATCTCTTCGTGGTGAAGGAATATCCGAATTGGCATTTTTCACCCGTTGGACAAATTCATGCACGAGAATCCCTCCCGGCCAGAAGTCTTTTGATACAAGTTGTTTAAGGTATTTTTAAGATACTAACAGTTTAATTGATGCGATACTTCGTGGCTCATTAAACGAGTATTTAAAGCAGGATAAACTCGTATCAGTCGAAGACGAAGGTATTTTATGCTTAATGTAATTAAGCACATCATCAACGCTAGTTGCTTCTCGAAATAAATATCGATTTACGAGATGGTTTTCTAACAACTACCAGATTTATGGCAGGTTCTGAGTTATTGGAAGTGTTATTGGAAGTGACCTCGGAAAAAAACACTAGGGATGTCAATGGTTTTGGTAGAATTGGATCGCAAGGTCCTCATAGGTGCTGTCATGCCATGTAATCCTGTATCAGGAGTTTGTATACAATACCCCTACCCAAATATGTATAGTGTTGACATATCTATGTGACGTATAATAGCAAAAATGGATGGAAACACGTTTTAGGCAACTCCGTATTAATATGTATATAGATTATATTTTTGACATTTATTGATATATTTAAGTAAGCTTAATAAAAAATGAGTGGCCGTTGCAAATGCTATTAGCGCATTTTATTCTCCAAACTAATAAGAATCGCACCTTAACAATGAAAAAAGAAACACGGAACCTCAAACGTTTGTCCGCTTCCGAGGAATGTTGTTATGGTTGCATTGGACAAGAGAAGCAACTCAATGCGTTAGAATCAATTTTATTGGCCACCTTAAATCTAACGAAAACAAAGTACAGACTCCTACTCCAACACCATGGCGTCATTCTCCTCGCTGTCGCTCAATAGTGCCCACAGAATTTGCAATGTTATAAACGCTCGTCGAATTCATAAGTCTCGTTCTATGGTATGACCTTTGTGAATTCTTCTTCGGGAAATGGCAATCCATTGTAGCTGCATTCCAATTTAAGAACACTTCAAGCGCAATACCCGCCATGGCATGAATGCACATCAGTTCACCCTTAAGACTTTTTTACTTGTACAGTGACATATAAAGAATCCGTCCTCTGTCATTCAGCACGAATGTTTAATGCTCTTCCCCTCTGTTTTTCCTGCTCAATGTGATCTTCAAACATTTAAAACCAACGTGCATCGGTTTCTCTTCTGTCATCCTTATCCCCATTTCCTTAATGGCCGCAATATGTTACCATAAACTACATCATAAGGGTATTAAAAATGCCTTTAGTGCACGTTAATTATAAAAAAAAACGTAGGAACGGGCTACAGTCCGCTTGGGCGAACTGTTGGATACCCTATTCTTATTCCTATCCCTCATAAGTGGGCGTGACAAAAGTCTAAGTATGGTTATGGTTAACATTTAAAGGATTTTATCAAAAAGAAACGAAGCTTTTGTAAAAAAAAACGCTCCCTAGCTCAGACTTTGGTTTTTCAATAAAATTATTTTTTTTAATTGTGGGCGTGTCAAGCGGATTTAAAAAAAAATTAACACATGAGCATAAAGGGCCCCTAGAGAGTACCTATATATTAGAAATTTCAGCTCCCTAGCTCAAACTTTGGATTTTCAAAAAAGTTTTTTTTTTTAAATTGTGGGCGTGTCAGTAGGCGGATTTTAAAAATATTTACACATGAGCATAAAGGGGCCGCTAGGGAGTATATATTATAAATTTCAGCTCCCTAGCTCAAACTTGGGATTTTCAAAAAAAGTTTATTGTGGGCGTGTCAGTAGGCGGATTTTGAAAATATTTTTACATGAGCTTAAAGGGCCCCTAGAGAGTATATATTATAAATTTCAGCAAAATTCGATTTTTTCGCAAAATTCGTTTTTTTGAGTTTGTGGGCGTGTCTGTGTGCGGATTTCAAAAATTCGTTAACTTGATTATTTCGGGTCCCTAGAGAGTATATGGTTAAAATTTCAGCTCTCTAGGCCCCGTTTAAATGCCTAATTTTTGCCGACAGACGGACGGACATAGCTAGATCACCATTACTATCGATGCTGATCATAAATATAGTAACTTTTAGGGGTCTACGGGTAAAATTAAGGTATGTTACAAACTATGCGTCAAAATTAATATAGGTACCCTTAGAATAGAGTATAACAATCTACAAATTATTCGTATAAATTTTTATAATTTGCTTACGCTAAAAGGGTTTTGTTTTTCTGAATATGTACACTACCCTTATAGTGTTGGAACACAGCGTACGCATTTTTTGTTGAACAGTAAGCAGCACCTGCAATGAAGTATTCCATTGCATGATTTTTAGGTGTTACTTACTAACCGAAAGATTAGGATAATAGGAAAGTTGTTTGGTGCTTTTGTAGGGTTTTTCTCAACGGGTTGCGCCTAAATTGTTTAGGCAGATCTGTATTTATATGAGTATTCAATTTAAAACCTTGGCCCTGGCTGGGATTCGAATGCACGACCTGCCAATCAGTTAGTGAATACACTACCATCGCACCATTGCCACCCGCATGACGTTGTGTTGAAGGGTCCCGACGTTTAAGATGAGTTGTTGTCAATAATATTACGATTTCGTTGCTATAAAAATGGCCTTACTTACTACTGAAATTTTAAAGATGTATCGTCAGTTATGGGTTGATAAAAGAGACACCCTTTACCAATCCATTCTTTGGTGAGACCGTCACAAGTTCGGCACTGTATTCAGCCACAAGATGTCTGAAGCATCAGAAAAAGCATTCGCAGAGACGTGAGGGTGTTGCTGCCATTAGCTTAGTTCGTTATCCGGAAATGGTATTCCGACATTTTCGCCACAGTTCCGCATTATGATAGACAGAAACCGCTAAGGATCAATGACACGGATACCGTTAAGGCCCTAGGCATTGTCTGTGATCTGAAAAGTGACGAATTTTGTTGAGTCAACCGAAAACTTGGCTCATCAACTCGCATTACAAAGATTATCGTTCTATCGCAAATTGCCCAGTTGTTGGATCCACTCGGTTTATTCAGTCCGATTATTGTGAACGCCAAAATATCTTTACAGCGTTTGTAGATTTCGAAAGCAAAACAGGGCGAGTCGCTTTCACAAGATACGAGTGGTATTCACAATGGATCCGATTTAAAGACCAGCTAGCAGATTTAAAAAAATGTTCGCGTTGAACGAGATGCAAGCCAAAATGAAAAGGAATCAAGTATGAACATTTATATTTAGATTGCAGACGCCTCCCGAAAAGCTTACGGGTGCTGTGTTTACGTGCGTTCCCTCATACAGGGAAGGGTTCCGACTGTTCAGCGCGAAGTAACACGTTGCACAACCAATACCTGGAGCTTTGTGCAGCGGAATTGTTGGTTCCGTTGCCCACCAAATGGCTGAAGAATTTCCCTAGGAGTGTGCAGTCCGTAAATCTTTGGACAGATTCAGAAATTGTGCTGCACTGGTTTAACAAACACACATCGCCCTGGAAAACGTTCGTGGCCAACCGTGTGTCCAGGATTCAACAGGAAAATCACCAAGCAACTTGGAGATACTCGAGGAGCCACAGTGATGGAAATGTTGCAGTCCTGTTGGTTCACTGGGCCGAAGTGCACACTGATAGCGAACAAATTTCCAGTTACGAGAAAGGTTTAACCGTCATTAGTATGTATTTAGGGTGCTGCCAGTAAGACAACGAGATTCTGCACTGCTGAAGTTGGTGTGGCATATACAACGCAAAAGAAAGCACCAAAGCAACGCAGGCCTATTGCTACGATTCCACCGAGCACTAAACCGGGAACTATGACTGGTACCCCGATCGTTCGAGTTTTATGGTTTTCTGACTGGAATCCAATAAGTCGCCCTCTGGTGAGGTGCCAGGACTAGGCGACCTCCTGTTTTTTGTTGTTTTTTCCTGTTTTCTTATTTTTATGTTTTCTTCTGTTTGTTTTGTTTAGTTAATTTTTCTAAATATTGGTCCCATGAGTATGTGCGGAAGGTTTGGTCCATCCCGGCAAGCCGACTTACCTCGATAAGGCATTTTTTCCTTGCCTGGAAGTGGGATTTACCTAGGGTTTATTCCCAAACTCTACAAACACTCTGACACAGAATTGGTTTTGGTCCACGATGGGTTTTCACAGCGGAATTCTTGACATCTTCACTGCTGTGATCCATTACCCCGGATCGAGATTCAATGTGAACTTTACACTTCATCTTATCATGGCAACCCGTTTTCCGTCACCCAAGGGACGCGCATGGAAGGAGACCTACCCCCACAGAAGGGATGAGTTAACTTAAACAATTTTTGGTTTTCCAGTTATCCGTTTTGGTGTTGGTGCACGCTCATAACGAGGAAACTCTTGGCTTTAAACCCCTTTCTGCCACTGAGACCTCTAGTTTTCAGTTCCTCTTAGTGATTAAGCAATTTTCAATACGCGTAAACCTTCAATATGGGCGCAGTGGCGCAGAGGTTAGAGTACTGGACTACTAACCTAAAGATCTCTTGTTCATATCCGGACGAGGCCAAGTGACATCTAAAAGTTTTTTTTTCCATTGCCACACCTCTTGCGAACGTCTGACAAACCAAGTAAATGTTATCAACAAAAAAACAAAGATCTCTCCATCGTCATTCTATACCAAAGTACCAAATTTTCGGAGAGGTCTTTAACCTCAGCAGCAGGATAGGTTTATTGAATTTCATTTCGGAGGCTCTGTTCGAAATCGGTTGTAAAGGAAGCGGGACGAAAATTTAACATGTTTGCTTCAATAAATTGAAACATGTGTACATATATTTCCTCCGACTTATAACTCTTTAGCGGTGCCGTGAAATTCAGGTACCCAAAGTGCAATAAGTCCAAGTGATAAAATAAAACCTCATACCTACTCCAAATCAAACAGTGACCCCAAGCGGGGGGTTGCAGGGGGAAGTATGGCCCCCCATAGGCATTGCGCTGTTTATGGAATCTACTTGCGATTTCGCAACAAAACCCATAAACAGTGCAATGCATGCAACCCCCCTGCTTGGGGTCACCGTTTGATTTGGAGTAGCTCCCACTTAAGTGAGACATAAGTCCCAAAAGTAAAATTTGGGACTTATGTCCCTGCGCCGTCCGCACATTCCAGGTGCAACCTCTTAAATCGTATGTCGTTGACATTCCGGGTCTGGTTGCCATTGGAGCGTATTCATTATGCGAGACTTCATGCTTCTCTCTCATAACTAGCGTAGTGTTACCTGGTCGGGAAGTTACCCCCCACGGCACAATTCCCAGCCTCCAGTGCCAGATTCTTGCTTTGACCCTAGGACAGTGGGCCAGATATTCCGACGCTATTATCTCACTTAATGGACCGTTGGAGCCGTTGGCTCATTGGGGGTTTATCTTCCTTAGAGAAAACTCCAACTCCACGAATACCGGGCATCCTTAAAACCACCCATAACAGAACTCTAGGTTGTTTTCAAAATTAATCAACGCCACATGCAAATCCTGTCAGGAATTCGGATGTTTTTGCATTATAATCGTTATGATCGATAGCATCTGTGGTTGAGTTATCTGCGACAAACCAGCACTGGTCATCAGATAGCCAAATTATTTGCGCAGTGGTGTATCTAATACCTCAAAAGATCTTACAACAATAATAAAATAATGGGAACATGCGCGTGTCGAAAATGAGACAGGCCAAAAACTCCTGGAAGGCCTGAGACACTGCAGCCTTCTATTCTCCACGATCCCGGAACGCTGCTTCCAGTTGTCCAGACCAAGCGCTCCGACTTCCGCTATGCTTGCTCTTTAGATCGGACTTTCAATCGAACATGTGGCTGCAGGATTATTGTCCCTTCGCTCGATATGGTCAAGCCAATGTTGTCGACATGTTTTAGCTTTTCGGACTATATCCGCAACTTGGTTCTGTTCATAGAGTTCGCGGTTGTATCTTCTCCTCCATTCGTCTCTCGCCCACAGGACCAAATATCCGACGGAGTATTTTGCTTTTGAATGAATGAATATGGCGCGCTCGGCGCCATAAACCAAAACTGGCAGCATCAGTGTAGAGCATACACTTGATCTTCCGGGTTAGGTGTTTTCAACCCATTTGTTTTGCCAAACCGAAGTAGCAGCGATTTCCGAAGGTAATTCTTCATCCGATTTGCACTAAGGTTATATATTGAATGAAATCGAATGTATGTACATGTGCCGCGAATGCAGTATTGGATGGACAATTGGTGGTGGATTGGGTGACAACAAAGTCGATTGTTACAGCGGTCTGTGGAGAAAAGAATGTAGTTTATATTGTGTTTAAAGAACCTTACTGAGGTGACCGGCTGCCGACCGAACATCCGTATTTGAAAAGCTCCGGAGGTAAACCATCGGAGCTGGCAGCCTTATTGTTTTTTTTTTAACTTTTTAACAGCTATGTTAACCTCTTCAATACTGGGTGGTGGAACCTGTTCTTTGTTGAGTGGGCGTGGGTTCTCTTCTTTCCTTAACCCCCTCTCTACAGGATGCCCATTTAACAGCTGCTGGAAAGGCTGCTTAAACACATATACTACTTCCTGTGCTTCGGTGACTAGGTTTCCTTCTCTGTTTCAAAGAGCCTGCGTTCCGGTTTTAAAGCCAGCGGCCAGTTGCTTGGCCTTTTTATTTAACCTTCGGATGTTCTTTCGATTGCTGGACTCTTTATCTCCTTCAGCTACGCGAATGCGTATGGTCTCCTCTTTCTATGTAGTATCTTCTTCTCCTCCTTTCTCCTGGCTCGATCCTCTTCCCTTACTGCAGTAGTTTTGCGTTGCAGCGTTTGCAGATGTGCATATGCTGTCATCCTTGTCCGGTGAACGCACCCGTCATCTTACCACGGGCTCTGGGTGGCTAGCAACCTACGGCGCTCCCGGCTACCTCTTTGATGATGTAGCGATATCGGTATCGGTATCCCTACTGATCCGCCTGTGGGGTTCGCCGGTTCGACCTTAATCGATGTCGGCAGGTTTCCTGGTTTCAGATCACTCGATGACTGAGGCCAACGAACTTGCCACGTCGAATCAATCTCAAGCTTCTCAAATTTGCCGTTCAGATTCGGCGTAAAACTGTAGGTCCCCTCCACCTCGCATGAAAGTGGTTGGAGAAGCTAGGTACAGGCCCTGTATAGGCCGTTAAGGCCTAATATGTATGTATGTGGATGACTGAGGCCGATCAAATGCTGGGGTTGTTGTATTTTTGTGATCCAGGAGTGACCTGCCTCTTTTGTACAATTTTGACACGTGCATGCTTCCATTATTGATTATTGTTTGATCCACCTTTTACGACACCGGTGATCTCCAGTTGTGTATTATACTTTACGCCTATCAAGTTTCTTTAATTGTTATGTTTCTTGTAATTCAGAAGATTTGCTATCGGATTCATTTTAAGAAAACCGTTCAATGTTATTGCGGTGTGAATATAAATCCGGTCCCTAAAATACCCTGAAACAAATATATACACACTTTGCATTTTCTTTATGTTGGCAGTTGGCATTGGCATACATACGACCAAAAGTGTACCTTAAATGAAATAATCATATTTTATATGGTGTCTTTAAGAACTTACAACATTTTAAATTTGAATTATTTTCCAGGTTGGAGAATCTTCGCACTTGCTCGGACCTAATAACAAAACATGGTTTAGCATTACAACGCGCACTGGTTGATCTGGAGACTGGAGATGATTTCGCTAATCGAAGTAAAATTGTGAATGAACGTGCTACACTGTTTCGTATTACTTCAAACGCAATGATCAATGTAAGTTACTACGCAATTTTTTTTTTGAAATAAGCTGAATAATAAATTTTAGTATGAATGATAACCATACACTGCTCTAATATTTGTTAACGGGCAAAAATTTAAAAGCGTGCGTACGCGACTTAAGGCAATCCGCAACTCTATTATTATTTTTGTTCTTAAGGTTTATACATATTCAGTTTTCGAATAAAACAGAAAAAAACAAACAAACTATGATTAAAACGCGTTTTTTCGTACGAACAATACAATACAAAAACATAGGGAGGGGCTACAGTCCGCTTGGACGAATATTCCTATCCCTCATAAGTAACAGTTAGATACAAGCATTTTTAACTATGGGAGGGGGGGTCTATCTCGCCCCATTCGGGTGGGAGGGGCGATTTTCTAAAAAAAACACTTCAAATGGAAATGGAAAGTTTGTAATTAGTTTTTTTAAAAACTATTCATGGAAATCACTTGATTTAAAAACAAGATGATAGAACCGACTTCTATCTTTAAGAAAATGTGCAATACCTAATTGTAAGTATTACCGTTATTTTTAAATATTTTTTTCCCATTTGAAGCCCCTCCCTCCAAATGGGGCGAGATAGACCCCCCTCTCATAGTAAAAAATGCTCGTAAATAACTGATCTACACAAATCTGTCGTTAAACTATGTCGCCTGAGTTATCGTACATTCCCCTTTTATTTTATTGTGGGCGTGTCAGTTTGCGGATTTTGAAAAGATTTACACATGAGCTTAAAGAGCCCATAGAGAGTATATATTATAAATTTCAGCTCCCTAGCTCAAAGTTTGGTTTTTCAAAAAAATTGTTTTATTTAATTGTGTGCGTGTCAGTAGGCGGATTTAAGAAAATATTTAAACATAAGTATAAAGGCCACCTAGAGAGTCTATATTATAAATTTTAGTTTCCTAGCTCAACCTTTAACTTTTCAATAAAATTGTTTTATTTAATTGTGGGCGTGTCAGTGGGTGGATTTTAGAAATTTTATCTCCCGAGCAGTTTTAGGAGTCAAAGATCACATTTAAAAAATTTCAGCTTTCTAGCTCAAAATTCGATTTTTTCGATAAAATTGTTTTTTTTTTGAGTTCGTTTTGATCCGAGTTCCCAACGAAATCCTAAATATAGCGGCTGAAGAAAAAAAATTTCATTGTGTTTTAGCGTATTCTCTGTCCTTTTCTAACTATATTGCTATACTGTCTAAACAGTACGGCGAAAATCATCATGTCGCTGCCATCAAAAACTGATTTTGTAGTTTAGTCGTTAGGAGTATGACAACTTACCGTACGGCTTAGTCAAATATGAGGCTGCAACGGTGAATTAGGGATGAGCGATGTTGGCAAAACACCAACGACCTTGCCATGTCGAATCAATCGGTTCTCGTTCGATCACCGCAATTAAACGACACGTTGGGCGTGGTTAGTACTTAGATGGGGGACTACTTGGGAATACCGCGTATTGTTGGGCACCTCTTGCGAACGTCTGACGAACATCCAAGAGTATCAAATTGTCATGAGAAACTTCTCAAATTTGCCGTTCGGATTCGACGTAAAACTATATGTCCCCTCCACTTCGCATGAAAGTGGTTGAAGAAGCTAGAATTTATAGACTGCCGACTATTAGGGTAAAAAAGTACTTGAATTTATTTTATCTATTAGGTATCGTATTTATTAATAAGTACTTAAAAAAGAACAACAGTAACACTCAGTTAAAACATCGAAATTTAGTCTCTCAACATTGATGTTTTGTGAATATCGATGAACATCGATCATCCCTACGGTGAATACAATGTGTACGTTGCTGTGTTCATTGTCCGGTCAAACGTGTTACTATGTAAGGGGCGTCTTTGACGTGTTAAAAAAATCGACGTAGAATAGCGTCAAACTTATGGTCATCGTTTGCTTCGATTTATTTACTTTCGTTTAAGTCAATATGCACATTTGCTTTTATGGGAATGATATGGAGGACAACACACGCGTTGATAGTTTTTCGCGCTTTTACATGATTGAAACTGAGCATTCTGTGCATATCTGGTTTTTGGAATTTCCATACAGCGCTCCACCGTATCTACATCTAGTGGGTCTATGAATAGTAGGTATTGCACTTTTCCGTTGTTCTACTGGATGTCGTTCTACATACTGTTATTAACCATGTATTTTTTCTTCATCATGTCTTGTCTACCCTCCCACTTAACTGCATGCCTACTGGTCCGCCTGTATGGTTCGCCGGTTAGACCCAATAAACATCGGCAGGTTTCCTGGTTTCGGATCAATTCATCACTGAGGTAATTTAATTGCCGTTGTTGTTCCATTTTCGTCATGATCAAAATAAGTCCATAAAATGCCACGCTATTAGTTGTACCCCACTGAGTTATGCTTTCAAGATCAGGATTCAATGAGCTTAACACACCTTGCCGTTTCAGTTCCACACCCGAAGATAAGGGGCGTGACCCAGGAAATGAATAGGAATCGGATTTGAAGTAGTAACAGAGCCTTTGGGAAAACCAGCTTTTGATGAGCTGCAGACTTGTAACCGTCAACGTCCAAAAGGGAGTTTCTAATCCATTGAACAAAAGTATCATCGATTTCAAATGTACACATTTTCCACAACAGAGGTTGGTGCTAAACTCTGTCAAATGTCTTTGAAATATCAAATGCAACGATCTTATTTTCACCACCTTGGTGAAGAGATTGGTTCCGCTTTTCGGGTAGATAATTCATGAAATTACCGGTGGACCTGCTGCTGCGAAAGATATTTTATAAGCTGACGGTTAATAAGCGTTTTCATGACCTTGGAAGAAATGGACATAAATGCAATTGATCAGTAGGGGAGGGAGAAAAAGATTCGCCCTTTTTTGGGTCAGGCTGGACAAATGCTGTTTTCCATCGTCTCGGAAAGATCCCCGAAGGAAAGGATAGATGGTCACGCAGTGGTTTTGCCAGCGAAAAGAACACCTCTTCAGAACGATAGGGGAAATGCCATCTCGACAAGTGGATTTGTGAAGATCAAGATCTTGTACTCTAGCCACTCTATGAGTGCGTAAGTGGATTGATTCCATGGAGTATTCTACGCGCTCAAGTAATGAGGGAGATTAAGCTAAATCTGGGAGCGTTGAGCTAGCTGCAAAATTTTGGAAAAAATCGAATTTTGAGCTAGAAAGCTGAAATTTTTTATATATGACTTATGACTCCTAAAACTGCTCGGGATATAAAATTTTCAAAATCCGCCCACTGACACGCCCACAAATAAATAAAACAATTTTATTGAAAAACCAAAATATGAGCTAGGTAGCTGAAATTTATAATATATACTCTGTAGGGGCCCTTTAAGCTCATGTGTAAATATTTTCAAAATCCGCCTACTGACACGCCCACAATTTAAAAAAAACTTTTTTTGAAAATCCAAAGTTTGAGCTAGGGAGCTGAAATTTATAATATATACTCTCTGAGGGATAGGAATAAGAATAGGGTATCCAACAGTTCGCGTAAGCGGAAAATTTCAGCTTTCTAGCTCAAAATTCGATTTTTTCCAAAATTTTGTTTTTTTTTTTTTTGAGTTTGTGGGCGTCTGATGGCGGCTTTCAAAAATTCGTAAACTTGATTATTTCGGGACCCTAGAGAGTATATGGTTAAAATTGCAGCTCTCTAGGCCCAGTTTAAAGGCCTAATTTTTGCCGACGGACGGACGGACGGACGGACATGGCTAGATCGATATTACTATCGATGCTGATCATAAATATAGTATTATGCATCCTAAATTTTTAAGGCTATTGTTGTGCAATTTCTTGACATTTGTTTTAGTTAATTTCGGTGTTCTATATTATACTTCTTTAGGGTATTGTTATGCAATTTCTTATGGTCACCATTTATATTTGTTATTGAATTGAAATTATTTGTTTCAATAACTAAGTACGGTCCATGGTAAGGACTTTGTAATTTCTTCTGACTTTCTAACTTAACGAATACTAAATCACCTATTTTAAAGTCTGAGGTATTTACATTCTTATCGTATTCTAGTTTTCTTTGGTTCTTAATATTATTAATAATTGTATGTCAATTTTAAGTCTAATTTTTACTTCATTAACATAGTTTTCTAGATTATATATTTTGTCTTTATTATTTATATCACTTGGTAGGTAAGGCAATTCACCAAAAATGAGTTCATATGGAGTATAGTTTGTGTCCACGTGTGGAGTCGTGTTTTATGCAAATGCTTAATTTGGTATCCAAATATCCCATTCATAGTCTTCACTAAAATTTAACAAAAATTCATTGAAAACCCTATGTTTTCTTTCTAAAGAGCATATGCTTTGGTGATAATAGATTTTGTACTAATTCATTTTTAAATTCAGTTTCGTTGTCGGATTTGAGTATTTTAAAGCAACCATATTTCAAAATGACTTGTTCTACTAGAGTTGTGGCTATTGTTTTCGCGTCTTTACTTTCGATGGGATATGCAATAAGGTATTTGGTAAGTTCACATTGCATTGTTAGTATATATCTATAACCGTTCGATATTCTAAGAGGTCAAACTGTACCTACATATTTGTACTGTTCAAAACTCGTACTTGTTGGGCCAGTTATGATCATTTTTTATTTATATGTCTGGTTTGTTTGTTTCTAGCACATGTTTCACATGCGTTTATAACTTCCTTGACCATTTGTCTCATGTTTTTTAGATGTATCTCTGTTTCAGCTTTATTACTGATTTCCGTATGCCTGAATAACCTCCATGTGGTGTGTTATGGTATTCTTTTAAAATGTTTAATTTCTCTTCGTACTTTATTATTTTCTTAGGGGGGTTTATTTATTAATATATTCATGGGTGAGTGTCTTTCATTTCGTTGCAACGTAATATATAATTCCTTTATCCTTTTTAATTCGGATACAAGCTTCTCCAGAGTCGAAACGTGTTTCGCTGGATTATCGCTGCATCTCACAACAACTTCATTTTCATTAATTTCAATAGTACTTTTTTTGTTATTATTACAACTCGCAAATTCAAATTTCAATTTCTTCATATTTCTGATATAAGTTATGGATGTACATTGTACAATCCCATATGTGAAGGTGATCAGTCTTCTGCTGAGATGTGTAGTTCTCCTTTTTATTATTTTCTTTATTGGCAATCTTTTGTTCCATACCCCTTTTTACTGCCATAATTCGCTAATTGGAGTAGTAATTATTTTGGCTACTTTCATTTTCATTATAAACTTTCACTATAAATGTTCTTCCGTACAGGTAAGGTTTAAAGAAATTTATTCCCCAATGGATATCTAATAGTTCTTTTTATATCATGTTCCTGCAGTGATATGCTTGCATAAGATATTAGCAAATCATGACCTTTCGCCTTGTGAAAGTACTGCACCTAATGCAAAATCTGAAGCGTCGGTGGTAAGAACAAAAGGTTTATCAAAATTTGGGTGTTGTAAGATTGGTGGGTTGATTAGTTTTTGTTCCAACTCTTTGAATGCTGTTTCAAATTCGTTTGACCAAATGAAAGGTTGATTCTTTTTTAGAAGTGTATTTCAACATTTAGCAATTTCAGCAAAGTTTCGAATAAATCTTCTGTAATAATTACAGAATGCGACGAATCTACTTACGTCGTCCGAATTCTTTGGTACTGAATAGCTTTCAATTGCATAGTATTTTGCACAGTCTGTTTTAATTCCCTGTTCCGTTATTAAATGTCCTAAATATACTACTTTTGATTTCAAGAAGTGGCACTTACTTACATTTAACTTAAGGTTGTTCTTATCTTTCAAAAACTTTAACTTAACATACGTTGCCGTTCCAGTTCCACACCCGAAGATGAGGGGCAGGAACCCAGAAACGAATATGAGAAGATGTGGGTACTGTCATCAGCAAAGGAATGAATTGGATTAGAAGTAACAGACAGGAGATCAATTTGGGACAGAAGGGGTGGAGATTTATTATTGAGAATTTTCCTTCGGTGGATAGAAGATCAGAGTGGTGTTGGAGAACATATTGGAATACATCAGTCCATTGTATCTTAAAACGTTTGCTTAGCGATTGCGGCAATAGTTCAAAAGGCAAATGTTTAGTTTAAATGCGAGGTAGTTTCCTTCGATAACTGACGAACTGCGAAATGAAGAACAGGAAAAGTACCATTGTCCGTCAGCAATAGGCACTATTGATTCACTCACTCATAGTAGAAAACCTGCTGTTCGTCGAGATTAATATGCGCAAGAACATGAGCTGAATTTTTCATGTAGAATAAATGGACCACAGACGTTGGTATAGGAGAAAGCAAATGTAAATTCTGTATGCGCCACAGTTCGATGTAGAAGTTATCACAATTGCTATTCTCTTGCAAGTCCATTTACTTGCTTCCTTCTTTTAACATTTTACAAATAAAATTATTTCTTATTATGAATGCAACACAACGCATAGATAAAGCCGATGGATTGGTGGTTTTTGTACTCTATTCTTAGGGTATTATAACTTTACCTCACAGTTTGTAACATACCCCATAAATGTTAATATATTTGTGACCACCATGAAAAGCGGCCGATCTAGCCTTGTCCGTCCGTCCGTTGTCAGTTTGGGGGTTCTTAAATTTGAGCTAGATACCTGAAATTTGGAGTATATATTCTCCAGCGGCCTGAAATGCTCAAGTGAAAACATTTAAAAGAAAAATCGGCCTACTTGTAAAAACATTTTATTGAAGAAATCAATGAAAATGAAAATCATGTTCTTCTCAAACTTTGTAGATAAAGTCGTTGTTAACAATTCCTTCATAAAATTTTTTTGGAACACACTTTTAAGAGGCATTTTTCGATAAAATTGTAGCCGCAGTGGCGCAGAGGTTAGTGTGTTGGACTTCCTTCATGGCCAGTGACACATAAAACTCCCCTTCCACTTCGCGCAAGCAAATGGTTAGAGAAGCTAGGTTTTAGGTCCTGTATTAATTGATGTTAATGCCTAACTTTTTTTTTTGATAAAATCCTTACAGTAAAAAACATTCATGTATAACAAAATACGTAGATAATATTCTTCTTAACAATTCCCAATACTAGGATTTTTGACACGTCCACTTTTTAGGGAATAGAAATACGGTAGGTATCTTACAGTTCGCCTTAGCGGACTGTAGTCTCTCCTTATATTTATTTATTAGAAATTCGTAACTACATATAAAAGAACACTAAGTTTTATATTACAACCACTTTCAGGCTTGTACCGATTACCTTAAAACCGCTGAGGCTCAAGGACAAAAGTGGTCCAAGATGCTGCAACATGAACGTGAAAAAAGACAAAGTCTAGAGGAGATGGTCGAACAATTGGCAAAACAACATACTCAGTTAGAACAGGCTGCACATCGTATAATTCCAAGTAAGTTACGTTTTACAAAAAATACTGTTATATTTATAAACGCGGCACGAGTACGATAACTAGGGAGCCAAGAATTGATAACTGAATTGATTTTTTGTAGAAGGGTCAAAAACAAGCATTTTTTACTATGGGAGGGGGGTCTATCTTGTCCCGTTTAGGAGGAAGGAGCAATTTTAGAAAAAAGGACTTAAATTGAATTTTTTTTTTTTTAAAACAACAGCGACACTTCCAATAAAGTTCTTTACCGGTTTCGAAAGCCAGAAATCTGCTCTAAAATCATAAATTTAAATTAAATTTTTTATGGCAATAGTTTTTGAAAAATTTGCATGGAAATTCAAAATTTTGATAAAAAAAATAAAAAAAAAAGTTTAGAACAATTTTTTTCAAAATTGTGAAATCAAATGCTTAATTGACTTTTTGTGGTCAATGTTACTATCAATTCTGAAGCGAACACAAAAAACCGAATGGATTTATGTCTCCTAGTTTTTGAGAAAATTGAAAATTACTAAAACTACGTTTTTATGAGATTTTTGTTTTTTTGCTTGCTTACATAAATACATCAGTGCTAGCACCCAGCATTACGGCGCGTATAAACAGTGATGTACCTATGGGCTATGGGGGGCATGCTGCCCCCCTGCAACTCCACTGATTGGGTCCACTGTAGGATTTGGAGTAGGTGCGAGGTCGGGTGTATGCAAAGTTTCTTTTGTATTTACAGAATCTGGATTTAAAGAAACTTTGAATTTATCCTATATACGAGGGCGGGTCAATAAGTCCGTGACTTTTTGAATTTCTGACCTCTTTACTGAAACGGCAACACTGCTCCTGTCAACAGGCATCTGTCAGTTGACTCCTGTCAAAATTTAAACTTGCTGCGTCAGTTAGTTTGTGTTTGACAGCTATTTTTATCAGACTACTCACTAATTTGAGGAGAAAATGGAAAAAAGTGAATTTCGTGTGCTTATTAAGCATTATTTCTTGCGAATAAAAACCATTACCGAGACCAAGGCTAAGCTTGAAAAATACTATGGGGACTCTGCACCATCGATTTCAATGGTAAAAAAGTGGTTTACTGAATTTCGTTGTGGCCGTACAAGCACTGAAGATGCCGAACGTCCTGGACGCCCAGTTGAGGTCTCTACACCCGAAACAATCGAAAAAATTCACGATATGGTGTTGGCCGACCGAAGATTGAAAGTGCGAGAGATTGTGGAAGCCGTAGGGATCTCGCATGGCTCAGTGGTTTCAATTTTGAATGATCACTTGGGCATGAGAAAGCTTTCCGCAAGATGGATGCCGCGTTTGCTCACAGTCGACCACAAACGCAATCGTGTAACAACTTCACAGGAAGGTTTGGCGTTGTTTAATCGCAATATGGAGGAGGTTTTGCGCCGTTTTGTAACCGTGGCCGAAACATGGATCCATCACAACACACCAGAGACCAAACAACAGTCAAAACAGTGGGTTTCTTTTCTAAGGGTGAATCGGCGCCAAAGAAGGCCAAGGTGGGTTTGTCAGCCAATAAAGTTATCGCGACTGTTTTTTGGGATGCACGCGGGATAATCCACATTGACTACTTCAAAAGGGAAGAACAATCAATGGGGAATATTATGCCAACTTATTGGACCGGTTCAATGACGATTTGAAAAAAAACCGACCTCATTTGGCCAAGAAAAAAGTTCTTTTCCACCAAGACAATGCAAGGGTGCACACATGTGCAGTTGCCATGGCAAAAAACCATGAATTGGGCTATGAATTGCTCCCTCATCCACCCTATTCTCCAGATTTGGCTCCAAGCGACTACTTTTTGTTCCCAAACCTGAAGAAATGGCTTGGTGGAAAAAGATTTGACTCCAATGATGAAGTCATCTCGCAAATAAAGGCCTATTTTGAGGACCTCGACAAATCATTTTTTTTGGAAGGGATAAAAAAATTGGAGAAGCGTTGGACAAAGTTTATAGAGCTCTAGGACTACGTTGAAAAATAAATTTTTTTTTTTATCAAAAAATCTGTGTTTTATTCCAAAAGTCACGGACTTATTGACCCGCCCTCGTATCCAATGTCAACTAAATATGGGTACAGTACATATACGTAGGACGTAGCCCAAAGTTGCACATTTAAAATTTTCAGACATGAAAATGTAATGCATTATGAACATTACCGAGGTACTACTGTACGACTGCGGCAAATTTATATAATTTCTTAATATGTATGTTTGTGTCATACATACCTATATAATGCAAGTGTAATGTTCAAAGTTGACCTACTTAGATCATAAAAAAATAAACCTTCGAGTTTTGTACCGTTGTTTTTTTATGCAAATGTGGTACAACAGTACATACCTTTTTAATACATTGAAAATTCAAAAATTGACTTGACTATTTTTAACTAACTCCTGACTTACTCACAAACTTACTGACTGAGACGCGTAACGCCATGCAATTCTATCTCCTCTTGTTGCATTCTGGGTAACGCTAAATGAATTGCTGTACTTTACTTACAAAGATGAACCACATTAACATTACCTATTCCTCAAAATGAAATCACCGTAAATACCAAAAATAAAAAATCTCATAAAAACGTAGTTTTAGTAATTTTCGATTTTCTCAAAAACTAGAAGACATAAAACCATTCGGTTTCTTGTGTTCGATTAAGAATTGAAAGTAACATTGACAAAAAAAAAATCAATTTAGCACTTCATTTTACAATTTTGAAAAAAATTGTTTTAAACTTTTTTTATGAATATTTTGAGTTTGCATGCGAATTTTTAAAAACTATTGAAATAAATAATTTAATTTAATTTAGGATTATAGAACAGATTTCTAGCTTTCAAAACCGGTATAGAAATTTATTGTAAGTGTTGCCTTTGTTTTTAATATTTTTTTTCAGTTCAAGTCCTTTTTTCTAAAATGGCCCCTACCTCCTAAACGGGCCAAAATAGACCCCTCCTCCCATAGTAAAAAATGCTTGTTTTTGACCATTATATAGAAAACCGTTATCAATTTTTGGCGCCCTAGTTATGGTACTCTCCCCATAAACGCTGAATACATATATGAAAAATAATGTTTTTTTTTATGATATAAAAATGTGACGCTGACAAAATTGTAATATGTAATCTTTTCAAATTATATGTTTCTTGTTTGTTCTTCTCCCAGACGTTTAAACTTTCCCAAAAACTTAGGTTTATTTTCGAATGGTTGAATGGACAACAGCAACGTGATGTGTGGGCTGGAGTTACAGCGCTGTTTCAAGGCTTGTTACTACCGATCATCAGCCTCAAGCTAGCCCAACGTCACATAGAAGCTTGGTAGCCTACGTACGTGAAAAGTTAAACATTTTATTGCATAGCAAATTTATTCCGAAGTTTTTCGACAAGGAATTGCTGCGGAATAAATCCAAGGAACCCAATTGGGAAAAAATGTGATTGCATTCTATGCGAAAACATTGTATTTGACAACGTCCCTCGAACGAAAATTTTAACCAATTTAATTTTCTGCAGATGCTAGGTCGAACCAAGCCAATGTCGAGCCGATTCGGTAAATTTTGTTGTGGAACGTTTTCCTTATCAATTTCTTTGTGTATACCTGCAGATGCACACTTTCTACAGCTATAACTGCAAACACAAACAATGATTAAGCATATCAGTACACCTGTGCCAATAGAAATTTTTAAAGGCCACAGCCCACGAAGTCGACTAAGAAGTACAAATTCCCAACATCAAAGTATTTGCCCATCGTTACTTACTTATTTAAGGGGCTCCCGACCCGTTGAGAGTCTCTGCCTGAGAGACTGCAGCCTTACATCCGCGATCCCTGCTACGCTGCTTCCAGCCATTCAGACCAAGCGCTCTGGCATCCACGATGCCTTGTCGTCTCGAACCTGGGGGCTGTGAAACGAAGATTCTGGAGCATTATTGGGCCATGTTGTAACAGCTGATGGTGTTAAGCCTAACTCAGAGAAGATCTTAGCTATACAACTTTTGAAACTACTTTTTTTATAATTTGAGTGCGCTAAAAGGGGTTTTCTGTAAAGTACCC
Organism: Portevinia maculata; assembly: GCA_949715645.1. Lineage (NCBI taxonomy): Eukaryota > Metazoa > Arthropoda > Insecta > Diptera > Syrphidae > Portevinia > Portevinia maculata. The sequence continues at coordinate 144,762,038 of OX454526.1, forward strand.
TTATTGTGCTAAGAACACAGCGCCAGCATTTCTTGTTATACTAGCAAGCAGCACCTAGCAATGTTGTATTTTGTTGCTTGAGGGAGTGACTGAAGCAAGCGAACCCTGAATACTACGCACACCGCGGAGGGTGTGCGGCTTGGAGTGATTGTTTCAATACGGTCCATCCTCAAGATAAGTTCAACCATTTTGAATTTTCTGATGAATTTGCTGATGCAGCAAACGTCTGTCTCGCTGAGATCTTCGAAGAAATAGTCGTCAAGAATTTGTTTCCTTGTGTTGGCTTCTGTTTGACAGTTACACAGGAGGTGTGTGATGGTTTCCTCATTCTTAACGTCTACAGATTCCGCATAAGTCGTTTGAGGGTACTCCCATTCTAGTAGCGTGTCTGCCCAAGAGGTACTGACCAGTGATTGCTCCGACTACCGAGCTAATGTTTTTCCTTCTAATGGAGAGGAGCAGGGTTACCGATGGCCAATTTGAAAATGTCGCCAAAAAAAGTCGCCCGAGCCAAAAAATGCGTCCCACAAAGAAAAAATCAACAAAATGTATACACACATGTTTTTTTTATATTGTTTTCATTTTATTAAAAAAAATTAAACATATGTAGGTAAGGTTATAATTTAAAATAAACAAAGCAATTCATAAAAAGAAATAACAATTCAATTTTTTGGTTCAATCAACTTCAGGTAAAAGGAACAGTTCGTTTCTCTAATGAGAGAAACATAAATTTACAGTACAAAAGTAAAAAAATATCACTTGATATTGTTACATCCAGGCTAGGATTCGAAAAGATAAAACGTATTTCTATTTAATTAATCTTTATTAGTTCTCTTTTAATGTCTTTTACTTCTTGATTATTATTCTAATAATTTACTTATTTAATCCAACAATTCACTTTTACAATTAATCACTTTAAATAAACAATCACTTTTCTCTTATTCAATACTTCTACTTTTTCTCTATACTTTTCACTACTGTCATCTATCGCACTTCTTTATCGCGGTTCAAAACTAGAATGTCTTGGGGGCTCCTGCGACACCTATTTATATCTCCTAGTGACACCTCTCGAAATTTCCAGATTCGTTAAGTTCAGAAGGTTCGAGACCAATAGATGTACTAGTATTCCATAGCTATTCAAACTGCTTTTCAAATGCTGCCAAATAATATCTATTATCTTATATGGTAATATGGCTCTCGAATAGAGATGGCGCTGCAAGCATGCAAACATGCAACAATATGTTAATAACAGAGACTTCAAGTTAGGTACTAAGAAAAACGTAAAAAAACAGTTTATTTTCTTATTAAAAGAAACTAACAAAATAGGTAGTATGTACAAGAATAAAAAATTAAATTTAATTTTCTTAACCACAAAACTTAAAGTTATAGTAGCAAATTATAACTATAAAAAAAGTTAATGTTTTCAGTTTCAGTTTTGTTGGCTATTGTTTGACGTATGGAATGGAAGGATTTTTGTATTTCTTTTGGTACGACAATTATGCAAAAGGCATTCGTAGAATTCTTTTGAGAGGAAAAACGTGCATTTTGTTTTGGGCTTGAAAATTTTTGTGTTGTAATTTAAAAATTCAATCTGAAATTTATTAAGATTAAGATTTATATGAAAATGCGTCCAATTGTCGCCCGATTTTGAGAAAAGGTTCCAAAAAGCACTTATTTTGAAATGTCGTCGACTTTCGTCCCGAGAGCAGAAATGGCGCCCATTGGTAACCCTGGAGAGGAGTTTAGATGTTCTTTTTGCATCATATTTTGTCCATATTTGTTTTGAGCACGTAGTACTCGTTTATGTACTGATGCTGATCCACTGTCCTTTCGTTGGGGCGAATATAATCTGATAAAACGAAATATTTTGGACCGTATCTCTTCCGTCGAAAATTTACAATTGTAACTAACCACATGCCAACAACATGGCTATTTTCTTTGAAAGAGCCAACCTCGAAATTAGTTCGATGCCGCCTTAAGCTTGAGGAATTTGACTACACGGTGGGGTATAAAAAAGGCAAGTTGAATTCAAGTCCAGATGCTTTGTCATGCATGTATCTTAAAACAAATGAGATGCTTGATGTCATATGTGGTAGCTCGAACAATTATTCCCTTTATAATAACATGGAAGTTGGATGTTCATCGACAATTCACCCGGCCTTAGAAAATAACGACAACATTCCATTAGGGAACGGCCAATTAACGAATTCTCAAACCAAGTAATACTAAAAATTACGAAAAAAAAGACAAAAAAACATTTTTCATTTTCATTTCATTTATTGAGCATCATGTACAAATAAGACTTAGTCTTTTATAGTACTTTAACAATAGAGGGTAACATTTGATGGTTAGACCTACACTATACAAATGAGTAAATAAGAAATTATACAAAAAATAATAATAATGAAAACACTATTGCAGGAAGTTAGAAAGGGGAAAAGGACTAGAAGGAAAAGAAGAAGAAATTTAAAGAAACTTGAGAGTTGTTGCTTTTTTAAAAAAAGTACTCCAACGCAGACTTTTTGAATTGACTAGCTCCAGTTATTTGTTTTCTTGCATTGGGCAAAGAGTTTCAAAGTCTACTGGCATGAACGAAAAAAATGACGAGACGTGAATCAATAATTGGAGGGGGGTGTAATTATATTAAAAGTTCTGGAAGAGCGGGAAAATTGAAGTTTTTAAAATAGATATGGTGGCGATTTATTGTAAATTAACTTGTACAGAACGACACAACATCTAACATCTAGAAACTGCTGAAATGTGCAACCGAGCACTTTGTTATAGTTTGATATATGATCGGATCGTTGAAGGTCATACACATACCTAACCATATCGTTGAACGCAACGGTAAGTTTATGCAGCGATAAAGAATCAAGCTTGCAATAAACAGCGGATGCATACTCAATGTAAGGCACAAAAAGGGATTTTATAAGCCTAAGCTTCGTTTCACCTGGAGTAAAGCTCGCAAATAACCACAGTTTACGTAACCCACTGTAAATTTACCCTACTGTACTGGGGAAAGCGGACGATTGATGCGAAAAACTAGATTAGTTACAACTTTTATGAATTTCAAATGTACACTGCTAAGAACAATTGGTGGTAGTTCTTTAGTCATATGAGTTTTTTTTTCGATATTAAGATTACCTGCGATTTTGATGCATTAAGCTTAAGATCATTACACCGCGACCATTCATCGATTTTTGAAAGATCTTCATTCATTCTAAAAACAAGGTTGTCTACTAGTCCTATTGGTCTGGACAAGTAAATTGGAGCATCATCTGCATAAAAATTAACGTTAGTGTTTACACATACACCGGCAAGTCAATAATAAAAATGCAAAACAAAATAGGGCCTACGATTGACCCTTGTCGTACTCCGGCAAGTATCTCTTTACTGTGAGAAGATTTGTCGCCAACCTCAACCCTTTGAAAACGATCACTCAAATAACTTGTTATAAAACGCACAGATCCGTCACTAAATTCAAAATAAGCACTTAATTTTCGGAAAAGGATGTCATGTTTAACACTATCAAAGGCCTTACTAAAATAGAGCATGCAAAGCACAGTTACATAATCCATGTCATAACAAATCCAAATATCATCAAGAATCTTAACCATAGCCGTAGAACAACTTTGTTTTGCTCTAAAGCCAGACTGAACCCGAGATAGCAAAGTGTACTGATCAAGGTGTCTAGAAATCTGCTAAGCAAGAATTTTTTCCAGAAGCTTTGATAGGCATGGCAAAATGCTGACTGGGCTAAAATCTAATAGGCGAAAAACATTCCAATTTAATTTTTTTATTTTATAAACAAAAAAGGTATAAATAGAGCATAAGTTGAAAACATAGTTCAAATCCTGAAAAAACTACGCGAACACCAAAAGGGAACAGCAATATTAACAGCGTTTTTATGTCTTAAACTAGTTAGAAGTACTCTTCTCTTACAAGATGTCACAAACTAGACGAACAAGAAAATATAGTGAGGACCTATTACGAACAGTCTAACCATAGGGGGATTACGGAGACCTTGGGACACCTGAAAAGAAAATATTATTTTCCAAATTGAAAGCATGTTATTTATAACCAATGTGATCAACAACGGTGATATATGCCAACGATACAAATATGACCATTTAAGAGTTCCCTAAAAGTATGAACTAACAGAAACTCTATCGTTATATTTATTTACTTACTTATTTATTTTGTAATGCCTATACACTGTAAGATATCTTAATTATTAATAAAGCTACAATATACAGTAAGATTTACATGATTCCACAATATAAGACAAGACGAAGCTAAGTTAAAAAAGAATGTGTTATTGTTTAACTATGTTTGGGAAAATAATAAAATAAAATACGTTATGCATTTAGATGTATATTCGTTACATAATAAAACCTTTTTGTCGATAGTCGATAAATTTAACAAAAGAAATGTTAATGTTTAAAAAAAAATTTCTCTCACAGTGTATTCCCAAGATGATCATCACAGATAATGGTAGCGAATTTGTTTCTTCCCTTTTTAAAGATTTATTTTTAAAAATATATGAAATAAACTTACATCCTATATGTACTGAAAGTTCGATAGGAAATTGTACAGTAGAAAGATTGCGGGTGAGTTCATAATTGCATTGTATATACACTTTATAGTAGTGCCATCATGTCGAATTTTTTGTTTTAGCCGACTAAATGCAGATGGCGTTATGAATTGAGCTAGAATGTTTGTGTCTAAACTTTTGCTGTCATCTTCATTTTAAACACACACTTTGAAAACGAAGAAAGCAAGACCAAATAAACCGGTTTGTCTCTCTCGAATCTTTCCGCCGAACGAATTTCATTCCATTGTGTATGCATTTTTTTTTCATTGTAAGAAGGAGCATAGGCGTAGGCAGCGCAGGTAGCATGTTCATGTACGTATGCTTTGCAAGTAGCAGAGGTTGATGATGGAAACCAAGTAAGTTATTATTTGTATGGATAATGGATTTCGCATTATCGACTCTCTGGATGGAAGGGGCGATTCGTTTGAAACGAAAAATTTAATAAAATTTGATTTGGGTATTTTTCTTTCAAATGAGAAATTATGAATTTATCGCATTTTAGATTCTCGCTATTTTGGCTATATCTTGTCGAAAAATGTACCGATTTATATCATTCTTTTTGTAATTGATTTAGAAATATTCAGTCTAATTTATAAAGCAATGACATAATTTATTTTGTGTCGGTATTGTGCCATGCTGCACCACCACTTATTGGTCAATAGGTACCTACACGATGAATATTTATATGGATAATACGAATTTTCGTTGTTTAAAGTCCCTGCACCTTTGCAATAAAGCATTGAGGAAGGTCACTTGTTTGTGTTTTTTGCTTCTAATGAAGGTTGCTTGATTGGTTCTCTTTCGCATTACCCATGTTGTAACATTAGATATACGTGTTTTTAATCACCGAGCTTTAATCAGACGGCCTACTCCTCGTTTCGTTCTATTATTAGTTGTCATGCCCTGTGGTAAATGGTTCTGCTGAAATTTGCAATATATATTTTTTTTAGCTTCTGGTTCGCCAAGGCGAAGAAAAAGGTACTGCGACCTATGAGGTCGTTTGTACCGTCTGGGCCAGAAATATGTTAAGCTAGTAGTATTTCTTCTTTCCGTATAAAGCGGATAATGCTACCAGCAGACCACTTCTTTATATCTTCGGAACCCTGTTGTTCTCTGAGGCCGGACATTCACCTAGAATGTGTTCAGCTGTTTCGTCTTCCTCAAGACATAGCCGGCATTCTGCAGAGTCAACTATTTTCATTATGTTTAGGTGATATCGCAACCCGTCGTCGGCCTTTTCGTTGCCTTCAAAACCTTCGTGGTCCGGAATCCACCACAGTTTGGTCTTGTTCCTTTACTTTACCTACTGAACATGTCAGAAGTAAAGAAATTATGAGTTTATGGTTTTTTAGACTCTTGCTATTTTGGGTATATCTCGTCCAAAAATTCACCGATTTCTATCATTTCTTTTGTAATTGATTCAGAAATATTCGATTTGTTTTTTATCAGATATTTATAAGCGAACACGTTGTTGGATACGTATATCTGTTAGAGGCAGCTCACCTGTCGATTTACATTTTTTTTATTATTATTTGAATGAATGTCAAACAAACTACCTACCTATTTAGACATGCAAAAATATATGTTTTCATTGCTTTCTTAAAAGAAAAAAACAAATACTGAGAATATTATGTATGTAGTTTAAAGATAAAGAAATGTTCATTTAACCAATTTGGATATTCGAGGCATAGGTACCAATCACAGCATTGAATATTTTATTTAATTTTTTTTTAATGCTGTGGTTGGTACTAAAAAAAACACAAGTCTGTTCTCTTCCGCATCACCCAGGAGGTGGAACATTTGATGCGTTTTTTTTTCACCGAGGTATCCCCATTAGGCCTACTCCTCGCGCATAGTTCATAAATAAATAAATAAAATATTACGTAACATAACAACGCATAGGGTCCTTTAACCAAAAGCGCATACCTAAAGTATATATAAAAAATAAATAAACTATATATTAATATTACCATAACTAAAAACAAATAAAAATAAATATGAGTACATATAAATATTTATATATGAAAATCAGAAAAACACACCCATTCATTTATTAAAATATAACTTTATTTATAGATATTTATTTACATGATGCTTATCCTTAAAGTTTGGCAGCCTTAAATCCTTGTTGTTTTTTTTTATTGTAAATTTAATCAGTCCGATTAAAATAAATTTAACGATGTCTTCGTTGTGTCCATAATTGCTACACGTAATAATCATGGTTTCTGTCACTTCCAACTGGTTTATCATCTGAGACATGAGGTTTTCAACCAAGTTTGCTTGTTTGCGGTCCTCCGGAAAAACTGTTTGGAATATCTCCTTTATTCTTTTCGCAGTATTTTCAAAGCTTATAGTAGGCACCGTAAGCTTCCCAAACTCTGACACAGTTTGTGTGGTCTCATAAGCCTTGAGACGTATTAACAAGGCTTGTTCTCGATAAGAATTTGTCTCATCGATCATAAATTGCGTGCAGGCTTCGCAATTAATCTTGTTCCGTAACTTAAACGCTGCAAATCCTGCGTAGAACGTCAAAGCTCCTTTCTGTAGTTTCTCTGAACATCCTTTCGTTAGTATTGTTTCTATTAGAGCTGTGTCAATCGTTCAAATTTAATGATCGAATCGTTCAAGTATTGGTTGAAAAAATGATTCGGTCATTTCAATCAATCATTCAATCAATCAATGACAGATGGGACATGGGAGTATTGTATTGCTCCATTCAATTTCAATACAATCAAAAACACCAATCATCATTCGTTGAATTTAGTTTCGATAGAGACAGATACATTCGAATTTCGAATGGATTGTAAGAGTGAATACACTCAATAACAACAAACTGCAACTGCAACAAATAATTAGGAAATGGAGATTATTGAACAGAAGCGATATTTTTGTAGAACAAATATGTGTTGGTAAAACGAAAAACACATTTATTGGTTCAGTAGATAAGAAATCAGTAATCAGTAATGCCCCTATTGTGTAAAACAGTTGAGTTGTCTCTTGGTTGTAATTCAAAATTCGGTATTGCCAAACACAACCTTAAGCGAAAAGTTGACTGTCAACAGACAACCAAGATGGCGGTGGTTGTCTTTGTGTATGCATATGCAACGCTTCACGATTGCAGTTGAAAAAGGTTGTCTTGCTCTTGCATAATACGAAAAAATAGTTTGGTTGTGTGAAAGTTGAGTTGTATTGAGTTGTGTTATACAATAGGGGCATAATAAAGAAATGAAGTAGTCAGAACAGAACAAAAGTATTGACTCGATGAACGATTGACTTCGGGCATTGTGATTGCAATCGCCAATACTTTATTGTGATCGGGTCAAAAAGATCGAATCAATCACGATTGACGCAGCTCTAGTTTCTATAGTGTTGTTCCTTGCGTAGTCTTCATCTGCGTCATCGTACTCGATATTGTTTAAAATATCGGTCTCCATGATGTGGTCTTCTAATGGGACTTCAACTGAAAATTCTTCATTCGCTGCCCGCTCAATATCCAGTTCTTCGGGATCTGCTTCATCCAGCAATAGCTCTGCTCCAGAATCTTCATAGCCCGAATGATCTGAAGATTTTAAATTTTTAAATATAATTTGCTTAAGATTTCTTATGAATCTGTAAGCCGAGGGGTTTTTCTCATACGATCCCATATTTGTCCGCACCATCGAAAATAAGTTCTCTGCTGGATCTGTGTTAAGATGCGCAGTCAGGAGAAACTTCTGCTCAGTACTCTTAAGATGTGTCCACATCATCTCAATTCCTAGCAGTGTCTGCTCCAAGCGAAAAAGCAAGGAGGTTTTTGCAGTCTTCCGGTATATTCCCACGTTTTTATCCACTGGCGAGCATTTCGTATTGACTTAAGTGTGTCGGTCGAATCTGAAATTGGCTGACGACTTGGATTCCTGGAACTCAGTCTGTCGCTATTCAGGTTGTCGAACAAGTCATTCATTTTTTGTATGAAAGTTGCTGTTGATTCGGCAACTTTCTGTTCCTCAACTGTTTTGTAGCAGTTTGCTTTCACTGCATACAAAATTCCGGCAGCTACATTAGCGCTGAATATTTGTGTTGCCAGTTTAACCGATAGTTTTTCAAAACCATTTGGGCAAACATGGCTCTTAGTAAGCTTGAAGAAGACTTGCAAAACTCCTTTCGAGTCTTCTTTATACAGCTTAACAACTACGTTCCAATCTATAATTTCTCCTGAAATTATGATTTTGTGCTGAAACAATATATTCCGCACGCTCTTGAAGAGATGCGGATAATCGTACAGCATGAAAACCCTTTCATTCCCAACATCGTAATAAGGCTTTTCTACTGACACTCCTAGCAGTTTGTAAGCCAGTACGTTGTTTGATCCTTGGTCGCAGCTTGTCGCGACGACATTTAGGCCGCATGCCATTATTTTGCTGATGTTTATTTTTAACATCTCTGCAATATCTTTTCCTTTTGGGCATCCCACCTAGTAGGAAACGGTTTGCTTCCAATTTCCATTAAGCCCTCTTAACGTAAATACCATCACTTTGGTGGCTACTGTGGTCGTCCTGCCAAGCTCTCCAAAGTCGGTAAATCCATAAATTAGGTCGTCCTTAATATTATAATCGAGTTCGGGTTTAATTGCCATCTCGTCGAATAATAAAACGCATTTCCTGTCCATCGCTGTCATCACTTTAGCTTTATTGCTTAGCAGGCAAAATATTTGCTCTGAAAAGCCGGCCGGCAACCTTAAAGCCGAATGCCAATGATAAATAGTTCTTACCGCTGGCAATTTGAATCCCGTACTCAACAAATATGAGTACGCAGATGGGGACTTATAAAAGAGTTTTAAACAAACGTCTTTTTCGTCATTTGCCCAATGACTTTTGGGTTTATGGAAAGCTTGCGCAAAGATGAACGTCTGCACGTCAGCAGGCAAACCTTCCAATTGACGATCTAACTGCTTACGCAAGTTATACTCCCTGTCCATCTTCAGTCTTTTTGGCGTTTCAAAAATGTGTTGGGGAATGTTCCTTACTTGCAACAATTTGGGTTGCTCCATTCTATATGAATGGAGTCCCGGAGAAGGAAATTGACTGGGTGAAATGTGGGAAGAATGAGGAGCTAAATCCCGTAGAGAATAATCTCTTATATAAGTTATGGGGTCCGATGGCCTTCTTACAATGAAAGGAGTGAAAGGAGACAAAGGTGGCTCATTCGGTCGGCGAGAAGATCCCGATGGCTCAATGGGCTGATCAATTTGCCCTGACGTGACCGTGGAAGTCGGCTCATGTCGGGGCATGGACGAATTCATGATCCGGAAGCACGAATAATCAATAGCAATTTCGCATTGCATTTGCAACTGCAGATTAAAGCCAATGATATCGACAAAGCATCTGCATCCAGTTGCTTCCGATTGTCCCTATATCTTATGTTAATATCATAAAAGTGGTTTTCGCAAAGAAAGACAGATTTGAAAGACTTATCAAACTGCGCGTGCTTAAGCCAAATTTGCCGCCTGTGATCTCCCGGGATCTTAAAAAAGGAGCAACTACCCGGTCTTTTAACGGTGTTGCATCCTTTATACGCACATAGAACCATTATATATTTATATGTTATATGATATGTAAAATGATAAAAAATGTGTATGTAAATAAATGTAAAATCTATATGTAAATTAATTAAATTGAGTCTTAAAAAAAACTATTTGTAATGTAATATGAATAGTGAACTGTAAAATAATATAAAATTTATATGTTATAATAAAATTAATAAATGAATTAAAAGTATTTTTAAATAAAATTTGTGAATAAGTTGGTACTTAACAAAATTTTAAAATGCGCTTACTCCTTCTGACAATCTTATTTAATTCACAAGAAAACCCTTAAGCACTTACCACAACAAAAATTTTGAACTTCTAATTGAAAAAATTGGTTTTGGTCATGTATTTAAGTTAAATTGGCGGGTATTTCTAATTTCTTAACTGCCACTACCTCTATCAAAGATTACCATTCCAACATACCTACGCTTTGTGTAAATCATTCATCAATCGCACACTTCCAGCTCCTACTACTACAAGAAAAACCTACCTACCTATTAATGAATTTTTTTTACCCTTAGTTTTTGTTTCTAAGACATTATGTTTTGAACTAAGGACCCTGTTACTCTTAATGCCTTTAATTTTATTTAAAATATGATAACAGGTAGATATGGTTACTTTTTGTAATCAGGTGCGACGAAAAAAAGGACTAATTTTATAACCTTTTTGGGAAAAGCATCAATAATATCGAATTTATCTACCTAATCCCAATTTTTTTTTACAACATAAACTTAATATAGCCTTCTTTCATATTGCATTTGGTTTTTCCCATATTATCGAAGGAGTTAAAAAATTTCGTAAAATTAAATCAAGAAACTACCTGTTCGTAATCAGGTGAGACGGAGGTACGAGTACATACCAATTGTATTAAATACCAGCAAACATCCTACGGCCTCCTCGCAATATGCCATAACCTACCCCAAATTTCCATTAGAGCCAACAATTAATATACCATCTTCGTATATACATACATAAGTGAATATGAAGACTTTTCTTTTTAGCTTAAAGATGGATAAGTTGTTTTAATTTTCCTTAAACGGTAAACTCTCTTAAGCGGACAAAATTGTGCACCATTAATGTCCCCTCAAGGAAGATTTCACTGTATGTATATACATACATATGAAACTTATATTTTTTCTGGCTGAGGTATTAACGAGGCTAGAATAAAAAATGTGGGTTTCTATAACATGCGATACGTCTAACCATGCGTTTGATGGAGTTCAATATTTTAATGCATTTGGGTACCTACCTATAAAATTTCATAATTGTACCTACCTACTTCAAAAGATAAATTTAAACTATACTTCATTTCTTTAGTACCTACTGGGACATCCTGAAACCGAAATTTGCATTAAGTATATCGGCCGCTAGTGGTCGGTATGACGGTATCAAAAGAGGTAGGTATCAAAAAGAGTACCTAAATCAATGATATTTAGCTGCCCAAACTGAGGCACTCAGGTGCTTGTGCAAAACCAAATGAAAAAATTCTGTTTATATTCGGAGATTCGATTGTGTAACATAATGCAAACGAAATATGAACCTAATATGATTTTGAATACCGATTATGAATGACTGCCCTTTTTATTTGATGAACCAATAAATAAACCAATTTGAGTTGTTCATGAATAACCTACGGCAGCTATTATTACAAGCAGGGCACGCGCTCGTACACACACTCTAACTTGTCTTATCTTATCTCTGCCTCAATTAATTTTTTTCACATGCAAATATGATATGCCTCACTGCTGAAATGCGAATCTACTTCGCCGATCTTAACATATACACACCAATTGTATAAAATACAACAAAATAAGTTCCAGGTGACGGTTTTGTTCTAATTGCAATAAGCCATAACCTACCCCAAAAACTTTGATCAGAGCAATCAAATAATATACCATCAATCTACCCAACTACAATTATCCCACCTCTCTTCATCCACCATCGCCCCTACCATTAAATATGAATATCTGCTTTTCACATGCAAATACTCGTATGAATTATAAAAAAAAAACATTTGAGAATCTTCACTGCTGAAATACGACTCTCCTTCAACGATCATACACACACATACCAATTGTGTTAAAATCCAGAAAACATAACATACCCCTTCCATCAAAGCAAACAAAAAACATAGGGACGGGCTACAGTCCGCTTGGGCGAACTGTTGGATACCCTATTCTTATTCCTATCCCTCATAAGTGGGCGTGACAAAAGTCTAAGTATGGTTGAATTGTTAAGAACGCTCTACATATTTTGTTATATAACATTTAAAGGATTTTATCAAAAAAACGCTCCCTAGCTCAAACTTGGGTGTTTCAATAAAATTGTTTTATTTAATTGTGGGCGTGTCAGTAGGCGGATTTAAAAAAATTTAACACATGAGCATAAAGCGCCCCTAGAGAGTATATATTATAAATTTCAGCTCCCTAGCTCACTTTGAATTTTCAAAAAAAAAAAAAAAAAATAATTGTGGGCGTGCCAGTGGGCGGATTTTGAAAATATTTACACATGAGCATAAAGGGCCCATAGAGAGTATATATTATAAATTTCAGCTCCCTAGCTCAAATTTTGGTTTTTCAATAAAATTGTTTTATTTTTTTGTGGGCGTGGCAATGGGCGGATTTTGAAAATTTTATATCCCGAGCAGTTTTAGGAGTCATAGATCATATATAAAAAATTTCAGCTTCCTAGCTCAAAATTCGATTTTTTCCAAAATTTTGTTTTTTTGAGTTTGTGGGCGTGTCTGTGGGCGGATTTCAAAAATTCGTAAACTTGATTATTTCGGGACCCTAGAGAGTATATGGTTAAAATTTTAGCTCTCTAGGTCCAGTTTAAATGCCTAATTTTTGCCGACGGACGGACGGACGGACGGACATGGCTAGATCGACATTACTATCGATGCTGATCATAAATATAGTAACTTTTAGGGGTCTACGGGCAATATTAAGGTATGTTACAAACTATGCGTCAAAATTAATATACCCCTAGAATAGGGTATAAATATACCATAAATCTACACGAAACCTGCTTTGCCAACCACCACCACTACCTGCATCATCCTCCTACTCATATTCCCAGCACGAGAATGGTGTAGAACTAGACTATCATGATTTGTTGCGGGCGAATGCGCACTGATGGCGTATCGTCGTTTACGCACGGTTGCACTACTATAAGGTTTATATACAATGATTGAATACATTTATGAACGCAAACGTAGCTGCATGAATGCGGTCATCATGCATTGACAAAAGTGAGTTCATAATTGCATATATAAACAAAGTCATAAATGACAGAATTAAAAACCATTTTGTCCATGACAACTTGTATATAAAATATTTTTAATAAGTTTAAGGTACACCATCGCTCAACATGGCTGATAAAAAAATGATATTAAGACTCATTTCAAATCTTTTGGATGCCATACGGTTCGTGAAAAAAACACGAAAAAAAAACAACACGCAGTGTCGGTGTCAGTGTTTACAAAAAAAAAAATCCACAGCGTCGGGTATTCCATCGTGTCCCATCCCACTCCATCACTGTTGTTTTTGCTTGGCTATTGCAAGTGCCGTACGATTTTCGTCTGTGTACTTGCATTGATCGAGTAAAGACAGCATCAGGCGCATAGCGCTCCGTGTGGTGTTGATTTTGTTGGTAGACCAAAGCAAATTGCCGTACGGGCATAACACCTGCAGTAATTTGTTTTGGAAAGCCAACGTGCGTCTTCACTTCACGGCTCTGCTTAGGTTGTTAGCGTCAGAGTTTGTGTTTTTTTTATGTTTGTGATTTATAATGTGTAGAAATTTTGTAGTGGATGTGAGCAACATCCGTGGGTTGAGGAAATTTTTTTTTTCATTATACGCCCATTTCTCTCTCAATAAACCACCTGTTTTGACACTAAGTGAAACACAGGTTAGCGTCGGCTCCGATTTAATGGAGTTTAGTCTACCTGGTTACAACTTAGTGCCATTATTCTTCCCCCATCGCGGTCTCGCCGTTTATATACGTAGTGACGTAGCCTAACAACTTCAGCCTCAATATGGCCAATTTTCCAACCCAGAATTTAATTTCATTTGGCTAAAATTCCATGTCCGTAGGCAATTAATCCACTACTGTTTTATTTACAGAAGCCTAAATTTGGACAGACATTCAACTTATAATGAGTTAGATGCCCTGTCTGATTCCATCACAAAAATTGTGACCCTTCACCCTCGTACTGAAATCGTCATTGCGGGCGATTTCAATATACGCAATTCAAGTTGGCTTCGACATTCTGGCCAGACAACACCCGAAGGAAGGTACGTCGAGATCTTTGCTCAGGTAAATAACCTGACTCAGCTTGTAAATGAGCCGACACGAATACCGGACATTAGCAGTCAAACTGCCAACACACTGTACTTACCTCTCACCCCGATAAATACGGCTTTAACGTATTATCGCCTCCAGGTTCGTCAGACCATATCAGCTGAATTCTCGTACTCCAACCACATTGTTAAAGAACAAACTCCCAAAAGAACCGTATGGCAATACGAGAAAGCCAATTGGGAAAAACTTAACGGTTTCTTTAAGAGTTTTAACTGGTCGCTGTGCTTCCTCGACAGTGACGTGGATGCTGCTGCTGATATGGTATCAAACATAATTCACCTGGGTATGAAGTCTTACATCCCTAACAGGATAAAAAGTATCAAACCCAAGGTAAACGCGTGGTATGACTCGAGCTGCAAAGAGGCTATCAGGTTAAAAGAGGAAAGCTTTCGGTCATTCAAAGCCAACCCATCTGAGGAAAGCCGAAAAAAGTTAAAACGAGCCAGAAATGACTGCAATGCCCACATTAATCGTGTCAAATTCTCCTATGATCAAAAGTTGAGGCAAAAAATACTACAATGTCCCACGGGTAGTAACAACTTTTGGTCATTTGTTAAAAACATTAAGAATGCGGCCTCATCATCTATCCCGACACTCATTTGCAATGACATTCCAGCTGTCAGTTCTATAGATAAGGCCAGTCTGCTTGCTGCTCACTTTGCAGTCAGCTCGACGCTCCCAGATTGTGCTTTGTCTCCCCCTGTACTCGAGCGCGTAGAATACTCCATGGGACCAATCCACTTCCGCACTCGTACAGTGGCTAGAGTACTTCAAGATCTTGACGTTCACAAATCCGCTGGTCCAGATGGTATTTCACCTATCGTTGTGAAGAGGTGTTCTTCCTCGCCGGCAAAACCATTGCGCAAGCTTTTCTATCTATCCTTTTCTTCAGGGCTCTTCCCGAAAAGATGAAAAACAGCATTTGTACAGCCTGTCCCCAAAAAAGGTGAATCTTCATCTCACTCATCCTACCGACCAGTTGCAATAACTTCCCTTCTTTCCAAGGTCATGGAAACGCTGATAAACCGTCAGCTCATGAAATGTCTTGAATCCCGAAAACTTCTTAATGACCGGCAGTACGGTTTTCGCAGCAACAGGTCCACTGGTGATTTGATGACTTAACTAACCGAAAAGTGGAACCAATCTCTTCACCAAGGTGGTGAAAGTAAGATCGTTGCGCTTGATATTTCAAAGGCATTTGACAGAGTTTGGCACCAAGCTCTCTTGTCGAAAATGCGTGCATTTGGAATCGATGATACCTTTCTTCAATGGATTAGAAATTACCTTTCGGATCGTTCAATTCGTTTTGGACGGTTTCAAGTCTGCAACTCACCAAATAATTGCTGGTGTTCCCCAAGGCTCTGTTTTGTCTCCGACTCTCTTTCTCATTTTTATAAATGATCTCCTGTCTACTACCTCTAATCCAATCCACTCCTTTGCCGATGACAGTACCCTCAGCTTCTCATATTCGTTTCTTGGTTCACGCCCCTCATCTTCGGGTGTGGAACTGGAACGGCAACGTATGTTAAGCTCATTAAATTCCGATCTCGACAGCATAACTCAGTGGGGTGTAGCTAATATAGTGGAATTTAATGCTTCTAAAACGCAATGCTGTCTTCTGTCATTAAAGCAAAACCCTAATACCATGCCATTGTCCATGAATGGCACTTGCATCGTTGAAACCGAACGGCTTTCCATTCTCGGTATGTGTGTTAATGACAACCTTCGTTGGAATGACCACATATTCGATGTCGCCAAGAACGCTGCGAAATGCCTAGGCTTCCTTAAGCGCTGCAAGGAATATTTCACCTCTTCTGATCTGGCTACTATTTATAATACGTTTATCCGCCCAAAACTTGAGTACAATACGCATATCTGGTCTGGTGCTCCAGTAACTTATTTGGAGCTACTTGACAGGATCCAAAAACGCGCGATAAAACTCATTGGTGACTGTAACATTGCGAGATCGCTTGACTGTCTTAGTCATCGTCGCAATGTCGCTTGTCTCTCGTTATTTCCACAATAACTGCTCAAACGAAATAGCCAGTTGCATTCCACCCTTAGAACATTTCAACCGCAATACCCGCCATGCCAGGAATGCGCATCAGTTTACCCTTAAGCCTGTATTCGGACGTACAGTGAAATACAAGGAATCTTTCCTTAGCCGTACAACACGAATGTGGAATGCTCTTCCCCGCTCCATTTTTCCTACACATTATGATTTACAAACATTTAAAACCAACGTGCATCGGCATCTCTCCCTATCTTCTAACCCTAATTTCCTTAACGCCCGCGCTGTGTAGCTAATACATTATGAGGGTATCAAAAAATCCCTTTAGTGCATGCCCATTATAAAAAAAAAAAAAAAAAGTTTAGCGTATACAAAGAATGTTATCGAAAAAAGAAATAAAAATCGTAAGGATCCTCCAAATTATGATCCAAATGACGATGATGTATGTGACCTCGACGATAGGAGGAAAAAACCAGTCCCGCTTTTATAAACACACAGTTAAAAATAAAAAAAAAATAAAATAAACTCGAAATTAATAAAACGTTAGAGACATAGCATATAATGTGCGTATATAAGTAACCTAGATTGTTTGAAAAAAAAACGTTATAAATTAGAAAAAGAAGAAAAAATAAAAGAAATGTGTGTGTACTCATGTACGCGAGTTAGAAGTAATACCTCGTTCGATCTTGTTCAAACTTTGAATTTGTAATACTTCTTTGGCGTCATGTTTATGTAAATACGTGATAAAAATCGTATAGGTGGGAAGATGCGAAATGATGAAACTTAATTTTGTGAAATAAACCTTGAGCACAGAAATACTGCGCGGTTTCTATTGATGTTTCGGAAAAGTATAATTTTTTTGTGTTCACAGGAGCTCCTGGTAAAATAATCTAATGTCAATTTAAAGGGACATTCTCAAATTGGCCATCAGTTTCCATGATACAAATTTAAATCTTTCCTCCTATCTATCTATAAGGCTGTTTTTTCTTCAAAGTCGTTAGCCACTTTTTTTGTTATAAACAAATCCAAAAACTTTGTAAAATCCTAGAACGTCAACTGGCTAACACTGGGTTTATAGTAGATACATAATTCAGGTACACATCCAAACTTCCTCAAAATTGTACCGAAATACTTTTGAATACTTTTTCCTAATCACTTCGTCACTGAGGTGAGGTTATCCGGGAGTTTTTAGGCCTAACTCTCTGGCAATTTCCCGCCACTTCATTCACCCTACGCTTACGCGATGCTTACTATCGTCATCACAGCTTGCTTTGCTATTGATCATAGATCAAAGATTTTTTAATTTTTCCCAGTTGGGAATAACTCTTCCATTCATGTGAATGTCTGGAATAGTTCGGAGTGGATCAGAGAACGGACTGCACAAGTCTTTCGGACTAATACGGTACCCATTCCCCTCGAAAACTTCCACGTATACATCAAGTGCTCGTTGCAGGGACCTTTGATCATCGCTTATGATGGCTCCATCGTCAGCAAAGAATAACTGATGCACTTTGCAGTCCGTAATCTTTCTTTCAAAGGGAACGAATGAAGAAAGCGTATAATGCCCTCTTTATTTGTAAGAGAACAATAGGCAAAACATGGGGCCTGAAACCCGCCATGGTACAATGGATATATACAGTAGTGGTGATACCCATACTTACATATGGCTCACTTGTGTGGTGGAGGGCAACAAATAAAAGAACCATAATTGGAAAACTAGCAACGGTGCAGAGAACGGCAAGCATAGCCATCACTGGAGCAATCCGTACTACTTCTACGGCAGCACTGGACGCCTTCCTGCACTTTATCCCGCTAGATTTAAAAATAAAGCAACTTGCTGGCAACAGCGCTTTGCGCCTCAAAAATTTAGGCCAGTTTAAGGACTGAAGTTTTGGGCACTGCACTAACTGATGTGCTACCCGGAAATCCTATACGGACTGATGAGATTTGCCCCTTGGTCGACCATGACATCCCCTATGAGGTGTCATATCCGCGAAGGGAGGAGTGGCAAAGAGATGCAGTCACAATAGCAAACGAGGTTGCTATCTACACTGTCGGCTCTAAGACGGGGGGGGAGAACGGGTTCTGGCATTTTTTCTGCTGATCTAGACCTGAGAGAGTCTATACGACTCCCGGACACAAGCAGTGTCTTCCAATCGGAAGTTCTGGCTGTTCTAAGGGCGGCAGAGATAGTGCAGATGAGATCATTGTCGGGAAGAGACATTGCCATCTATATTGACAGTCAGGCGACACTTATGGCACTTGAATCTGCTAACATTAACTCTGAGATAGTCAGAAACTGTCGCACAATGCTAAAAGCAGTATGTAGACGGAATCGAGTAAGACTGTGCTGGGTACCGGGACACAGCGGTACAGAAGGAAATGAGCAAGCAATGATCTACAAGCCGAGGAAGACATAACACATATATTGTGTGAATGCGAGGGCATAGCACGGAATCGTAGGAGGTTTCTAGGGGAATACTTCTTCGAGGAACTAGGGGAGCTGAGCGGCATAGACCATAGGAAGCTGGTTAAGTTCTGCAGGAAGATTGGGCTCTGTCTAGGAAAAGTTTTTTAGGTTTTTAAGTTTTTCTCCAATTGAAGTTTTTCAAGCGCGATGGGCCCTTCTGGTGCCTAGTGCTGTATGCGAATTGCATACCCCTTTTTAACATATGACCTATTACCTAACCTTTCTTTCAAGCAGATATTCAAGGACTAATAAATATCAATGGACTTAAGACGCTTCCCAAGTGTACATTGACTTGTCTTTACTCTCTCATTCATATTATACATGATCATATATTCATTGGTTTCTAGTACTACCCGTTGTCTAAGCGGTACCTATAATAGATTCCTTGGTTGTCTATCAAAGGCTTTTTAATATCAACCATTACCATATTCAAATCCTTTTGTATGATTTTCCATCATGATCCTTATACTTTGGATTGCGGCAGTACCTGCGACAAACCCGCACTGGTCTTAAGATAGCCGTATTATTTTCCGCATTCGGCTATCTAATACTCTAATACCTTGCGGAGTCGTATACGTATACATTCTATTTCTTCAACGTCCCTGCAGCTTATGCAATGCTAGTTCATCCGTTTTCTCGTTGCAGGAAGTGTCCTTGTGCCATAGTACAAAGCATAAGGTTACAGTATTGACGGTTGATATCTCGTCAAGGTGTTTTATCATTCTAACACCGCCCGTGACTTGAATAAATGACTGCTGCTGATTTCATGGCTTTTATAGCTGCTTGGCTCTCAGAGTATATTGTGATATGTTTGTCGGTCAGTTTGCGCCTCTTCACCTCCTTGGCAGCTGCCTCTGCCTTGATCACGCTGCATTTATTGCTGAGTCTAAACAATTCACTTAGGTCCAGAGACTCACAGAAGATGCCTACACCTGTTCGCACGTCCATCTTGTATCCGTCGGTGTAGATAGCTATCTTCTTCTTCCGTGACCGTTTTATTTCTTCATTCGCTTATTTCGGGGATTTTGGTAGCGAATCTCCTTTTGAAGACGAGGGTGTCTGGTAAGTAGTCAGTAGCTACTTTCTTTTTCGAAACACTCCATTGTGTCTCCACGGAGGCATGTCCGTGTGGTTTAAAAGACCGCAGTCCCGATTTTCTGAGTCTGATGACCGTTTTAACCGCCTTGCTGCTGCAGTACATTTCCAGGGGTATGAGACTAAGTAGTACCTCCGTGGCTGCAGTGGGTGTGGCTCTTAAGGACCCTTATCCCGATAAAAACTGTCCTTTCAATTTGTTTGTGGCTTGAGAGATTACACTTCTTTTCGGTGGCTTTGTACCATACCAGCCGTATGTCAAAATGGCCCTCACCAACGTTGTAGACAGCCAGTGTGTCACATATGGTTTGAATCCTCATGTATTGCCAAGAAAGACGATCCTAGGTCTTGCAAGAACTATTGAGGCATATCCCTGCTAAATGTCGCATATGAGATCATATCCAACGTACTGTGTGAACGTCTAAAGCCTAAACTTATCGGCACGTACCAGTGTTTATTCCGGCCCGGCAGATCGACAATAGACCAAATCTTCACACTAAGGCAAATCCTGGAAAAGACCAATGAATTTCAAGTCCAGACCTACCACCTTTTCATCAGGCGCATATGAAAGCATTCCTCGCCAGAAGCTCCACTTGGCGATTGCCGAATTTGGGACCCCGGCAAAACTGATCCAGTTCTGTCACGTGACGCTGGAAAACACGCTGTACCATGTGCAGTATGGATACAGTTCTTCTGAACTTTTCCAAACCTGCCCCGGATCCCGGCAAGGAGGAGCGCTGTCATGTGACTGTCATTGTTCTGAAGCAGATAGTGCGTAGGGCAGGTGTCACTACGGAAGGCAATATCTTCAACAGATCCGTCCAACTACTGGGATACGAGGACGATATCGACATCATCGGCAGATCTCAGCGTGTCGTTCATGGCGATTGGAGAACGGGTAAAATTGGTTGGCCTTGAAGTCAACGCGGACAAAACGAAGCACTTGTTTTTAACAAACAAACAAACATCTTTCCACAGACTAGGACAAAACATCACTGTTGATAGCAATTATTTCGAGGGAGTGAGTAGTCCACCTACCTCGGAGTAAACATCAACTCCACAAACGACACCTTAGTGGAGATCCGACGGAGAATTAAACTAGGAAACCGTAATAGGAATATGTTCAAAACTCCTTACCCGGAAGACCAAGTTTAAGCTCTACAAAACACTGTTACTGCCAGTTTTGCTTTACGGCGTCGAGTGGTGGACGATGAGCAGGAAAAGCGATCTAATTTCCTCATCATCCTGTGTGCGAGGAGGGCAAATAGAGAAGAAGATATAACGCGAACTCTCTGAGCTGTACTGGATATAGTCCGAAATGCTAAAATACGTCAACTACATTAGCTCGGCCACATCGAGCGAATGGACGCAATGAACGTTCGTCTATATGCATATGCTTTTTCAACCCGATCTTCTATATTTTCCTTCCAGATGAGTTTGGAATCTAGTATGATACCCAGGAACTTACTCTCGAGAATATTTGCAGGTCTACTCTATGCATTCTTGGTGGTTTAAATACAGGTATTGCCTTTCTTCTTGTGAACAGCAGGATTTCTGTCTTGGATGTGTTTACCCCTAGTCCTCTACCTGCAACCCAGTTGTTGACCAGTAGGAGTGTGTAGCTGAGACGCTCGCTGAGGACTGTGATGAATTTGCCTGGGACCAAGATTGCTACATCGTCGGCACAGGCGCTCACAATGAAGCCTTCTCTCTCCAGTATCTTTAATAGCTCGTCTATTACCAGTAGCCGTATGAGCGAAGAGAGGACGCCGCCTTGCGGTGTTCCCCTACTAGCTTTCCGTTCAATGCACATGTCTCCGAGGTAAGACTTAATCCGTCATGTGCCTAACATAAGACCAATCCAGTCGCAAGGACTATATCATTGATATAGTCCCATTTTAGACTGCCCAGAATCGCGCCAGCTTCGAGGTTGTGGGAAGATAGTTTCCCCGTATCGTTTCGCTAGAATGCACAAAGAACAATTCCACGCTATTTTAGTTTTTGCAAGATAATCAAGATCGGCTGGTTTCATTTTCGCGCAACAATTTTGTTTTCGCACACTGAACAGCTGGACATTTTGTTCGCATTTCCTCTTGACGGCTACACTGAGACTGATATGGAGATGGGTACCTTTGATTCGTAGGCTGGCAGTTGACCCTGATGCCATTTCTCCATACTGGGAAAAGGGGCAACCAATGATCTTTTAAAATCTTAACGTGGACGAACTTAGTCTGTGCATACACTACTATTCTGAAGAATCTGCGCGTGCCCCTTTACTCTCCGTTTCCAACTTCCTTTTAGGAGGGCATTGTCTGCCGCAGATTCTTGTACAAAAGGTGGGGTGGTTCTCAAGCACAAGAAATACCAATACAGGCCTTGAATCATATTCTTATTCTTAAATTTGGTAGCCTTACACAACCCTTCCCACAAGACTAAATAACCATATGTCAGTATAGGTCTTACTACCGCAGCGTATGATAATTTTGGGACTATGGGACCCCAAATTTTGCCGAATATTATGTTGCAACAATATTGGGCTATCATTGCCTTCTTTTCTCTTTTTTTTTAATGGAGGCCCCAGTTTAATTTCCTATCTAGAATCCGCCTTGATATTTTACGCAATCCGAAATTTTTCAATTCAACTCAATTTATTTATTTACTTAATATGGTGTGTACATTAAGATATAATCGTTTGTAGTATGTAGTAAATAATTTTAATTTCGGGGAACATATGAAAAGGTAATAAGAATATGGATAATAGGAATAAACGAAAGTAGGTTTACAAGACAAGAAGATGGTCACAGACAAGAAGAATAAGTAAGGACAGAGGATGAAAGAATATTTTAAAGTACATACTGTTTTCTGCCTACTCATAGCCTGAAAATCAATCCACATACATATTACAGAAAAACCTGCTACAGCGTTTATTCCTTTGGCTCGGAAAATTACATCAACAGTAAATTCACAGTTGCTGAGATGAGTCTTACCTTTAAAATTCGCACCTTAATGCTGGAGCTGAACTAATCGCCGCATAGGTCTGACATAAACAATAACCCCTTCTAATCTCAGCCAACGGGCAGATGTTCTGCACTTCTTGGCGGTGTGCCCGATACTCCAAGAAATCCGAAGACTGTATTTTGCCAGGAGCTTTTTAACATCTGATGCACAGATTACCTACATATACTCGATTGCCAACTTCCACATTCCCCGTCCCCTAAGATCCGCAAATGGGTGGTGCGCAATCCTCTCTCAAAATTTCCTATCGGTGAATATATGTGATACAATAAATAAAAGTGAAGTTAACACTCCTTGAATTTCATTACTTCTGTCAAAGTGTGGTGAGTTTTATTTGGTATCATTTGAGAGCATTTTTTGGGGAAGATTTTTTTGTGGTGAGTTGGTGGGGTGTGTTTGCAATGCTTTGGTGGGTTTGGGATAACAAATAATGAATGGAACAAATGGAAATAAACAACTTGGTATTATAAAGCATCGAAATTGCTGCAAATGCATGGTAATCTTTTTTACTGATTCATTTGATTGATGTTATTATCATTTCTTCGTTAATTATTCTTATTATGTTTGAAATTTATTCTTTTCATACAAATTGTTGACTTCAAACAACAAACCTAATGGTAGGAAAGTCACTTTTAATGCTTTGTGAACAGAAAATTGCACATTTTACTATTCCAAGAGCAGGATAATAAAGAAGTTTATGAATCTGTGACAGTAAATTCCAGTTTTTGGTACGACAAGCTACAAAATGTGTTAAAGTTGACGCTGTAGCTTAAGTGACCAGATGTTTAAACAAATAAATATTGAACACTTTTGGAGCTTTGGCCATCATAACATTGAGAATTATATTCAATTAAACATAACTTTGAAACAGCTTAAGTTGACGGATGCGTAAAACACAATCACGATTTGGAGCGTCGCGTTAAAAGACATAATATGGTTGAATCTAAGGAAATCAGTAAAAAAAAGTGACAAAACACATTTTTACAGATTTATATTGATTTGTTTTTGAGATTTTGTTAACATAATGATAATTCAATGGAACATAACTTAAAAAGCTTATGTTGGATCACAATCACAAAAGACGTCGCGTTGAAAGACGCATCAAGTTGAACCATAGGAAATCAGTGAAACCTATCACAAATCTGCATTCTGCTTCAACTTCAAAATAGTATTCGTAATACCAGAACGTAATGTTTTGTAATTAGTTAAGCGTTGTGTGTCAATGCGAAGTTAGTGAATAGTATTGCCTGTCAAACTATTTCTTGGATTAGGACTGTTGGTAATACAGTGAAATCTGTCTTAAGTGGACATGGACACCCAAGGGACCGGAGTTTTTTGTCCACATAAGAGAGTGTCCGCTCAAGGGAAAAGAACACAATTTTTTTATTTAATTCGCTTTTTCAAAAATAGGTACATACACAAACATAGTCCATAATTTTTTTTTTTTTAAATCTTCAATCCGGCTCTGATGAAGACTACAACCGCTAGCTACCACTGACTCATAATGAGATCGAAGCTATTAAAGCGAATTTAAGAGTAACCATCTATTTCAGTATTTGCTTCCGAAGTAGCCATGTCCTCTTCATCGTTACTTTTGGTATTCACACTTATAACGCTTAAGACATCTTCGGTCAAGTTCCCATTCCATCCCTCATCTGTCTGAACAGTTTTGTCGCATGCGGCACACTCTAAGTAATCAACTTGATTGCAGACGGTTTGTCTGACTAGCGAGGATACATTTTTAAAACAGATCAATGGTATGTCATCCCCTTCAATTTAGGTGGTTGGATTTCGTAAAACCTCAGATTTAATTTTTTTTTTTTATCGTTTCTTGAGAAACCTTGTTCCAGGCTGCTGCAGCCCAATTAATGGCATCTAGCACAGTAATTCCTGAAGAACGCTCTCTAACATTACCAACGTGATCCATTTTAGCAATAGGTGGTTTAAAACTTGTTCCCGATAAAAAACTTAAAATTTATTGATGATGCCCCGGTATAAGGGTTGACAAACGGACGTTATGTTTGCTCCGAAAAATATCATAGTGATTTTACTTATGTACAATGTGTGTGTATCTATACCGACAACTGTTTGTAGAATGTGCACGCGCCACGCGCTTGCTGTTACAGTTGCACAAATACATGCACGAATATGAGATGAAAGCTTACACAATAAACGTGTAAATAAAAGCGCACGCAAATCTTTTGGACGTAACGAAAATAACGCACGCGCCGTTTGGGCATTAAGCGATGAACTTGTTTTGTTTTCAAAAGTCAATTTAATGTCTTATGCCATGACATAAGTGTTATAAACAAATATGTATTAGATTAGATTCTTCACAATCAAACGCGTATCGTTGCAAAGTTTTGGTAACAAAATTATTACTGTGCCGACTTTTAATTTCAAATTGTGTGGAGGCAAGTCTGAAACATCCAAAGAATTCAAAAATTCCGTGGGATAGTTGGTGGCTTCGTTTTCATCCATCACGGAGTCGACTGATTTGTATGAATGTAACTCACCAGCTATTTGATTTTGAATGACGAAATTCAAATGATCGACATTCTTGTTTTTCGCAGCCAAAATGGTCAACATAATTCTGAGCGATATTCGGGAAAACATTCGTGATTAGTTCTTCCGGTGTCGTTGTAAAGTTGCAAAAATTTTGTGGAAACTTAATCAGGCCGGTGTTTAAGTGGAATCTCGCATTGCTGATCGCCAACAATTGCCTGGAGAACTCTGCAGCGGACTGGTCATTTTGTAAGGCAACTCGCATCTTCGTTTTCAAATGCAATTTCTTCACGTATTGCCATAAAGCAGACGCCTTCAAGCAAGCATTCAATTCATCTGCCGGAGTTGATCTCAGCGTTAGACGAAAATCGCCTGATAGCAAGATCATTGCGCCACCGAAATGTCGGTTATCATTACGTAAATCTTTCAAAGTACGATTCAGGGCCTCCAATGTGCGTTTGTGAGCCATTGTGCATTCGTCCCATATGATAATCTTACATTGCTGCAGTACTTTCGCCATCGCAGTGTTCTTTGAAATGTTGCATGTAGGTTCTTCATCCACTTGCAGATTCAGTGGCAATTTCAATGCAGAATGAGCTGTTTGACCGCCTTCTAACAAAGTAGCCGCTATCCCAGAAGAGGCGAGTGCCAACGCAATCGCAGATCTCAAACGAATCGTAGCTAAAATCAGTGAAATCAGGAATGCTTTTCCAGTTCCACCGGGCGCATCAGGGAAGAATATTCCGCCATTTTCGTTATCGACTACTTCCATTAATTCATCGTACACTTTCTTTTGTTCTTGATTCAACATTGGCACATTTGTTCGAACAGCTTGACTCAATGCGATTCGATCGAAATCCATTTCTCGCCCCAATTCTCGATTAAATGCGTCTTGCATTGCTCGATTTGGCTCTGGCATCCCCAATTTGCACAACAAATTGCCACTCATGAGCAGACACATATCCTCGATCAAAATTTTGCTGCCCGGGGCACTTTCGTCAATGCCTGGGGCACTTTCGGCGCCAATGCTTTTTATTGCAAAAAGTACTAGAAACTTAATTTATTCATTATATTATATTTTTTATTTCATAAAAACATAAACAAACATAACAGCAATTTATAAAAAAAATAAAATTTCATTTATTAATAACAAAATAAAAAAACAAATAAGGAACTAAATAATTAAAAGAGTTTCACGTGAAAGTTACTTAATGTAATAATTAGATATGTCAATATTAAAGCAATATTTGGTTCGACTGCGGGATGTCGATGCTGGATTAGTAGGATTTGGGAGTTTCAATTCTATTTCACTTTTAAGTGTCAAAGAAATGTCTGCAATTTGGGGTTTAACAAAAATCCAATCAACAATATTAGCTCTTCGGAGATAACTTACGTTAAAAGTTGATTCGGAGAATTTCTCAAGGATTTCGCCGACATGAAAGGCATGTTTTTTCATATTTCCAATAAACTTCACGAGTACAAAGTCTCCTACGGCAATAGAGTCGTTATCAGCCAAATTATTTTTGGAAACTTGCATTTCCTCAGTTTCACTAATATTTGAATCGTTTTCAAATGGCCCAACTGACTGATCTGACTCAGCGTATTGAACGTCAACGTCACTTTCACTTTCGTCTGAAGAAGGAACTTTCATACGTTTTTTTTTCTGAAAAATTTGTTTCCGATTTTCACTTTGTTGCTGGTGTTTTATAAGTTTCGATGGAAACTGTACAACCTTTTTCACTGTTTCGATTTGTTTTAATTGCTTTAAATTCTTTTTGGCTTCGTTTTCTTCTGCCCGACGTTTTTCTGTGGAGCTTGTTAAAATCCGAGAAGATCCGCTCCTGGAAGTTTTCTTTGCAGCCGTTAAGCGTTGTATTGGACGTATCATTTCAGGTGATACAATTGTTAGGGTACTTGTCTGTTGCTTCTGTTCAATATGTTCCTCTAGCAAAGATTCTTCTATAGCATCATTATTATTGTTATTTGACTCATTTCCTGGGTCCAGTTCCATTGAAAATTCTTCCTGTTGGAAAACCTGTGAATCAATGGGATAAATTCCAGTTTTTCTAAATCCGCTGCATATATTCTCTGCTGAAAATGATCTCAGGAACTGCTGGTAAGTTAATTTGGCCAAATCATAAATAGTGATCTGTTTCCCTTTGTTAGCGCATAAGAAATCATTAAAAGACGATCGGGAGAATTTTTTGAAAGGTCCAAATACTGAGACGTCGAGGATAGTAAACAAACTCCATTTTCTCTGCAAAAATTAATGCTTTCGAGGCTACAGTGAGATGATTGGTTATCCAATAGCAATAGAATAGGCCGCTCCTTAGAACAGTTTGTATGGCGTTGCAAATCCACCCGCTCTTACTGACTAAGGCCAATGAGCCTGCTAAGGATCCGTTCAAAAACCTATCAGTGTATCGCTGCCTCGGAAAAAGGTAAACAGGTGTAATATGATTTCCTCACTCACTTGCACTCACAATCCCTACAATTGTAACCAAGCTTCCACGTTCAGCCGATGATATTTGGTACACTGATCGCTGACCTCTCTGAGCAAGTACCTAAAAATGCAAACTAAATAGACCGTACACGACAAAAAATTGATAGAAAAGCATACTTTTGGATTCTCCAAGACCGTGGATATACCGGATTCGTCCAATTTGTAAATGTCCTTTGGTTCAAAAGAATGTTTCTTGAACAATGCTTTTAAATTCTCAAAGAAAGTATCAACAGCTGTTTTGTTGAGGCTCCTCACACGGACTATGCTTATCCTTTCTGGTTTTCGTAGAGAAAGTGATCTATTTCTTTTTAAGAAACTAAAAAGCCAGTCCTCGGTAGCTGCTTTGTCGTCATCCCATTTTTTTGAATGAGTTATTGAATTTATAGTCACATATTCAATAACCAACTTTCTGAATGTATGGTAGGTTAATCCGTGCTGGTAAATTGCACATTTTTTTACATATGCGACTATCTCTTCTTCTTGGGTTTTGGTTAAAACCTGGTTTGACGTATACTTTGATTGAAAATCATGTCTTTTTTGACCATCTGAATCGGAATTACTTAATTTCAAAGGGTCCTCCTTTTTGATTCTAGATTGTAACGTTGTCCGTTTTATACCGTACTTCAAGGCAGCTGAAGTTATAGTTTCCCGATCATGTTTTACATCGGAAATTGCTTTTTTGACTTCATCTTCTCTTATGTTAACCCTGTCAGTCTTTTTTTTGTAATTACGAACCATAGCTACAACAGGATACACAAATATAAATATCGAATTCTCCTCGGGGTACATTCGTCAGCTGCCGAATCTGCCCCTGGCTTTAATGACGAATGTGCCCCGATGTAAAAAATTTCAATTCATCAACTCTTTTAACAATAACAAATTTATGAATTGCAAATTCGTTCTGTTCCACTTAAAGACGAATATTTATAAATACTCCTCACAAAATTTCACTGGTTTTTGCAAAAAAATAATATTAAAAAATGCTTACCTACCAGAAGTAAAAAATTACACTGACTACACAAAAAACACCAAATTACTTCCAACTTTTTTTGCCGACTAACTAGAACTGTCAAACTACAAGGCAAGGCTTAGGTTTACAAAAGGATGCGTTCGTCATTTAAATTATGGGTTTACATATCACAGTTTTTGAGAAAATAGCAAAGACGAATGTGCCCCAGTTTACCATACAACAGCCATAGCACCAATCGAGACACATGGAAGTGTGCTGTATTCAACCGTGCATTGGTATGGGAATGCTACTCGCCGCAATTCTACATTCACAACGTTTCTTCATTAGTTTTCATTTATTTGAACGCTATGCTGATTACGATTATGTTGTTGTCTATATCGGTCTCCAGTTCGGACGACTGCACGTTGTTCTTGCGATATTCTTTCCCGAAGTTCCGACATATTCTCTCGATTGTTTATATTCCGATCTGACTGTTCGTCCTGATTTTCATTTTCACGAACATTTGCCATACGTTGTGCATTGCGGCTGCGACGTGAAACGTTTGACCTTCTCACTGGCGGCATGATTAAATTTGTCTTGGAATAGCCGAATTCAGTCAATGAAATAATTTAAAGAATTTAAAATAAAATAATTTTTGTCGTATTGGACAGTCACACTAATCGTTATTCTATCCAGTTTATTTTAGTGCTTTTCCCCATACAAACTTTCATCCCCTATTTCATCCTGTCAAAGTTTTGTTTTCGATATAAAAAGTAGCATTCGTCCTTCCTAGGGCCCAAACGAAACCGTCAAGCTCAAAATCGTTAAAAACTAACCATTCTGTATCGAGTTATGCGCATGAAAACTGAAAACGCTCAACAACTGCTATTGCCTGTCATCATTGTCTACGTCATCTCAATCACCCCTACATTTCAACTTACTCACTCATGGGTACTAATGCAAGGATCCTGAAAATACTTGACAAACAAAAATGAAGGATTCAAACACCATCCAACAAATCAAAGTATCGACTCCGTTTCAAAAAGTTACTTTGTGTAACATAATAAACATAAACAAACTTATTAGGTATATTTAAAAAAATAAATTTCAAAATTGTTGACAACAATTTGCTTGGCAAATAATTAAAATAATTGACAACAACAATTGCTTTTAAAATTTTAAATATTTTTTTTTTGTATTTGAAGTGTCACTACTCGATTTCTACCCAGTTAGTTTTTTTTTTTCAAAGTGCATTTCCCCATACAAACTTTTATTTATTGGAATGGCGGTTGCGTCTTCTTTCAAAAATGTATCATACTAATATATAAACCTTCTCTGTATGGTCTATTAGCCAACAAAAAAAACTAAATCGAAATCGGATGTGTGTGGCAGTCGGTAGGTTAATATGATGTAACTAATTCTCCTCGGTCATTTTGAGAGGTATTTTCACTCTCTTTCTTCAGTTGTTCCCAACTTAAAACCTGTTTCAATAAATATACAATACTTGTAAGATCTTTCAATTTGATTTATATGCAAACACTAATACAGAAAGGCAATTAGTGGAGTTTTCAGCTGTTTTGAGCTTTTGGACAAATTTGAGAAAATCAGTGATGAATTTATTAAAAGGTCTGAAATCTGATCCAATTGCTGTTTCTATCATCATAAATTCATAACTGAAAGACTTTCCTTTTCTATTTTTGTTTTAGCTAAACTAAAAGCCCTTAATATCTAATACTGCATCTCAACTAATTGCATTTTTTTCCTTTTGATTTCCTATTATTATTATTTTCGAATTAACTAATCTAAATGTCCAAGTTATTTAATAACTTTAACTTTCTTTAACAAGCTAAACATTAAACGACGGTCACAGCAGGTCTCATCAAGTTCTCAGAATTCGCAGACACGTTGAGCAGAATCCAACTGCAAAATCATCCACAGGTCCAGACTTCTAGATATTAGAAAAGCATTCGACACTGTCTGGCACAACGGCTAAATTTATAAGCCCATTAAATGTGATTATCCACTCCACTTAACAAAAATCATACAGAGTTTTTTATCCGACACAAAGTTTACTGTATCAATCAGAAATAGCCTGTCTGTATTGAATTCGATCCCAGCTGGCGTTCTACAAGGTTATGTATTAGCCCCAACTCTATTTAATATATACACTTGCGGATTTCCCAAATTTTCCCAATGTATGCTAATGATATAGCTCTATTTACATCTCATGTGAACCCCGCTTTTAAAGTTGATAACATTCAATACGCACTTAATGAAATCTTTGAATACAACAAGCACTGGAAGATCAAAATTAATGCGAGCAAGAGTCAAGCTATTTTTTTCACTAGAAAAAGAAAGATTTGTTTCCTGCCTGCAAATAGATTACGACTAACCGCTTGCGATATCCCTTGGGTTGACTCGGTCAAGCATTTAGGAATTTGTAGTACTGTTTCACTATACGACGCGGATTAAATAACGACACGTCCGTTTTGTTTTAATGCGATCATGAAACTGACGCTCTCTTTATTATTATTCTTAATCTTACATGTATGACTAGATGTGTATATATAAACATAATATATAATATAAGTACATGAATATAAATATGGTTTGACAGTGTGAGTTACATGCTTAACTCTTACAGTAATTACTACAACTCGGCCATCCTGACCATTAAGATCACCTGATCTTGCAAATTTACAATCAATCATTCGCTTTACTCGTGTTCAACCATGGTTTCATATTGCCGACCGCCCATACTCCTTGGTAAGGTAGTCGCGACTGTTGAAAACCGTCAACATCTTTAAGCAGATATCTGTCGTTTCGTAGGACTTTTTCGATCTGGTAGGGTCCTCTAAATTTCGGTATCAGTTTTTTAGACGCCCCCGGGTGCGAGTCAACATTTTTTATCATAGCGTAGTCTCCTATATTATATTTTGTGGGCTTGCACCGTTTTTTATCTATGTATCGTTTGTTGTATGCCTGTGACTTTTTTTGTTCTAGAGCTGCTTTGCTACGTGTCTTTGCCAGGTCGCGTACATCTCCTGACTCTAGTTCTGTCAAATTTTCTTTAAGTTCATCCGACCATTTGCCTTTCTGATTCACTCCAAACAACATTACACTAGGATGTTCTTTTATAGTCCTACCCACTGTGTTATTGAGTGTATGTTCGACTACCTCTAAGACGTGGTCCCAAAATACCCCTTCTTCTGGTTTGACTAATTTGGCTATCATTGGTCCTAAACTCCTGTTTACTCTCTCTACTTGTCCGTTTGCTTGGGGTGAACCTGTCGCAATCTTTACGTGTTGAACACCTTCTTTGGACAAAAAGTCCTTGAACTCTGCAGAGGTAAAACAACTACCCCTATCTGAAATAATATACTTCGGTCTACTATACGCTCTAAAATAGTCCGTTAACGCTCGATTTACTTCCTTTGTATTTGTAGTTTTAGTCGGGTAGAGTCTCACGAATTTTGTAAAAGCATCTATTACCACTAGTATATACTTTTTAGCCGTCCTTGAATTGTCTATTGGACCGTAATGATCTACATGTACTACCACGAACGGTTTTTCTTCTTTGGGTATGTTGTGAATGAAACCCTCTTCACGGCCCTGTTTAGCCGAAAAAGCAATACACTTCAAACAGTTTTTTATGTGCGATCCTATCTTCTCTCTCATTTTGGGAAACCAGTAACTTTTTGACACTAATTCTAACACCTTATCTGTTCCTACATGACCTACTTCGTCATGATATTTATACAAAACGTGACTTTCCATCTCTGTTGGTACACAAAACACGACACTGCCATCATTTTTCTTTCTATATACCACTCCGTTTCTCATCTCGTATAAATTATGGTTCGATCGTTCTAACAACTCTTTGATCTTAACTATATTTCCGTCTCTTCCTTGGCATACTATCAGGTTTTCCTCGAAAGTATTCGTTTCGATCGTCAGAATATTTTTGTCGATCTACTTAACGCGTCGACGTGTTGCATGCGAGTACCTGCCCTGTGTGCTAGAGTGTAATCAAAATTTTGTAGCTCTAACGCCCATCTGGCAATTCTAGGGTTCAGTTCTATCTTGTTTAGCGTTAGGGTCAACGAATTACAATCAGTTACGATCTTGAACTGTTTACCTTGTAAATATACCCTAAAACGTTTTAAAGCACTTATTATTGCCAGCGCCTCTAACTCAAAACTATGCAATTTTGCTTCGTAATCTGTCGTTCTCTTTGAAAAATAGAAAATCGGATGTAACTTTCCGTCCTGCTTTCTTTGTAGCAGAATCGCTCCAAATCCCTGTGCGCTTGCGTCGCAATGAAGTTCTGTTTCGTCCTTTGGACTATACAGTGCCAAGACCGGAGCTTCTATCACTTGTTTTTCAAGCTTTCAAAAGCCTTTAATTGTTCGTCACCAAACTTGAATTCTCTGTCTTTTTTGGTAAGGTCGTACAATGGTTTTGCTATGGTAGAAAAATCTCTAACGAATCTACGGAAATAAGAACACAATCCCAGAAAACTTTGTACTGCATGGGTTTTTTGTGGAATCGGAAAATTTTGTATAGCTTCGATACCCCTATCATCTGCCTGTATACCCTCTCCCGTAATCGTAAAACCTAAATATTTTATCTTCTTTTGTAAAAATTTGCACTTATCTATTCTTAGTTCCAATTTATTTTCTACCATCCTCTTCCAAACTTCAGAGAGTATCCTAAAATGGTCTTCGTATGTCGTCGTAGCTATCATTATATCGTCTAGGTATACTATAACTTCATCGTTCCTAATCATGTCTGCAAATATCTTGTTGATGTGTCTTTGAAACGTTGACGGCGCGTTTTTCAAACCAAACGGCATTCGCAAGAATTCGTATTGCCCCAACGGCGTAACGAACGACGTATATTTTACCGCGTCTTCATGCATGTATACGTGAAAAAAACCGTTCTTGAGGTCTAGTTTAGAAAAAATGGTCTTATCTACCAGTTTGTCTAGTAAATCGTCGATCACCGGTATTGGATAACTATCTTTTGCAGTTGCTTTATTTAACGTACGAAAATCGATACACATTCTAAGATCCCCTGTTTTCTTTTGCACCAATACTATCGGCGACACGTATTCAGATTCGCTTTCTCTAATGTACCCTTTACTGATATATTCGTCTAGTAACGAACTAAGTTCATTTTTTTCGGCATACGACAAACGACGCGGTCGACACTGAAACGGTTTTATGTCATTTAGCGTTAAATTCATTTTAGTTTTTATTACCGGTTCCGTAGGGCGATCGGCAAGCAAATAATTTGAGCTATATAACATTTTAAGCTTTTCTTTATGACCATAACAAACGTCTTCACCAACTTCTAAATCCAATTCTGAACTATCATTATCTTTACAGTCGATTAACAAGAGCTGTTTTTCAAAACGTTCACTATCATTTTCTATTTCATTTGAGCAAGTTGTATTATTCTCTAACTGTGAAACTAGTTTAAATTTTCCACTTTTTAGGAAATCCCTCCCCAAGATTGCCTCATAACTCGTCGATCCATCGTCTATTACCATAAAATTTACTTTAATTCCAACTTGTTTATAAAAAACGACGCACGACACCATTCCATATATTTTAAGCAAGCTTTTGTTTAACCCGAAATATTTTTTTCGTGTGTTACATTTATATATGGATATATTAGTCGGTATACACGATCTTCTAACCATACTTATCGGACTTCCGGAGTCTATGAGGCAGTCAAAGAGGATACTATCACTATTAATTATAAACTTAAAATACAAACGTCTTACGTAATCATTGGTCTTGTCATCTTCTGACAACTGATGTACTGCTGACTTCCTCTTTGGCTTAGAACAGCCATTTGCCATGTGTCCCACCGAGTTGCAATTATAGCACCTGACTACAACTCTTTGTCCGTCCACTTGTCTATCTTTTGCCGTTCTATCCGCTGTCGATCCTGTCTGCACCTTCCGTTGAGTGACTTTGCCGAACGCTCGAAGTAGTCCTGCCTTTGTTGTATACCCCTGGACACGGGCATATAACCTTATGTTATCATCAGAAAATCCCTCAATCGCGTATTCAATCCATTCTTCTTCGTCCATTTTCAATCCAGTCGCCAGTCTGACTTTTTCGTAGAAATATTCACTGAAAGTTTCGCTCACTTTCCACTTTCGGTTTTCGAATCTTTTTCTCATCTCCATCTTGTTTTGTTTTGTACCAAAAACTTCTTTCAACTCCTCTGTCAGGTTATCTATGTCGTCGTTTAAAAATTTAGTTTGTGCGTACAACCATTCTTGGGCCTTGCCTCTCAATTTACTTACAAAAATTGCGTGTAATTTATTTTTCTCCACACCGTACACTTCTTCGACATTCCTTAGCTGTGCCAGCCACACATCAACACTTGTCGTTCCGCTAAATTCCGGCAACATCTCCTTCCACAATCCAATTTGTTGCGCCACGTTAAACTCCCCTGTCGTCCAGTCCGATCGTTTTGCACCACCTTCTGCTTTAGCTTCTGCTCTATCGTTTGCTTTTGCGATCCGTTGCAACAGTTCATTTTCTCTCATTATGACGTTTTTTTTTTCAGCTGCAGTGTCTAGCGGCTGTTTTTCGATCACTTCTCGTAGTCGTCCGTTACTCGGATGTTCTCCTCGCACATCTGCTGCTATGAATTCGATTGAATTCAATACTGTCTTTTATTGCGAAGAGAATAAAAAAAAAAAATTTCGCGGTGACTGAACAAGCGGCGACAAAAAAATTTCGCGGTGACTGAACAAGCGGCGAC
Source organism: Portevinia maculata (assembly GCA_949715645.1). Taxonomy (NCBI): domain Eukaryota; kingdom Metazoa; phylum Arthropoda; class Insecta; order Diptera; family Syrphidae; genus Portevinia; species Portevinia maculata. The sequence goes on from OX454526.1 coordinate 144,797,894, forward strand.
ACAACCAACTTTGTGGTAAACACACAATCTGTAATACCAATTTTATTTTGCACTCAATTTCACTTGTGGCAAGGTATTATTTAATTTGTTTTTTTTTTTATGATCCCACTTCTGAGAATTTGTAGTACTGTTTCACTATACGACGCGGATTAAATAACGACACGTCTGTTTTGTTTTAATGCGATCATGAAACTGACGCTCTCTTTATTATTATTCTTAATCTTACATGTATGACTAGATGTGTATATATAAACATAATATATAATATAAGTACATGAATATAAATATGGTTTGACAGTGTGAGTTACATGCTTAACTCTTACAATAATAAATATGGTTTGACAGTGTGAGTTACATGCTTAACTCTTACAATAATTACTACAGAATATACCTAGATAAAAAGTTAACATTTGCTCTTATTATTGCGAATATTTGTAAAAAGACCAATATCAGAATAAAAACGTTGTATCCGCTAATAAACAGAAGTTCACTGCTGAGCAAGCGTAATAAAATGACCATCTACAAGGCCATATTTCAGGCACTTGTGATGTATGGTTCGCCACTATTGGGAAAGCGCCCCAATACTCACATCAAAAAGCTCCAAATCATGCAAAGTAAAGTAATTAAAATGATTTTACGACATCCTTGTCACTTTTCAACAATGATATTGCATGAACTGCAGGTCGCTAGGAAAATTTAAATAGTCAATACAAACTTTTTTCAAAGATGTGTTCGTTTTGACAACACACTTATACAAAGTTTCAGAAATTAAGATTCTGTTTATTTATTTACGTTTTTGTTAATACATTTATTTATACACGTTTTTGTTAATTTCTTTATTTACTTTATAAGTAGCGGACTATTATTGATTTACGTTTGTGTTAATTTATCTATTTATACACATTTTTCTTAATTTATTTATTAACTTTATGTGAAGCGTAGTATTATTTATTTATTTATTAATTTGCTTATTTATTTTACTTATTATATAATATGCTTTCAGTAGTTATTTTTCTTCTTTCACTGTGATATTAAGTAAGACAAATCAATCAATAATCAAAATATTTATATGAAAGTTTTTTGTCCCATAATTTTTCCTTCAAAGCTCTCACAAAATGCATAATTTTCTCTTAATACATATACAGTATAATCTCGATAATTCGTACCCCGTTAATTCGTAAGCCCCTTTTATTCGAAATAAACTGCAGGTCCCTTATTATTCGTAAAAAAACAGTGCATTTCGGTCCCCTCGGTAATTCGCATTAATTTCCATATGCAAAGTCATATAAAACGTCTGTTAATTCGTAAGTCTCTGTTGATATTTATTCGAAAAAAAGTCTCATTTCTTATCTTAAATACTCTGAATCACGTTTGTTACAATATGTTTATGTTTAATCACAAAGAAAGGACTTGGAGTAACATCCGGGGACGAAAGGGGATTTTCTCACCCTTGCAAATGTGTGCAGCTGCATGTAATGGCAGCTGTTTCTGTTTCAATGTAAGCACGGGCATTCATAGACTTTCTGCAAAAACGGTTACTGTTATGCTAACGTAAATTTTCTATAACATTGCAAACTTCGAACCGTATACATAAGTGTCTGTCCATTTGTGAACAATTTTTTTTTTATTTTTTTTGTACATATGTATTAGGTACCTACATAGCCGTTTTTTATTTTGCCCAATGATCTATGGAGGAAAATAAAACAACCCATATCTTATACAATTTTAACTTTTTAATGATGGTAATATTTGACATTTAAACTTGTCAAAAGATGACATTTCAGAATTCTCAAGCAAAAATGGAGCAAGCAGCAATCGAAGTAAAGCGAAAAAATCAGTTTACATTGTGTTTCTAAAGTTTTTCCTTGTTTATAGTTTTTATTTAAAAGCGATGAAGAAAGCAACGAGACGAGTTCATCAGGATTCATGCTCACAGATTCCTCTTCCGATTCGAGTACCGACCAAGTCACTATCCCAAATACCTAACAATTTCATCGAAACGATTCGCAGCTACAGCAATTTAGAGTTTAAGATGCATTTTCGACTACATCGCTCAACTGCTCAAATGATAATTGGTTTGTGAACTGCTAGGTATACAGAATAACATAAGTGGTAAATAAAGTTATTAATGGAGGCGCGAAATTATAGCATTTAACTGTTAACTAAAAAGATAAACACTTAAGATAACAATTTTTTCTTTATTTCTACCACACTATTCTATATACCATCTCTTTTATGTTTGCATACTCATCTACATAAACTTTCTTAGATCGCTTCAATCTTTCGGAAAAATTTCAAACAAATATAGCAAGAGGAGTCCCAAAAACTCCACCTGAAACGGAAATATATATATTTTTGTGGTACATGGCAAACACAAATACTTTTCGAGAAATCGCAAATTTGTTTGGCCTATCATTTACCACCGTTTGGGCAATTATCAACAGGGTTCCATCATGGCTAATATCAATCGGGCATGACTACTTAAAATGGCCTAATGCCATTGAGGCAATGCAGAATTCCGCAATTATAAAGTCACGTCCAAGATTCCGGGAGTTTTGGGGTGCATTGATGGCTCTCATATAAGAATCAGGGCACCAATCGAGAATAAAGAAAGCTATTTCAATAGAAAACGATACAATAGTTTATCTGTGCAAGCTGTAGTAGATGCGAAAAAAATGTATAAGCATTTATTGCGGAGAGCCAGGCAGTTTACATGACAGTCGAGTCCTTCGAAGATCGGATTTGTACAGTCAGGCTCTCCACGATAGTAACGAGCTCTTTCCTAACGCAACATTTCTATTGGGAGACTCAGCATACCCTTCTCTTGAGTGGTTAATTCCGCCATTTAAAGATAATGGGACATTGATGGCTACCGAAAGACAATTCAACAAGCTTCATTCATGCGGTCGTGTCATCGTAGAGCATACTTTCGGTCTACTGAAGACTCGCTTCCGAAGACTGCTCCATTTCACAGAGCAAACCAACTTAAACTCAATCGTTAATTTGATTATCTGCACAAACAATAACGACGAAGCAGATGACGGTGTTGATGAAGGTATAGATGGTGGTATTGACCATGATATAGACGAAATCTTATACAACGACATAGACGATGAAATTCTGGAAGAGATACTAGACGATCCAGAGCAAAATGAAGACGAGGATATGCCAAGAACAATAAGAACCCAGAATAGCAATCGACGACATACACTTGTACCAACTTTGAATCAAACAAATGTATTAAACATACAGTAAATTCATTTATTTCTGCATATTATGCACAATTATACAACTAAATAAATATTAAAGCGAAAAAACAGTCTCATTTCAATATGGTATTAAAAACCAAAGTAAATAACACAGAAACTAAAAAGTCGGCGAATCAAAAACAAAAATTAAATTTCAAAGATTTTCTTCAATAACGCAGCTTTCCTTTCGAATCTTTCATCCTTCCTTTTCTCCGCCTCTTCCAATTTTTCTATTTTTTCTCTCGCATAATCTTCGAGCAATGCATTCCTTTTCTCCATACTCATACGCTTTATCTCGAGCTTTTCGCGCAAACATCTTTCTTTGAATGTTGTTTTGGTTCTTTTTTGGACTCCAGAAGAAAGACGTTGGTATGATGTTGTTGCTTGTTGTTGACCTAACGCCAGCGAAGAGGAAGTTGATAAATATTGTGGAAAAACATCGACACATATATTATCATCTTGCACTGGCGATGAAGTTTTTTTCTGATTCTGCAGTTGGGAAGAAACTAGAGGAACTTATCGTTGGTTTAAAAATATTGTGTGGATATGTACCTACGAATTTTGCTACCGGTAAAGCGCTGGTACTTTTTCCTCCCAAGTAAACTGTGTGGCTATTTTTAATTTCAGGCCGCGAACCAAAAATTGCATCCATTTGTTCTTCAAATGGAGCTTTGCAACCACCCGAAGCTCCAATTTGTTGCTCGTTGTCCACCGTACCTTTATATGCCCGAAGCAAGTTTTTCAATTTTTTCTTCAGCAAGTCTACTGTAGTTGGTTGCTTCTGAAAGAAAAAGCATGAAAATGCTAGTAAGTGATAGCTAAACAAGACTTACCAAAACTCCCTGCGAAAGCAAATCTTCCAAGACGTTGTTCCAGGCAAACTTTTTTTTCCTTGCATGCTCGAATTCTTGTTTCCGATTGCCATATGCAGTCAGAAAATCCACAGTCTCCTCCGGAGTTCACATTCGTCGTTGTCTAATAAAAAAAAATGCTGTGAAATGGTTTTATTTGTTTCTTTAATTACTTCGATTGTTTTGCTTGGTTTTCCATTGTATGACTTTACAATATTTGACACTTGAAAAAGCGTTACCATCTTAATGAGAGGATAATTATTTAAATGAAATATCTTAGTTTTTTAAAGATTTAATATTTTGAGTTTGAAATGGTTATTTAAGAAATGAACAAAACCACGAGTTTCATAATGACTTCTGTGAGAAATTCTCATAGTTTAAAAAAGAAAACAGTAAACATTAGATGCCAATAATAGTTTTTTTTTTATCTTCAACAAAGTGCATAAAACAATTTGAAGTTAAAAATGATTTGGTCGAAATATAAAAAAATAATCTGGCAATGCTATACTTTGACAACCAGCAGCACCAATACCAATATTTAGAATTAAAAGCATAACATAGCGGGAGATAGTGAGAACTAATTTCCAGATCACGAAACATGATCCTGCTCATTAGCAGGATCTTGCACTGTTGTTGCAAACATTGGAAATCAGTGATCTATTTAGATTATGGGGGCAAAATAAAAAACGGCTATTGTGTAAGTACCTATGTAGAAAAATTAGTTTTTTGTGCATAATATATCCAATATATTGTGTTAAATATTGAATTTGAATTTAAAGCATAAAACCCCTTTAAATCGTATTTTTATTTCTTAAACCTTCAATAATTCATTATCTCGCTAATTCGAAAACCCCTATAATTCGCAATAAACCCTAGGTCCCTTGACACTACGATTTATCGGGATTATACTGTATAATTTTTTAGTTGTAAGATCAGAATTAACGATCAAATCTCTGTGCAAGTTGTGCAAGCATTTCAAAAAATGCAGTGTTATTTATTATGAAAACAATAAAATATAAAAAAATCGCAGACGGCGATTCAAAACCTTTATAGCTTTTTTAGATAAACAAAAATAAAGAAGTATAAATAAATAATAATATAACATTCAAAATGCATTCATGTAAATGGACAATTTTTTTCCATTTAAGGCTACAGTCCACTTGGGCTACACATTTTGTTATATTAATTTTGACGAGAAGTTTGTAACATACCTTAATATTGCCCGTAGACCCCTAAATGTTACTATATCTATGATCAGCATCGATAGTAATGTCGATCTAGCCATGTCCGTCCGTCCGTCTGTTGGCAAAAATTTGCCTTTAAACTGGACCTAGAGAGCTGAAATTGTAACCATATACTCTTTAGGGGCGCGAAATAATCAAGTTTAAGAATTTTTGAAATCCGCCCACAAACTAAAACAAACCAATTTATCAAAAAAAATCGAATTTTTAGCTAGAAACCTGAAATTGTTTATATATGATCTTTGACTCCTAAAACTGCTCGAGAAATAAAATTTCTAAGATCCGCCCACTGACAATGCCCACAATTAAATAAAACAATTTTTTTGGAAAACTAAAGTTTGAGCTAGGGAGCTGAAATTTATAATATAGACTCTCTAGGTTTCGTCAAAAACGCCTCCACATTTATTTTCATCAATTTATTCTATTAAACGGTTTTTTAAATAGTGATACGACAGTGGGTGGATTTGAAAAGTCTGCTCTTTCTTATATTTGACCCCTGCAGAGTGTATGTTCCATATAATACAACAAACGAATATTTTTGCCCACTTTTTTGATGCAAATGCGCGTCGGTCCGTTTGAAGAGCGATGCTCAAGCCACAATGTGTGGATTTTCTTCAAACTTCGTATTTGGGTTAATCATTTTAAATAACGGCAACTACCATACATATAGTTTTTACAACACCAGATTTCTCAAAAACCACTCTACCGATTTTGATCGTTTTTGAAATATAAAATAATATAGGTGAGCATAAACAATAACAAAATAGTCGAATAAAGGTATTTTACAAAAATGCTTATATCTCAAAAAAATTTCAAGTTAATCAAGGCTAAAGTACATTCGGCAAAAAGTAAAGTGTGTGCACGAAAATGTTTTTTCTCTTTTCACACCATTTGGGATCTGTAGTTTTCTCTCAACTTTTCAAAAAGTAACTTTTTTTTTTTTTCTCGGGGTATGTGAGACTTTCTGCACTGGAGCATTCGGACTCAATACTGGTCCATTGTACTACCAGGCAGACACACCACATTTTACTGTGGGAATTTACTCGTTTTTCTATGAAAAACGAGAAGGCGCTTCAATGATAAGGAGCTTAGGGTTACAGCACTCACCATATCCGCACCAAATACCTGCCACCTGATACGAGCAAAAACAGGACAATCACAGAGGAAATGTTCCGCAGTGTCGTCGCTTTCTCCACAGGCTTCGCAGTTTGTGGTATCGCTTAGGCCTAGCACCTTAAGGTGCTTGGCAAAAACGTTGTGTCCCGTAAGAACGCCAGTGGTCTGTCTGCAGTCTTTTCTGTTGAGAGACAACAAGAATGCCGCGGATTTCCCACAGACGTCGGGGAGAATTAGCTTAGTCTGTCTGCACCCTGGAGAGTCATGCCAACGGCGATTGTGTTCATAGGAAACCAAACCGTCAATGGAAGCCCTGACCGAGGACGCAGGCAGACAGATCGCTGGTTCAGGTCCTGAGAAGTCCCCCTCTGAGCCCTGTCTAGCAAGTTCATCGGAGATCTCATTTTCCGTGATCCCGTTATGATCCGGGACCCAGACAAGTCTAAGCGAATTCAGCCTTCCTCGCGAATTCAGCCTTCCGCGCGAATTCAGAGAGATCTTGCATTCACGGACTATTTTGGAGGTGGTTAAGGGGTTGAGCAAGGCCTTAAGCGCAGCCTGACTGTCGCTACAGACGCAGATACTTCGCCCCCTCCACCTGTTCCTCGCAACATAGTCCATGGCCATTAGGATAGCATAAGTCTCCGTTTGGAAGACTGACGCATGTTTGCCTAAGGAGAAGAAAAGTCTAATGTTGTCGCTCTCCATGAAAACACCAGCACCAGATCCTTGATCGGTTTTGGAGCCATCCGTGAAGATTCGACTGCATTCCTTTCCAGGCTCAGAGTCTGACCAGAGTCAGTCCTGTACACGAGGAAAGTCGACTTCATAGTGGCGCTTCAGCCGAAGTTCCGGTGTCATTGCATCAGACGGCATATCCATATGATAGGGGTCGAAGGACAGCCGTTGCGCAAGTTCATCAAAACTCCAGTGCGAGTTATACCAAAAGCCACCTCTTTTTAAACGTGAGATAGCTTTGATTGTGCAACCTATAATGTAAACATCAAGGGGCGGGAGGTTCAATAGTGCATCTAGGCCGGAGCCAGGCGTGCTGGGGAAGGCCCCCGTGCAGCCGAGACGTACCTGCCTTTGGAGTTTGGCAAAAGCAGCAGTGACGTATTTACGTGAAAGCTTATTCCACCAAACAACCGATGCGTATGCTATAAATGGTCTTATCATAGCCGCATAAATCCATAGGACTCTTTTCGGTGATAAGCCCCATGTCTTGCCGAAAATGCCTTTGCACTGCCAGAAAACAGACAGCGCCTTGGCAGTCTTCAGCTCAACATGGTTGGACCAACGAAGTTTGCTGTCCAGGATGACTCCCAGATACTTTGCTTCATTGGAGAGTTGGACTGTGACGCCTTTTAGCACTGGCTGAGTCAACCCGACCAGCTTCCTCCTTCTCGTAAAGAGAACAACCTCAGTTTTAAGAGGATTGATGGAGAGCCCATTCGTAGTGCACCATTCGTCGATCACGTCAAGGGCCGCCTGCGCCTTGGCGCATACAGTCGCTAGGCATGATCCAACAGAAAGCACGGCAACATCATTCGCGTACGCCTGAGCGTATACATTAGAACTGTTGAGTGCGTTCAACAGAGAGTCGACCAGCATACACCACAGCAGTGGAGACAGAACGCCGCCTTGCGGGCAGCCTCCGTTTAGCCCCGCCATTACATAGCGGCCACAATCCGCATCCGCAACCAACGTTCTATTCATTAGCATTGCTTTAATCCACAACACCAATGGTTCGTCAAAGTACCACACTTTTGCAAAGCTCAGAACAAACTAATACACTAACACAAAATAGCTTGCGGTAGTTCATGATTTCATCGTTAGATGGGGCTGATGCAAGAAATATTGAAACCAACAACCCATTAACATCCCATAAAACGTCACAAATTTCGGATATAATTTTTTTATGGTTGATTTGCCTACACGAAAAGCAAATGCCAGAGAATTGTATGTACATAGCTAGATGCCTGAAATGTGTTATGAAAAACTAATTTGATATGCTTGCATTTTTATTTGATTTTGGTATCCCAATGTGATAAACAATCGCAATGCTTCTGGTAATCCCTTCCACTTACTACATTTCGTAAGATGTGGTTTGACAAGATTAAACAAGTAATTAAATTGTTTGATTTTCATTCTTGTGTAGCAGAAGAACTTTTCTTCGTCGCACCGCATTATTTCTTCCAATAAATTCTGGTAATCACCCTGAGCTTCTCTATTTTCGTTTATTGGGTGAACCCACCATCGGCGATTTATTTTTGCCCGCTTATCGACTTCCTGGACAATTTGAACGATGTTCATGACATCGTTGGCCAGCTTTTCTAATGTCTGAAGCTAAAAAAAACATTTATGGGAATTGTTGATGATAAGTTTTACCTGAGTTCATTACTTACTTGATTTGAAATTGAATACATTTTGTTGCACTTGAAACACTTTTTGTTTACTTCCTCTTATAAATAGTAAGTACAATTGTTTGCTTTATTTATGTTTTTGCAGAGCTTTCGGATGTCAAAGAATAGCTTTTTGGGTTAATTTTTGACTACCAGGAGCAGATGCGTATGTGTGTGAGCTTTCACTTTTCTATTTTCGTGCACACACTTTACTTTTTGCCGAATGTAGTTTGGCCTTTATCCCTCGTTATGAGGGATATGAATAAGAATAGGGTATCCATGGGTCATTCCTGCTTTTTTGTTGTGCTTCCAGTCTACAGGCAGTGATCAATGTTTGAGGCCACAAAATGCTCTTGGGCGACAAGATTTTCCGATCACCAACAGTTTTTCTTTGCCTCCTGCCATATTAGCACAGTGCAAAAAAGGGAATCTCTCCTTTGAAATCTTTCCTCCTATGCGCTCTGTTCCTTTTTAGGCCATTGTCTTTCTGGGTAACGCTCGTAAAAAGAGACCAGGCTCATCTGCATTGCAAATCCAGTCAGGATCATAACCGACAGTTATTGTAGGTACATTTTCAAGAAAATTTGTTATGTCCTTAAGATTAACATCTGCAGCCTCTCCACTCAGGTTTTTGTAGGAATTACCATGACGTTTCCGAAATGTATCCAGCCAGCCTGCAGATACCTTAAATTCTGTGACTCCTAAGCTAGTCGCAATTTCGGCTGACTTGTTACGAATTTTTTCTCCTCTTGAAGTTTTGGATTCAATCGGTTCCCTAGGGATCGCGATGGGCCCTTCTGGTGCCTAGCGCTGTATGCGAACTGCATACCCCTTTTTAACGTAACCTAACCTGTGTCGAATTGCGGTTGCAGAAATAGGAAATCCTTTGTTTTGAGATGCACAGAACCATTCAAAAACAATTTTATCTAGACTCCCGCTCGATGAAACAAAACGAATTTTAAGGTGAGTTGCAGTTGAATTTGATTGCCATTTACTTAAAAGCTCATTTTCTTTTTTAATAAGTCAGCCACCTGGGCTTTTCCTACTGAAATGGTTGCTGTTTCACGTACCTTTTTATATTTTTTCAAAGATTTAATTAAATCTATATTTTCTTTTAACATTAGTGTTTTGCTTTTTGGTGGCATTCTGAAAACATTTTTTTATAAAATAAAGCAAAATATTAAAAAAAATTTTAGCAACCTGAGTGAATAACCAAAAAAGTTAATTTGCGGAACAAAACGTTCCATGCCGACCAAAATACAACTGCTTCCACCACACGAATGAGAGAAAAACAAATGGAAAATGGGATCCAACAGATACACATTCTTTCAAATACAGATTTACTCAATACAACAAAATCACACATACAATGCAATGTTTCTGGACTGTTGCGCATGTAAAAAAAAATGTACGCAATAAAAATTTAAGATTTAACGTGTTAACACCTATACATATGCATGCCTTTGTAATATTTATACAAATTCAACACCCTTCCTCAATGCAAGTATGTTTTGCAAAATAAAAATAAAAAAAAAAATTTCTACAAATAAAAATGAATTCAAAGTTAACATTAATTCACTTTGTATGTACCTGTCCGGCTTTAGCTAGGACCAGACTACGAACATTGGGAAGCCCTTTCTTCAATACACTTGAGGAAGTCTCCGAGAAAAGTATCAAGGAACTAATAACTTTCGTGAACTCCGCAGGTTGGATTTAGCCTCCCCCACCAATCGATAATACCCAGGTTTACGTGAGTTTGTGGTAACAAAACGGCACTCAGTGCTAATTGGGTTTGTCTTATCAAACCGCCACACCTACCTACCTACCTACCTAACATTTTTGTAAATTTATTATGCTTTCTCTTATAATAAAATTAATTCAAAGTTAACATTTTCGTAAACTCATTATGCTTTCTCTTCGGCAGATTTTTAGTTAATATATCAGTTATCATGACGTCTGTCGAAGCATATTTCAAAATAATTTTACCCTCGTTAACAGTTTGTCGAATAAAATGATACCTAATATCAACATGCTTAGTCCTCGCATGGTGCACATGGTTCTTTGCAAGTTGCTGCGCGCTTAAATTATCACTGTATACAACGGTTGGGGTATCTGTCTCACCACAGCCAATTTCAATAATAAGCCGTCGTATGGCTATCGCCTCCTTGCACGCGGTCGATAACGCCATGTACTCAGCCTCGCTGCTACTGAGTGCCACACTTCGCTGCTTCTCCAATTTCCAAGATATCGGACCACCTGCTAGGAAGTACACATAGCCAGTATATGATTTGCGGTCGATCTTGTCACCAGTCAGCGTCGACGTAACCTGCAAATGCCTTTCCGCACTCTTTGTAGTGCAGCTTAATACCAACCGTAGATGCCAAATACCTGAGAATGTGCTTAACGCCAGCAAGGTGCTCGTTGTGCGGATCCTTGTTCCGCTGCGCCAACTTCGCAACTGAATGCAAAATGTTCGGTCTGGTCGTTAATGCCAACCACATCAGCTCGCCAATTACTGACTGATTGAAACCCGCATTTACCTTCTGACATTGATTGCTGTCACATGCCACTTGATACCCTGCATCTAATGGCGTAGCTGCTGGCCTGCAGTTTTCGCTGCCATGTTGTCTCAATAGCTCTTTAATGTATTGTGTCTGAGCCAAAGATATCTCGCCTAGTTCACCTTCACGTTGAATCTCCATCCCAAGAAACAGCTGCAACGGACCCTTGTCAACGCACTCAAACGAGCTCGAAATAGCTGTTTTGATGTTTACCAAATCTTGTTTCGATTGGCACGATATGATGAGATCGTCAACGTAAACCAAGATTAGTGACAAGTTACCTCTTTCATGCTGCTTATACAGGCAGGGCTCGTTGTCGCATGAAATAAATCCTATTCCTCGTAAAACGCCATCAAGCTTAGAGTTCGACTCCCTTCCTGCTTGCTTTAAACCGTATATGGCCTTCTTTAGCCTTACCTGGTTGACTGCTCTCCGCGTAGCCTTGTGGTTGCTTCATGTACACTGTATCAGTTAATTCGCTGTTAAGGTATGCCGTGCATACGTCCATTTGTTGCAAGTAAAGTTTCAATTCTGCAGCCAATGCCAGGATGAAATGTACGCTCTCCAGCCGACACACAGGTGAGAACGTTTCGCCATAGTTCAAACCGTACTGCTGTGAGCATCCTTTCGCAACAAGACGTGCTTTAAACCGTTGTACTTCGCCACATACTCCTCGTTTGAGACTGAATACCCATCTACACCCAATAGCTCGCTGATTTCTAGGTAAATCTGCGACTATCCAGGTCTTAATCATAATCAAAGCATCATACTCTCTCTGCATAGCCTCGCGCCACGACGAACCGTACTTGCTGGTTATCGCCTCCTCGTAGGATGAGGGGATCGGTACGTCACTGGCAACCAAAGCGCTTAGTATATTGTACTGCTTTCCAGACCGAAGCACTTTTGGTTTGCCGGGCCCAAACCCCAAACCTTTTTCTTCAACATTTGTCGGCGCGTTCTTAAACTCATTTCTGCTGCGCTTATCTGAGGTGGCCTCGAAATAGTTGTCGCCGTCGCTACTGTGCTCTAATGTGCCTTAATCGTCGTCACCAGTGCTGCACTCACCTCCACAAATTTCATCATCGTCGCCAGTAACGCTTCTGGGAGCCTCATTTGCCAAATTAAATGTAATGTCATCGCCATTAGCATGCTCCATACGGCCTAGCTCGTCGAATAGAAATCTCGTTTTTCGATCACCTGTCTCGCCTCTGCGTCGTACAGCCGATAACGTTTTCCTTGTCTGGAATAGCCAACCATGCGGTACTCCTTGCCTTTCGCTTGGAATTTGCTCTTGTGACGTTCCTTTTTCAGTGCCACTGCAACGGAACCAACAACTTTTAGGTGACTAATAGAGGGCTTCTTACTTGTCCACGCTTCCATTGGTGTCATGTTGTTAAGCGCACTAGTGGGTGAACGATTGCGCAAATACCCAGCTGTATGAACTGCTTCAGCCCACAATGACTCACATAGTCCTGACTGTACCAGCAGGCACCTTGACATCTCGATCAAAGTCCGATTAGCTCGTTATGCCACACCGTTTTGTTGCGGCGTATATGCCATCGTCAGCTGTCGTGCAATGCCATTCTCCTGTAGAAAACCGTCAAACGTCTTGTTAACGTATTCGCGACCATTATCGCTGCGAATACACTTCAGCTTTTTGCCGGTTTGTCGCTCCACTAAATTTTTGAACTCCACGAACTTGCCAAAAACCTCGTCATTGCCCCTCAGAAAATACACGAACATACGCCTAGATTTGTCGTCGATGAACGTCACAAAATACCTCGAGCCACCAATCGATCTTGTCTCAAAAGGACCGCACACATCTGTGTGCAGTAACTCGTGTGCTCTGTTTTCAGTTGCTTTTGGGAATGGCTGCACATGTATTTTGCTGATCATGCACGTTTTGCAAACAATTTTGGGTGAAAAATTCACATTTTCAATCCCGCGCACCAACTCTTTCTTAACGATTTCCCTCAGGCTGGCGAAGTTCAAGTGACCATATCGCCTGTGCCACAAAATTGCATCAGCTTCAACAGCAGCAAAGCATTTATTATGTTGCCCTTCGAACATGTACAAATTGCCCACTTTGTTAACCTTTAAAATGCATTCGCCTTCTTGTACAATTGTTGCATACTTTTCTTCGAAATGCACAACACAATTATTATCTACGGCGCGACTAACGGATATGAAATTGCATTTCATGCTTGGTACAAACAAGACATTCACCAATTTTAATATGCAGATATCTGTTTGAAGTGTTACTTCACCTTTCCCCTCTGCGCGTAAGGAACCTTCGCCAGCCAGCCCAATAATTTCTGTATGTTTTTCTAGTTTCGTGAAAAATTCTTTTTCGCAACACGTGTGTACGCATTAAAAGTTTATTCGTGACTAACTTTATTGTAATATACTTAGTTCGACTTAACGCGTTAACACTTATACATATGCATGCATTGGTAATATTTATACAAATTCAACAATATGCGTTATTGCTGTCCGTGTCCGTTTAAGGCACTGTCCGTCTAAGGGAAATTGTAAACTATGCTAGTAGTCTAAGAGCCGACAGCAAATTTTGGGAGTGGAGGTATAACCAAAATGCATATACATGTATGTGTAGATATACACAATAGTAATACAAATTCAAACATCTGGCAGGGTTGTTTTTCAGCCGGGCTGTGGGCGGGCGTTTGAAAAGGGTATTTTTTCCGATTTTTGTGTCGGAGGTATAACTACTTCAATGAATATTTAAACAATAGATAATTGCGTACTGATTTCAAATATTTAGGTCCCAGACGTTTTACTTTCAGCTTTCCCTTTGCCAGACGCCCCCTTAAAGGGGCGAAAAATCAACTTTTGAAGTCAGAGGTATAACCACATGAGTGATACATCAAAAAATCAGAATAATTCTCCTGATTACAAATATGTATGTCCCAGACGTTTTCTTTTCAGCCTTCACCCCGCCAGACGTCCTTTAGTATCCTTAAAAATCTTTTTATTGAAAACTCTCGAAATTTTTTTTTTCAAATATGTATAACCATATGCTGGTAACATGAAAATAATCTGCAATACTTCCTTATTACGAATAAATAAGTCCCAGACAAATTATGTACAACCTTCACCCCGCCAGACGTCTCTAAGTATCCTTAAAAGACTTTTTACTGAAAACATGAATATACAGTACCTTGCCATATTATTAGACCCAAGTAAAAAAATTCAATTTTTTTTTTAAATTATTTAAAAAGTATGAAGTAGGCTTCTTTTATTTTTCATTTATATTTTGCGTTACCTAGGTAATTATTAGGCTTTATTTGAGACTTCTTTACGGTATATTATGCAACATTTGAAGTTTCTATTAAGTAGTGAATGGTTGTGTGACTAAAAAGTTCAAAAAGTGCCTTAAAATTATTTGCATATAAAAGTTATTTCTGTCAAATAAAGCTCGTGTTTTTCGGTAAGTTCTGATGTTTTACTTTTGTTTATGGGTAAAACTATGCATACAGATAGTCATTATATTAAAAAAAAAAAAAATTTTTAGTATTCAATCGTTCGAAAGATGGGAAAAGGGTCAGACCTCTCCCCGAAGAAAGTCGGCCAAGTTGTTGGCCTATTAAAGGCATCCAACCTATCCCAATATGATATTGCGGGTGTAGTTGGAGTAACGCGAAGTTCTGTTAAGAATATTAAAAAAATGGATCTTGGGAGCCCGAAGAGGAAGGGTAATTGCGGTAGGCCTCGCAACACAACCCCCAGAACAGACCTCAAAATTCGGGATATTTGCACGGCAAATCGAAAATTACCAATTTCCCTGTGGGCGAAAAAGGTTTCCGATGAAGGAATTATAATTTCCCAGCGAACAGTGCAGCGTAGATTGGCTGAAATCGGTCTTTTTGCCAGAAAACCAGCTCGAAAACCAAAGCTGACTGCCACCATGATTAGAAAGCGTTTCGACTGGGCTCATAAATACAAAAAAAATTCACTGTTGAAGATTGGAAAAAGGTAATAAAATAAGACAAACTTAAAGTCAATAAGGTCATAAAAGTACAACTAATTTTTAACCTTAAAATCGCTATTTCTTTAACTTCGCAGGTTTGTTTCTCTGACGAATCTGTTTTTCAAGTAATGATGGAAAAAACGAAGTTTGTCAGAAGGAGACCGGGCGAAAAAAATAAACCAGAGTGCATTGTGCCCACAATTAAACATCCCCCATCCATAATGATTTGGTCAGTTATTTCTGGGAATAATAATAATAATATTTGGTTAGGGTATATTACACTGCGACCTATTGGTCTATTATGTCCCCTTGCTTGTGCCTCGGAGAGGTTCATGCCCTCGTTCAGAGCCCTCTCTAGATACTTCTTTGTGAAGCGTGTCGAGGTATTGCTCTGATTTGTCCTTGGCAGGTCACACTCCTTAGAGCACAGCGTCCAGTCCAGTTTCTTTGATGAATCTGAGAATGAGCTGTGGGTCCATGGTTTGTATGTCCTTGTCTGTTATTTGGTGCCTGCCCAAATATTTCATCCTTTTGTGGGTCAGTGCCCCACAGGATTCGAGTATATGGTCTGGAGTTTCGGCGGTTTCACTGCAGAATCTGCAAGACCGTCCTCCGATATACTCAGGTGCTCCTTGAGTCTGCAGTGCCCCGTGAGGAGGCCTGTTAGGATTCTTAGGTTGTTTTTGTTAAGGCCAGTACAAACTTTGAATCTCTTTTGGTTGTAATTTCCTAAGAGTTTCTTTGCTTGCCTCAGGTGCTCCTTGAGTCTGCAGTGCCCCGTGAGGAGGCCTGTTAGGATTCTTAGGTTGTTTTTGTTAAGGCCAGTACAAACTTTGAATCTCTTTTGATTGTAATTTCCTAAGAGTTTCTTTGCTTGCCTCAGACCTTGGAGGTTGAGGAAGGTTTTGGTCTTTGTTTCTTCCTCCAGTCTCCTGAACTCTTCGCCAATAGTGTGTTCTCCTATCCCGCAGAATGGTTCAGGTCCTATGAAGGGTTTCTCTGCCCCTTTTCTTGCCAGAGAGTCCGCTGCCTCATTGCCTATAATGCCAACATGGCCAGGTACCCAGCAGATGGAGATTCTGTTATTCTTGCCTAGTCTATTCAGTCCTTGTAGGCATTCCCACACGAGTTTTGACTTGATAACGTAGGCGTCAATAGCCTTTATAGCTGCTTGGCTGTCAGACATTATTGCTATGTTGCAATTTCTGTAGTTTTTCTCAAGGTTGATTCGAACGCACCTGTCTATGGCACAAATTTCTGTCTGGAAGATGCTGGTACATTTGCCCATGGATTCGTAGTGCTTAGTTCCTGGCCCAAACACTCCTGCACCAGTTCAGTGCAGTGTACATCCATCGCAGGATGTTTGGGCTGCATCCTCATGCCTTCCCCGCTAGGCTCCTACATATCATGAGAGCGCGGATGGGCTTCTTGGATATCTCCTCTGTATGTTTTCGCCAGAGGAGTTTACTATCTAGATGGAGTCCTAGATATTTTACTTCTTTGACTGGTATCAGTGTCGTGCCTGATAGGCTGATGTCCTTAAGTCTTTGAAGTTGTCTTTTCCTTGTGAATGGTACTATCGTTGTTTTCGCCGGATTGATTGTTAAGTCCGACAGTATGGCACCATTCCTTGGTTACTTTAAGCCCCTTTTGTATGATGTCCCCAAGGGTTTCTTCGAAGTTGCCCTTGGCAATCAATACAATGTCATCGGCGTACGCCTGACAGTTGATGCCATGGTTGGTTAATTTTTCCAGCAGTTCGTCTACAACTAGGCTCCACATTAAGGGTGATAGTACCCCTCCTTGTGGACATCCTCTTGTTGTGTTTACTCTGATGGTTCCAGATGGTGTTTGAGTCTCTACTGATCTTGTGCTCAGCAGCTCACACATCCAGTTGGATACTGTACTGTTAACTCCTTTCCTATCCAGGGATCGTTTAATCGCCTCATGTGAGGTGTTGTCAAATGCTCCCTCTATGTCTAGGAAAGCGCACAGTACTATTTCTTTTGCTTCTAAGGCACTTCGAATTATCCCCGTCAGCTGATATAGGGCGGTCTATGTTGATCTGCCCGCTCTGTAAGCATGCTGACGATGATGTAAGGGGGATGTGTTCATAACATCTTCCCTTAAATAATTATCCACAACCTTTTCTGTCATCTTCAGAAGAAATGACGTAAGGCTGATGGGTCTGTACGATTTTGGCTGTATGGGGTCTTTTTCCCCCGCTTTTGGTATAAACACAACCCCTGCTCGTCTCCATTGCATTGGTATGTGGCCCAAGGCAATACTGCTCCTTGTTATTTTTAGGAGGTGTGGTATTAGTACCCTTTGCCCTTCTTGAAGAAGGGCGTGTTTTTGTTTCTCCTGTGTTAACTAATAATTTTGTTTTTATTCTCTATGGTATTAAATAATCGCAATGTGGTGACCGGTTCTGGGGCGAGTGTCAGGGATGCGTATTTGTACCAAATGATTCGGGTTTTGCATTCGCAGAAAAAAGGCCTCCACGTTTGCCATATCAATGCGCAGAGCTTGAATCCGAAACTTGATGAATTTCGTCTGCTGTTCATTAACTCTAGTGTTGACATTATTTGTGTATCCGAAACTTGGTTTTTTCCTGATGTTCCAGATGTGGCTTATAATATGGATGGTTATGAGCTTTTTCGAAGTGATCGAATTGTTCGGGTGGGTGGAGGTGTGGCTGTTTACTTGCGCGACGGCCTGCGAGGCAATGTTGTTTACAAGTCAAACGACAACAGTTCAATCGAATATTTGTTCCTTAATGTTACTTGTGGCCTTGAGCGTTTGCTGCTTGGAGTGATATACAGACCAAATAAATACTTAGATATTTCTCCAATTATAAGCATTCTGGAAGAAATCTCTTGCTCTACTCCTAACATTATCATTTCGGGTGACCTGAATTGTAATCTGCTTAACAGCGGTGCTTCTGCACACTTAATTGACAAATTCAAGAGCGTTGACCTAACACCTGTCAATGCATCAGCTGCGACACATTTTGCATGCGATCCTGCTACCCTTCTAGATGTGTTTTTCGTAAATCACAGTAATAAAACTATGTGTTACAGTCAACTCACAGCGCCGGGGTTTTCCAAACATGATTTGATATATCTAACCTATGATATTCCATTAGACGCAACTGTAAATGTTATCACTTATAGAGATTTCAAAAATATTGATTACTCAAGTTTAAGGTCCGACGTCATCCGAATTCATTGGGACGAAATTTACTTAATGCCATCAGTAAGTCAGCAGGTATTGTTCCTAGAAAATAACATAAAAGAACTCTTTGATCAATATTGTCCTCTCCGGCGAAGGACCCATATACCCAGTTCCCCGCTTTGGGTTAATAGATCTCTATTAGATTTGATGCAAAAACGTGATATCGCTTATGCTCGTTGGAAACGACACAAGCTGTCTGTTCTATATGAATCCTACAGGTCTTTTCGCAACTTAGTGGTTCTTCGTATAAGGGCCGCAAAGCGCCGCCACTACGAACAATTCCTGAACCCTGAAATACAGCCTGGAAAAGTGATTTGGCAAAAGTTGCGCAAATTAGGAAATGGAAAACAGCGATCAAGTGCACCTGCTGACGTTGACTGTAATGTTCTTAACTCGCAGTTTGTGTCAGTTTCCGAACCGTCAACGCAATATTACAATTATTTGCGGACTACGAATCAGTGTAGCCAAGCTAGTGATAATACAAATAACTTTAATTTTAATCGCTTAACGGATGAAGATGTTGTCGAAGCACTGCTATCGGTTAAATCAAATGCAATAGGTTTGGATGAAATAAATCCCAAATTTTTAAAGCTCCTCTTTCCTTTCCTCCTTAAATATATCACTCATATTTTTAATCAAATACTTATGACCTGTGATTACCCCTCCTCGTGGAAAAGGGCTAAGATAATTCCTATACCTAAATCGACACACCGGATTAACCCTGAATATAGACCAATCGCAATACTACCGTTTTTATCCAAAGCATTTGAAAAGGCGATTCTAAAGCAGATGCAAGCACACCTTAGTCACAACAACCTGTTGAGTTCCGTCCAATCCGGCTTCCGTGCAAAAAGAAGTTGTAAGACTGCACTGTTACTAGTTGCCGACGACATTCGCAAAGGGCTGGACGCCAACTGCCCTACGTTTTTGACGTTGTTGGACTTCTCAAAAGCATTCGATACGGTGGACCATTCTCTTCTCTGTAAGAAACTGTTGCATAGTTTTCGATTTTCTCATCTGTCAGTCAAACTCTTACATTCCTACTTAACGGGTCGTCAGCAATGTGTGGCTGTAGGAAATCTAGTGTCATCATTTCTCGGGGTACCTGCCGGTGTCCCACAGGGTTCCATTCTCGGTCCCTTATTATTTACACTTTATGTAAACGAGCTCCCCCAACTCATAAAACATTGTACTGCCCACATGTTCGCTGACGATGTTCAATTACTTAAGTGCTGTCCGTTGGATATGATAAGTAGTACCATTGAGTTAATCAACGAAGATCTAGAAGTAATTCAGCAGTGGGCTCTCAAACATAACTTATCGCTTAATCCCTCAAAATCAAAGACCCTTTGTATCTATAAGCGTCAATTAGATGCATCCACTTTTCCGCCAATTTTGTTAGGACAGTCACCCATTGAATATGTTCATAGCGCCAAAAATCTGGGGATAGTCTTCAATGATACACTCACTTGGACCGATCATGTTGCAACTACAATTGGAAAGGTGTATAGTGGTCTCCGACTTCTGTGGTCCACACAAAGTTCTCTACCCACTAAAACTAAGATGTTACTCGCTAAATCCCTATTATTACCTATCCTAATGTATGGTTGCGAGGTTTTTTGCTATGTTGACTACAACACTAGGCGCAAGTTGAATGTCATTTACAATAACCTAGCAAGATACGTCTTTAAAAAACGATATAACGACCACATATCTAGTTACTCTCTGCAGATAATGGGCCTTACTCTCGACAACCTGATTAAGTTTAGAACACTTATCCTCTTGCACGGTATTATGCAGACCCAACAGCCGGAGTACTTGCATAGCAGACTAAGTTTCGCTAGCTCACATAGAACAGCTATATTGATAATGCCCAGATTCAATTGCCTTCAATCTGAGCGCACATTCTTTGTCCATGCCACTCTCCTATGGAACTCATTACCCATTGCATTAAGGAGAACCACTAACACAAGCATATTCAAAAATAAACTTTTTAAACACTTGGCCAGTGATGTGTGAAAATAATAATATATTTATAAATATAATAATATGTATATAATATTAGATTTATAAATATAATATACACATATGTATGTCACTAAATGCTATTAACTTATGTAATCAATGTATCTATATTTATGTTTTCCATTTAATGTATGTAATTAGTTCTAATCTACTTACCGCTAAAGCTCTTAAAGCTATATTTGTAAAGCCCTCACTAATTATGAGATTTAATCTCACTGTGAAACTATTATCTTGGTAAATAAATATGAAATATGAAATATGAAATATAATGCCGTCCACTCCGGCAGATTTGAAAGGCTGAAAGGAATTTATTGCCCATTTCAGTCGTCCCTCAGAACAGATGGTTGATGTTGTTTCCCAGTCTTCCCTCCGAGGTCTGATTGAAGTGGTATTGATTCCTGGCTCAGTTCTAGGCGAGCTGCCAGGAAAGTGAGTTTCAAGTAGCAATAGTGCCCTTTGATCCTCATCTTCCGTGAACTCGCCATCTGGTTTCTTCAGAGACATCGGCACTCCTCCTGACTTCGCAAGAGCTTTGTGTAGCCTTGTCGCAGTAGGAGTGCTGGTGATTGTCTCACAGAATTTCCTGACGCTATTTCTTTTAGCTTTTCTTATTTCCTTATTATATGTAGTAAGGGCCATTTGGTAGCTTTGCCATTCTCCGCTGCGCTTTGCTTTATTGAAAAGCTTCCGCACCTCGGATCTTAATTTTGACAAGTTATTGCTCCACCATGGCGTCTGTTTCCTGTCCCGTTCTCTACTTAGAGGACAGTTTTCTTCGAACGCAGTGATGATGGCGTTTGTTATGCCTTCCACTGCGCTCTCTAGCTCTAGGGGGTGTCCCGGAGCCTTCCTCAGACTAAGGCGCCCCAGATTGCTCTCTAGAGCAGTTCTATAAGTTTCACAATTGGTTTTCCTTGGGTTTCTTACTGGATTTCTCGTGATACTTGTGCTGTCCAGGTCGAATACTATTATTCGATGGTCAGACAATGACGGCTCACTAGATACTCCTCAGTTACTAATTAATTTACTTACGCTTGGGCTACCAAGCGTGAGGTCGAGTACTTCCTCCCTGACTCTAGTTACAAAAGTGGGGGTATTTCCCACGTTTATAATATCAAGTGACGAAGTCATAATAAATTCCAGCAGGCACTCACCCCCGATGTTGGTGTCGGTGCTTCCCCATATGATGTTGTGGGCATTTGCATCGCACCCTATAAGGAGCGGCATGCGGAGCTTGTTGCCATGCTCCACCAGTCGCTGCATTTGGGATAATACAACCGGATGTACCTGAATTGGCACCAGATCTCGTGTCGCGTATTCTGAAAGTAAAATAAATTTATATTTATTGTTTATTAGAATGCAAGCTCTCGGTTTCTCGGCCCGAGTGTCCCATATTACCTTTGCATCCTTGCTCGCCAATCCTTTGACTTGTCCTTTCAGGATCCATGGCTCCTGGATCAGTACTAGCCCTAGGCTTTGGCAGGGAAACATCCTAGATATAGTCGCCGACGCGGCTTTAGCATGGTGAATGTTTACCTGTGCTAGTTTGATTTTTCTGTTGGCGGGGTTCATCGAGCTATTGCTCGCGCGGGGCAATTGCCCGTCCTCCTTCAGCAACGAATCTTCCTCCTCCTGGGTGATTTCCTGGAAGAGTTCGATGACCGTGTTATCCATTTCCCCCTCAGAGATCATGCTCTCCGAGATGGACATAGACTCCTCGGTCTCCTCCTGCTCCGCCGATTGGACAACGGAAGAAGGTGCTTTAGTCTTCGGAGGAGCAGTATACTCTACCTCGGACTGCGCGCTCTGCGAGTTCAGATTCGATGCTGGCTGGGCTGTTTGCCCATAGATCTCGTCCGACCTCTTGAGTCCGCACACCGCAACCCTGCCGAATCGGTAGCTCAGGGATCCTTTTTGGGTTTTTATGCCGTCGAAGGATTCTCGGTCGATGCCAAGAGCCAGTACCTGCCCGGTTCCCTCTTTTCGACAATTGAGAACCTTCCACGCCTGGACGTTAAGTCCCACATTCTGTGCTTCCAGCAGTGCCAAGGAGGTTTTAGCTTCTTGCTCTGCACTGCGTGGAAGGAAGATCGTTATGGAGTAGGACCGTGGTATATCTGTCCCACTGCATGCCATGAGGCGTGTCCCCTTCCATTCATCCAGCTTTGGGGCTACTGCCTTTAGCCACTCAGCTCTCTGCGGAGTCTCCCAGTCAACTAAGAGCATTCTATGTTTGAAATGTATGCCCTGGAATTTGAGCTTATGCTCCCATCCCAAGGCCATTTCCAACACAATGGCGTCTTCAAGTGCCGTGAGGTCTGGGTTGCTGAGGATCTCCCGCGGCTATTTCACCGGGAGAACAGCAACCTGCTCAGCAATCGCACCTGTCTCGTGTCTACCGCTAGCCGGGAAGGTTTTCACCGCCGTAGCATAGCTTCGACCGACCACGGTGGCGCTCGCTTTTGCAGGCTTTCCCGTGGCCCTTTCGGTACCTTCATCCACCTTCTGCTTTTTGGCTTTATTAGTTGTGGGGGGGGGGGGGGGGGGCTTCCTCAGGCCCGAAGCCTTTATTGAGGTAGCGGAGGTACCATTTAGTGCCAACACCACTAAGTCCCCTTCGCAGAGGGTCGTCCCTCGCGCCTGGTTTCCCAGATGGAGGTAAGGCTGGCTTATTCCTCTTCCTTCCGGTGTGGTTGTCGGGGGGTACAGGGGCTGGTACTTGAGCTATGCTCGTTCCCGTTGCCCTAATTCCCTCCACCAATACTTCCCGGACAGGGAGGGGATTAGGATTTGGCTCCTATCCCCACTGCATGCACCTGTCGGTGCTACCGGACTTCTTCCCGGGCCTTTTGGCACCCCCGTGGCTTGTCGTGAGGTGACGATGGTTCTTTGACTGATGCTGGGTTGCACCAGTTTAGAGCCTCCCTCTCGACTCGTTCCGGGTCTGTCTTGTGCCAGGCGATCGTCATGGATGTCCTGCTCCATCCGACCAATGGCTTCGTCTGCGGTCTGTCCCCGCATTCTGTTTAGTTTGTTTTTTTTTTTTGTTTGTTTTGTTTGGGCATATCCCACGAGTAGCGCGGGAAAGACGGTCAACCACGCCAGAGCCCCGCATTAGCGTGGTAAGGCCATGGTTACTCTCTGAGGTGGCCCGGTATCAGAGAGGCTCCGCAGTAATACAGCCGGATACTCCTGTCTGCAAACCATCCAATTAGCACGGGTCGCATGACATTCTGGATTAGGGGTGGATGGACGTTAAGTCCTAGCCAGTTCTTGGTTGGCGCTCATCAATCGGCCTGTCTGCCATGGGTGGCCCTTAGACAGCATAGCCCGTTGAATCTTTGCATCGTTAGCCTCCGCACCGGTACCATCGAATGCAATGATGGTACACACGTCAAGGTGACTGACCATCGCGGGGATGTATAACCATAGGCTGGTCACATGAAAATAATCTGCAACACTTCCTTATTACGAATAAGTAAGTCCCAGACAAATTATTTACAGCCTTCACCCCGCCAGACGTAAGCATCCTTAAAAGACTTTTTACTGAAAACTCTCAAAATTTTTTTTTTTCAAATATGTATAACCATATGCTGGTCACATGAAAATAATCTGCAACACTTCCTTATTACGAATAAATAAGTCCCAGACAAATTATTTACAGCCTTCACCCCGCCAGACGTCTTTAAGTATCCTTAAAAGACTTTTTACTGAAAACTCTCAATTTTTTTTTTCAAATATGTATAACCATATGCTGGTCACATGAAAATAATCTGCAACACTTCCTTATTACGAATAAATAAGTCCCAGACAAATTATTTACAGCCTTCACCCCGCCAGACGTCTTTAAGTATCCTTAAAAGACTTTTTACTGAAAACTCTCAATTTTTTTTTCAGCATATGGTTATACATACGAGTATTTGAAAAAAAAAAAATTGAGAGTTTTCAGTAAAAAGTCTTTTAAGGATACTTAAAGACGTCTGGTGGGGTGAAGGCTGTAAATAATTTGTCTGGGACTTATTTATTCGTTATAAGGAAGTGTTGCAGATTATTTTCATGTGACCAGCATATGATTATACATATTTGGAAAAAAAATTTGAGAGTTTTCAGTAAAAAGTCTTTTAAGGATACTTAAAGACGTCTGGCGGGGTGAAGGCTGTAAATAATTTGTCTGGTTATTCGTAATAAGGAAGTGTTGCAGATTATTTTCATGTGACCAGCATATGGTTATACATATTTGATAACAAAAATTTTGAGAGTTTTCAGTAAAAAGTCTTTTAAGGATACTTAAAGACGTCTGGCGGGGTGAAGGCTGTAAATAATTTGTCTGGGACTTATTTATTCGTAATAAGGAAGTGTTGCAGATTATGTTCATGTGACCAGCATATGGTTATACATATTTGAAAAAAAAAATGTTTGAGAGTTTTCAGTAAAAAGTCTTTTAAGGATACTTAAAGGCGTCTGGCGGGGTGACGTCTGTACATAATTTGTCTGTGACTTAATTATTCGTAATAAGGAAGAGTTGCAGATTTTTTCATGTGACCACAATATGGTTATATGTATTTGAAAAAAAAAAAGTTTTGAGAGTTTTCAGTAAAAAGTGTTTTAAGGATACTTAGATACGTCTGGCGGGGTGAAGGCTGTACATAATATTTCTGGGACTTATTTATTCGTAATAAGGAAGTATTGCAGATTATTTTCATGTTACCAGCATATGGTTATACATACTCGAAAAAAAAATTTTCGAGAGTTCAATAAAAAGATTTCTAAGGATACTAAAGAACGTCTGGCGGGGTGAAGGCTGAAAAGAAAACGTCTGGGACATACATATTTGTAATCAGGAGAATTATTCTGATTTTTTGATGTATCACTCATGTGGTTATACCTCTGACTTCAAAAGTTGATTTTTCGCCCCTTTAAGGGGGCGTCTGGCAAAGGGAAAGCTGAAAGTAAAACGTCTGGGACCTAAATATTTGAAATCAGTACGCAATTATCTATTGTTTAAATATGTATTGAAGTGGTTATACCTCCGACACAAAAATCGGAAAAAATACCCTTTTCAAACGCCCGCCCACAGCCCCGGCTGAAAAACAACCCTGCCAGATGTTTGAATTTGTATTATTATTGTGTATATCTACACATACATGTATATGCATTTTGGTTATACCTGCACTCCCAAAATTTGCTGTCGGCTCTTGGTCTGTAGGTATATGAAACAATTTCCGTACAAAAAATATGTCCGTCTAAGGGGATTGTCCTTAACAAAACGGAACTCGGTGGTAATTGGGTTTGTCTTATCAAACCGCCACACCTACCTAAGGGGGTTGTCCGCTCAAGGGAGGTGTCCGTAGTGGGAGATTTAACTGTATTACCTGATACTAATATTTAAAAAAAACTATAATTTTGTTTTATAATTGTAACTAAAATTCTGAAAAAAATTGGAATTGATGTAAGAACATGGCGTACTCCGATTTTCAAAAGTAACTCGAATAACGGCACATTAGAAAAATTGCTTTGTATCAAAAACCTGCGGAGTGATTTTAAAAAAATTTGACAATCCAGCTTATTCTTTTATTTGTACAAATTTGCATATATGTACTTAGTTTTTTTCTTTTTCAAAACATAAGTACGGGCTACAGTCCGCTTGGGCGAACTGTTGGATACCCTATTCTTATTCCTATCCCTCATAAGTGGGCGTGACAAAAGTCTAAGCATGGTTGAATTGTTAAGAATGTTCTACTTATTTTGTTATATAACATTTAAAGGATTTTATCTAGAAAAAACGAAGCTTTTGTTAAAAAACGCTCGTTAGCTCAATAGTATATATTATAAATTTCAGCTCCCTAGCTCAAAGTTTGGTTTTTCAATAAAATTGTTTTATTTAATTGTGGGCGTGTTACTGTGCGGATTTAGAAAACTTTATCTCCCGAACAGTTTTAGGAGTCATATATACAAAATTTCAGCTTTCTAGCTCAAAATTCGATTTTTCGAAAAATTTGTTTTTTTTGAGTTTGTGGTCGTGTCTGCGGGCGGATTTCAAAAATTCGTAAACTTGATTATTTCTGGAGCCTAGAGAGTATATGGTTAAAATTTCAGCTCTCTAGGCCCAGTTTAAAGGCCTTATTTTAGCCGACAGACGGACGGACGGACGGACGGACGGACGGACATGGCTAGATCGACATTACTATCGATGCTGATCATAAATATAGTAACTTTAAGGGGTCTACCGGCAATATTAAGGTATGTTACAAACTATCCGTCAAAATTAATATACCCTTAGAATAAGGTATAAAAAGAATGTGTAAATTAATAGGTAATTCATTAACCTAACAGTTTCGATTTTTTTTAAATGATACTTTTCTCCAAAACGGCTTTAACGATATCGATCTGTGTTGGTGTTTTAAATACTTGAGGTGAAGGTTAGAAAATGACATACCTACTCAGTTTTTATCCAAAAACTAATGCAACGGGTAATAAAACGGGTAAAGGAATTTTAAAGTAGTTTGAGATTTGAGCTGACACAAATACTAACGACAAATTTGTGTTTTTTTCAAATAGACACATTTAAATCAAAACCCATTATGACTTAATTTGTCACCATTCATAGGATCACAAATATCATAGGATCACAATCACAAAGTCAATAACAGTTATGCATGCTTCAATCGGAAAAAAGTCTATGTATCCGCCTAATTTAAAGCATTTACTATAATTTTATTACCCATATAAACTTATTACCCAGCCTTAAAGGCATTTAATTTGATTCTTAAGATGTTTTTAAACTTACAGATTCACAAATTAAATTAAATATAGCTGTCTACATTTAATCTGCATTGATACTATTCTTGTTTTCTGATTTTACGAGTATTGAAAATGGCTAATGAGAAAATGTAATTCGAAACCAATATGAATATAAGCGTGAAAGTTATCGTACGCCTCAGTCGTGCACTTTATATTTTTCATATCCTATTTACAAATATTGGGTATTGGGCATTGATACTATTCTTGTTTTCTGATTTTACGAGTATTGAAAATGGCTAATGAGAAAATGTAATTCGAAACCAATATGAATATAAGCGTGAAAGTTATCGTACGCCTCAGTCGTGCACTTTATATTTTTCATATCCTATTTACAAATATTGGGTACATACATTTATATTAGTAATTTCCTTTTTGTTTAGTATCTAACTTGCATAGGTTTTCAACTGATTAAGAGTTATACAATTGTTTAAAACTATTGTGCTCTCTGTGTTATAAATATGTTCAGGGTATCCAAAAACTCCTTGTGCATCATTGCATTATAAAAAAAAAGTATATCCCCAAAGCAGTATAAATGTTGCGTGAATGAGAATTTGTCAACATCTCTTTCCTTTTTTTATCTGCCCATGTAACTTAATTTTTGCCTCCATTTCGATTTGTACACCATTTGAATTTGTTAATAGCTTTCATTTTATTCTACGCTCCTTAATGTTTTAATACTACCTACCCTCTCAGTGAAAGCATTTTTCAAGGTGCATTTCTATATTTGCAAAGTCCGAACATATGTTTCTTTATACTATTTTAAACTTTTTTAAGTTTTGCTAAATCGCTTTTATGCAATGTCAAAACTGACAACGTATATATCTCATTTATGTAGAATGTGTAAAGGTCATAGAACGCTCAATTATTAGATATACAACCGAAGTATTGATTTTTCCTATTGCCAAAAACTCAACTGCAGCAACATTTGTTGACATTATGAAATGGTAGGATGGTGGATAAAACATTTGTGTCTTTCGGAGGATTACTTCCTTTAAAACTTCGGTGATTAATATGTAATTGTAGAGTATTTACCGTTTTTCATTAAACTGAATTCGTGTGTTGAATTGAAAGTAATAGTAAACATGATGTTCATTATTCGTTTAAAATTTGTTGAAGTGACGCTGAAAGCCTACTGTTGAGTATTATTTTAGAGTGACAAACGTGATCCTTTTTGCTTTAAGAATAGCTTGTTTCCATTTCATCCGCGTGATATCAGAGGAGTTAGTTCATATTTGCAATGTTGTCGTGAAAACAGAATCAGTTTGTTTGTTCATTCGCGATACAGTTGACGAATAGTCCACAGATATTTTTGGGTGTGTATTGCAAAGGATTCAACAAACTTTTCAATGTTCAATGTTTTATGAAGTTAGCGTAGATTCGTGCGTAAATAAGCAAATTATAAATATGTGTTATATTGCTTAATGAAAAAGTGACTTGTGACCACGATATTAACATGATGTTAAAGTATTGACTGTGTTTTGGTTTTTATTAACATGCTGAAGCGACAATCCTATGCGGTTAGGGTTAGGTAAATCATTAGCAATATGTCAACGAAGGTTGTTGCTTCCAAAGAAAAAGTATACAGAAAGTTTGTATTAAATAATTAAAAGTTGATAAAATTTAGTTTCTTTATGGTACTGGGTGAAATAAGGCATTAAATGACTATGACGGTTTTTGACGTTTCACTGATACTAACTTTATCCAATTGACAATATTAATCACACAAAATAGCTGAACACATATAGTGTACTAATTTTATTTATTTTAAATAATTTTGATTTTTGTTCGTGAATTAGGAGATTCGTACATTGCATACTCTAACAACAACAAAATGCTGGCTATGCTTAACTCTATTTATATTCTGTATACTAAATCAGTTTGCAACTGTGATTTTTTTTATTTTTTGTTTTCTTTTTTTGCAAAAAGGATTTTTAGAATTCATATAGGGTACATAGTGACAAATGTACGGGGACTAATGAAAACTTTTCCGCATACAGTGAAAACTACAGAATCTATTGCGCTTTTCCGATTTATAAATCACACGAATCACAATTTGTTTCGAATTGTTGGTGATTTGAACATTTAAACTTTGTATTTTATATAAGAGCTCAAGAAAAAATAGGTATATTCTAGTTACTCGCAATAACGAATAGTTATGTCAAGTCTCAATATTGTCAGTGTTTATAAATAAATAAAAATACGGAAGTAACTGTTTATAAACATGTATATACACGGTGACGCATAAATGTCTCGCACCAAATCAAAATCAAACTCAAATTTAAGATTACTTCCCCCGATACTGCTGCGGTAATGACACGTCACAACGCAACAACACTCAAACCAATTTCGAAAGATCGTATGTGTTTGACATGTTTCACTTAGCCGATGACGTAGATGATGCACCAAAACAAGATACGGAACTCTCCATTGTGCTATTATTTGTAGGTGTATCATGATTACTTCCCATATAACCTTTGTTGCTATCTCGGGTATACCAATCTTGACACATATCTTGCACCATACAGGAAAAGCGTTGGCAACGTATTTTCCCATTACACATCCCTTACTAAAATCCAGCCGCGTTTTACTTTCGCTAACGATCTATATATTTAGATCATCCCATGAAAATTAAACGATCCGGAACATCAAATACTTTTACTTTGCAAGTTTGGCACGCGTGTTTGAAGATTTTCTTTATTCACATTTTATTGGCGTTGCTATTCTTGAATTCTATTTTCGATTATTCAACTATTGAAAATGAACTGACTATCAACCCAATGACAATACAGATATACATCACTGCACTGTTCATCGATTTTATTTATTGTCATCAATCAGAGAATATTAAATTTCCTAACAGACTTATGATGCCAAAAAGAAAGGACACCTAACACCGACGTCTCGGACAGAAAGACGCCAAAGACACACATAACTTTGAAGTAGAAATTAATTTGGGTAGCAAGGCACCGCTGTTAATTCATGCAACGACACTAGCGCGGTTGACACCAATGCTCCAGCACGTCAGATCTTCGAATCCATCCGCTCGGTAGAGGAAGACCGCGACTCAGGTGGCGCACCTCAATCAACTTATCGTTCTTCTTTGCGAAGAATAGGACTTTCCTTTCCACTGATTTCTTCAATAAAACGCTTTTTTAAATACTGCAATACTTACAAATGGAGTATATATTCTAAATTTCAAGTTCCCAGCTCAAACTTTGACTTTTCGATAATTTTTTTTAAACATTTCAATAATATATTTAAACATGAATTTTAAGAGCCTCTAGAGTACATATCCCAAATTTCAGCTTCCTAGTTCAATCTTTGACTTTTTGATAAAAAAAAAATTTTAAATTGTGGGCGTATCAGTGGGCGCATTTTAAAAATCCGAACACGCGAGCATTTTGGGCCCTTAAAGACAATATATTCAGCTTTCAAGCTCAAATTTCGATTTTTTGATAAATTTGTATTTTTAAGATTGTGGGCCAATGCAGTGGGCGGATTTTAAAAATTCCAACACTTGATTATTTGTGGCCCCTAGAAAGTATACATACGTTTTGAATTTCAGCTTTCCAGCTTGAGATGTAGGGCCTAATTTTTGGCGACAGACGGACAGACGGACGGACACGGCTAGGTTAGGTTAAAACAGGGGTACGCAATCCCTAGGGAACCAATTGAAACCAAGACTCCAAATGGAGAAAACATAAAAAACTTTTCCTAGACAAATCCCAATCTTCCTGCAGAATTTTACCAGCTTCCTGTGGTCTGTGCCGCTCAGCTCTCCTAATTCTTCGAAGAAGTATTCGCCTAGAAACCTCCTACGATTCCGTGCTATACCCTACGGATATGGCTAGATCGACATTAATATCGTTGCTGATCACGAATACAGTAACTCTTAGGGGTCAACGGGCAATATTGAGGTATGTTAAAAACTAAACCCTTAGAATGGGGTATACAAAGTGGGTTGTCTGCGCTGAATATTCAAACAAGAAGGGTTGAAATTGTGACATTTGGGTTTTTTGCTTCTTAAATAAACTAAAAATATGTTCTGCATATATCACAGTCCGAATTTGGTGTCGCTCTCATAACTTTGTTTTTTTGTACGTGGTTGGGAAGTTACCCAACAGTACAACCTACAACCTGGGCCAGTTCCAAAATAGCCTCTGGATGTCAGTAATCAACTTCGGGAATATGAGCACTGCCATTGACCAATTAAGTGCTGATTCTCTGCCATATTTATTTTAACACCCTGACCTAGTCTTAAAAATCCTTAATGACCTGAGCTCCGAATATGTCGAAATAGCTCCTGTAAAGTATCTGCCATGCTGGCTGTTGACGTCACCATCTCCTCGTCACCGAAGCTCATGTAAAACTTCTGAAACTCATCAGACAGTAATTTTTAACAGGGCATTATAGTGTTGCTGTTTTTTTGTTCCGAGTGTTGAAGTTAAGCATACCTGGGTGACATTATCAATACCCGGTGGTTACCACGGGGGATGTAAGATATGCTCAATTGATCATATTTGCAGCACTGGGCATCGCCAGGGCGTTGACACCAGGTCAATGTTTACCGTAATCCTACAATACTTAACATAATATGTAGTTTGTTTTTGTAAAAAATATAAGATTTGATAAAGGTGAAGAGTTTTTCAACAATTTTATCGAGTATTATGATGTGGTGATTCCCTTGCGCGCTTTCCAACTTGTCTAATATGGAGTCCTTATTGGAAAGTGGGTACTTATCGTCAAAAGTAGCTTCAGTTAGTTTCCGATAGTCTATAACTATAAAAACTTATATGTATTTATAACTCGCTTTGGTAAGCGATTGTCTTGTTGATTTTTTCTCCGTAAATAGATTTTTTTCTGAATTCTCTTTTTATAAAAGTAATCAGATATTCTCAAATACTTTTTGTTTTTAAAATATCTAAATTTTTGTCAAAAAAGAGTTTGCGGTCGGTATACGCCATCGAAATCAAAAGTTTCTTTTCTTCAAAAAAAAGTATAGTTATCGACAAAAAATATAATTTTATTTCATATTTCTTGAAGTTATTTATTTTATCAGTCCATTTCAAAGTTTTCGCATGGAAAACAAATACAGAGTGCATACCAAAAGTACATAGCTTAGCAGGCTTATGAAATATTTTTTGTAGGGGTTTCTAGAATTGACGAATTACACGTAATATACTCGTACATATATGATGTCGAATACAACCACCATTCTATAACATAAACAAAGCGATCAGCCATCTTACACCCAGTAACCAACGGTCCATCTGGTACCCATATACCACACTTGCAGAAAAATAACAAGTGGATAGCCCTGCCATAAAAAGTTGCATAAAAACCCAAGTGCTTAAAAATATCTGACACGAGCAACCAGGTACAAAGATGGACACGTGAAAGAAGATCATCCGACTTTCTGGAGCTAATCACCGTCCGATTGCATCCTGTTAACCGATAGATACGGTACCTAAGACCGGCGATTGTGAAAAAATGTGCTGCACACCACTGCATACACCAAAGGAAATGCAACCCGAAAGCGGCAAATCAATTTTGGGGCGACGATTTATAAATTGCAAATTAAGTTTCTATTAATAATTTGTTCCCGTGTTTCGTGAGCCATTTGGCGGTACTTGTTAATGTATACTCACAGAGAACGTGAACAGACATACAGTTCTGACTGCTTTAAAACTCCGGAAAGTGTCGCTTCAAACGACGGTTGTTTCGTGGTCGAAACCCATAGGAGAAAGTGGATTTACTACTTGCTTGTGTCAAGGCCGTATATATGGTGAACAATCCTGTTCGCCCTAACCACGTCATTAAGAATAGGGCTCTGGTGAGCGACTTCTATCTGCGCACCGAACTTGGGAATCGGTGATCTGAGAATAACGGATTCAACGTATTCAATGATGAAAACCATGCTAATCCAGTTGTCGCCAATAGCCGAGATGCATCGCACTTGTTCGTGTCACGCCGCATGACACTATTATTCCGAAATTCAGTATAATAAATGCAAGAACCAATGCACGGGTGCTTGTTTTGTTTATTAAAAGAAGGCTTTCGACACCGTTTGGTAAGAGGGACTTTTCTACAATTTGACCAGGCGGTGGATGCACAAACCTTTGCTACATACATATGCGATTTATAATATGCTTATGGGAAAGAAGTTCGTTCTCAAATATGGTAACGTGACTTCAAGCAGAGTCTTTAAAATTAAAAAAGGTTTACAGCAGGGGGCGGTGGATTCTCCGATCCTATTTAACATTTACACGAGCGGTCTGGTGGGTTCACTCAGACGTGCTATAGCATATATTTATCCATATTGTATTGATACAAAAGGGCTGGTACAGACCGTCGATTATCGCAAGATTATCGCGCTGCTAAGATTTTTTTTTTTTAATAAACTATTTTTTTTGAATAAATAAAATCTTAGTTATTTATTTCCCTCGCATCCCAAACTAATATTTTTAATGTTGCTGACTGTATGAATGAGTTTTGATTACAGCCATTTTTTTTTTATTAAAACAACGGTTTTTATTTAAACCAAAAATAACTTAGACCCATTTTGGGAATTTCTTTCCGAGGGAAAAATTATATATTGAAAATTGAATGCCTCCGATTGTACAACCCGCCATAAAAGCTACACTTTCCTGAAGGTATAATAATATTAAATAATATTATTTGGGTAACACGGTAACCCCGTTCTTTATTATTCAAAGCTCGTAATCTTTTACTGAAGTATGACTAATAGAAAGAATTTAAATAAGCTTTCTCAAAGTTCCTAAAGCACAACTCTTTGGTTGGCTGTGGCACTAACAGAGACAAACCGTAGTAACCATCAGAGCTACCGCTTTATATTTTCGTTAGTGAGTACAATCGCATTTTTTTGGGAGTATCAGACGAGTATAGTTTTTTTTTATTCCATATCCAAAGCTACCTGTTAGCGCTTGAACATAGTACGAGTTAACATGGTACCATAGTACCCGCAAATTCAATTTCAAATCACCACGAGGCTCAGTGACACCTGAAGTCTTGCCACTGTCACATCTGATAACATTCTAGAGTATCAATTGACATGAGAAGCTTCTCAAATTTGCTGTTTGGAGTCGGCGTAAAATTGTGGGTTCCTTCCATTCGTGCTTAAAATATAACTTCGCACACACAAATGGGCGAGGGAGGCTAAAACCTGCCTTCCTACATGAGTCGTTAGCGCCCATTCTTATTTATTTATTCTTATACAAGTCCGCAGACAGTTAAAAATGGTGTCGCCAACAGGACTAAGGCTAAAATCTGCTGCAAATTAAACTTGGTTTGTTTTGTGTGTTTACTGTTCAAATGTTCTAGCGTCTACAGGCCGTTTGACGATTTTCGTTCTTTGTTAGTTTCTTTTCTGTTTTTTTTTTTTGTCAGGTCTTAAACCAATTACTTGATGTTGCAGTTCATTTCTTACAAACCGACAAAACTTTATTTAATTTGAATAAAAAATAATAGATATCATGTTAAAAATAAAACATGGATAGACATCATTTTATAATGTGCTCTGACTGAGTTTGTTTTTTGGTGGCCTTTTTTATGGTAGAAACAGATCAACCCCGACTTAAACTTTTGAAGGTAGGGAACTTCGTACATAGATCGAAAACGACAAGAATTTGGAATACATAAAATTCATTGTTTTTTCAAGAATTGCATTAAAAAAAATTATAGATATGATGCGAAAATTCGAAGAGAAATAAAGAAAGACTTATATTAATCTTAAAATAGGAGTATAATTTGTCTTTGGCGAGTATGGGAGTACGGCAGCAGAAATAGGAGTATAATACTCATATTGCAGTACTGTCGGCAGCGTTGGTAATCATCTCTTAGTTTCTCTTACATTTTCCTTCAGCCAGTAGACAAAAAAAAGAATACAAAATCAGCACAAACCTGTCAATTGGTTTTATTATTATTAAAAATAAAAACCAATGCTTATTTTTCGGTCCAAGTCCCGCAATTACCTCACATGAGTTTTGATGGCTCGTTTATCGTTAAAAATTATCTGTGGCAAATTAAAATCAAATTCAATCAGCAGCACCACGATAGAGTTGGTCGGTCTCCTAACCAAGCGATGACATTTAGTTCGTCTCTCGAGTTTCGCTCTCACACATGTTAATGTATCATAAAATCGCGTCAGCCTTCAGCTGATTGTTCAATTGTTTTCTCCGTATATTTTTTTTTGTATCAAAATTATTTATTATAATTTGAAGTGTGTAGCTTTAGAATTTGCATTTACATGTTTGAAGTCTTTTTAGTTACGAATTTGTAAGTTTGATTTAAGATTTAATGTATTAGAATTTCTACATTGCGTTCTACAGAAGTGATAAATAGGTTGAAATTTTCTTGCTTCAGTGTTAAAATAGGTCGCATCTCAATCCAATCAACGACATAATAAAGAAATCAAAGTTGCATGTGTGAAATATATACATTATGTGTGTGCCCATGTGACCAAATTATGGCAATTTACACTAACCTTTCTACTGTGATAAGTCATTGGCTTTGTAACCAAGTTTTGAAGGCCAAATAAAAACGAAAGCACATAGTGATACATTCTTAGAAATCCCCTAATAAAGAAAGGAAGTGTACAACTACAGATTTTCATCAAATGAGAAATTCAGTTTTCTCTTTTTGTTTTCATTTGTTTTATTTTTTATTAATTAAAAAGTAAAAAAAACCCTGAACTGAGACAATAAATCATGTTGATGCATTTTACTAAACAAGTGCTTAATAAAGTGTATGTTTTTTTTCGGTTGACTTTTTCCAGATTCAGCAACATCAGATGACGATGATATTGAGTTCTACGATGCACAGGAAGATAACTCACAAATAGACGACACGGTCGGAGAGACGTCTTTCATATTAAAGATACAGACACGTCGTATTTCTCGTGAACGAACAGGCAGTTCATCTGAAAGTGAAGGAGCTAAAGCTGAAACACAGCAGGTAATAAATTAAGAGAAGAGTCGTGTATTATTTTTCATGACCATGGAATCGCTTACTTATAAAAATGCACGAAGAGGAGGAAGAGAATTGTCTGCCTTCTTAATATGCTCATTCACAATTTCAATTTCACTCTCTGCAAAACACCAGTACTGTGATTATGACAATATCTTGTGTACAAGAATGCATTGGGGGTATATAATGTGGAAATTGTTTACATTTAGCTATTATTCTGTATGATGGTCTAGATCGTTATTTAATTATAAATGTAAAATAGGTATCGGATAGATATGCAGGTGCAGGTACTAAAAAACCCTTTAGTGGGTGCACATTATAAAAAAAATTAAGCCTGTATACATACTTATCAGGAGTCAAAATTCCAAAGTCAATCCATTCTTAAATTATTTATAGGGAATTGCATCAAATTGTATCGTACGTCTGTCGCATTGAGGACTATCTATTAGTTTAAGAGGTAAACGAAAATTTCGGGAGTCGAGTGGAGGTACATATTACCGAAATTCGTTCTCCCCTTTGAAAGAATCTTCGGGTTCAGTGAAGGTATTAGCGTCGTGATAATAAATTCAGTCGTCTAGCAGGTTTTTCTTCGCCGGAGCTGGGGGTGGTTGTCAGGAAAAATCCCCTAATTACAATTAAGTGGGTCCCAGATGTTTTAAATATTGCCTGGTTTGAAATGAGGTAGAGAGGGTTTTTTTGAAAAAAAAAAAAAATCTATAAACTTTTCGTAAAACAAACCCACATGTTATTCACCCCAAAATGTTACCAATTGAAATAATTTGTTGATTTAAAATAAAATGTATTAATGTAGGTACCTACATAATATTATATACTCAGTTCCATCTGTTTACGAACAGAAAATGTGTTGCATTTGATAACACCATTAAGTTTTTTGAAACGGCACTATAAAGTCTGTAGCTAGCACTATGATAACCACTTACATGATCAACTTCAGTTTTATTAAAGTTTTTTCCCTTATTAAAAGTTTCAATAGTCTACCAATCAAAAAAAGTGCTTGACTGTTTAGCTTACCGATCGAACAACAAATTCTATATTAACAGAAGAATATTGATAGCATTAATTGCGATACTGATTGATTGTTGCATAAGCGAGTAGAGGGCTGAGTGCTTGAATAACCCCTCTACATTGTCTGACCATACATGTCCATGATCATCTGTACGTAGGTTTTTGGAATTCCTCGTTGTCTGTGCGCCACCCATAACAGATCCCTTGGTTGTCTATCAAAGGCCTTTTCAAAATCAACCAACACCATATGCAAATCCATTAAGGCATCTCAATGTTTTTCCATCATGATCCTTATATTATGGATTTGATATCTGTTTGATTTACCTGCGACAAACCCGCACTAGTCTTCAGATAGCCGTATTATTTTCCGCATTCGTATATCTAATACCCGCTCAACGAACTTTATAGTGTGTGACATCAGCTTGATTGAACGGTAATTGTCACAGTCTCGCGTATCGCCTTTTCGTTTGTACAAAGGAAGATGAAAACCTTCCCTCCACTGGTTGGGCTTTGGATCGCACCACCATGTTTCTTGGCAGTGTTGATAGTGTCCTTTTGAAACCGCTAGCAGTGATTTGGTTCTATCCAAGTAAGGTCTTTGTAGGAATTCAACATAATCTTCGTCGATGATGTGATGTGATGATGTGATTGAGATAATTTTGCATATTTGCGATAAATGCTTCGCCTTTCTCTTTGTCCCTTTTGTTTCTCTTCTCTCCCGCCGCCATAAATATATCTGTCAGGATAAGGCGGTGTTGCTGGGCGATTGCCTCTCCTAGGATCAATTTGCAATCTTTAACCCGAGGCTTCATGAAATGTGTTAGGCTGAAAACACACGAGATAAAGCAAAACGTGTTTTTTTGTTTCGTGGAACAAGAGAACATTGTTTCTGATGAGACTACACATACCACAGAAAACGAAACAAAACACACGTAATTGCCTACTTTTTTATGGCGCAACACAAACCAAATGAAACGAAACATAAAAACCAAGCAAAAAAGAAAAACGGGTTTTTGTTGCCGATAGCTGACCTGTTGTTTTTTGCAAAACAAAATTTTGATTCCGTTGTTTTTATTTTCTTCTTTCGTTGCACTTTACAGCTCTATTTGCTCTATGTTTACTCTGTTATTTGTTTTTACTTATCGTAGAGTTATAAATAATCTTTCAGCCGGAGTTTTTCTTTTACGATAGTTCGTATCTTGTTTTCTGATAGCATTTTCGATTAATCCCAGCAAATAACTCTGCTATTAACTATATTATCACATTCTCAGCATTTCGTTTTAGATTATATGGCTGCACCCTCCACTCTTTGCCATTTGCGTCCTTTTCCTCAATTGCTTAAAAAATTGTATGTAAGATTGGTATAACTTCAACGTCTGAGTCCGACCACATGTTAAACAACACTAAAGCAAATCGCAAATTCCATTTTGATTTATTTTAACGCATACCAAACGAAACAAGAAAACAACACGGTTTGTTTTATTACATTCTGTTTCGCTTGGTGTTTGTTCAAATAAAAATCGTTTTTTTGACTATCGAATCAAAAACATTTTGTTTGATCCGGTGTGTTTTCGGCCTTACCAAATGGTAATCAATCTGGGTTTCATTTCCGCCGCTGGTGTTAATGGTCTGGTACCGGCTTTGTTTTACGAACATGGTATTTAGAACGATGAGGACGTATGACTTGCACATGCTTAGGATGTCTTCACCCTGAGAGCTTCTGGTGCCGTATCCCAGTCCTCCATGGCAGCCGCCACTTAGCCCTCCCTCGCCAACAAACAAAAGTTCTTCTTTTGGGATGTTCTTTATGAGGTTGTGAAAATGTAGCCAGACTGCATCTTTTTCTCGCGTCCAACTTGGGGAGCATATGCAGTATGCACTGACAATATTCCACACCTCACCTTGCATCACCAGTTTGAGAGACATCAAACGATGGCTGGACTTTTGAAATAGTCAGGCGCTCACAAGTAATTTCTGCCGCAAGGATGATACCGATTATGGTCCTACCCTGTTCTGCCCCGTAGTAGAACATCTTGAAAGTTGTTATCCTAATGTCCAAGAAACGCGTCCAATTTCTGTAGTTTCGCCATTTCGGTTCTTGAACACATAAGATGTCAAATCGCCTTCTAACCATCATCTCTTCAAGCTCATAGCTACACCAGTTATACTTCCAACGTTCCAACTCGAGTCTCTTATTTTTCGCCTAAGCTTTAGCATAACTTTGCTTTCCCCCGGAAACCGAATAGCTCTGACCGCAGCGTTTCTGCCCGTCCCAAGATCAGTACCATGATAAGTAGTGCCTGACAGGGAAGAAAGTTTTCTATTAGCCTACATTTCCAAAGTGCTGTAGTTCGAGTTCGACACATACATGCTCCTATTATTTCTTGTTTGATCTTGCTTTTACGACTTGAGGATGTTTGATGTGTCGCTAGGCTCACCTGGATTTTTAAATAGCTATATGTGATTTTCCCCTTTAGTCGCCTTTTATGACAAGCGCTGTTTATCGACGTGCGCTACAGTGATATTCTTAGCCCGGAGCTTTCGTATACTTTAGTATACTGAAAAGTAAGATATTGCAATCGTGCTGCAATTTCAAACTCAACCTGAGTATGATGTGTGACATCACGACAATAGAGAAGTCCAAAAAGTGTGTCCCTTATTCCGTCGGTCCGACTGTCACCGAGGCTCCACCCACAGATTGGACAGATTTACTCCGAACTACCATTTTAAATAACGGCTACCACACAAATGGTTTTTTTTTCAACATCGATTTTCTCAAAAATGGCTCTAACGATTGTGATCATTTTTAAAATATAAAATAATTAATGTGAATACAGAGTTTTTGCGAAAATTGTCGAATAACGCTAATTTACAAAAATGCATATATTTCAAAAACCGCTGAAGTTGTTTTGAAAACAATACACACACCGACTTATACTACTATTTTTAACAAATCCTAATATAAAAAATTTTAAATATTTTTTTATAACTTTTTTCATATAGGTAACAGTTTTTTGGAATTTTTGAAAATTTCACTTTTCTCAAAAACGGCTCTTAAGATTTTGATCAATTTTAATGTCTTGAATACATTTGTTGAGTGTCAGAAGTTCAGTTTTTTTTCCAAAAGACTCGATTTACAGTTGTTAGCCAACAATATTTAAAAAAACTGAAATTTTTTCTTAAAACTTTTTTATATCAGATGCTAACGTTTTGAAAAACATCACTTATCTTAAAAAGGGCTGTTATGATTTTGATGATTTGGAGGATTTTTATACTTGGAATAAATGTAATATCATGGCACAAAAGGCTGTTGTTTTTTTGTACCACGTTATATCGTTTTTGTCCTTCCTCCTAGACGCCTGTCCCTTCTGAAAAGGATTTGGATGTTGGTCCCGCTTAGCAATCTCCTGCACACACTATTCGAGATTCCTTTTTCTTCTCTACTTTTCTACCGCACTGTACTACACCTCTCAATTAAATTACTTTTCCTTTTTTTCAAAACTACTCATCCCCAAAGGAAAACGTTCTCATTTCTTCGAGTTCGCACATCACTGGAAACATCCAACGATAAGCGAACCCTCTGGCCGACCCTGGATCTACCCTCACACATTTCCCATTTGACAGTTCGCGAATTTAATACAGAACTACCTCGATAATGTGAATCTCGAAAATGTGAACCAGAAAAAGTTAATATTGCATAGGTACTCTAAAATGTGAACTCAAAACCAATTCTTGATACTCGATAATGTGAACTTTTCTTTTTCACAAAAAAACCACCCCCTATTTGGTTTTATTGTTGCAACGCAAGAAGAACAAAACAATTTAAGTGCAGTTCTAAAAAAAAATATGAGTGTGCTTAAGACCACACGACTAAAGTAAAACTTCTTTCGCTTCGTCTAATTTAAATTGTGGGCGTGTCAGTGGGCGAATTTTGAAAATATTTACACATGAGCATCAAGGGCCCCTGGAGAGTCTATATTATAAATTTAGCTCCCTAGCTCAAACTTTGTTTTTTGCCGTCCGACCTGAAAAACGGACGATGACGGTGACGCTCTATATTTCCAACTAATGAACTGCGATTCATGGACATTTTTATCTGTCGGCAACAGATGATGAGCTTAGTATTGCCCTCTATTGAGGAGATTTAAGGGTGTTTACAAATTCCACGAACCTTTCCGCCGACTAAATTGTATGGGTTGTAACAAAAGAGTGTACGTTTGTCTACACTTCCGTTACGCCGGAAGTCTACGATTGTCTACACTTTCGTTACGCCGGAAGTCTACATTGGTCTACACTTCCGTGTCGCATTCATCAGCTTATTCCCCAAGTCAAGCGTGCGTAAAGAAGTTTTACTTCAAAAAATAAACTTAAGAAACGCTGTTACAATTTTGCAAATCTCTTGGGCGAAAATACCTGAGTCCGCCATAGCAAACTGTTTTAAAAAAATGCTGCCACGAGATTCGAGTTGGGAAGCTGAGGATTTAATCCCACAAAGTCGTATTCGCGATATAGATGGGGCATTACATTTTGAAGCAGCACTTCAACAAATTAGAGAACTCCTAAGCTGCTTTGATGCCCCAAACGTATCGATTGAGGACATTAGAACATGGGTCGTTGACGCTGATGGTGAACATAATGGTGAGAACGCTGTGTTAGCCCCCGAAGACGAGGAAACTTCATCAGTGGAAGAAATTATACACAATATAAAAGTTTCTCACTGTCGAGCCATTCAGTACTCGAATGTCTTGTTAGACTGGGCCCAAGAAAATGGATTGGGTGCAGATATAGTAACATCAATTGCGAATATCAAAACAGTTGCAATTGATAAATCTAAGCACAAAAGTATCCGTCAAACTAAAATGACAAATTTTTTAAAAACAAATTTAATTTTACTGCAACTTTATGTTATTCCTGTTTTCTTTTCTTTATTTTGCTTGTTGTGAAGTATTTATTTATTGTTTTTAAGTTTTTATGCTATTAAATTATTATTTAAATAATATTAACATCGTTTAATAACTATGGCTTTGTTTCATTTCTTTTCATTTTCAATAATCAAGTTAAAGGTCATTTCAAGGAGCATGAAATATAATAAATTCTTTAGTATCCAAAAATGTGAACCCTCGAAAATGTGAACTGCCCACGTTTTAATTAGTTCACATTACCGAGGTAGTACTGTAATAAGAAAAAATAACTATTCGAGAAATGTAAACATTGTTTGCACTACCACGCGCATTCTCAATCGAAATTATATCATTAATTAATCATTTAAATCATG
The DNA here is from genome assembly GCA_949715645.1 of Portevinia maculata. NCBI lineage: Eukaryota > Metazoa > Arthropoda > Insecta > Diptera > Syrphidae > Portevinia > Portevinia maculata. The sequence continues at coordinate 144,840,653 of OX454526.1, forward strand.
TTCCCCCATTCAAACAACCTGAAAGGGATCAAGACTAGGAGGCGTAGGATTATAAAAACCCTAGGACCAGGCACCAACAATCCTATTCGGAAAACAATCGCCCAGGAAGTTTGTAAAGTTGGGATATCTACTATTCAATACTAATGTGCCCTAGCTACTCGTATCTAGGTGGGTCCGCGCGCAGATTTGGGAAAAAGGGGGAATGCCAATCTTGCGCCAGTTCTTTCTGGGTCTTTGATGTTTCGGACCGTCCGCCCTCGCCCACGAATCGTTTTTAGATTTGCAGGGTGTTTATATTTGTTTAACTGTGTATACCCTGCCGTTGCAGACCGTTCGTCTGGTTGCAGAGTGCTTTGGACTCACACTCCGCCTTTGCAGACCGTCCGTCTGTCTCCTTTTATCTCAGACCGACCATCTGGTTGCATGAACGTTGACCCGTCGGGAGTCTCCTGACGGTCCTTGTCAGGCTCACCATCCGGATTTACTAGGCCACCGGTATCGTACTTAAGTACTACAGACCGTCCGCCTGTTTGGGTGTTCCTTTCAGTGGTCCTTTTCCCATCAAGCGAAAGGGGTTTCTCAACCTTGGGCCACCTGCCCGTGATCAGAGTTTACATGTAGTGGTCGCCTTCCCAAGGCTCTAGAGAAATGGGCGCATGGCTTATGGAACCTTGGCTCCACTTCTTCAGACCCTGCGTCTGCGCACCGATAAAAGAGGGAATTGTAAGTCAGGGAATGGAGAGTGGTTCTTGTTGCGGGAAATTTTACCGCAACAGGACGAGAAACCGATACACGTTGTCAACGGTTTAGACAGTCAAGTTGCGCTTCCAAGGGAACGAGTTTTAGTTACAAAGGTCGTTGCGTTAGAGTCGCAACAGATTCGATTATTTTTTTTTAATTTTTTGCATATTTTAGTTTATTTCCTCTTTTTATTTTTTTTTATTTTTTACTTTTCTGTCTTTCTCTTACTCTCAATAACCGTGTAAGCTCAGCGTTCTTAATATTAACGGAGGACGGCTGTCCAATCCGAAGGCCAAGCGACAAAGGATCAGGTGAGGTAATTGAAAGTCCATTTTAGAACGACGAGCGGATCAGGGTGGACAGACCCATGTTCTAATTGTTACCCAATGAGCAAGTGCCAAGAGCATAGCTCATCGTTAGGCAAGAACATTGGTCTGAAGCCTTGATCGTTTTGAGAGTATGCCTGGAGCTACTAGCCAGCCTTCAATCAAGCTATTCGCCAGATGGCAAGTAGTGGTAAGCTCGTAAGGAGCACGGTGTACTTTCAACACTCAAGGACTAGACAAGACTAGGACAAACAAACGTAACAGGACGAACAGAAACAACCACGACAAACAAATGCACCAGCGGAATAATACAGGAGCACCGACCCAAAAATTCACACACCATCACAATTACCCAGCAGAAATAAAACACTATACAGTTCGAAGACTTATAGAGCATGTATCTTTTATTGTTAATTTCTTTAATATACAACAGTTTACAACTTTTTTTGAATTGATTTATTATTTCTTTTACAACCTTTTTACATCTTTACCTTTTGTTTGAGATATTTTTCTTTCAGTTGTTTTTATACATTTTATTAACCCGTATTTTAATTTTGTTTGGATTTTTTGGATTTTTTTTAGACCTTTTGGTAGGATTTTAGAGTTTTTTTTAAACTTTGTTAGAATTAGTTTAGCTTCTTGACAGCAAATCAGGTAAATTTTCAATCAAAAAGATATGGAAGGTAAGGGACTGTCTCGTTGTTTTCGGCCAGAGAGTTAGCCAAAGGAGTGCCGAACGACACATAGGGCGGGTAGTCCAAGCCAGAGCCAACATCATCTGGCAAGTCTCAGGAACGAGACGAACCTTACCAGGGAGCGATATCAGGAAGCTATTCATTAGAGCACTTTTGGTGGAAATATGGATAAAACAAGGATAGACAGTAGACATTACGACGATGGCTCAAAGAGTCAAGCGATTTCGTGATGCCTCGGTCGCCAATTTTTCCACTTGCACGGATTTTCAACAAGAAAGCTTGTTGCCAAAATCTGTCAAATGCCATTGAAATATCTCTCCGCGGCCCAATTGGTACTATTGTTAAAAAAAACAGCTAACTCTTTGGGTAATCTGGCAGCTATCAGCGCCGTAGAACTTAACTAGGTAACCCTGACGTATTCTGACTAACAGTTGCTTTCGCATAGTAAATGCTCCGCCGTTTCTTCCTCGACGTAGTGCCCGGTCCGAAAAGCTGTGACTAGTAACTAACTAACATATTACAACGTGTGTTTCCCAGCCGGCTAAGCGGGAATGCCTGGGTCCTCGAAATAGAAAAGGGGGAGGGGGAAGAGTCGACCCGCGAATAAGCACCCAGGAATTGTGCGACAAATCAAACACTTTGCAAAATTTAGTTTAAATTAGACTTTAAATTGTATTCACTTAAGATAACTTTACACTGTCTTTGCTTCCTGGCGTCGATGCGGCGTGGCTAAGCTCCGGCGGTGAACTCCCTGAATCCTAGGCGCCGTTGTCTTGTATAGGCTCCTTTTGGTGTGAGTTTTCCCTATCGCAGTGGTGGTGCTGCTTGTGTGTTCTTTTGGTCTCTACTGCTGTTGTAGTCCATGCTGCTGTTGATGTTGTTCTGTTGTTGTGTGATCTTTGCTGATGGTGTTGTCTATGCTGCTGTTGTTGTTACCTTCTAACTACACTACACTACCAAACTCCCTTCTACCAAACTACGGTCTGGGAGGGGCGAGTACCTGGGCCGCAATATACTGTGTACCCTGTGTTCCCGCTGCCCGCTCTTGCTACTTGAGCCCGTAGTGTCCGCTAGAGCCCTTCTGCTCCACACATGTTGGCTGGATCCAGCTGTCATGTGTCTGGTCCGGCGGCCACCACTCGACTGATATTGCATTTCGTGGGAGTCATGCGCATCCACTCGGTGCGAGCTGGAGTGTGGTAATTGTGGGCGCGCGTGTTGATATTGGTGGGAGTGTGCGAGTGTGTGTGCTGTCGTGGGTTGATGTTGGTGTAGTGAGTTTTGTTAGTGTGGTTGGCGCTGCATTCTGCTTGCTGATATCTTGGTGGTGGTGGGCAGGTGTTTTTGTGCCACAGCACATGTGGCGAAGATTACTTCGTTACAATATCAGTTCTTTAACATGGGTTTGTTACAGGTAAAGCCACGACGTCTAACTTTGACGCATTATTTCAAATATGGAAATGACGAGGCAGACCGATGTTGGTTTTACTGTTTTGTGAAAGCGCTTGATAGAATTAAACATCAAATATTGCTTCATAAGTTATATTTTCTCTGGATATCTTGCTGCCCAGATGGCTGACACTGCGACCTGAAAGATCTGTTGAAACGGTTTACTATTTCAAGAAACGTACCGCCTCCCTAATGAAGGCTAGCACATCCTTGGCGACAGAATTTCTTAACTTTACTGACGAACGTATTTCTGTGTGGAAGATACGTCTTCTTAACCAATGTAGTGCTGGGTATTCACTGAGTTTGTTCTAAGACCTACATTATGTCTCTGAGCACAGAATCAATTTGTTAATATGATACTTCAAACCACAATGGCCTGACAGGAAGCCCACCAGCTTCCTTGTACTTGTCTTGTCTCGTATAAGAATTTCCTTATAGGAGTAAGGCTTGATAAACCTTTTGTATTGTCTGAGCCCAAGAACATTTTTACAACGGGCTGAATGACGTTGGTGTTCCCAATTATAAATCAGTCCAAGAGCGGTTGTGCAGTTGACACTGCGACAAGGCTCTGGTCCTAAGAACGCGTATTCTGAGCCAGCCCTAAGTAGCTCGTTCACAGATTCGTTGCCTGCAATTCCTCTGTGGCCGGGTACCAAGTTTGACCTTGTTGTGTTTGGCTAGGGATTGCAGCGCATCGCAGCATCACTTAAATGTCATAGACTCCATTGAATTGGACGACCGTGCAGTGAAATTAAGCATTTGCTTTTTCGTGTGCCAACAGTTTTTTTTTGAATTTCCACCACGAAGTAACTTTGTCTGCTAAGCTAACCATACAACTGCACCAAAACACTTCTTTCCTATCTCTCTATTCTTTCTAAAGCAAGTGGCACCGAAAAACATGCAATGAAATATGCCATTGCTAGGTGCTACTTGTTGTTCACAAATGCTTGCGCTGTGTTCATAGCACAATAAGGGTACTGTAACATTTACGGTAAAACCCCCTTTAGCGTAAACAAATTATATAAAAAGAAAAGAAAAAGAAAAGCTATATGAAGGTCTAATTTCACCGAGGTAGTGCACGTTTGGGAGAATTTAAGGGTGATGAGAGAATGAAGTTGTTGGCAACGCTCCGGAAACATATCAGTAATGTAGCTGCTTCCTTGTTTATAGAATGATAAGGTTGGTCTGTTTACTTAAGCTTATTCTTTTGCTAATAATTAGACAACAGTATTATTAAAATGAGTTTACATTTTTTAGAAAATCCAAAAAAAAAGATAATAAATAAATTTAACATCTACAAAAAAAAAAAAAAAATCAAAAACAAAAAAGTTATATTAATAATAATCACTAATCATATGTGAAAAAATGTTTTTTCTACTCATATTAAAACATGGTTCAAATCTGCATGTTTTTTAAAAGATTTATTACGACGGTTAAACGGTTCACGATTTGCATAACTTGTTTTGTGTGCGTCTTTCTTTAATAATTTGGTATGCCTTAGACAAGGAACAGTAACATTAAAAGATATTGTTGAACACATGACTTGAAGCTATGGCAATTAGGATCATCATAAAGAAAAAGAGCTTCAGAAAGTTCCCCATGGTTGACAACACTAAAGAAATTTTTTCAACTTTAAACGATCAAATTACGATTTTAGGCGTTAACGCCAGGAATTAAAACATGACTTCTCCAACCAATTTTGGCACGAATGGATGGTTTCCACAATTTTAAAAGACTCCGAACAGCTTTTCATGGAAACTGAAAATCTCGAAAATTTGTTAGACTTTCGCACTAAGTGGCGCAGTGTATACAAGTTTTATGTGTTACTAGACCCTGGCATGATTTGAACCCGAGACCTCTTGGTCAGTAGTCGAACGCACTAACAACTAAGTTACTGCGTCCGCAATAAGTTTTTGTATATATTGTTTATGGTCAAAACAAGCACCTTTGTTCTTTCCATACTTAAAAAATATTGTTGACCCGCAAACATTTTGCGAGCTCTGCTGACCAAATATGATTTTTCATTTAGACATGTGGTTAGGTTAAATAAATAAATATTAGACATTAACCGCCCATTTGTACGTTCGAAGTTATACTTTTGGCTCGAATGGAAGGGCCCCACAACTTTACACCGATTACAAACGGCAAATTTGAGACGCTTTTCCTGGCAAATTATACTCTATGATGTTTGTCCGAAATTTGTAAGAGATGGGATAGTGAACTATGCTCTATGATGTTTGTAAGAGGTGGGACAGTGACCAAACTGTAGGTTTTAATGGAGTTATTGAACGCTCAGTAAGCCAATACACTAACCACTGAACCTAATCTTCTTGTTCGTCTTTAACGACGAGGTTATGACCTGGACTAGAGGGATCATAACCCTCCCACTTCACTACATTAATACTGGCCCACCTGTTGATTTGGTCTACCCAAATACTTACTTGCTTAACGGTTTCCAAACAGTGGAGTCTCTGCCCTTCAGCGATCTGACATTCACTATGACTTGGTCTCCAAAACGAAGGTTCAGTCTTCCATGCCGTTTTCAGCGTTGGGGCTGAATCAGTTACACTTTACGGTTTATTCGCAAGAACCTAAAACTAAAAATAATTATGCTTTATTACAGTGGTAATTATTAATCTGAAATAATTATTAATTTATTACAGTGGTAATTATTAATCTAAAATAATTAGACAAAACAAAAACTGATTTTCTTTTAAGCATATCACCTTAATTTTTAATTCGTAGGTCTTGGTTGTTCCCCAAAACGACCAAGATTTTGATTCACCTGACAGAATGGAACATCAGTCAAATGTGGTATTACCAGGCAGATTCGGGAGTACGGTCAGCTTAAATCGTGTAATTAAAAACCGACGAACGAGAGTTCCTGACAAACCAAATTATCCTCTTAATCTGTGGTCTATCATGAAGAATTGTATTGGCAAAGAGCTGTCAAAGATACCGATGCCTGTTAATTTCAACGAACCTCTTTCAATGTTGCAGAGGTACGTCCTACCACTTTTTCCTACCGCTCCAACAATAATATTCAATTGTTCCTTGTATTTTTAGGCTTACTGAAGACTACGAGTATGCTGACTTGTTGGACAAAGCGGCGCAATGTAGCGATCCGTGTGAGCAATTGGCATATGTGGCAGCATTTTCTATCTCAAGTTATTCCACTACTGCAAATAGAACTGGAAAGCCATTTAACCCACTGCTTGGAGAAACATACGAGTGTGATCGTATGGATGATCTAGGATGGCGTGTTATAGCTGAACAAGTCTCTCATCACCCACCGATGGCAGCGATTCACTGTGAGGGCAAAAACTGGAATTGCTGGCAGGAATTTACCATGACAAGTAAATTTAGGGGAAAATATCTTCAAGTGATACCTTTGGGTAATGCATATGTAGATTTCGCTTCCGGCCATAAGTACTCTTGGAGAAAAGTTAAACAAATAGCAATTCAGTTATGTCCTTGAGATATAAACAACTATCTTTTATTTCTAGGTAACCACCACAGTCCATAACATTATAGTGGGTAAACTTTGGATAGATAATCACGGGGAAACAGAAATTATAGGACAAAATAAGGCTAAAGGTCTTAAATGTCATTTAAAATATATTCCATACTCATATTTCACTAGAGATGCACAACGAAAAGTAAAAGGAGTTATCATTGATGAGAATAATGAAGTAAAATGGGTTTTACGAGGTATTTGGGATAATAAAATTGAAATTGCGTCTGTGCTTTCAACTTCAGGATCATCAGAAAGTCCTGTTTATAAGACAGGAAATTACAGAACAGTTTGGACTAGAAAACCACCGCCAGATGATAGTGAAAAGTATTTTTAATTACATATATTACTTGCAGAACCATAAAACGTATTCCTATATTTTGTCTAGGTATTACAATTTTACAACATTGGCCAGCCAATTAAATGAAATGGAAGAGGGTACTGCACCAACAGACTCGCGACTACGACCCGATCAGCGATTAATGGAGGATGGTCGGTGGGACGAAAGTAACGCGGAAAAGATGAGGTAAGTACAGCATTTATTTTAAAAATATTTGGAACAAATGGTCAGTACAAGACGCCAGAAGGCGTTTTTAAGACAATAACAAGGTTAGGTTAGGTTATAGTGGCAGTCGGCAGAAGCCGACACACTTAGACGAATAAAAAGGTCCATTGCGATACCACGGATCTATCTTCTTCCTACTCGTTGAATCAGTTGGAGCTTTTGATAAAGCTTGAAAGACTTTTAATGTCGATGTTTATGAGATTGTTGAGATCATTGTAAAAGAAAGATCCCAAATTTTGTTTTCGTCTTTGAGAGAGAGAGCAGGGCATGTGCAGAGAAGGTGGAGAATAGTCTCCTCCTCCACCTCGTCAAAGCGCTTCTGCAGAAGTCATTTGTATAGACGCCAATCCTTGTTTCATGCTTGCCTATAAGGCCGTGTCCGGTGATTACACCAATTGTAGCACCAATGTGCAGTCTGTTGAGAGAGATCAAACACTTCGAGCGTTTCAGATCCAGCTTTGGCCAAATCTGTTTCGTCTCTAGAGAGGAGTTGCCACTTGTCCACCTAAGGTTAGTTCTCACAATGGCGTTCCTCATAAACATGAGTTTGCATGTAGCAATTAAAATGATGCCTAAGGGACCTTTATCAGGTAGAAGGGGCAGTATGGTTCCTTTTCTGTCGAGTTCATCAGCCCTACAATTCCGCCATCTCCGATGATCAGCAGTCTAGGACTGCGATGGAGTTTGTAGAGACAGGATGTTCATACCGGATATCACGTTCCTCTTCAGCCACGATAGGACTTCTTTAATCGCCATGATTTCCGTAGTAGTCAAATTTGCTAGGGAGGATTCTAAATTGTTTAGAATAGAGGAGTGGCCGATTTCATTCTCGGACCACTGGAACGCTTGCTTACTAAAGATGTCAAAAGGTGTTAGGTGAAACAGAATGTAATTGCAGCAGAGGTAGTAGTGCGCAGTGCACCAGTCATACAGAGGTACGCTGATCGTTGGACTTTGCTTAGCTTATCGCGATTTATCGCTTTGTATAAGGCAGTCCACCAAACACCCCGTACATAAGTATCGGTCTTATTACCGATATGTATAGCCAGTTGGTAATGCGGGGTTGAAGGCCTCATTTATTACCGATGGCTTTTTAGCAAGAGAAGAGTGCTACCGAACTCTTTATTGTATAATTGGTTTCCAGCTAAGCTTTTTATCCAGAATGAGACCCAAGTATTTAGCTTCATCAGAAAAGCTTGTGGGAGGTTCAATGTGTGGAATTATATATTTCCTAGTGAATAGCACAAGTTCGGTTTTGTGGGGGTTAACACCTAACCCACAACGATCTGCCCATGTCGTTAGCTTGTTGAGAGCGTTTTGGAGAAGTTATTTCAGTGTGTTTAGGTGCTTCCCTGAGGCGGCAATTGCAACGTCGTGCGCATAGGCAATCACCCTGCAGCCCTCCCTTTCCAGGCACATCAGCAGCTCGTTCACCACTAAGTTCCAGAGAAGGGGGAGAGGACTCTGCCTTGCGGGTTAACTCTACTGACAGATCTTCTGGCAGATGTCACACCCAGTTTTGATCTTATAATCCGACTTGTGAGTAGTAGATTAATAAGCTCACCAATTGAGTCATCTACTTTTAGAGCTGACAGTGCATTTGCGATCGCGGATGTGTTGACGTTGTTAAAATCGCTTTCAATTTCCAGGAATGCAATAGTAGTGTATTCTTTATGGTCAAGGAAATATTCGATTGAACGTACTAAGGTATGTAAGGTTGTTTCAACAGATTTACCATTGCAATATGCATGTTCAGCCGTAGACAGGGGTCGTGTATCAATGTTAGTGCGTAGATGGATATCAATCGGCCTTTCTAACGTTTGTAGAAGGAATGATGATAGGCTTATGGGTCTGAGATCTTTAGGATTTACATAGGAGCATTTACCGGCTTTGGGTATACAAACTACTTTAACTTCTCCATAACAGCGGAATGTAGACCAGCTCCATGCAGCTTGCCAGAATTATCTCAAGCTGAGGCAAGATGATATCCGAGGTGTTTTGAAGTTCTGCTGGTATTATGCCGAATGGCCCCGCGGATTTATACGGTTTGAGGCTGTGTAACGCCCACAGCAGTTTGTTCCTAGTAATTAGACCCGTGCAGTTAGTTGTTCGTGCAGTTGACCTGTTTGGTTCGCATTGCTAATAACGTGGGAAATGTGTATCCAGTAGTAGATTAAGCGATTCTTCGCTAGAAGTGGTTCAGGAGCCGTCTGCATTCTTCAAACAACTAGGTTGGCTGAGAGGATTTTTCTTAGCCTTGACGCCTCGGATGATTTTTCTATTTTTCCACAAATGAGTCTCCAGGACGAGCGTTTAGCTTTCCTCGCAATAACAAGGAGCATCCACACAATTATATACTGTAGAGCGCTATCTAGTTTTGAAATTCTTTCCAAGCTCATCTTTACCAGTAATTTTTTTTTAAATTTTGCTGGCAAAAACGATTTGCCATGACCACAAAACAGATAGTGCTTTCAAGTCAAAGTGAACCATGGGCAGTCGCCCTTGTTGCGAATTTTGAATTTTCATTATTTACAGCGTGGTTACACCCTCTTATTTTTTTATATGTTTTGATGAACTAATCAAATATCCCTCTCTGAAAATATTAATATGTATTTGCAATTTTTATTTATAAATACATTAAAATTCTTATCCGCAGTTTTTATATTCCTACGTTCGCGTAAGTCGCGCTCATGTTAAGACTCCTTTAGAGAAAGATAAAGATAGCGTAAACTAGAGCGAGTAGTAGCCCCGATATGAAGCTAGAAACGTAAAAAACGCACCTCCTAAAAATTTCTTTTACTCTTTTTCCACTTCTCCAGTGGCGTTATGGGCATTTTGGTCAGCAATGCCAGACCACGCTCACTATGCCTGTCCGTACTTGCAGCTGATCGTCGGTTGTATTACCATGTTTTAAAGCAAGGAGTTTCTCTTTTCATCATCTTCTTCTTATTTAACGCCAAGTAAATGATTCAAGGGATGATAACCCCGCAGGCGCACCAGTAGAAATGCAGTAAAGTGGGAGGATATTAAAACAAAATTATATATTCAAATAAATGAACACAACACAACGGCACATTTTTTTTTTACTTTTTATTTTTATCACTGCAGCAACCCAAAAAACAGCGCCAGTCGTAAAAGGCGACTAAGGGCAGAAATCACACCTTGGGAATTTTAGCATTAATGTGAGCCAAGCGTAACATTTAATATCTTGAATTTGTCCCGCAAGTTTGTCACACGACTGCAGATCACCGGTGTCGTAACAAGAAGGAGCATGCACCACCAGCATTTGATTGGCCTCAGTTATAAAGTAGGGATGCAGTAAAGTGGGAGGGATGGGATCCTTTCGATTCTGATCATAGCTTCGCCATCAAGGAAGAATAAAAAGAATAACGGCGCATTGTGGCGTCCGAATACCTCCATGTGGGGCCGAACTTTCGAGATTTTCAAGGCCAAATCCATATCCAATATAGAAATTTCATTGAAATTAATTTATTATTTTACTTACTTATTGTACTGTACATACCATTCTGAATCGCAGTTTATTATTTTTTTTTAAATTATAGATTGGAAGAGAAACAACGGATCAAGCGAAGATTACGCGAATCTGATGCTGAAAATGCAGCTTCTCAAGGACGACCCTACCCGCCTTATGAACCTATCTGGTTTATTAAACAACAAGAGGATGGTACCGAAAATGTTGTACATGTTTATAAAGGCAACTACTGGGAGCATAAAATGAAACAAGATTGGAGTGTCTGTCCAGACCTTTTTTAAAATTGTATGCAAACTAAAATGGATGGCAGAAAATTAGAAAATGCTAATTTCAAACACACATCAAAACTTTTGTGCGCCATCATACTCCACATATACCCACGAATAAAAATAGGTTTTACGTTCCAGTGCTCGGCGTAGATTGAACGCTTTGGTCCTGTTTATTTAAACAATTATTAATTTTTCAAAACTACTTTAGTATATTGCACTAAAGTAAATAGCTACATAAAATAAGAAAATATTTTCTATATTATTGTTTGTTGAAAGAATGGTTTATTCATATGTTTTCTAATTATAAAATTACATGTTTTCATTGTTCCATTACGATAGTTTTTCTTTCGTAAACCTAACGAAAATTTTCAGACCAACAATTTAATATATATATATACCTTAATTTAATATATGATGAATGAAGATTTAAACTACTGCTGTAAATTATTATTTGTTATTTAAAATGAGAACCATTGTTAAAGTCGGAGGAAATTTCATAGATATTTCCTTCCGATAGCGAGCTTTTTAAAAGCATGTATATAATTTAATACAATAAAAATAAAAAAGATGTTAAAAATTCAATAATTATTACTTGATCCTAATAGGATTGATCTCAACATTATTAATATCGTATTGAGTCGCTGTATGTGCTCTCGACGCCGATAGGTATTGTTTACTCCACTGTCTCCGCATAGCGATTTTCCCACTCACGAACCACGCACGAAACGCACACAGCGCGATGCATTGATATATTTGTTTAACTTTTATTATTATCTCATTTTATTGCAATTCCCCCAAAGCTACCTGAAATTAATGTTGAAATAATCGCACGACCTTTGGGCTCGTCCGTCACCAACCAATAAAACCCTAAACAGGAGAAAAATACAAAAAAAAAAACAAAATTATAAGTGACGTGACCCAAGGTGCGCTTACACACGCAAGTATTACAGGTAAGAGTAAAAGTTAAAAAAATCTCGGAACAAGTAATCAATGAAAGTAGCTTGCCGAAATGTAGCACATATTTTAGTTAATGAACTAAAATGATTTGGAGAAAACAAAAATCAAAAAACAAAAGGTCGTGTGTGGGTGAAAAAGTGGATAGCCCATAGACAAAGTTTAGGTGCATCTGAAAGACTTAAATGAACTTTCCGCAGAAGATCCTGCAATCTATATATAAAAATCATTCGAGGATGACAGAAGACGGTTTCAATTTTCTTTTGGAGAGTGAGATGCCATACGTAAAGAAAATTAACATTACTATGACAAATACGTTGTCATCATGTAGTGTTGAGGACAAATTAATCCTCGTCGGCTTTGTTGATCAAGTTGGTCTTGCAATGAAACTAGTTATTTCATTTACTTCCCGACGTTTCGACAGGGGTTGCTGTCTTCTTCAGGGGATCTTTATTGATTGAAAACATATAATAACAAAATATGTATATAATAATAAACTATATTATATGGTGAAACAAACTTACATAGATAAAAAAGTGAATTATTTTTATTTTTACATTTAGAGGAGAAACTAATTTTAGTTGAATGTACAGGATTACACAAAAAAAAAAAAAATTTAAATTAACCACTTCTTGTGAAGTTTAGTCGTGGAGTGACGGACAGAATTCAAAATTTCCTCGCCGAAACGAGAGAGCTATATACCGCCGAGATGTTTTGGGTGTCTTGCTTTCTGTTCATATTGTTGCGGTTGTTGATTATGTGCAGGGTTTCCAGAGTGTACCTCTTTGACATGTGCCTCTCCGTTTGTAGGATTTGGACATTGTCGAAATCTGCTTGGTGTCCACTCTCAATTATATGACTGGCAAGCGCTGTCTTTCCTGCCTTCTTGCTTCTTATGTCGGATCGGTGGTTGGATATTCTTTGGGACAAAAATTGTTTGGTCGTCCCAATATAGCAAAGATCTATCAACATGGTATTTCTTCATGTCGTTGCAGTACTTGTACTGTGTTCCAAAATACATAATATCCAAATTCCTTTCAAAAGCTTGTGCGGGATAGAACAGAACACATCAGTATTTAGAATTAAGTCAAGTATTTTCAGGCGTCCCACGAAGTTACTTGGTTTAAACTTGTACTTTAACTGCGGCTTAATAGTGCATCCAGCAGCCTTCATCCTACTGTTTTTTTTGACATTCATTCTTTATTGCTTATTAAATATCAACTTACATACTAAAGAAAGATTATTAGATCTAACTTAAAATTAACACGACAGTTATTCTAAATTAATAGTCCTTATGCGGACATTTTTTAAAAACTCGGCATCTTTATCAAATTGTATATTTTTATATAAAAACAAATTACAAACTACCTACTCTACTTACATAAACTACGTAACGTATTCTAAATATAATTAGGATTCTGAGCACTCATTGCCTTGCACTGTAAAGTTGCCTGCAAATAGGTGGAATCCTAAATCCCTCGCTTGGCTGTTCCGCCTATAGCTCGGACTCTATAGCACTTGTGCTCACAGAGTGGGATTTGGTTGCAGAGAATGTTTGCGATGAACTGAAACAACCTTGTTGACTCTCGTGTCGAAAGTGTTTCTTTATTTAAAAATGCATGTTATTTATACTAAAATTCGTCTTAATTCTATACCTATTTCGATTCTTGAACCCTACTGCTTCATCGATAATTATTGCATATGATACACAATTCCACTTGCAGCAGGTACCCGAACACTTGAGTATTTATTTTGTCTAATCACTATATTGCTGTGACATGCACGTCGGCTACGGCCGGCGTACCCAGTGTATGTAATTCGAGTATGCTCTGCATATCTTTTGTGTGGATTATTATTGTACATATGGTTCAATGATTTATGGCTTGTGCCGAAGTAGTATTCTTGAATTACTACGGTCAATGATTTATGGCTTGTGCCGGGTTCAAGTATCGAAATAGTATTCTTACATTATTACTTGGGTGGTCGCTGGTGCGATCCCCTCACAGCGCAACAAGTAGTCAAAATCCCAATCAAAATCAAAACGCGAGGAAGAAGGGAAACCGTCTGATGAACTAGGTTAGGTTAGGTTAGGTATGTGGGTTGATGAGGCAGCGGTGTTGATGCTGCATCATCGCATTCAGGCCAGTGTTGACCCATTGTGATGCCCATAGGGGGTCCATGTGTGTTGGTTGTGGTGCCTTCCTTGTCTCGTCGGTGATGTCAATCACATCCTCTCCAGTCATCCGGTTTTTGCTGAGAACCTGAAAAGATTGGAAAGAGGGATTTCGGATAGTTCCGTTAGGCTGTGGAAAAAATAGTTTCCTAAAGTTCTCTTTCTTAATTGACTGAGGCTTGGGCAGTGGCACAGAAAGTGGACAGTGTCCTCGTGTGCCTCCTCATCGCCACAGCCTCTACAAAGGTCTTCGTCAGTGAGACGCATTTTCAGGCTGTGGCTCCTCAGAAGGTTGTGTCCAGTGAGTATTCCCACCAACATCGAAACAGATTTCCTGTTTTTCCGAAGGAGCTTGTGGGTTCTGGCTTTATCATAGTCAGGCCACATTTTTTTGGATGTTTCGCAGGTAGGAAGGGTATACCACCTGTTTTTGGCGATCTCCAGGATTTTCTGCCCCACCCGTGCTTTGAGGTTACACAATGGCGGTTTTACAGACTGATCCGCCTGCTCATGACTCATGGTAGAGCTCTTTCTTGCCAACTCATCAGCAATTTCATTATTGGCTATCAATGAAAATTGTAATATTGTTGTACCCCAATATCTGGGTCACCAGCTATAACCTGGGTTGAACCGACTTGGGCCATTGCACTGTGTCGACACAGTATTGCTGCGCTTTGCATAAGCTCACGCAGCAGTACTGTTTAACATTTGTAATTGGCACAAGAGGTAAACGACACAGTATTGCTGCACTTTGCATAAGCTCACGCAGCAATACTGTTTAACATTTGTAATTGGCACAAGAGGTAAACGGCCGGGAGTTGCTGAGTGGACGATTCAGCAAGTTTCGATTGTAAACACCGGTTTACGATTGAGTCTGATTGAAACAACGAAGCGCGACGGTCTTTTTCTATTTTTAATAACATTTTGGCGCAGCCGGTAGGATCGAGAAAATTTCGTTCGATTGATTTTCATTTGTAAACAAAACAAAAAGGGTTTAAAGAATAGAGAACATTTCGTTCGATTGATTTTCATTTGTAAACAAAAAAAAAGGGTTTAAAGAATAGAGGAAATTTCGTTCGATTGATTTTCATTTGTAAACAAAAAAAAAAGGGTTTAAAGAATAGAGAAAATTTATTTAATTTAGTGCTGAAAAAAAAAGTAAGGAGAATAAAAAAGTGAATTAAAAAAGAAAAATCTAATTAAACAAAAAATAGTTTGCCGTGAAAGTGATAGAAGAGATAAAAGTGAACACAAAAACACAAAAAAAAACAAACACAAAGAGAAGGTGCAATAAAAAAAAAAAACTACCAAGGCAAATAAAAAAAGGAGATAAGCGGAACAAAGAAAGTGCATTATCCCAAAAAGGAAAATTTTTAGCACAACCAACAAGGAAGGTAAGTATACCCTTTCATACCCTTTCATTTATATATTTATATTACATATATAACTAAAAATAATATTCAGGAAAATTCGTATGTATATGATACGTATGTGGGGGAACAGGACTCTCTGCTAGTGTTACTTATTATTTACTTGTTTCAGTTTTGCTAAAAGTGGGATTAGTTGTATTTTTCCGCGTCTTTGTGATAAGTATAAGACCCTCATCTGCCATCTTTCTTGTTTATTTTTGACCGCTTTTGTGTTCTATTGGTAACAAAGTTGTCTGTAGTTTTACATGTCCCTGTGTGCCAAGCGTAAAGACCTTCATTTGCAGCCCGTCTCGCTTGTTCTGACTGATTTGGTGTCCCATTACGGTAAGTTGTTCATTAAAAGATTCGTTTCAACAGTTAATGGCCAAGAGCGAAATTGAGGCCCATCTGTATGAGCTAATCGAATTGAACGAAGAATTGAAGAAGGGCATAAAAGAGGAAAAACGGCAGTTACAGGAAGTGAATGAAATACTTCTCGCGGAACTTAAGGATATACTGAATACTGAAGTATACGAGCTGATCTTTCAGCAAATAAGTTTTTGTTGGGGTCAATTCACGCGCGCAGAGACAACAGACGCTATTTTGACGGAATATATAACAGCCTTACAGAATTTAAGAAAGCGACACAGTAGGGAAACTCAGAAGTTCACTAAAGAATTAGAAAACATAGGGACGGGCTACAGTCCGCTTGGGCGAACTGTTGGATACCCTATTCTTATTCCTATCCCTCATAAGTGGGCGTGACAAAAGTCTAAGTATGGTTGAATTGTTAAGAACGCTTTACATATTTTGTTATATAACATTTAAAGGATTTTATCAAAAAAAACGCTCCCTACCTCAAACTTGGGTGTTTCAATAAAATTGTTTTATTTAATTGTGGGCGTGTCAGTAGGCGGATTTAAAAAAATTAACACATAAGCATAAAGCGCCCCTAGAGAGTATATACGAGTATTATAAATTTCAGCTCCCTAGCTCACTTTGAATTTTCAAAAAAAAAAAAAATAATAATAATTGTGGGCGTGCCAGTGGGCGGATTTTGAAAATATTTACACATAAGCATAAAGGGCCCATAGAGAGTATATATTATAAATTTCAGCTCCCTAGCTCAAACTTTGGATTTTCAAAAAAATTGTTTTATTTATTTGTGGGCGTGTCAGTGCGCGGATTTTGAAAATATTTATACATGAGCTTAAAGGGCCCATAGAGAGTATATATTAAAAATTTCAGCTCCCTAGCTCAAATTTTGGTTTTTCAATAAAATTGTTTTATTTTTTTGTGGGCGTGGCAGTGGGCGGATTTTGAAAATTTTATATCCCGAGCAGTTTTAGGAGCCATAGATCGTATATAAAAAATTTCAGCTTCCTAGCTCAAAATTCGATTTTTTCCAAAATTTTGTTTTTTTGAGTTTGTGGGCGTGTCTGTGGGCGGATTTCAAAAATTCGTAAACTTGATTATTTCGGGACCCTAGAGAGTATATGGTTAAAATTTCAGCTCTCTAGGTCCAGTTTAAAGGCCTAATTTTTGCCGACGGACGGACGGACGGACATGGCTAGATCGACATTACTATCGATGCTGATCATAAATATAGTAACTTTTATGGGTCTACGGGCAATATTAAGGTATGTTACAAACTATGCGTCAAAATTAATATACCCCTAGAATAGGGTATAAAAAGTGAGCGCCTGAGAAAAGAGGCTGAGAGACAACTCTGGCGAACAACTGAAGAAGCCGATCAGCAAGCTGACCAACTAGCCAGCGAGTTAGATAAAAGCTTATCCGCACAAAAAGAGTTAAGGGAGAAAATCAGGCAGTCGTCCACCCCCGTCTCTCACAAAAACCTACTGCCGTTGCTCTGCGTGTCTTCCGCAGCACACCACCAGTGACAGCAACCGACATCTCCGTCGCCAACGGCTAAGAGAATTTCCACAGTTAGTAGGGCAGTTCAGACCCTACCAACTATTAGCGTATCTTCGGGCCCAATCAGCTCCAAAGTAAATCCAATCAGCCACATCCTGACACAGAAGACAAGTTCAGATAAGAATATGTCTTTCGAAAACGCGTCAAAGGTGGTTGCAAGGTTGGTGCCACCGTTCTCTGGAGAGAGAACCGCAGACATAGCTGGCAAAGTTTACGAGTTTCTAAACGCCTGCCAGCTAGGGTTCAAGTGCTTAGGAGATGATGCGACGGAAGAAATGTTCGTCTCATTAATCTCCACAAGGCTAATGGGTGATGCGTTCGACTTAGTTCGAACCAACCAGCCCAGATCATTAAGAGAACTGGAGGCGTTAATAAAGACGGCATACCTCTCGGTTCAAACATTAGATAGCGTAATACAGGAACTTAAACAGTCCACGCAACTAATGACAGAGGACTTCCAGGCATTCGCTAGGCGGCTGAGCACGCTGAGAGTCAAAGCGAAAGATATTATCGACTCTCGATATTCGGCCACTGATTCCACGGCACTGGTTAAGGAACTGCAGAACACAGTGATCACAGTTTTCAAAATGGGTATGTTTGATCCTGCGATAAGGCAGTTCATGCTCACGACAACTGAGCAAGACCTAACCGTATTAGTGGACTTGGCCCAGCGAACATCTACATTGCTTGGTACACGCCACAACATCGGTGCTCACCCCTATGCGAGTAACGTTTTTCCGCAAGCACAGGGCACTGGTTATTCCACCAATCCCCATGCGAGTAGCGTTTTTCCATACTTACCAGGCACTGGTTATGGGACAAGCCCATATGTCCACTTGTGGCCCCAAACAGCGGGCCCTAGCTGGCATACTCACAATCAGGCGGTGGGCCCTCTGGGTGAACAAATGGTTATTCCTCCTCCGAGTGGCATACCTTATAGCAACACCACTATGGATACAACATCTGCAGCACCCGCACAAAGTAGGAAAACATATAGTTTAAAGTGTGGGTTTTGTAACAAAACTAACCACACCTACGCTGAATGCCGGCAGAGGAAAAATACGCCCTACTGCCAGAAGTGCATATGCATTGCACTTCTGGACATGGGCAGGAAGTTTTCCCACAATCCAAGGTGTTTGTAGCCAAGGCCAAACCGGGCGTAAAAAAATGCTTGTGGTGCTCACGAACCGGGCACACTGAAGAGGATTGCTATAGCAAGCAAAACTACATGAAGGTGGCTTCGGTAAACCCCAACGGGCACAGCCAGTAATTGACTGTGCCCCAAGGACCCCGGAATTAAAAAAAACATGTAACGGCAAAATCTTCAGTGCCAAATGTCGTTCGAAAATTAAACATCAAAACCACTCGTAGGAAGATAACGGACAAAATCAAGGTGGAGAAACGCAAACGTTTCGATACGGTTTTTCCTTTACTTTGTCTTTTCGTTTTCCTTCATCATTTACATTCAATATTTTGTATTATTAAGTTAGCATTAGGGAACTCATGGGAATTTTTACAATCGTACTTAAGGCTTAATTCACAAAACTTGGGGGAAATCCTTATAGGTTACCCCAAAAGGTACTTAGGAAAAACAAAACACGATCTGTTCTTAGCGTACAAACGCAACGTTCACGACGTGTATGTACGATTTCCTCTATCTACTACAAAAAGGGGTTTCGTTACATTTCTGGTGGACACTGGCGCAGACGTCAGCCTCATCAAGCAAAGTACCCTAAATAAAGCAAACACGATTAGTCCCGCAGAGCGTCAGGAAATAGGTGGTGCATTCGGAGGAATGATAGAAACCCTAGGAACTCTGACAGCAAAAATTCCATTGTCCAGCAACTTTAGGCTGGACGCAAAATTGCATATCATAGGTGACACAGCCGACATACCAGCCGATGGTATTCTGGGGCGTGACTTGCTCTGGAACTGTGCTGTGATTGACACCGTTGCCAAAAAGCTGCAGTTTCTGGATAAAAGAAGTAAGGCAGTGGTGGCAGAACTCCCACTCAGAACTTTCGAGTCTTTAGGTAGGGGTAAGAATAACGTTTGTCCTAGTGTAGTGCATATAAAGCCTCGGACACAAACTGTAGTAAGGCTTAACGTAGACACCAATTTACAAACCATCTTGGTTCACAGCCAAGAATTGGAGCCAGGTGTCTATTTAGCCAACACTATAACCGAGGTAAGAGATGGCCAAATTGTAGTGCCTATTCTAAATGCTAACACCGCCCCGTACTCCTTAGACTCTAGCTTCGTTCCCAAATTTACCAATTTCAACAAATACAACAAAATAAGTCGGGAAAAGCAACGGCAAACTGTGTTTACAATTGGCAAAAGGGATCCGAATCAGCGAATCTCAGCCCTTTTAAATTCACTTCAGCTAGGTAGCGATTTGAACGCAGAGGAGCAAAGAGCGATTGAGAACGTTTGCGTCCAATTCAATGACATATTCCATCTTGAAGGCGACCCACTTTCAAGTACCAGCCTACTCGCTCATAAAATACCAACAAAAACCGATCAAGGGCCGATCAATCAGAAGCAATACCGCTTGCCACAAGTCGCGAGAGACGAAATCAACAACCAAGTCACAAAAATGCTTCAGGACGGAGTGATTTCCACGAGCAAATCACCCTGGAACTCCCCTCTTTTGGTCGTCCCCAAAAAACCAGGAGCCGACGGCCAAAAAAGATGGCGAGTTGTAGTGGATTTTCGTAAGCTCAACGAAGTAACTGTAAAAGACGCTTTTCCTCTGCCAAGAATAGAGGATATTCTCGACCAGCTAGGAAACTGCCGTTATTTTACAACGCTTGACTTGGCTAGTGGCTACCACCAGGTACTGATTGACCCAAGAGATAAAGAGAAAACCGCCTTCAGTACTGGCCTAGGTCATTACCAGTTCAATCGCATGCCATTCGGGCTGACAGGCGCCCCAGCAACCTTTCAGCGTATAATGAATTATATTCTTACGGGTCTGAATGGAGTAGATTGTTTCGTATACCTAGATGACATAGTAATTTATGGAAAGAATCTGGAAGAGCACTGCCACAAATTAGTAAAAGTATTTTCAAAATTAAGAGAGTACAAGCTCAAGCTTAACACGGAGAAATGCAAATTTTTATGCAAAGAGGTCGTCTATTTGGGTCATTTATGTTCAGAAAAGGGTGCAACCCCAGACCCCTCTAAAACAAGCTGTGTTCTAGATTTCCCAGCGCCGAAAAATGTGAAAGAAGTCCAGTCGTTTTTGGGATTCGCAAGCTATTACCGGAAATTTATTCCTAATTTTGCAGCCATAGCAGCTCCCATTAATAATCTTCTACGCAAAGAAACTGAATTTAGTTGAACAGAAAAACATCAGCGTTCGTTTGATAACCTTAAGAAAGCGATTACTTCGCCCCCAGTGCTAGTTTATCCGGATTTTGCAAAACCCTTCATCCTCACAACGGACGTTAGGGGCCGTATTGTCTCAAGGTTCAGTTGGTCAGGATAAACCAATAGCATTCGCCAGTAGATCATTAAACGCAGCGGAAAAAAGGTACTCCACCGTGGAGAAAGAACTTTTAGCCATTGTTTGGGCCACGAAAAACTTCCGCACATACTTGTTAGGCCGCTCTTTTACAGTCTATACCGACCACCAACCGCTCAGGGGTGTGTTTAATGTGAAAGATCCAACAGCTCGTTTGGTAAGATTTCACCATAAACTATCCGAGTATGACTATAAAATCGAGTACAAGCCCGGGAAGGTAAATAAAAACGCGGACGCGCTTAGTCGTATACCCAAATCTGCAATCGATGCGGAAGTTGCCGAACAGCGATGCCTGGCTGTCACAAGAGCTAAGGCCCGAAGGCAAGAGCAACGATCTGCAGGCGCGCAAACTGCTAATAACCCAATAAGTAACAAGAAACAACCAAGTGGCGAAAATGTTATTCATCCCACCCAAACCCACACCTTTGTTACACTATCAGATCCTGGTGAAATTGAAACAGTTATTAGGGATTTCCATAACTCGGCATTGGGCGGTCATCAAGGAGGGAAAAGAACCTTCCAACGCATTAGGGAGCAATACAGGTGGACCGGTATGAAAAGGCAGATACTAGACTATGCAAAGAGGTGTGCTGAATGTCAGAAAAATAAGAGTTCACCGCCGACTAAAATGCCGATGATAGTCACGGATACTCCAGTTCTACCGTTCGACAAAGTGTATATGGATATCGTTTGTGGATTGCCCATGTCGCATTCAGGTAATAGATACATCCTCACCTTTCAGGATGATCTAACGAAATTTATGGATTGCGCAGCGCTGCCCGATGCCGAAGCATCCACAGTAGCACGGGTTTTCTACGACCAAATAATAACGAGATACAGAATCCCGAAAGTGTTGGTCACGGACAACGGTGCAAATTTTACTTCCAAGGTGTTTTCGCAAACATGCAAGTTACTGGGGATAAAAAATATGCACACTACGGCTTATCATCCACAGTCAAATGGTTCTCTAGAAAGAAGCCACAGACCATTGGCCGAATACTTAAGATCGTTTGTAGCCAACGATGAAAAGAATTGGGACCAATGGCTCAGGCAAGCTATGCACGTGCATAACAATTCCGTCCATACGGCGACAAAGCTGACACCATTAAGTGCATTGTTTGGTTTCGAATTCGAAATGCCAACTAATTTGAAAAGGCAACCTGGTCCTCTCTATTCTACAGACAACTATCCCGGTCAGTTGAAGTACCAGCTTGGAAAAGCTCACCAGATAGCTCATGAGAATCTGAAAAGGGCAAAAAGTAGGGCAAAAATAAACTACGACAAGCAGACAAGGTGCGTTTCGTTCCAGGTAGGGCAGAAAGTCCTGTTAAAAAACCCGACTAGGAAAAGCAAATTTTCCGAAAAATGGATCGGACCATTCGAAGTTGTGTCAATTGATGGTCCAGTAACCACCTCAATCCAAATAAACAAAAGGATGAGCAAAAAGTTGCACAACAATCGTTTGAAACCCTATTTCGATTGAACGCGTTTTCTTTGTTTTCTCTTTATTTTTAAGCCTCAAACAAAAAAAAACTGACAATGTTTATCTTTTCAGCTGTCGGAATTGGAAGACCCTTAACTATAATAAGATAATTTTTATTTATATATTTACAAAGTCATAATTATAATTTATAGAGCCATAAGCTACAATAACAATAGATAATAAGATGTATAAATATATGTTAACATTATGTCTACTGGTAAGTGTTGCACACTCCGGGCAGGTTCAACAGATTGAAGTCCCGTACAGCATCACCCAGCTAAAGGATTCCTCGCCAGTTCTGTTCGAGAAGGTAGAATCAGCTATATTCTACAGCAGTACATGGACAATCATGACTAAATTCATCCCAATGGACTATAGCACGGTGATTAAAATGACGGAAATGTGCGACAAGAAACTGGAAGCAATGTGTCTCAGCATCTCGGACGAAGACTTTCAACTCTATTGCAGATCGATCGTCGAGGAGACGGAGACAAATATCCTCAACCTACTACAAGCTGCCGATCGAGTGAAGCGTGTTCTACATTCGCGACGACAAAAACGAGCATTGGAATTCATCGGAGGGTTTTCAAAATGGGCTTTCGGAACAATGGACAGTAAAGACGCCAGAAAGGTATATCACCAGCTGGATTTTCTTCACAACAAAAAGGCGAAGAGTCCTTCCATCTAATGCAGCGTCAACTATCGGTGATGAGCTCAAATTTTGATAGACCAATAACCCAGTTGGCCGACGAAATAGGAAACATCACCGAAGGGGTCGGATTACTGAGAGAGACATTCCTTAACTACAGCCAATCAACAAATAAGGAAGTGGCCCTGCTAAAGATGAGAAGCGATGTAAGCGCCATAGCAGCTGTCATCACTGTCAAAGTCATGGAGATCCAAAACCGACAATCCCTGGAGCTAGCCATATTAGATGACCTCTTCCAAGACAAGCTCCACCCATTTATCCTCGACGAACAGAACATTACTAGCCTGCTACAAAACCTCACCGCTCAAGGAAGATTTTTATTTGATGATACGAGTATATTCGCCATCCACCAAGCAGCTAAGATATCTGTGTTTCGGAATGAAGGAAGTTTAATCATTAAAATCATACTTCCACTACCGGATCCACTGCGGTACAAAGTGCTCAAAATGTACCCATTGCTAACAGAATTAGACGAGCACTGGGATCTAGTACTCGACACCAAGTACGGGTACATCGCAGAGGCCGACAATCACGAGGTTTTCGTGGTCATGAGTCGAGAAGAGTATTCCCGTTGCGTACCAGTGTCCGACGCAGAGAGCTCCGCAACAATAACAGTATGCCATTTTGAAAACCCTGTGCTTACATCCGGATCTACGGAGTGCTTAGTGACGCCTCTCCAACACGAACCCACCTCAAAGCGATCCTGCAGCTACGCCGCAGTACCGAAAAGCGAAGGGATGTTTCTTAAGATGACATCACCCAACGAGTGGCTGTTCCAGTTTAGAAGGTCGCTGTCGTTAAACTTGAGATGTGCTAACAGACAGTACACTGCGACGCTAAATGGTACTGGGATATTCAAGATGAAGCAGCCCTGTGAAGCCGGTGCAAGAGGACTGAAAGTTTACTACGAACACCATTCCACGACCACAACTGAGTACAAACAACCTATGGTGGACCATTCGGAGCTAGTCAAAGCGCTCAAGACTAGTTCGTCCTTGGTAAAGGTAGCAGCTTCGCCGAAAGTTCCTGCGATAAAAATTGGGAACCACCAGAACTTCATAGAGGAAATGACGGATGACAAAAGGACCATCGACGACTTAAAGCAGGAGTGGAACCGAGTGGAAGCAGAGGGGAAAGCTGCCGATCAGAACTGGGAACTGTCCGTTCACCGATATTCTTTAATGTCCCTGACCGCCTTAGGAGCAGTCGTACTGATCATCGTCTGTGTGGTCCGGGTTTTAACCAAAAAATTGCAACACATTCCGCCCATCACTGAGGTAAACTTCAATACGGGGGGTATGGAGTTGCCAACCCGTCAGCTGACAAAAAGACATGCGCCTGCAGCACCCTCCATAATAGCAGCAGACTTCGCCATCACCTCTGCCCGGGTGTAAGAAAAGTAATTTTGTAAATACAAATTCTAGAATAAAGTTTTAATAAAATTTTAGAATTAAGTTTTTTTTTTATATTTTATATATAAGTAAATAAAAATTCTAGAATAAAGTTTTAATAAAATTTTAGAATTAAGTTTTTTTTATATATTTTATATTTAAGTCAATAAAAATTTTAGAATTAAGATTTTATATACACATATATAAGTCAGTAAAATTGTAAGAATTAAGTTTTTATATATATATAAGCCAATTAAAATGCTAGAATTAAGTTTCATATATATATACCTAAGTCAATTCAAATTTTAGAATTAAGTTTTATATATATCTAAGAAAACAAAAATGTTAGAATTAAGTTGCATACATAAATATATATATATGTCAATAAAAATTTTAGAATTAAGTTTTATATATACCTAAGAAAATAAAATGAAATGAATGAAATAAAAATGTTAAGTTATGTTAAATAAAGATGGCTAAATCTAAGCCGGTGGTTGGGATCGAAACTTCCCCGCAGGGGGGAGGGATTTTGTACCCCAATATCTGGGTCACCAGCTATAACCTGGGTTGAACCGACTTGGGCCATTGCACTGTGTCGACACAGTATTGCTGCGCTTTGCATAAGCTCACGCAGCAGTACTGTTTAACATTTGTAATTGGCACAAGAGGTAAACGACACAGTATTGCTGCGCTTTGCATAAGCTCACGCAGCAATACTGTTTAACATTTGTAATTGGCACAAGAGGTAAACGGCCGGGAGTTGCTGAGTGGACGATTCAGCAAGTTTCGATTGTAACCACCGGTTTACGATTGAGTCTGATTGAAACAACGAAGCGCGACGGTCTTTTTCTATTTTTAATAACAATATCATCACGTGATATCACCGCCATTGAGGCTAATTTGGCTGCCTCTGCCACTGCCAATATCTCCGCCTGGAAGACGCTGCTGTGATCAGGGAGTCGAAATGTGCTTTTTAGCTTTAGTGTTTCTGAAAACACTCCAGCTCGAACGCCTACGTCCATTTTCGAGCCA
Organism: Portevinia maculata; assembly: GCA_949715645.1. Lineage (NCBI taxonomy): Eukaryota > Metazoa > Arthropoda > Insecta > Diptera > Syrphidae > Portevinia > Portevinia maculata. Next base: position 144,866,323 of record OX454526.1, read on the forward strand.
TCTGTATAAATGGATATGGATTCGGCTACATGTTCGTTTCTCTCCCATTCCTCTCTACTGGGAAGAATGCAGGAGAATGGTCTATGGAAGTCACGATGTGGCAGCATGTAATCAGTAGATACATTTGAGTTCGCTTTCCAACAGTTCAGCTGGCTGATCCGAAGGGCGCTTCGCGTCGCCGATTCTTGCATGTATAGGTCCAAAGGAAGCAGGTTGAGGATGATTTCCAGACCGCCGTTGGGGTGGTTCTCATTGCACTGGCCGTGCCTACAGACGCCATCCTTTGTACCTTTGTCATGTTGATACCGAGTTTTAGTAAATTTTCTGGAGGAATATATATGTAAGATTAGTTCGTAAAATAGTTCTTAGGCCGGAAGGCAATAATTATAAGATATAGTTAAGTTTAGAGCGTTCGCATAAGGACCAATAAATAAGAATAAGTATCCTGTTAATTTTAGGTTAGGTTTAATCATTTTTGTCTAGTATGTAAGTAGATATTTAACAATGAATAAAAAAATTAATTTCAAAGTCAAAAAGTCAAAGTACCTTTGTCATGTTTTTCAAGTGGGTGACTTTGTTTGTGGATTGCCACCAAACAAGTCCTCCATATGTCAGTATAGGTGTTACTATCGCTGTGTACATCCATAGAATATTCTTGGGGTTAGGACCCCAGTTTTTTCCGAATATTCGACTACAGGTATAGAAAGCTATTGTGGCCTTTTTTATGCGTTCACACACATTTAATTTCTAATTGAGTTTCCAGTCGAGTATGACACCCAAGTATTTAGCGCACTCGGATAGTTTGAGGGTAGTTCCATTGGTACCCGGTAGGTTGAATCTTGGTATTGCTCGTTTGTTGGTAAATAGAACCAGTTCTGTTTTTTGGGGGTTAATACCTAGCCCACATTGCTTTGCCCCACTCATTAACAGTTTTAAGAGCACGTTCAAGTAGCTCACTAATGGTGGATAGGAACTTTCCTGTTGCAAGTATTACTACGTCGTCTGGGTAAGCAATAACTTTTACCCCACTGTATTGTAGCTTTATGAGTTTCTCGTTAATGACCAGTACCCACAACAGAGGTGAGATAACCCCTCCTTGTGGTGTGCCTCTAGATGCGATAACTTTGAGGTGTATATCCCCAAGCTTTGCATTTATTTTCCTATCGCAAAGCATGTTCTCTATGAATTTAATTAGAGCATGATTAGTCACGTTAGTCTTTTCTAAGTTCCTTTTCACCGCGCTTGTCTCTACATTGTTGAAGGCTCCTTCAATGTCGAGGAATGCAGCCAGTGTGTATTCTTTTTCGTTTAGAGATTTTTCGATGGTGCTAACGACATCATGCAGGGCAGTTTCAACTCCATTACCTTTCGTGTAGGCATGTTGTGCCGAAGAAATATCGGTCGGGTCAAGCTTATCACGGATGTAGATATCAATTAGCTTTTCAAAGGTCTTTAGTACGAATGATGTAAGACTTATGGGATAAAAACCACTTTTACCTCTCGCCAGCACATTGGTACATGACATAGTTTCAGACTGTGAAGAAACAGTTTCTGAAGATATGGTATTACAACACACTTCGATTGCTGAAGCATGATAGGAATAATACCATCAATCACTGGGGATTTATATGGGGAAAAGGAGTCAATTGCCCAATTGATTCTTTCCTTGCTAATCAATTCATCCGGTACTGGTGTTATTATATGTGAACTGGTCGTTTCCAGGTCTCCATTGGAATGCGAACCACAGCCTGGAAAGTGAGTTTCCAGTAAATATTGCAGTGATTCATGACTGGATTGTGTCCAGTCTCCATTCCGGAGCTTAAGATAGCCTGGAATGGCCGGTTCCTTGGAACGTAATTTCCTTAGTCTGGCTGATTCTTTTGTGGTCTCTATATCACTGCAGAAGTTGCGCCAGGAGTTTCGTTTGGCAGTGTTTACCGCGTTTTTGAATTTCCTTTGGTCAACCCTGTATAGAGACCAATCTGCGTCTGTGTGTGACCTTTTTGCAGCATTATAGAGTTTTCTCGTCTCCTTTCTAATGCTTTGAAGCTCATTTGTCCACCACGACGGTGACCTTTGAGGCTTCATTGTCTTTAAGGGACAGGCTTTCTCATAGGCGCGTCCGCCGCGTTGTTAATTTCGGATGGTGTTTCCATCGGCTGAGTTTGAAGGACGTTCTAAATTTTGCCGATCTCCGTAGTAAACTTGTCCCAATTAGTTTTCCTGGGGTCGAGGTATTGCATTAAGGGTTTTATACCGTCGTTTATTTCGAATTCAATTATTCTGTGGTCAGAGTATGATGTTTCTGCTGAAACTTTCCAATGACTCACAGCGAAATTCTGAGAATTATTAAAGAGGGTAATATCAAGTACCTCTTGTCTGTTTTTAATCACGAATGGAGGGTCATTACCTATATTCGCTATTAAAAGGTTGTGGTCTATTATAAATTGAAACAGGGACTCACCTCGTAAGTTGGTATCAGTGTTACCCCACTGGAAATGGTGGGAGTTAGCATCACATCCTAGAATTATGTCCCATTTATCTCTGTCCGCTTTTTGGACGATGGAGGCTAGTAGTCCGGATGGTGGTCCTTCCGGCGAATCGTATGGCATGTAGACGGCCGCGATTACTAATGGGGAATTCGCTTGCCGCTCGTACTTTACCACTGTCTGGTCATGATTGCTATATTTAGGTAGAAAGAATATGTTAATTTGTTTCTTAGCTACAATACAACTTCTAATCTTACTGGTTGTGTCTGTTTGACAGGTGTAGTACGAGTATGTTGTTAGCTCTCTGGAGTTGAGCCCTTTAATACTGCCTCGGACACCCAAGGTGCCTGTATAAGGGCGCCTTACTGTGATGAAGATTTAGCTGTATTATCTTCATGGCGGCCAGTAGATCCCCCCACGCTTCTTCTCACTGTTACAAAGGGCCTAATTTTACATCGGGTAATCCCGACTCGTACTTTGTACCCATTTTTCCGTAGCAGTGGCATTGCCCTGTGGCTGAGTAGCACCACCAACTCCGTACAGGATTTGGTGTGTTGTCCAGCCTCTATGACCTCCCAGTCGTTACATAGGAGTTCTGGGTTAAGGTTCCTTAGGTTGCGCTCAGGAATAAGGATGCGACCTTTAGGTCTGGTGATGTTCAGGAGTTCTTTTTTGTCGACAACTCGGAGATCTGCATTAGACCACGGAGCTTTAGTGTCGCTGATGAACTTTTTCAGCCGCCGAAGCGTGTGTTCATTGTCACATTGAACAATCTTGAAACCCTTGAACGTAGTCAGCTGTCCGAAGAGCGGGATATTCCCAGCATCCTTCAGGATAGCGTCATTCATACCGTCCAGGATTCGAATCTCGATCAGTTGCCATTGGTCAAAGGATACTTGCCGTTCTGAGTTGCCAAGGTCGACTACTGCGACTCGGAAACTATCCTTTTTCGTTTCGGTTGTCTGCCCAGCGTTTATTCTAGGCCTCACATTTCTACCTATTACCGGAGAAGCTGAGTCGTCATGCCTTCCTCTCTTGGATGTACCCGCAACTGGCCCAGGTGCGGACGCATCCTTGCCTGCACTGGTTGAGGGTCGCATGGTTGTGCCCGTAGCTAAGGTGGAGAGCGCAGAGCTTTCCTTCCTTGCCACTGGTCCATCATTGGCTTTTCCTCGAGAGTGAGGCTCCCTATCATTGCGCCTCTTTTGGCACCACGCATCCTCAGTTGCCTTAATTGTTTCGCGGGCCCTACCTAAAGCTTTCGTGTCC